>CM062814.1:193827465-194427465 GCA_031772625.1 Pinus tabuliformis | reverse complement strand
AATGCTGCAACTCCCAAGGCTACCGAATTTAATTATCAACCTGAGGTTCGTACAAACTTAAGAGGTATCGACACTATATGTGTAGCATACAATGTGTCCTTCCTTTGATGTCATGATGTAATGGAGTGCATGTACTAAAATCAAATCCTAAATTAATTGCAAAAAATGAAATGCCTGAAATGGAAACCTTAACCTATTACAAGAAATAAAGTACAAGGAAAGAAACATATTCTAATTGCATAAATATCATGAAATAAATGTAAAAGAAACCTAGCTTAACCCTATTTATCACATGTGATGATTTAAGCTAACTGAGCATGGAGTCTGATTTAGGGAGTATTAACTGCTATGTGCATGTGTGAATATAAAAGAACTCTTTTTTTAGTATTTTTGTTTAATAAATGCAAATGTTAATCTTTCCTTGTTCTTTGGCAGGGTAGACAGGTATGGAAGAAGAGGGTTACAATGGTCTTGATAGCATGGAGGTCAAGGATGGGTGTAATCCTAGCATCAGTGATGATTTTTCTCAATTCGGGCTCAAAACAGGCTGCTACAACTTTTCCTACAAGATGTCTACAAGATGTAATAGTTCTACTACAAGATCCCTTGTTTACCTATATGAACAAGTTGAAAGCTTAGGAAGAGGTCTAGAAAGTGGAATGAAGCTTGGGAAAGGTGGATAATGGAAGAATAAGACATGGAGGTGGTGGACACTACCCATAACTCAAGCAAGGGCTTCAAGATAGCTGGATTTGCTCAATGGAAATGACAATTTTTCTTATAAAACAAGAATTCAGATTGATATTTTAGTGTATTTTGGCGACATGGGTGGATGAGGCTTGGATGAGAAGAACGAGATGAGGTCTCCTTGCAATGTATAATCTCCTGCACAAACGAACATTCTTATTTGTATCTATACAAAAAATCAACTACGCATAGGGAAGATTTATTAAATGGAAGAAAACAGAATTGTTACCATCTAATGGCTAGGTGCATGAATGGAAGTGTTTGAAATCAATACAAAAGTGCTTTGCAACCAGTAATAAATCTAAGAGATCATAAACGAATATTGCAACTTATCCTAAGAAACTTAAAGACAATTAACCCATGCTAAAAAAATAACGGAAAATTACTAGTCTAAAATCCAGAAATTTGAGAACTAGTGAGCCAATAAATCTATAAAATGTCTAACATATTCAAGTGAAAATGCAAAGGGGTAATTTTTTTTATTAAATAGAATGTTTTTTTGATCTAATGCAAGTGGAATCAACTTTATTGAAGCTCGTTAGCATGCTCTAAAAAATAGTAGAAATTTATTGTTCTTTTCCACAAAGAAGTTCCAAAAATCTAGATTTGGGAAGAAGGAAAATAATCCAAGTAGCTCAATGATTAATATGACCTTCAAAATATTTTCCAATGATGAAGTGATGCATGTGATCTTGTGAAAGAACTTACATTAATCATTTAACTCAATACTAGAACAAGAAACCATTAATACTAAAGGCAGAAATAGAAAGAAACAAAAACAAGAGATACATGTGAATAAGAAGTGACAAAAAGAAACGAAAATGATACAAAAGGGCTTTGAGGATCCTAGGATGGCCAAGCCCAAGGAAACTCAAAAACCTAAGGATGAGAACAAGATTTAGAAGCTGAACATGACACCAATTTTCATTATTTTCATCAATACAATTACATCCTTGCAAGAAAATACAATGTAGCTGCAAAAATACAAGTTCTCTCCACACGAAGACTAATAAAAATCTACCCCTAGAGGTAAATTCGACTTGGTACTTATAAAAAATGATTAAGAATCACTCCCCATGAAAAGAGGAAGTTTTCTCCACCAAAATCCCTTTATTAGTGGATCTAGTTCCCAATACTAGGAATCTACATTAAATGGCAAGGAACACATTCCTAGATTTTCTCAATCATTGGAGTTTCACAATTTGTGCCATATTTCCATAATATCTTCTTGATTTATTATTTAATATTGATCCTCCTATAGTAGGGAGAAAGTCCCTAAATTATCTCCTCCTCCAAATCTTCATAATCTACCCAATATTCTCATAATATTCCACAAAAATAAATAATATTAGGCAAAAATATGCAATTATTCATAAACTTTCCTAATAAACATATGAAAGTTAAAAATACATTATCTAATGCAAAAAGAGAGGTTTAATGTTATGAAGGATGGTTAGATGGGCCTTAATTTATGTTTAATTTAGAGGCATGAGCCTTAATTTATCTCTAATTTAGTGGCTCATCATACCCCCTGCTAAAAGTGTTGCTCATCCTCTGAGCAACTTAGTGACCTCATTGTGCCTCATTCATGGCCCTGGTGGCCTCTCGCTTGTGCATTCCTCAGTCCTTTCTCTTAATCTTGGCTGTAAGTTCTGCAAGGACAAGCCCAAAAATACATTTGTGCATGGAAAAATCATTGCTTCTTGAGAACATTAACTTGCCTTCTTCCCCTTATTCAATATGGTTTCTTGAATATTTTTCAGTTTGGCAAGGTATTCCACATCCTTATCAACCTTATGCTACCTTGTTCCACCATTTGGACACCTCTGGAACCTTCAAAATTCCTTTAGATGAGAACTAGGGCATCCTGTTCCTATCAAAACTACATGAAACCCTGTTAAAACTACAGGAAACCCGCTTTGAGCATAAATGATAGTCTGAGCCTAGGGTAGGCCCTCAACTTGAATTCCATGTCTTTCTCCTATTTCTATAACATCTTTTAGGCCTTGGAAAAAATCTAGAAAGAGATTAGAGACCTCTTGGAAAGCCACTTTTCATCACTGCAATTTGAGTTTTGTTTTGACGTGAATGCCTTATTTCTTTTTGTTGCCTTCTTCTTCTCTTTTGTGGCCTAGGTGGTTGCCTAATGGCCTTGGAGTTCTTTGTTTTGATTAGTTCTATCTTAGGCACTTCCATTTTGGGTTTTAGCACAATTTGTTCCTTTCTTTCTTCTTGTAGCAGCATTCTACCTTCCTGTAGTAGTCATTCCTCCTCTTTCAGGGTCTGCTAACTATTTGGGAGTGATGAGAAATGGTGTAGAGGGCTTGGAAGATGATGCTATGGCTTAGAGGGAGTAGTGTAGATTTTATGAAAATGGAGAGTATGCGCTGTTTGTTTTTTCAAGAAATTTTTAGGGTGAGACAGAGTGTAGTGTTTGTTCTTGAAATTATGAAATGGGATGGATGAATGATGGATAGATAGTGAATATGAAGTGGATGGAGGGTTTTGAGTGCTTTTGTGACTTGGAATTTGCAAAAATCTCTTCTTTTAATTGTTGTCCCCATTCGTCAAAATCATCACCCTTCATAATTTGACTTTTCCGCATTGCATGAGTGAATGAGTGAGCTGAAATTAACTAGTTGAAGGTGGCCGAGACTGTTGACTCATCCTTAGCTTATAAAACCTCATCTCTCATGCATTGACAAAAAATTTCTAACTATAATATGCTCAAGAGAAGGGGACAAAAATATTGCATACTTGTACCTACATGCTTGTTGTCGGAGAGACATGCATGTTGTTGTTGAATTGATGTTTGTTGTGCTGCTCATGACTCAGTTACATCTTCTTGACTACCTTTTTCTTATCTTGTTTTTTTGATGGGTTGTCTTCTTGTTGATGTGAAGGTGTTGGCTTCCTCTTTCATTGTTGACCTCTGGAGGAGTTTCCTTTTTCCTACAGTCATGCTTCTTCTTTCTCAATCATTGTGATAAAGGTTAGGTTTGGAGTTGCTCGTTTTTTTCAGAATAGGCTGCTACAGGATTTCCTACAAGAAAACTACAAGATGTCCTGTAGCTACTATTTTCTTTAATTTTTTCTTCCTTTCTCTGATCTTAGGGTGAAAAGGTATTGGAATGAGTGGAAGGTGTGGTCATGGAGTGGAAGGTGAGGTAGGCAGCTGGTATGCCCTTTTAATTTTTATTTTTATTTTGATCTCATTTTGCTGATGGGTTGTCTTCTTGTTGATGTGCAGGTGTTGGCTTCCTCTGTTGCTGTTGAGATCTGGAGGGGTTTAATTTTGCCTACAGTCATGATTCTTCTTTCTCAATCATTGTGCTAAAGGTTATGTCTGGAGTTGTTGTTTTTTTCAGAATAGGTTGCTACAAGATTTCCTACAAGAAAACTACAAGATGTCCTGTAGCTGCTGTTTTCCTGAATTTTTGCATCCTTTCTCTACTCTGAGGGTGAACAGGTATTGGAATGAGTGGAAGGTGTGGTCATGGAGTGGCAGGTGAGGTAGGCAGCTGGTATGCCCCTTTGATTTTTATTTCTTTTTCATTTATACCAAGACAATCTCATGTAGCAGACTTGTTTTGTCCATATCTCCCAAATGGTAGAATGGATTGACCCGAAATTTTCTGAGCATGTTTCCATCATCATTATGCACCTCCCAATAAACAAATCTTGGCTAATGGATGCACGAATCTCAAGAAAAAATTAAAATGGCTGAAGTTGATGGAGGCCGATTTGTTGGAAACCATGCACTGGAATTTGTTGAAATTGCTTGGGCATGTTACCATCATCCATATGCATCTCCCCATGAAACATATTTTTAAATGGATACACGAATATCAAGAAAATTAAAAAATGGTTGTAGGTTATGGAGGTTGATTTCTCAAAAAAAATGAATTAGAATTTGTTGAAATCACTTGATCATGTTACCATCATCCATATGCATCTCCTCCTGAAACAACTTAGAAAATGGATGCATGGTTTGAAAGATATGGCAAGAATAGTTTTCTTCTCTATGTATTTATGTTTCCTATAGTAAAATAGAGCATTACTGTAGTTTTTTAGGACAACAAGAAAACTGATTGGGAAAAGCTTGAGAATGATGGGTGGATGGTGGAAATAGATGAGGGTGATGCATTAGCATGGCCTTGGCCTTGTTGGAGCATTTGAGCAAAGGAGGAGAAAGTTAAAATTTGAATTCTTTTGACTAGGCTTGACCAATTTTTTTTTGGTCCCAACTTATTTTTGTTGCTTGCGAATGTTGGAGAGTACATACATTCATCGTAGAGATATATGGAGCAAAGCTTTTTTCTTTTTTTTCTTTTCTTTTTTTTCTAGGCCTACTAGCTACCTCAAGGGGGTTTTCAACTAGTAGGTCTGCTTAAGTGTCTTAAAGGAGGTTTTCACCTAGGATATTTTCTTTTTTTCTTTTTTCCCAACCCATCGACTGCCTCATGGAGGTTTTCAATCAATAATCTAATCTGAGGTGCCTCAAAGAAGGTTTTCACCTAAGATTTTTATTTTTTCTCTTATTTTTTATTTTTATTTTTCTACCCTACTCTACTTGAAAAACAAAATCACTTGCAAGTATAAGAATACTTCCAATGGATCCATGTGCACATCAAGATGACAATCAAAATGATGTGTAGGCTTGCAATATATGATTTGACATGTACCTAGATTTCAAAGACCAATTGATTTGACTTTGAAAGGATCAAGAATAGTTGAAGAAGAGAATGATGCTCCATCTTGTTGATTTTCTGGAACCAAACCTCAATATAACTTTGATGCCCTTGGTTTTCTTGCTTATCTGAATCATTCTTCATGTCTTCTTCTACCATGAACTTCAAATCTTCCTCTTTTTGTTGATTTTTCTCTTGAATACATGGAGTATTTGATGGTAATCATGAGGGAGCTTTCTCAATATTTGATTTTGATGTTTGTTCTTCATCAAGTGTAGCCCATGGTTCTTTGATATTCTCTTTTGAATCTTCTTTTTCTGCATGTTGTCCTTCAACGGCATCAAGGGAATCATTTTTTTGTAATTTTCTTCCTGACCTGAGATGAGTACCATTGGGATCAAGAAGAGATATTTGGAAGTGTTGAACCTCAACATTATAAGTGGGCTGAGCTACTTCAATGTGTGGGTTTGGAAATAGTGGTATAGGTAGTTGAGTGAGACTGTATATTTGAGATGGATGTGGTCAGGGTTATGGTTGTGGTGGAGGTGAATGGTAAGGATAACATGGAGTTGGGTATGGAGGATATTGAGGAAATGCTGAGGATATTGTTGATGGCTCCCATAAGTTCCTTGCTAACATTGTTGCCAAGATTGGTTTTGGGGTTGAGATGGTCAATGTTGCAAAGGACAGGGTGTGCTCCAATTACTTTGAGATGGATGTGCATAAGCTTGAAATTTGAATTAGGTTCATGTATCATATCAAGTTGAATAGGCTTTCATGGCCCTCTTAGAGATACATAACATAGTTGCATTGGAAACTGAATTACTCCATTGTCCTCTTGGTGAACTTCCTTCAACCTTGGTAATAATGGACAATGTTTAACATCATGTGACTCTACAAGGACAACACAAATATTAACATCTTCTTTTTTCTCATTTTGTATTCTTAACATTTCTACTTATTCACTTAGATTGTTAAGAATTTTTTTCTTAAAGTTATCAAGCAAATTTCTAAGTTTAGCTTGACTTACCGATCTTGATGTTGATTGACTTACTCTTGCCCTTCCTCTTGATATGTGTTTGCATGTTTCAAAAATTTCTTCAAATGATAATTGGTATACATCACCTCTACTCATGAGATCAAGGAGATTAATCCATTCATCCCTAATTGTTCTAAGCAAGAGGGTTTTTAGTGTGTCAGGTCCTAAATGATGTAGTTTTTCCCTCTTAACATTATACATGAACTTCTCTATTAGATCCTCAAGGCTCTCATCCTCTCTTTGATTCATTGTAAATATTTATTTTTTAATATCATTATCTTTATATTTTTCTAAAAATATCTTTTGCATATCATTCCATGGTCTTATTGAATTAGTCCCTAAACTCATGAACCATTTAAAAGCTCTATCCTTCAATGTTGCCGGAAACAATCTCAATTTTTTATTTTTTAATAAGTAACCATAAGATCTACAAACAATTTCAAATTCAAAGAGAAATATTTCTGAATCCTCTGACCTTAGACCTTGAAATCTTGGAAGAAAAGATGGAGGGACGTTCTTCATGTGCACACTAACATCAGTGTCTTAATTGGGGAATCCGAGAGGATCTTCCTCATTGTTATCTTCTCCATCCATTTCTTCTACATTATTTCCCATCTCTTCTTCTTCTACTTGCAAAAGTGGATGGCGATATGGATCTTACTGCAACATGTGATCAAATGGTGGGGGGGGGTGGGTTGGTGTTGGAGAATTTTTTTGTTTTTATAATTGAATGAAAACCCTAATGCAATGCACTTTTCTGTTTTTGAAATGAAATATGCCTAATGCAAATCTTTTCTTTTTGCAAAAAATAAAGAGAATTGAATAAACAAGGGAAGAAAACAATGCATACTTAGACACCTTCCTAGTAACGACACCAAAAAGTGATGAACCTAGGTATTGCAACAAGAATGTTGCAACTCCCAAGGCTACAGACTTTAATTATCAACCCGGGGTTTGTACAAACTTAAGAGGTATCAGAACCATATGTGCAGCATACAATGTGTCATTCTTTTGTTGTCATGATGTAATGGAGTGCATGTACTAAAATCAAACCCTAAACTAATTGCAAAAAATGAAATTCTCGAAATGGAAACCTTAACCTATTGCAAGAAATAAAGTACAAGGAAAGAAACATATTCTAATTGCATAAATATCATGAAATAAATGTAAAAGAAACCTAGCTTAACCCTATTTATTACATGTGATGATTTAAACTAACTGAGCATGGAGTCTGATCTAGGGAGTATTAACTGCTATGGGCATGTGTGAATATAAAAGAACTCTTTTTTTAATATTTTTGTAATGCAAATGTTAATCTTTCCAAGTTCTTTGGCAAGGGAGATAGGTATGGAGAAAGAGGGTTACAATGGTCTTGATGGCATGGAGGTCAAGTAGGGGCCTAATCCTAGCTTCAGTGATGATTTTTCTCAATTCAGGCTCAAAACAAACTGCTACAGGTTTTCCTAGAGGATGTCTACAGGATGTACTAGTTCTCCTACAAAATCCCTTGTTTTACTACAAGAACAGGCCGAAAGCTTAGGAAGTGGTCTAGAAGGTGGAATGAAGCTTGGTAAAGGTGTATAATGGAAGAATAAGGCATGTATGTGGTGGAAACTACCCAAAACTCAAGCAAGGGCTTCAAGATGGTTGGATTTGCTCAATGGAAATGACAATTTTTGCTTATAAAACAAGAATTCAGATTGAGAATTTAGTGGATTTTGGCGACATGGGTGGATGAGGCTTGGATGAGGCGAACAAGATGAGGTATCCTTGTAATGTAGAATCTCTTGCACAAACACACATTCTTTTTTGTATCTATACACAAATTCATCTATGCATAGGGAAGATTTATTAAATGGAAGAAAACATAATTGTTACCATCTAATGGCTAGGTGCATGAATGGAAGTGCTTGAAATCAATACAAAAGTGCTTTGAAACCAGTACAAAATCTAAGAGATCAAAAATGAAAATTGCAACTTATCCTAAGAAACTTAAAGACAATTATCCCATGCTAAAAAAATAGCGAAAAATTACTAGTCTAAAATCCATAAATTCGAGAACTAGTGAGCTAGTAAATCTATAAAATTTCTAACCTAATCAAGTGAAAATTCAATGGGGTAATTTTTGTTATTAAATAGAATGGTTTTCAATCTAATGAAAGTGGAACCAACTTGATTGAAGCTCGTTACCATGCTCTAAAAAATAGCAAAAAGTTATTGTTCTTTGCCACAAAGGAGTTCCAGAAATCTAGATTTGGGAAGAAGAAAACTAATCCAAGTAGCTCAATAATTACTATGACCTTCCAAATATTTTCCAAGGATGAAATAATTCTTGTGATCCTACAAAGGACTTACATTAATCACTTAACTCAATACTACAACGAGAAATCATTAATACTAAATGCAAAAATAGAAAGAAACAAGAATAAGAGATGCATGTGAATAAGAAGTGACAAGAAGAAAAGAAAATGATACAAAAGGGCTCTGAGGCTCCTAAGATGGCCAAGCCCAAGAAAACTCAGAGACCTACGGAGGAGAACAAGATTTAGAAGCTAGACATGAAACCAATCTTTATTATTTTCATCAATACAAATACATCCCTGCAAGAAAATACAATGGAGTTGCAAAAATACAAGTTCTCTCCACAAGAAGACTAATAAAAAGCTACCCCTAGAGGCAAATTCGACTTGGTACTTATAAAAAAATATTAGGAATCATTACCCATGAAAGGAGAAAGCTTTCCTAACCTAAATCCCTTAATTAGTGAATCTGATTCTAAATACTAGGAATCTGCATTAAATGGCAGGGAACACATTCTTAGATTTTCTCAATCATTGGAGTTCCACAATTTGTGCCATAATTCCATAATATCTTGTTATTTATTATTTAATATTGATCCTCCTGTAGTAGGGAGAAAGTCGCTAAATTATCTCCTCCTCCAAATATTCATAGTCTACCCAATATTCTTATAATATTACACAAAAATAAATAATATTAGGTACAATATGCAATTATTCATAAAATTTCCTAATGAACATGTTAAAGTTAAAAAATACATTATCTAATGCAAAAAGAGAGATTTAATGCTCTGAATGATGGTTATATGGGCCGTAATTTATGTTTAATTTAGAGGCATGTGCCTTAATTTATGTCTAATTTAGAGGCTCCTCAAATACCACTCATCGCAGATGTTCCTTAGGTAAGGGTAAAACAACTAAGTGAAAGTGTACGATTAGCCAAAGAGATGGTGAAAATGGAATGAAAAAGCTAAGGCTCATCTAGAAAAAATAGGCTGATAAAAATGGATATCATGAGAGGTAAAGTGGGAATGGTTTCATTTTTACACAAGCTTGAAACATGGGAAACTATGCTTGAGGCTACTTGAATATGGTTTCATTTTTTCACAAGCTTGAAACATGAGAAAAAACTATGCTTGGATTTGGTTTCATTTTTACACAAGCTTGAAACAAAGAAAAACTATGCTTGAGATAATTTCGCATGCCCCCGGCATAATGACTCAATTCGAGGTACATGCCCCTCCCCCAAGCTTCATTTCATTAACCTAAGTAGACTACTCATTACTAACAAGTGGATGGAATGAAGGTTCATTTGCAAGATCAAGTGAAAGACTTGGCTAGGAATTTACAAGATCTAATCAAACACTCGAATTGGAAGGGGATGTGTTTCATTTCTTAACGAGCTTGACACAAGAAAAGAACCATGTTCATGACACGTTGTTTCATTTTTTAATGAGCTTAACACAAGTAAAAGAACCATTCTTTGGGAAACTTTATTAATTTTTTAAGAATCATGACACAAGACAAGAAACTTTGCTTTGAAAACCTTGATCATGGTCAATAAGAGGCCATTGCTTCCAAGAGGTTCTCATCAGATGGGAGAACAATGCTCTGGAAGGGATACATGTTAAGGGATCTAATAGAAATATCAAGCTCTAATGCCCCCAGTACATGATGCACTACATCACTGATAAGATCATCAATAGACGTGGGCATGGAATAGGTGGCCACGTAATTAATCTATGGCAGGGGTGATACCGCTTGCACACAAGTACCATTTAGGTAAGATGGTTGATTGGGAGCCAAACTAGGACCAACAAATTAGAGATTAACAATGGCCACAATTATTCCTTCATTCAGGAAACACATGACATGAAAGAGAGAAGAGACAAGATCTCCCACGTGATCAAGTGCTCAGAATTGTGCTCAGAATTATGCTCAAAAATCAAAGTGTTAGAATCTTATCAAAATCAGTTTCAAATTGAATAGCTCATCATTCTTGTTAGAAAATTATATATTACAGAGAAATGGAACACATAAAATATTGCAGAAATATAAACACATAAAACACATAAAACAAGAGAGACACATATATACATGGTTCACCGGGTTTGGGCTACGTCCACGGAGAAACGGCCAGTCCTTATTTTTATATTATCCATCAAATTGAAGAGATACAACCTACAACGGATCCGTTGTAACTCCCTCTTCGCTCTCAGTCTCCTATTTCTTCCTTGCTCAGAATACATATCTTCAGATATACATAGACACAATAAAATTCCCTCATATATAACGAGGGGTTGCCTTCTAGAGCAAAAAACTCTAAATTAAACATAAATTCTAACGTCAGATCATCCGCCTAATGAATGGCCTAGATTGACTAGAAATTACTATACTTTTACAAGGCAATTTTACGTCTATTCTAAGCTTTGGGGGTGCTGCCTCTAATCCCCTACCAGGGGGGGCTCCCAAAAAGTTGCAGCCGACCCCCCCGAACCCCCTTACAGCGAATATTTTACAGCCAGCTTTGTCAACTGGGGTCCAATGCGGCGATACCTTTGAATACAGAAGATAATCAGGCTCCACACCCAACAATTCTGAATCCAATGGTGTGAATGGCACTCAAAACCGAATTCGTAAGAAGAAGTTATAGCAAGTCAAAGTTCAGGTTTGACTTGCCTACATGTTAGGATTGGGATGAAGTGGCAAGTCTTCAACGAATAAGGAGGCACCAAGTGGCAGCTTGCCATTGGCCCTCACAAATCACATATCGCAGTGGTAAGTTTTTTAGTGTTACAAATCAGCCCCCGGAAGATTCAAGTTGTGATGTGATCTAATCACAATCGCATATCACATATGGTGAAGGGGAGAATAGAACAGGCCCCAGGCAAGGTTAGCAATGTGATTCGATGCAATCGCATATCACAATCACAGTAATAATAGGAATCGGTCTTGGTGTGGGTGAGTTCTGAAGGTGATAAACCTCAGACATGATGTATGTTTATATGTCACAATTTAAAGCCCCAGCAGGTCCGCAATCATAGTGTTTCTACGTAACAAAACCTTCGTTTTTGAATTGTCAATTGCAATAAGCGAGAGGATTCTGAACGCGGGAGTTTTATAAGTTTTAGTTTAATATCCCATCGGGTTTGTAACCCTCCATCATAGGATTTTGCAATGTTAAGAGTATGCATCTTAGCCGATTGCGATTGAGATATGGCCGACAGGATATGGTCAGTAGTGCGGCGAAATTTTCACTTCCTTAGAAAATTTTGGAGCAGAAATGTAGTTTTTTGCTAGTTTTAGAGAAATTTGTGGAACAATTAGTGGAAAAAACTAGGAGAAGTCATAACTTCTTCAGTTCTTATCCAAATGGGATGCAAAAAGAGGCTAGATAGCCATTTTTTAGTATTCTGAACTCATGGAGATAGGTTTTAGAGGCATTTTAGCATTGTAAACACACTTTTGATGTAATTTGAGCATAATAGAGAGGCTTAAGCCATTGAAAGTTGGACCAAGGAGACGTAGCCCAAGAGGGGTGAACTCCTTTATCGTGTGCTTGTTGTGTGTTATATTTTGATGTTCTTTGTTGTTATATTGTTGTTATTCAGCATATGTTTTTATGTTAAATTGTTTATAACATTTACATAAGAATCACTCATTGGAATCTATTAATTATGAAAAAGTTTTGAAACCTTAAGCACTTGAAAAAGAAAATGATAAGCATCTTGGGTTTATTTCTGAATGGGGAATTAGCACAACATTACCAATCTGCTCCAATTCAGATCAAGTTTGTATCAGAGCACTGGTTTTTCTTACTAGATTTTCTTGTGAAAGAAGGATTTAATTGTTTGCAAGTTGATGACATGCTTACAAGGTTAAAGCTCAAAAAATGTGAAGGAAAGTTGGTTGAAATCCCTGAAGTTGAGTCAAGTGGAAAAAGAGAAAGGTTGCCAAAGTCTTCAACGCCGGTTCAGCTTCAAGTTGCATAATTTGCAGTTGGGATTCCAACACCATTACAACCTCAAGTTGTAGTTGAGTCTTCAGAGACAATGTCTCATGAAGGAGAACCTATCATGACAGAAGATGAGAAGACGTTCAGAAAGGCTTTCTTTTATATGATAGAGATGGTTAAGGTCCTCTATGAAGAGAGGAATAACATATTGCAAGGAGAAAGTTCGAAGCCTCCCAATGGAGAAGGATATTCAGGAGGAGGTATTGGAAAAGAAGATAAAGGAAAATGAGGTAATGGGAATTGAGGCAAACCTTCACCATCTTCTTCATATTCTTCTTCGAAAGAATCTTCAAACTTTTCCACAAATACCACTGTTACTCATACTCATAATCATTCTTCAAAAGGGGTTGCTAAATCACCTTTTCTGAAGCTTGATGTTAAACTTGAGTTTCCTACATACAATGGAGAAGTTAGTCTAGATAGGTTGGATAACTGGATTCTTCAGTTGAAGGTGTATTGTAGAATTCAGAACCTTCAAGAGGATGATATCAAGATTCAGTTGGCTTCATTGAGAATGGAGGGTGCAACACTTGTATGGTGGGATGCAAGTACTCAAGAAGAGATCAAAAAACATGGTAAGATCTCTATTGCTTGGTCTAATTTCGTTGCTGCTATAAAAAGACAGTTCTACCCTTTATCTCATATGAAAAAGCCATTATGAATTGGCAAAATTTCAAACAGTTGAAAGGTCAAAATGTGAAAGAGTATACTAAAGATTTTAACAAAAGATCTCTTATGCGAGGACTAGGCTTACAGTCACAAGATACCTTACTGAAATACATAGGAGGGTTGCATAGATATCTTTGACATACTATTATTATGTTCAATCCCATGAATATTGATGAGGTTTGTGTTCAAGCTACACACCTCGAAGCAAAAGGGAAAAATATACAGGAAGAAGGTAACAAGAAGCCATTTCAGAGTGTTGAAAAAGGGAATAAGTATAAAGGAAACCAAAAGAAAAATGATTCTGTTAAGAAAAAAGGGGAGAAACCTATGTGCAAGAATTGTTCCAAGGAAGTACATAATAAAGCGCATTGCTAGAAGCTTCATCCAGAATTATGCCCGAAGAAATTCAACAATAAAGGGAAACAAAAGATCAATGTTGCTGCACAACAAGGCTTGGGTTCAGACTCAGGGGATGGAACAAAAATCGTAGCCATAGTCACCAAAGTAAAATTTGTGGCAAAAGCAAGCAAAGAGGCAATGATAACAAGTACCAGCGCAACAAATAATACCCACAATGTTTCAAATGAGAAAAACTAAATAGAGCTATTCCATATCTCAATTGTTATCACTCAGGTTGTTCCCTACCTCCTGAAGGGAATATGGCCGAGGTAACCACCAACCAATCTTTTAGCTACAGGTCCTAGCCTACCTGCAACCAGAGAGGGCTCTCCCTTTGTAATTTAGCTTTGTTTTGATATATTTTAGGCTAGTTATGATGCACAGGGTTTTTTTTGAAGTTTGTTGGATGGTGATTTCAGGCAGAGCTGGGATACAAGTCCAAGACAGTCTGTTCCACTGGGCTATGGAGTCTATGATGGTGTACAGCTGAAAGTGTTTCCTAGGTAAAGGTAATACTACAGAGCGAGATAGGCAGTTCTAGAACAATTTTCAAATCTGGAAATTGGTGGAATGAAGTCAGGGAATGAAAGGCAATCAAGAATCTTTCATTATGTTGGCAGAGGGAAAGTGTATGAATGTTATTCAAGAGCAATTAAGAATTCCTAAACAATATTCAACATGAAGGAATTAGTGCAAACATGAGCAGTTAAGAATTCATATTTATGACTAATCCTAAAGAAAACATTATTAATAGCATAGATTGAGCACAAGGCGCATTTAAACAAATGCTGGGCTATTCTTCTTCTCTGTTACTAAGATTATGGAACATACATGACATTTACAAACATAGAAAACATAAAACAGAGTTTAGAATAACTTATTGTTCCATAGAGTGACACAGGAATTCTATAGCAGGTCCCAGACCATCATTTCCACATTCAGACAGCGTAGAGACCACGAACTTCAACAACCATTTGTATTAGAGAGTCTCAGAAATTACAACGTAGCTTAAAGAGAAAATCACCAACCCCAAATACATATTATGGGGAGGTATTTATACAAAAGGGAGATACAAAATATCATGAAGATAAGTCTTTGAACTCATAACTTTCTTTACAACTCTCAAGAAGCAGTAAATGAGGGAATAAATGCTGCAATAAATATGAATGTGCTAGCTATCCAATTTGTCAGAGGTATTTTGACTTTCTGGGCTAAGTGAGTCGGCTGTTCACTACGCATTGGTTTTGCGTTTTCTGCCTTGATGTTGCTATGCTGCTTGTCGCTGTCTTGGCCTTTATTATCGGTGCTTGATTCCTTTGTATTCAATGAGCTATAGTGACCATTCCATTTCTGCCTTGTGCTATTTTTTTATTTTTGACAGGTGGAGCGTGTCTCTGTATTTGCTGACCTGTAGCTGACAAAAAGAATGAAAAACAAAATTTACCTGAGCAATGTCTCCATCATCCCTTTCCACCAATCCTCTGTAGGCAATTGATGTCTTTGTATTTTTATCAGTGTTTCATCAGCTTTAGTGTATCTATAAAAGTTTGGCTGGACTTCAAAGAGATGGTTTATCTCATGTTTAATATAGAATAAATTTTCCAGCTTGTCATAAAGACTCTTTTCGGATGGAGGCCCTGCTTCTTCTGAGGTGCTTGAGGATGCTGTGATTTGATTGGAGGCATATTTGCTTACCGTGTTGGCATAATGCTCATGTGACAGCAATCTTCCAGCGCTGGTTACTAAACTGGGTAGCCCTCTGCTCTGTAATGCTGCAAACCTTATTCTGAATTCATTCACCTCTGCTTGCATTTCTTGGAATTTTCTTTCTAGAGTTTGCACAAAATTCCTAGGAGGAGGATCTGCTGATAATAGGCAAGTGGCTAGATAGATAAAAAGGTCAATGAACTCACAGTATGTGTAGGGGGAGAGATTAACATGATGGAACACTGAGGACCAAAATATGACAGACCTTCGCTCCCCACTAGCATCCAATTTCTTAAGGAAAACTGGGAAACTCTCAGACTGATAGTATAGCAGCAAATAATAGATATATGAGGTGTATTTGAATACCCTTTCCCTCTCTAAGTTCATGAACCGCTCACGAATATTGTTGGCTATGAAGGTGGCATAGTCATACTTGATAGCAGGGGGTTGTCCTGGAGTAAAGATAGACATCAAGGAAAAGACAGTCTCATCTACAATTTCACTTGTTCTGAATCCCAGGATGTAGGAGATCATATCTATGAGCATTTTTCCCTCCTCAGTAAACCAAGCATGGTGATAGGGGATTGTGAATCTGGAGTAACAGTCTGGTGGCATAAACAGCTTGGCAACTCAGTCAACTTCTGCTAAGGATAACTTTGAGGCTTGTTCCAGTAATTCTTTCATGGAAAGGGAGACCAGAGGTTGAGTTGGCTTGAATTGCAACATCTCATTTATGGACTGAGGGGTAATATAAAAGAGGAATTTTCCAGCAAGGTCCATCACTTCCCTTTGAGAAGGCTCATAGTTAGCAAAACACTGATGGATGAGGTCAGGGAAGACATTTACTGAGGGCAGGTAATATATGGGCATGTTGGATTCCCATATTCCTAATAGGTCAGCTTTGTTTCTGAATTTATTCCTTATTTCACAGAAAGCCTGAAGGTGAGGCTTGTCTCCCTCCATATCAGCAGTTTGATAGTCTCTGTCTACAAGAGGTATCGACTCTAACTCTCTATGAGGTGCATTTAATGGTGAAATATTTAAGGCTACTGGGGCCTCCATGATTTACTGGGTTATAATTGAATTTGGTGTATACTTCAACAGGAAACAGAGTCTTGATAATGGATTTCTTGGCAGGAAATTTACAATGTTGAGTTCTGTGCAAAGATGTCCCTGCTGAGCAGAGCTTCAAGGGAAATAAAGAGTATGCAGGGCTCTTCAACAAGTAAGCGTGAAAGGAATGGAGATAGCAGGGATTTTGCATATTTTCTTTAGTGGTTTTGCGGGCAAACTGGAGCGAGATTTTGAGCTTCAATGGCAATTTTGCAGAGGGCTTAGGGTAAACAGGTTTTCTTTGGAAGCAATGGTGAATGGTGAGTTGAAACATGGAGGTTTAGAGGTTCCAATATATTTCAAACACATTTAATTCTTTCGGAGGTGTTTTAAGAGAGAAACTTGACAAAACAGGGTTTCTGGGTGACAATCGAATAAATACCTGTTTATTTGTGACTTTGTGGTGGAAAGGAGCTGCAGGTAGAGCCGAGGAGGTCAGGTTGGCAGGTTGAGCACGCGTGGGTGGTCGACTGGGACATAAATGGTGGACTGAACGTAAAAACTCATGCATGAACTTTTACAATTGGTCGCGCAAAAACAAATAAAACATCACTTTCGTTGGTTTTTAACGAAAACTTGTGTTTTTTCAGGCCTTTGGTGCTTTTTTGTGCTGACGTCAGCATGATGTCACATGGTACTATAGCAGGGTACAGCGGGTAACGTGGCGCCTGATGTGGATTGGTGACAGGGCTGCCACGGTGGACTATACAGTGGCGGGGGTGCTGATGCAAAAGCTGACGTGGGCGGCGGGGAGGACAGACGGTAAGCGGTTTTCTATCGGCCTTTGGTACGGGGATGGTATGTGTCAGCACGGGCCTGATGCAATCAAAATGGGCCACACGTCCTCGCGTACAGCGGCAAAACCGCCTTCTATCGGGAGCTAACCCTCGTACAGTGGGATCGCTCCGATATCGGCGAGGGCCGTCCGATCTACCGGATGCAAATCAACGGCTGACGAGATGGATAGATGTTGGCGTGATACGATGAGGGGACCCGCCCATATTTAATATTATAACCTGTCGCAGGGGGGTTAAAAACATTGGATTAATGGGTTCATATGGTTATGCGGGTTGACGTGGTTATTAATTCAACCAAAGATTAAATTAATCCCGAGCAAAGGTTTGTATGCACAGCGTGGTTAGAACGTTGGTAACGTGGGGTAAAGTGGGAGGGTTAAAGCGGTTATGTATTTAACTTGAGGTTAAACAAATCCCGAGGGTTTATACGTGGAGGGGTTAATATGAAGTCCCTGGTGGACCTAATTTTTCCCAAAACTATATTATATGACTATAGTGCCAAAGGGTAGGGATATTTAGTATTTTTTGGGGTTGTTATATAGTTTTTGTAAAAATAGGGGTGGGAAAATGACTTAGGGAGCTACATAATAAAGTTAGTTGTTAACATGGTTTTATGGAGTGAGACTGCATGATTAAATGCCAAGTTTATAAAGTGAAAACTTAGGCATAAGAAAATGAAAGGAGTGTGGAATAATGATTTTTACACAAAAAATGTGGCTTCTTTCCACTAAGTAAACTCAGAGTTTACCTTGGTATTTCTCATAGAATGAAGTGAGATGACTATTGGTCAGATCCCAATGTCCTTGAGCGGATGTTAGCAAATTATTTCTAGGGAATGAAGGGGAAATTAGTCATGCTTCCACTGTTCTGCAACCAAAAAACTGCCAAGGTACCAATGTCATTGATGAGATGAGTCTTTTTTAACAAGACAAAAGTGAGCACCCACCTGCTTCTGCAACCTCAACCTGCCTACCCAGCCTAATACACCTAACATTTTTTCTTCCTTTGGATATGGTGCATTTGAACTTGCAAACCCTGAAGTTCCTCTTTTCTTTTGGCTGCCCTCCTATCCAAATCTACCCTTATCTCTTCCAAGGGCCCAGATTAAGCAGTTGGGCTCCTTAATTACTCCACATAACTACTCATCTACCAAGCTTGAATTGTTTGGACAGATCATCATTCTCTATTCTACAACAGCAAATTTAAATATGGAATGGTCCAGATTGAACTGTTGGGCCATCCATCAAGTGTGATAAGCAACAATATTTGCACATTGTAAACTTGCAAATAAGATAGCAGTGGCATTTTGACTGGCCACTTTCCTGGTCTTTTGGTTTGGGGTTCATTTTCTTTACTTTTGTTGACCAATTTACTCTTTTTTCCCTTTGATTTTTCTTTTAGGGCATACCCTCTTTACATTTTTTTATTTTCTTCATTTGTTTACAAAATATGGAACCTTTGCAGCATGAAAAGATGAACATATTTGGCACTTCCATTGTCAATCATGAAAAATGAAACCTATTGGTATAGGAATCTAATAGTGGCTCCACTTGGGGATGGCTTTTCCTGGTGAAAAGCCAAGAACAGCAGGTTATATGGCCTTACTCTTAGTTGACTGTTGTAATTTCAAAACTTCCTTCTCCTGGGAAACCTATGATCTGAACCTTGGTAGCCTGTATGCAGTCCTTATGAGTTGATCTGTGCAAAATTACAGCTCTGTCTTTGCCAGTTTCTCTAAGGGTTTATCATCACCTTTACACTTCCCAAGTCTTCTTCTTAATCTCTTGTGGTAAACTCAAAATATACACCAAAAGTGATGTAATTCCTTGACTTTTTGTTCAAAATCTGCTGCATCTCGTTCCTTATTTAATTGTTGTAAATGAAAACTGATGGAAATACAAGTATTTATGTACAATATACAGTTGTGTTGTGTTGATCAAAGGGAATCAAAATAGTGCTTGAGCATTCGCCCATTGACCGGGCCTTCCTCATTATCTGTGCCATCCAAACTCTTCAGAAAATAGGTGTTGTTACCTTGTACAACATGAATAACATATGGTCCTTTCCAAAGAAAATCAAATTTTCCATGCTTCCCTTTATCTTCCCTCCTAGAGTCCCATCTCAGCACTTTGTTTCCTATGAAGAAATCTTCAGCTTTTGTTCTTTTGTCGAAGATATTTTTGAGTTTATCTTGTAATACCTGGGTTCTGTGATATACTTCTTCTCTTGTTTGCTGCAAGTGAATAGTTTGATTGATCCTTCTTTGAATATCATTAGGCTCTGCTTATGTTTCTTGCAGTAACTTGATCACTTGGATTCCTAAGGAGGAGGGGAAAACTGCCTCCAGACCATATACCAATTCATATGGACTTGTTCCAATGGATCTTTTGGTGGTCAATCTGACTGCCCATAGTGCATTCACAAGTTTTTTATGCCAATTTTTTTTATTTTCCTCCAAGACCTGTTTAATGATGTTGATGAGGCTTTTGTTGGATGACTCAGCTAAGCCATTACCTTGAGGGTAATAGGTTGTGGAGTGGCCCAAGGTAATGTGGTACTTGTGGCAAAAGTTGATCATTCTTTTAGATTTGAATGCAACAGCATTGTCTGTGATAATATTTTCTGGACAGCCGAATCTAGACAAGATGTTGGTTTCTAAAAATTGCATGATGACTGAGTCGTTGGCTTGCCTACAAGGGATGGCTTCTATCCATTTGGTAAAATAGTCTGTGGCAGTGAAAATCCACCTGTGTTGGCCAAAGGATGAAGGGTGAATTTCACCAATGAAGTCCAAACCCCATTGTTGGAATGGTCTTTCAGTTGAAATAGGTTTGAGGGGTAAAGGTAACAACTTTCTTTTGCCTTCAAAGATCTAGCATTTATGGCATGAAACTACAAACTTTTTCACATCAACAAATAGGGAAGGCCAATAAAATCCAGCCCTTAGGATTTTATCAGCTGTTGATTTCCAGTATAAGTGTCCTCCATAGTCCCCTGCATGAAACTCCTTGGGGACTTTGTCAGTTTCATCCAATGTTAGGCAGTTAAGCAAGATACCTTCATGATTTTTCCAAAATAAAACATTGTCTATGATACAGAATTTTGATGCTTTCATTTTCAAGAATCTCTTTTTAGTTCTGGACAACCCTGGAGGAGCTTGCAGGTTTAACAATACAAAACATATATCAGCATAACAAGGGGATTGTAAGAAGGCTTGATTGATCTGTGGAGTCGCCATCTCCTGTTCGTTGTCAAGTTCATTAATGTCAAGGGCTTGAAAATTGGTTTCAGTCATTAGTTGGCTAATCCTTGTCCTTTTATGAGTTTTTTAGGCTTGATTTCAATGTCATATTCTAAGATGTTGGCTATCCATTTGCCCCTTTTACCTTCAATTCCTTCTTGAATTAAAATGTCTTTAACCACAACATTTGGAACATAGGCTATCACATGAGAGTATAAGATATAAACTCTGAAATCCTTGATGGCCTTTACAAGGGCATAAGCTTGCTTTTCCATGATCTGGTATTTTAAGGGAGCATCTCTAAGGGCTTTGCTGAAGAAAGCAATGGGCTTCTCACGTCCTTGGTCATCTTTCTGTAATAGGACAGCAGCAATAGTATGCTCAGATGCAAAGGAAAAGATCATGAAATCTTTATCAAAGTTGGGACTTGTGAGGGCTGGTGTTTTTATTAACGCTGTTTTGATGTCCTCAAAGGCTTGTTTAGCTTCCATCATCCATTTGACTTTAGAATCCTTCTTCATCATATTGTTCAAGAGTCTTATTAGCTTGGCCAAATTGGGAATGAACCTTCTTAGGAAATTGATATTCCCTAAAAAAGCTTGCAGTTCTTTGATGTTTCTTGGATGGGGCACTTGGAGAATAGCTTGAATTCTGTCCAGGTCAATCCTAATGCCATCTTTTGAAATTATGTGACCTAGGAGTTTGCCTTCTTCTAGGCCAAACAGTGATTTCTTTGTGTTCAATGATATGCCATATTTTTCTGCAAATTAGGAACACTTGCCTCAAATGCTCTAGATGTTCTTGGTCTGATTTTGAAAAAGCAGTGAGGTCATCAAGCTATATGACTAAGAAGTCATGGATCTCTTTGGCAAAGGCTATGTCCATTGCTCTTTGAAAAGTAGCCCTTGCATTTTTGAGTCCAAATGGCATTTTGACATATTTGAAGGTTCCCCGAGGTGTTGTAAAGGAAGTTTTATCTTGATCATTCGGGTGGACTAAAATCTGATTGAATCCTAGAATCCATCTAACAATGAGATCCTGGAGGCTCCCACTACCCTTTATAGGATATGGTCCATTTTTGGTAAGGGGTAATGGTCTTTGAGAGAGACTTTGTTCAAATTTCTCAAGTCAACACATAGTCTTATCTCTCTCGTTTTCTTCCTAGTAGGGACTAGATTTGAGATCCATTCTGAGAACCTGATAGGTGCAATGATTCCAGCTTCATACATATGTTTAACTTCCTTTTCAATCAGGGGAAGGAGGACAGGATTCACCCTTCTAAGCTTTTGTTTAAAAGGTTTTTGATTCTCTTTCAAAGGTATAGTATGTTGGATGACTGAAGTATCATAGGATTTGTGGTCCTCATAACTCCAGACAAAGACATCTTGGAACTCTTTAAACAAGTCAATGTATTTCAGTTTCTGATCAGCAGGCAATTTTTTTTACAGTTTTGCCATTTTGGGGTTTTCTATGGTTCCAATATTGCAATCCTCAATTTCTGCATTTAGTGGTTGCATTTTTGGCTTCCTTGAAATGTCATTTGAATCAAATAAATCCTCCAAAGGAGTTAAGCCCATGGGCAGAAAATTGTCTTTTAGTTCAATTACTTCAGCTTCTGCCTCAATTATTTCATCAAGGTCTGTTTGCTTCAGCTCTTGTAAATTCTTGTCATCAAAAGTTGTTGGGTGCAAAATTAGATTCGCAGTTTCAGCTGATATATTTTGCTCACTTTTGTCTATCTGTTGTTGATCATCCACAGTGCTAGTATCAATGTTTATGCTATAGAATTCCTCTTTCAAATTCAAGAAGTTATTTATCTGTGTATCATTCTCAAAGACTTGCCAATGTTTGACATTATCTGGGACAGCAGGCCTATGTTTAATTTCAGCAGTAAAGTGGTGGTTGGGTTCAAAAGGCAGCTTTCAAGTGCTGGCAAAAGTTGCTAAGCTATGCACATGTAAATTGTGCTTCCTAGGAATTTTGGTGAGTTGAGATTCTGAGAAAGTGTTAAGTATTTCAATGGCTACCCCTCTGTAAGCCCTTAACCTGAGATCATTCGTAACAAAATTTCCCTTCATCTGTTGTATGATTAGATCAGAATCCCCTAAAATTGAGACCTTGGTTGCCCCTAGATCTCTGATTAGATTGAGTCCTATCAACAGGGCTTCATACTCGGCCATATTGTTTGTGCATCTGAAATTTAACCTATATGCATGACCTTTAGCATGATCATTTTGCATATTGTGTATCCAAACCCCTGCCCCTGCTCCTAATTTGTTCACAGAGCCATCAAACTCTAAGTACCATAAGGTTTCTTGGTTATGATTAGCCTTAGGATTTTTAGAAGCTTGTTCAGTGGGCAGATTTGGCTCATGTAATTTATGTGGTATATCATTTCCCTTTGTAGCATCAATCACATCAACAGTTTTTTGATCTTGGGTACTAGATTGTTCTTCTTTGCTTCGTGTTGGTGCTGCTTCTATGAGTTTGATATCAGTTTTGGTACACATCCCAGCATTGTATAAGATGAATGAATCCATGTCAGAATGCATAGAATATAAGGGGAAGTTTTGGAGTTTTTCTTGACTACTAACCACATATTTCATTAGTGTTTCCCGGTATAGTCTCTTTGGCTGTCCAAAGACTGAAATAGTGGCATAGAACATATCTAGTTGCAAAGATCCTTGGAGTTTTGCACCCCAAGATCTGGATAAAATCATTCCATACTTAGGTGGAATATCAGCTACTACCACATCCATCAAGATTGTCTTAGCTGGATATTGGACTAAAGATACACAAAGGTCTTTGATTAGGCCTAGAAACCTAACCTGACTAGAATCAAATGAGAACAAATCTTTGTAGGGTCTTGTGATGTCTAGGTCCAGTCTTTCCATCACAGATTTAGGCATTAGATTTTGGGAAGCTCCCGAATCAAACATAGCAAAATGGAGCACCTTGTCATGAATGTTCAAGCTTTCATAGAATGGAGGAACTCCTCCATCTACTGTTTTACCATTGACTTCCGAACCGAAAATCAACTCTGGTTGATCAGCTAGGACATTGACTGCATCCTTATTCTCTGGTATTTGGAGTGACCTATTGATTTGCTGTCTGTAAACTTCATGTTTGGCCAATTCAGAGAGAGGAATAGCTATTTTCAGCTTACCTATTTCCGTTTCTAAGTTAAAAGGTTTTTCTATCTGCATTTTCGCATTATGGACATCAGACTTTTCCTTTTCAGCTGGATTTTCAGTGATCTTCTCTTGATTATGAGTGCTATTTTGAGGTACATCTGATTTGGAATTATTTTCAAGAGAACAGTTTGGACTTTCCTTCGAAGAATGGGATGTGTATGGCTGTTTTTTTAAAGACTGTGAATCTGATACATCTTCCACAGTGACTTCCTTTGGGTCTGGGATTGTTTTATTAGAGGGTTCTATTAGGACAGCTTTATCCTTTGTCTTCTTTGGTTGTTTGGTATCCTTCAGCTTGGTAGGTTTAGGCACATCTATGGTTCTGCTTCTCAATTTGTACTGTTTATGAACCTCATAGACTGTTGCATCATAGCCCTCCCTAAAATCAAATGATTCTCCATATTTGGTTTGAAATCGATTAATGTTGTGAGCCTCTTGGTCATCTTGTGTTAGGAAAATTTGTTGCTCACTATTCAATCCCATTAGGTTGATTTGGGTGTCCTATGTTGGTTCAATAGATGTTGAGGCTTCGGCATAGTTCTATTGGAATGGGGGTCTGAAGTTTTGGTCAAGGCCAGTCCTCCCAACATTTGGATTTTGATTTTTTCTAAAGTTTGGGTTTCTTGCAGTGTTACTTGGTTGACCTTCCCATGATGATTTTCTCTCGATGGTTTCCACTCTATCCCCAAGCCTGTCCATACCTTTGATGATTGAATCAAGTTTTTGTTCAAATGTTGAAGGTTACTCTTTGAAAGTTGTTCTTCTTTTAGCTCTTGCCCGATTTCTTTTAGCAATTAGGTTTTCCTCCACACTAACAGCTATATTTTGCATGTCTGCTAAGCTTGGAGGGGCTCTTTCCCTCAATTGGTATGCCATATCAGAATCAAATCCATCAGGGAATTTGATCAAAGCTAGATTAGGTGGAGGCCTAAGGTTTTGAGGAATAACATTATAAACATTGTTGAACCTAGCACAATAGTCTTGGACAGTTTCCTGTGGGCCTATTTTTAAATTGTCATATTATGTTAAGATGTGTAAAGGGTCTTTCTTCTTTTCCCATCTGTTTAAGAAGGATTGATAAAGAGCTTCTGAATCAGCTATAGAATTTGCAGCAAGTGCTCTGAACCAAATCCTCACATCACCAGTTAAACTTTGGACAAAAATCTTCATTCTCACATCATCATCATCTATTTCATAATTCTCAAAATAATCTTGCATTTTCTTCGTGTGTTGCTGGGCTGTATAGGAGCCAGTACCATCAAAATGTGTGATTTTACTCTGATAATCTTGAGGCATAGCCCCTAGATTTCCATGCAACTGAAGAGGAGCATAACGGTTTGCCATATTTACAGGGATAAATGGGGAAACTAGAAGAAATGGGACAGCTGGAACAACAGGGACGGTGGTAGAAATATGTGCAGTAGATGGAGGTGTGGAGAAGGTGCTTTGAGAGGTGGATGAAGAACTAGGAGAAGCAGTAGTAATGTGAGGATGGAGTGAGGCTTTAGCAGGAGTTGGGATATAGCTCTGCTGAACTGTTTCAGGGTCTAAACCAGCAGAATTTTCTTGTTCTTCTTGTTTCCTAAGGGTCTTAGAAATTAAATTGGGATTTTCAGAAATAACTGGAGGATCTGGGTTAGGATTTGACCTAGTGTAACGAGTTTTCTTCTTTGGAGCTAGCTTCTAAATTTGTTTTTGGTATTTTCAGGTAATGTTTTAAGATCAAAGTTTTTTCACAATATTCTACAAGAGTTCTTTGAAATATAGGAGGCTTTGGGCTTTCCTTTAAATATGTTGAAACAGGGAAACTAATCAATATTTGGAACAATTGTTAGAGCCTAAAACTATACTGGAGATTGACTGAAGAAACTTTTATTTACTCCTATAAATGCGGAGCAAAGACAGTTTCAAAGGCTACCTGGCTAACTTTAGGCTTCATCTGTAGGTTTAGAAAATAGACAGCAGTTTACAAATAGTCATTCAATTCCCCAGTGGAGTAGCCAATGATGTTATCACTCAGGTTCTTCCCTGCCTCCTGAAGGGAATACGGCCGAGGTAACCACTAACCAATCTTTTAGTTGCAGGTCCTAGCCTACCTGCAACCAGAGAGGGCTCTCTCTTTGTAATTTAGCTTTGTTTTGATATATTTTAGGCTAGTTATGATGCACAGGGTTTTGTTTGAAGTTTTTTGGATGGTGATTTCAGGCAGAGCTGGGATGCAAGTCCAAGACAGTCTGTTCCATTGGGCTATGGAGTCTATGATGGTGTACAGTTGAAAGTGTTTCTTGGGTAAAGGTAATACTACAGAGTGAGATAGGCAGTTCTGGAACAATTTTCAAATCTGGAAATTGGTGGAATGAAGTCAGGGAATGAAAGGCAATCAAGAATATTTCATTATGCTGGCAGAGGGAAAGTGTATGAATGTTATTCAGGAGCAATTAAGAATTCCTAAACAATATTCAACATGAAGGAATTAGTGCAAACATGAGCAATTAAGAATTCATATTTATGACTAATCCTGAAGAAAACATTATTAATAGCATAGATTGAGCACAGGGTGCATTTAAACAAATCTTGGGCTATTCTTCTTCTCTGTTACTAAGATTATGGAACATATATGACATTTTACAAACACAGAAAACATAAAACAGAGTTTAGAATAACTTATTGTTCCATAGAGTGACACAGGAATTCTGTAGCAGGTCCCAGACCATCATTTCCACATTCAGACAGCGCAGAGACCATGAACTTCAACAGCCATTTGTATTAGAGAGTCTTAGAAATTACAGCGTAGCTTAGAGAGAAAATCACCAACCCCAAATACATATTATGGGGAGGTATTTATACAAAAGGGAGATACAAAATATCATGAAGATAAGTCTTTGAACTCATAACTTTCTTTACCAACTCTCAAGAAGTAGTAAATGAGGGAATAAATGCTGCAATAAATATGAATGTGCTAGTTGTCCAATTTGTCAGAGGTATTTTGAATTTCTGGGCTAAGTGAGTCGGCTGGTACTGTGCATTGATTCTACGTTTGTTGCCTTGATTTTGCTATGCTGCTTGTCGCTGACTTGGCCTTTATTATCGGTGCTTGATTCCTTTGTATTCAATGAGCTGTAGTGACCATTCCATTTCTGCCTTGTGCTATTTTTTTATTTTTTGACAGGTGGAGCGTGTCTCTATATTTGCTGACCTGTAGCTAACAAAAAGAATGAAAAACAAAATTTACCTGAGCAACGTCTCCATCATCCCTTTCCACCAATCCTCTATAGGTAGTTGATGTCTTTGTATCTTTTTCAGTGTTTCATCAGCTTCAGTGTATCTATAAAAGTTTGGCTGGACTTCAAAGAGATGGTTTATCTCATGTTTAATATAGAATAAATTTTCCATCTTGCCATAAAGACTCTGTCCGGATGGAGGCCCTGCTTCTTCTGAGGTGCTTGAGGACGTTGTGATTTGATTGGAGGCATAGTTGTTTACCCTGTTGGAATAATGCTCATGTGACAGCAATCTTCCAGCGTTGTTTACTAAACTGGGTAACCCTCTGCTCTGTAACACTGCAAACTTTATTCTGAATTCATTCACCTCTGCTTGCATTTCTTGGCATTTTCTTTCCAGAGTTTGCACAAAATTCCTCAGGGTCAACACCCTTTTTACTAGTAAGATGGTATCAGTCCTGTTCCTGATTCCTATTGCTGCCAGTTGCTCCTTGGTATGAGTGTTCAGGAATTGAATCATTCTGTTGGCTTGCTCAGGCATATTTCCCAAAGATGCTCTAGCCTTTTGATTTTCAAACTGAGCCAAGCTTATCAAATCCATTTGCTCATGAATAGTTTCAATGGATTGCCATTGGTCTGTAATGGATTGGCCAATTTTGGCCCACAAAATTCTTTTGACTTCAACCAGATTTCTATCAAGAGTAAGCTCCTTTTCCAGCTCCTTTATCCTCTTCTCCAAGGTTTTCACTTCCCTTGTCTTCTCAGCTACATCCATTTTTGACTTGTCATATCTTTCCTCAATTTTGGCCAGATTTTCTTTGGCCTCTTTCAATTCTGCCATTTGTACTTCCAGGGCTTTTATTTCTTTCATCATCCCCTCCATACTTAGGCTGGCCTCTTGCTTTGCTGCTGCTGTAGTTGTTGCTGAAACCGGTGCTGAACTTGAGGTACCTGCTGTGGATGTTGGATCAATGGGAGGGACTGTTGTGGTGGCCGTAGGAGGAGCAGTTGTAAGAATCTGAGTTGTTTGAATTGGCTGAGAGGCCAACTCTCCCTGTCTTCCTTGCAATGATGCCTCCAAGGCACTCTCTATTTCTATCAACCTTTTGTGCAAGCTCATAAGCAAAGTTACCATATCTTGCTCCTCTTTTTGTTGTGCTACCTCTGTGGTTTGAGGATGTAGTGTAGCTGGCAGCCTGAGCTTTCTTTTGAGGGCTGCTATGTCTTCCTCTTTCTTTTTGATGAAGGCCTGAATGCCCTTCGGATCCTGGGGATCATGTTCCAACTCTATAATAATCTCCTCCAAGGACTTGATTCTATTGTCCTTGGCCTGTGATGAAGCTTTCTCCAATTCTAGTTGGGCAGCAATATTATGCAATGAATTTTGTAATCTATGGGCCAACAATGTTTTGTCGGCCAAGGTAGAATATACCATTTCTCCGGTCTGCTTGTGCAATTCAATCTGGTCCATCGGATGGATATCCCTAGAGAGAACTTCCAGATTGGTTCTAATATAGTCAGCAGCTGATTGTGGTTGCTGCGTTGTAGGTCTGAAATGACTGAGGGTCATTTTCCCTTCTTGAATGTCATAGGCTGCCATTAGCCTTTGCTGATTAGTGGGAGCCATTCTTAGCAGTTGGTTGTAAAGCTGGAACCTCACTGGCTCATTTCTAGCTTTAATATCAGTGAATGCTTTTTTGATATCAGAGCCATGTCTGCTCCGTTGCCTGGTGGATGTAACCTCCACACCTTGTTGTCTTTCTTGCTCAGGCTAGAAGGAGCAGGCTGATGTCTCCATACTTGGGGGAACTTGTTGTTCAGTCGGCCCCTCTGGCATTTCTTCCTCTGAATAAGGATTCAATCTCTGTCTCTTTTCTCCTTACTGATTTGTAGATGTCCCGGTGGGAGTCTCTTCTTGTCTATCCCTTTTCTTGGCCCTTTCTTCATTAAGAGGAGTCTGTAACACTGGGATTTCAGTTGCTTTTGCTTGAGTAGAAGGGTCTTGCCCTTGACTTTGTTCATATGTAGAAACCGGCCGGTCTACCATTGTCTCTTGCTGCTCAGAATGATGCACTTGTTGTTCTGAATGCTGCACCTCTTTTCCTTTAGATGTTCCTGCTAGTGGAGCAGTTTCTTGGACAGGTTGTTGGGAAGCCGTGGCAGATGGGGTGCCTTCTCCGAGGTGCCGAGGAGATGTGAAAAACACCTGTCCAAAAGATTCCAAGTCAACTGATTTTTCAAGGTTTTTGATTGCTTTTTCTGTAATTTCTTCTTCAGTAAGCTTCTGCACTAGGGTGCCCTCTACCCATTCTTGTTGATTGGCATATTGTTCAATTTCAGGGATTCTATGGTGGGGATACCCTATGAGCTTGTTTTTAACTATTCTAAAGCTTATGAAGTGTTCAGGGTCATATGGTGACCAATAGAAACTCAGTTTGAGCTTAAGTTTCTCTCTCAGAATCTCATCAGCATCCTTCCATGCTGCTTCCCTTTTATTAAAGATAAAGGTGCCCAATTGATGCCTTATTTTAAGTTGTGCCTTTTTCCTAGCACCATAGAAGTGCTTTAAGTCTGCACTGTTGAATTGTCGATAGTACTCCAAGGAAAAGAGTCTCATGGGGACATATTTTGGTAGTCTGCATGGGGCTAATTCACAGCCATAGATCCTTATTACAGTGTGGTTTTGGTAGTAGTACCAGTCACCAATGCTGTATCCCTTTGAGAGATGTAGAATTCTCTGCATTTCAGTAGTGAGCCTAGGAGGAGGATCTGCTGATAATAGGCAAGTGGCTGGATAGATTAAAAGGTCAATGAACTCACAGTATGTGTAGGGGGAGATATGAACATGATGGAACACTGAGGACCAAAATATGACAGACCTTTGCTCCCCCCTAGCATCCAATTTCTTAAGGAAAACCGGGAAACTTTCAGACTGATAGTATAGAAGCAAATGATAGATATATGAGGTGTATTTGAATTCCCTTTCCCTATCTAGGTTCATGAACTACTCATGAGTCTTGTTGATTGTGAAGGTGTAATAGTCATACTTGACAGCAGGGGGCTGTCCTGGAGTAAAGATAGACATCAAGGCAAAGACAGTCTCATCTACAATTTCACTTGTTCTGAATCCCAGGATGTAGGAGATCATATTTATGAGAATTTTTCCCTCCTCAGTAAACCAAGCATGGTGATAGGGGATTGTGAATCTGGAGTAACAGTTTGGTGGCATAAACAGCTTGGCAACTCTGTCAACTTCTACAGAGGATAACTTTGAGGCTTGATCTAGTAATTGTTTCATGGAAAGGGATACCAGAGGTTGAGTTGGCTTGAATTGCAGCATCTCATTTATGGACTGAGGGGTAATATAAAAGAGGACATTTATAGCAGGGTCCATCAGTGCCCTTTGAGAAGGCTCATAGTTAGCACAACACTGATGGATGAGGTCAGGGAAGACATTTACTAAGGGCAGGTAATATATGGGCATGTTGGATTCCCATATTCCTAATAGGTCAGCTTTGTTTCTGAATTTATTCCTTATTTCATAGAAAGCTTGAAGGTGAGGCCTGTCTCCCTCCATATCAGCAATTTGATAGTCTCTGTCTGCAAGAGATATCCACTCTAACTCTCTATGAGGTGCATTTAATGGTGCAATATTTAAGGCTACTGGGGCCTCCATGATTTACTGGGTTATAATTGAATGTGCTGTATACTTCAACAGGAAACAGAGTCCTGATAATGGATTTCTTGGTAGGAAATTTACATTGTTGAGTTATGTACAAAGATGTCCCTGCTGAGCAGAGCTTTAAGGGAAATAAAGAGTATGCAGGGCTTTGCAACAAGTAAGCCTGAAAGGAATGGAGATAACAGGGATTTCGTAGATTTTCTTTAGTGGTTTTGCGGGCAAACTGGAGCCGGATTTCGAGCTTCAATGGCAATTTTGCAATGGGCGATAGGGTAAACAGGTTTTCTTTGGAAGTAGTGGTGAGTGGAGAGTTGAAACAGGGAGGTTTAGATGTTCCAATATATTTCAAACACATTTAATTCTTTCAGAGGTGTTTTAAGAGAGAAACTTGACAAAACAGGGTTTCCGGGTGACAATCGAATAAATACCTATTTATTCGTGACTTTGTGGTGGAAAGGAGCTGCAGGTAGAGCCGAGGAGGTCAGGTTGGCAGGTTGAACATGCGTGGGCGGTCGACTGGGACGTAAATGGTGGACTGAACGTAAAAACTCATGCATGAACTTTTACAATTGGTCGCGCAAAAACAAATAAAAACATCACTTTCATTGGTTTTTAACGAAAACTTGTGTTTTTTCGGGCCTTTGGCGCTTTTTTGTGCTGACGTCAGCATGACGTCACATGGTACTGTAGCAGGGTATGGCGGGTAACGTGGCGCCTGACGTGGATTGGTGACGGGGCAGCCACGACGGACTATACAGTAGCGGGGGTGCTGATGCAAAAGCTAACGTGGGCGGCGGGGAGGACAGGCGATAAGCGGTTTGCTATCGGACCGCCTTTGGTACGAAGGCGGTATGTGTCAGCACGGGCCCGATGCAATCAAAACGGGCCACGCGTCCCCATGTACGACGGCAAAACCATCTTCTATCGGGAGCTAACCCTCGTACAGTAGGGTTGCTCCGATATCGGCGAGGGTCGTCCGATCTGCCAGATGCAAATCAACGGCTGACGGGATGGATAGATGCTAGCGCGATACGATGAGGGGACTCGCTCGTATTTAATATTATAACCTGTCATGGGGGGGTTAAAAACTTTGGATTAATGGGTTCATATGGTTATGCGGGTTGATGTGGTTATTAATTCAACCAAAGATTAAATTAATCTCGAGCAAAGGTTTGTATGCACAGCATGGTTAGAACGTTGGTAACGTGGGGTAAAGTGGGAGGGTTAAAGCAGTTATGTATTTAACCTGAGGTTAAACAAATACCGAGGGTTTATACACGGAGGAGTTAATATGAAGTCCCTGGTGGACTTAATATTTCCCAAAACTATATTATATGGCTATAGTGCCAAAGGGTAGGTATATTTAGTATTTTTTGGGGTTGTTATATAGTTTTTGTAAAAATAGGGGTGGGAAAATGACTTAGGGAGCTACATAATAAAGTTAGGTGTTAACATGGTTTTATGGAGTGAGACTACATGATTAAATGCCAAGTTTATAAAGTGAAAACTTAGGCATAAGAAAATGAAAGGAGTGTGGAATAATGATTTTTACACAAGAAATGTGGCTTCTTTCCACTAAGTAAACTCAAAGTTTACCTTGGTATTTCTCATAGAATGAAGTGAGATAAGACTATTGGGCAGATCCCAATGTCCTTGAGGGGATGTTAGCAAATGATTTCTAGGGAATGAAGGGGAAATTAGTCATGCTTTCACTGTTCTGCAACCAAACAACTGCCAAGGTACCAATGTCATTGATGAGATGAGTCTTTTTTAACAAGACAAAAGTGAGCACTGTAGAAATTTTGAATAATTTAACACATATTCAACAGAGATTATCCTGATCATACAATTTAAGCGGAACATGTATAATACATAATCTCCTCTACGTTGATCATCAATTTACAGAAGCAGAAACATCCACAGGCACACATAGAAGCATCAATCAAACTCATAAACACAGTATGTATCCTGGGGAAAGCATCTCGCTAAAAACCCCACACTATCTGTATATTATATTGATTGAATCATGTAACATTACACAGCATAATACTTCTCACAAGTATCTCCACCTCTGTTACACACAATACAGCTCAGATCTGATCTCCAAATCTCTTCCACTGCTTGCCTGCCTCCACTGCTCAATACCTGCTCAAGAACTAATGAGAATGGCTCACCAAACTCAATTTTCACCTGCAAAATAGTCACTCACTCTTTGTGGACGTGAGCAAAGGCTAAAATGTGGGCCAAATACGTGAGCAAACTCATTGGCATACTCAATCCCTTGATTGTGCAAGATCTGATGCACAACTATAGTCACAACTGATAGCAATCTGATTCTCTACCACTTGTCCCTGTTGAACTGAACATGCACTGACATGCAACTGAGTTAACTGATGTATTCTTTAGTTGTATTATGAGTTAATAATTAGTTTAACAACTCATCATTAGTCTATCTGCAATTAGACTAACTACAACTAGTTTAACTAAGTCAAACTGAACACAACTCCATCAACTGTACCTCCAGTCCACTAAACTCAACTCACTTGAGTTCTAACTGAAGTCATGCATGCAAAAAATCAACTGACTCATAAGAAAAGCGTATTTCCTTCTGACAACTGCATGTGCCACCTCTGTAGCTCAAACTGAAGTGCTCCAAGAGAATAAGATCAAGTTTATAGTCCAAATATTATTGTGAGGTAATAATATTTGACTTTTCTATTTTTGACAGCCAGTCTAAAAATAGACTTTGATCACTCACACTGTGATCACTCACACTGTGATCACTCACACTGTGATCACTCACACTTTCATCAAAAATAGAAGTCCATCTATTTTTCCAACTTGATCAATCATCCATAAACATAGACATGATCCATATGTCTAAAAATAGACATAGTCTAAAAATAGACTTGCGCCAAAAATAGCCTGCGGGCCCACTTAGTGAAGGCGACTCTTTTCACTAAGCTCCATCATCTTGTTGTATTCTCAACAAGCATTTCTTGTTGCACACTTTTCAACAAGCACCCACCTGCTTCTGCAACCTCAACCTGCCTACCCAGCCTAATACACCTAACCTTTTTTCTTCCTTTGGATTGGGTGCATTTGAACTTGCAAACCCTGAAGTTCCTCTTTTATTTTGGCTACCCTCCTATACAAATCTACCCTTATCTCTTCCAAGGGCCCAGATTAAGCAGTTGGGCTCCTTAACTACTCTACATAACTAGTCATCTGCCAAGCTTGAACTGTTTGGACAGATATTCATTCTCTATTCTACAACAACAAATTTAAATATGGAATGGTCCAGATTGAACTGTTGGGCCATCCATCAAGTGTGATAAGCAACAATATTTTCACATTGTAAACTTGCAAATAAGATAGCAGTGGCATTTTGACTGGCCACTTTCCTGGTCTTTTGGTTTGGGGTTCATTTTCTTTACTTTTGTTGACCAATTTACTCTTTTTGCCCTTTGATTTTTCTTTTAGGGCATACCCTCTTTACATTTTTTAATTTTCTTCATTTGTTTACAAAATATGGAACCTTTGCAGCATGAAAAGATGAACATATTTGGCACTTCCATTGTCAATCATGAAAAATGAAACCTATTGGTATAGGAACCTAACATGAGTCATTTCCAAACATATGAAAATTTATACGTTGTTTAACAGTGGATCACAAGCCAACTTAATTTTTGCAGATTTGGTTGAGAAAATGAATATGGAAACCATTCCCCATAACAAACCATATCCGTTAGGATGGATAACCAAGGATACTAATTTACATGTCACACAAAAATGTATTTTCAGGTTTGCAGTCACTGCTAATTTCATTGATGAAGTTGAATTAGATGTTTTGCCATTGGATATCTCAGGAATTGTGTTGGGAAGTCTATATTTCTATGACAGGAAGGCTATTTTCCACAAATTTGAGTAACAATACCATTTTTTCAAAAAAAGAGTGGAGTACATTGTGAAATAAAACATCTAATTAATTCCAGCAAGAGTCTCGTGCTCCTCATGATCAAGCAGAAGAATGACATGGAGCAGGAATCATTTGCAAGTTGTTATGTGAATCTGAAAGCTTAATTGGTTGATGTGGTCAATCAATATGTGGACATGTTTCATGAACCAAAGGAGCTACCACCAAAAAGAGGAATTCAACATGAAATTCAACTACATCAGGACTGTCCACTCCCAAACATTGGTATGTACGAGGAATTCAACATGAAATTCAACTACAGCAGGACTGTCCACTCCCAAACATTGGTATGTACCAAATGTCAATTCTAGAAAGTTTATAAATTAAAAAACAAGTCCAAGAATCATTAGATAAAGGAGTAATTCATCCTTCTACTTTGCCATGTGGTTCACCAGTTGTATTGGTAGTCAAGAAAGATGGAACCTGATGCATGTGTGTAGATTATCAAGCTTTAAATAAGATCACAATAAAGAATGAATACCCACTGCCCAAAATAGATGATTTGCTAGATCATTTGAAAAATGCAAAGTATTTTACTAAATTAGACTTGAGAAGTGGATATCATCAAGTTAGAATAGCTAAGGAGGACATATGGAAGACTATTTTTAAAAGCAAACAGGGATTGTTTGAGTGGCTGGTTATGCCTTTCGGTCTTTGTAATTCTCCAACTACATTCATGAGAGTTATGAATGATGTTTTAAGATCATTTCTTGATGAGTTTTTAATTGTCTATTTAGATGATATTTTGATATTCAACAAATCACAAGAAGAGCATGTCAAGAATGTTAGGAAAGTGTTGGATGTCTTGAGAAAAGAAAAGTTATTTCTGAAGATGTCTAAATGTGAATTCAAGAAAACCTCTTTAGTGTATTTGGGCCACATAGTTGGAGGAGGTGAGCTGAAGATTGACCCCTCTAAAGTTTCGTTCATTGTGAATTGGCCAATACCCAAATTAGTCATAGAAGTAAGGAGTTTTTTAGGAGCAAAGAAGTACTGGAGAAAGTTCATTACCAATTTCTCCTCCATAGTAGCTCCACTACATGCATTAACCAGTGTGAAGGTTGTCTTCCAGTGGGGAGGAAAATAGCAAAAAGCATTCGATGCTTTGAAACAGAAGATAAGTTTAGCCCCAGTTTTGGCATTGCCAGATTTGAAACAACCCTTTTAAATGCAAACAGATGCAAGTGACTATGTTATGGGTGCAGTTCTTTTACATCATGGTAAGCCTATTTCATTTCATTCTAAGATTTTAATGGTGTTGTTATAAACTATCCTACGTATGATAAACAACTTTATTCATTGGTCAAAGTGTGAAGAAATGGAAGCATTATTTGATGGGAGAAGAAACCATTATTCACACGAATCATCAACCTCTGCAATATTTGCAATCTCAAACTAAATTGCAACAGTCAAGGAACTTTCCTTGGATGGAATTTTTATAGCAATTCCACTTGGTAACCAAGTACAATAAAGGTATATATAACAGAGTTGTTGATATGCTTTCTAGACCGATTGTAAATGTAACCATTTTACTTAAGAATAATTATGTTTTGCCTGAAATTTATGTTGAAAAATACGCACAGGATGCTAACTTTCAAGACGTATATTTAAACTTGATTCAAGGCCACCAAGTTGAGGAATTAGACTACCATGTACATGATAATCTGTTGTATCATTTGGGAAAACTTTGTGTTCCACAGGGAGAGAGAGTAAATGTCACAAGGGATTTCACACTTCTCTTATTGCTAGACATTTCAATGTAAGTAAAACAGTGGCAAATATTCAAAGGTATTTTTATTGCCTATTATGCTTGAAAGTATGTCACATTTTATAGCAGATTGTTCATTGTGTGCAATCAGTAAGCCTAGTAATAAGAAACTAGGATTGTACACACCACTTCTAGTGCCTTCAACACCATGGGAAAGTGTTTCTATGGATTTTTTAGGAGGTCTTCCTTTGTCAAGGAAAGGTCATGATTATTTGTATGTATTTTTGGATAGGTTCAGAAATATGTGCATGTTAATGCCTTATAAAAAGAAAATTACAACTAAACAAACAACTCAACTTTTATTTCAAAATGTATGGGTTCATTTTGGATTGCCTACTTCTGTTGTAAGTGATCGTGATTTTCGATTTGTTGGGAATTTTTGGTTAAGTTTATGGAACTTGATGGACACCAAATTGAAGAAAATTACAGCCTTTCATCCCAAATAGATGGTAAAACTAAAGTGGTTAATAGGATAGTCATTCATTTGCTAAGAGAATATTGTAGCAAACATCCTGAGTTGTGGGATGAATAGTTCCATTATATTCAGCATGCTTACAACCGAGCAAAACACTCTTCTACTCTAACTTCGCATTTTGAGGCATGTTTTAGGTATTTTCTCAAATCGCTTTTGGATTTCATCTTTGAGAAAGATGTAGCTGTAAATGGACATAGTGACATAGACAAGGCAAAGAAATTCATTGAGAAAATTTATTTGATTCACCAAACAATTCAAGAACAACTAGAAAAGAGTATAAGGGAAGCCATGATAAGCATCATTTGGATCATCAATTTCAAGTAGGTGATGAAGTTTGGCTATACATTAGCAAGGAAAGGCTTCAAGGTGAAGGTAAAAAGTTGAAACCAACTCGTTATGGTCCATTTAAAATTCTGGAAAAGATTGGTAATAATTCTTTCAAGCTTGATTTTCCTTCATATATGCAAATATATTCCATTGTTAATGTTGAAAAATTGAGATTATATGAACCTCCTTTGATTGAATATCAAGGAGAGAATGTTCAAACTCCATCTATTGAAGACTTTTCTCCAAAATATTTTGATGTGATTCAACAAGACACTATATTTGACAAAAGGATAAGGACAACTAAAAGAGGAAATATTGATTATCTTCAGGTGGGTCTCAAAGGTACAAATCCATCAAAGATCAAATGAATTAAAGTTGGGAAGGTAAGGGAACAATACCCTCATCTGTTCAATAACTGAAAGTGATCCTTTTGGAGTCCAAAGGCTTCCAGCAGAGGAGTGATTAGGTGCTCAGAATTATGCTCAAAAGTCAAAGTGTCAGAATATTGTTAAACTCAACTTTCGATTGAACAGATCATCATTCTGAACCCAATGGTGTGAACGACACTCAAAACCAATTTCGTATGCAGAAGTTAGAGCAAGTCAAAATTCAGGTTTGACTTCCATACATGGCAGGATTGGGATGATGTGGCAAGTTTTCAGCGAGTAAGGAGGTGCCAAGTGGTAGCTTTCCATTGGCCCTCACAAATCGCATATCGCAGTGGTAAGTGTTTCGGTGTTACAAATCATCCCCTGACAAGTTCAGGTTACGATGTGATCTAATCGCAATCGCATATTGTAGATGGTTAAGGGGAGAATAGAATAGGCCCCAGGCAAGGTTATCGATGTGATGCAATGCGATCGCATATCGCAATCGCAACAATAACAAGAATCGGTCTCGGCACAGGTGAGTTATGAAGGTGATAGACCCTGGGCATGATCTATGTTTATATGTCACAGTTTAAAGTCACAGCAGGTCCGCAATCGCAGTGTTTCCATGTAACAAAACCTTCCTCATTGAACTTCTGATTGCGATAAGTAGGAGGATTCTGGACGCAGGAGTTTTATAAGTTCCGGTTTAATATCCTGTTGGGTCTATAACCCCGCATTGCAACATTTTGCAGTGTTAATAGCCTGCAGCTTAGCCGATTACGGTTGAGATATGGCTGACAGGATATGGCTCGTAGTGTGGCAAAATTTTTGCTTCCTTAGTGAATTTTGGAGCGGAAATGTAGTTTTCTACTAGTTTTAGAGCAATTTGTGGAACAATTAGTGGAAAAAACTAGGAGAAGTCATAACTTCTTTAGTTCTTATCCAAATGGGATGCAAAAAAGAGGCTAGATAGCCATTTTTGAGTATTTTGAACTCATGGAGATAGGTTTCAGAGGCATCTGAGCATTGTAAACACACTTTTGATGTAATTTGAGCATAATAGAGAGGACCAAGCCATTGGAAGCTTGACCAAGGAGATGTAGCCCAGGAGGGGTGAACTCCTTTATCATGTGATTGTTGTGTGTTATATTTTTATGTTCTTTGTTATTGTCGTTTTTTCCCCTGCGAAAAATCGTAATTTTCTATTATAAATGAAAAATTACATGTGGTAGATGCTAATGGCATATGATGTATGTGTGGCCATAGCCATCAAAATATATAGGTTTTTACATAAGTACCCACTAAAGGTATATCTTCAAAGTTTAGTAAATATTTATACAAAAATTCAAAATTGCTTTGCAAAATTTTTGAGATATGTTAGGATCATAGAAACTATGTAATTAGGATTTGTCAATCCTTTGTTGTATCTGGTCTATATATGGCCTATGATAAAATTGGAATATCTCTTCCTCCCTATTTTCATGGATCAACCATTCACCCCTAGGTTGATGTGATGCCTCCTTTGAAAGTTGATCCACAACCTGGTTGCACTCCCTGTAAATGTGGAGACATGTAATCTGTTCAAATTGTGATTTTAAATGCAATGCATCATCCAAAATATTCCTGAGAGAATGTACATGAAAAGCAGATGTGCAATTGAACCAAATGATGACAATCTTAGAATCCCCAAATATGTGAATGTGTCTACAATTATGAGTCAATGCAAAGTATAATAAAAGGTGAAGTGAGATGAGCTTGGCAAAATGTTCTTTGTTATTATTGTTGGGAGCAGGATCCCCCAAGGGAAGTTTTGGGGCTAAGAGCCCATGTTTGGGTCAAATTTTGTAATAAAAATGTAACGACTTTGCATTTTTTGGTTGCAGATCACGAAGGTATTATGTGTCATAAATGGTTGTCTGCCCTTAGTTTTGTAAACTAAAGTCAGCTGTAAGAGATCTACCCATGGTCTACAAACCATGGGATTGTATAAAAAGAGCTTAGCTCTAAGTAGTTTTAAAGACAATATGTAAGAGATTTGTAGCTCTGAAGTAAGAAGTCTAAATCTTGGGTTGTAACGTAGGTATAGGCTCTACAATTAATTACGCAGAGGCCTAGGGTAGAAGTCCGTAGTTGAATGCGCGGACCCCTACAACTATGTGCGCAGGGTAGACAGAGTTATAAACACTTGGAAGATATTAATAAAGAAAGACATTTTTCAATTCCTGTGTCTTTGTTATGTTATTGCATTTGATATGTTATGTATGAATTTCCTTTATTATTCTTATGTGATGCACGAATGAATGCAATTACGTTGAATAATTGAATGCAATTACGATTATCTATTTACGCGGGGATAACTATAATCATTTGATAATATAAGCAAGTCACTTAGAGTAATTAAGGAATTTGCACGACACGCTAGCATAGCAACATGAAAGTACCTGAGCAGTAGGCAAGTGCTATGTGAAGGTTGATCATACCCTTTCACGGATGTAGTAACGAACATAATAAAGGGTTATTTCCAGGACGGAAATCTACATAAGAGATGTGCGATGTCATATCACTAGAATCCAACTAAAAAGGATATCAGAGACTGGTTGGATAGGAAGATCCACGAATTTGCGGCACATGATAACAAAAACCCTCGATTGACAAAGGAACAATGGTTGGACAAATACCTATATATAGAGATCCACGAGATCTTTTTATGCTCCTTCCCTATTGAGATATATGAGTGGATTGCGAAGCTAGCAGATAGCCAAGGAAGGTGGAAAATTGACAGTCCTATTGTGTGGACCCCAGAGCTAGTGCGAAGGTTGGAAGCATCGAAGGATAAGATTGCCCACATTTTTGATCATTAGCTCGATTGCATCATAGGAGGATTTGAGACTGAATTCGCGATCGACACCTCAGTCAGCTACACTGAGGCAAAGCGACGCTTCTTCAAAGGAACACGAGGTAAGTACATAAAATCTTTGAATACCTGGATTAAAATGCTATTGTGTGAAAAAAAAGTTATGTAGCTACCTTGATGTTTGGGACTATGTGAAGTGGAAAAAATTACAGGAATGAAGGAAAAAAGGGTTTGGAGTATAGCCCATTGATTTCACCTCCACAAGGTGACGAGGAAGAGATAGGGAAGGTTTCTCTGCAAAGTGCTATTCAGTTAATAAGACAAGGATTCCCACAAATACCACCTCCGCCCACACCACCTCCAACTTCACCACCATCACCTCCAACTTCACCCGTACAACCTCCACCTCCACCACAGTTTAGTATGGAAAACACAGTGAAGCTGCCTTTGTTCAAAGGCTTGGGAAATGAGGACCCGAACCAATTCTGGTTCGTTGTGAGGGTTGTATAGGAAGCTCAAGGTGTTACAGATGATCATATAAAGAAGGCGACGCTGATTATTGCTCTACAAGATCATGCGCTAACCTGGTATATTAAGTACTCTAATTATAACCCTAATGGTGGAGTGGCAGACATCTAGATAACACTGAATAAAGAATTTAGTAAGCCTAAATCTGAGGCACAATCGATTGCGGGATTCAAAGAAATCGCAATGCAACCAGGCGAGACACCTTGGGAACTAGATCAGAGACTGAAATGTACCATCTGCGAAGCCAACGTGAACCTAACAGACAGAAAACATCATGAGTGCTTTTTTGCTTTGCTCCTGCCACACTTAAGAGTTGTGTTGTCACAACAGAAGATAACCACTCAGGCGGAGGCCTTGGAGATTGTCGTGAGACTACATGAAACTCTGATGCAAGATCCAAATCTAGGATTTCATCAAATCCATGCGCAACTGAAGAATCTATGCCTTGAGATTCAAAGTCTGAAGCAAGACAGGACGGTTCGACCAGAGGTGCACGAGGAGGTACGGTGCTTGAAATGTAAGATTCATGGGCATGACAAGGACCATTGCTTGGTCTTTGCAAAATATATTGTAGGAGGAGGACCAATTCCTTTAAGGCCAAAATCTCAAGCAAGACCTAGCACATGGCCTACATTATGGTGCCCATCTCTCAGGTAGTAGGAAAACATGCCACAGATAACTACCATTTGCTGCAAAAGTTTGTACAGACACCGCAATAGCTGTTCTACAACTTTTGTAGGTTGATAGGATATGACGAGCATACTTGCAGGAGTTATGAATTGAAGATGGATAGAACTCCTGCCTATAGGATTCAGTCCGTAACATGGGCCCCTGACGAGAGCGCAGGGATGGAGCGAATAGGATTTCAGGGGCGCGGACGAGGCCGAGGTGGAGGAGGACTTGGCAGGGGTCGAGGACAGTTGATTTGATACAATTGCGGAGGACCAAGACACTATGCCCATGATTGCACTAATCCAACACATCTGTCGTGAAAGTATTACACGTTATTTGATCATGAAACATAAGACTTTCCTACACTAATAGCGAGGATACGTGACAAAGGGGCGCTACCACCTCCTCTGACTCAGAACCTACAGATGATGAGACCTAAGCCATGCGAAGAGGATCCAAATGTAAATATAGTGCTCAGAAGTGGAATTGCGACAGGAGATGATAAGGGGAAACAACGAGAAGATAGTACATGGGTTCATAAAGCTCCAGTGAAGGAGGCTAAGTTCGATTTGGAGCACGCACATGAAACCTTCATGGAAGCTAAGAAGAGCTTTGCTGAGGCCTCCACCTCAGGAAGCAAGGATAAGCCTAAGCAGGAGATGGACCCCTCTATGCTCACAACTTTCCTGGAGACCTGTATGAAGTTACTACGTGATAATAAGGTTGTGAAAGTGTTACAAGAGCTCATTAATAGATGCACTGGAACCGTGCCAGTTGAGCCGCACGTAGTATGAAAGATCGGCAAGCATAAAACAAGAACGGGACGAGAGATGAGATTGACCGCACAGATAGGAGAGTATGAGATGGATCAGGTTATTTTAGACCTGGGGTCATATGCGAACGTCTTACCAAAGCAGACTTGGGAATGAATGGGGAGACCCGCACTGCAATGGTCTTTGATTTAGCGAAGGATGGCCAATCAATAGAATATCATCCCCATGGGGCGGCTGCAGGGGGTGACTATGGAAATTGAGGGAGCGAGCGCATTGGCTGATTTTGAAGTAATAGAGATAGTGGATAACAACAATCCCTATCCTGTGTTCTTAGGAATTGACTGGGCCACTGATATAAACAGGGTAATCAATCTGAAGAAACAGAAGATGATATTTGAGCAGAAATCGCTATGCATAATAGTACCTCTAGATCTCACTGAGGGATCGTGCTATACGGAACTAGTCGGCGATTATGAGAGTGATTGATCTAGGTGGATGTTGGTGGCCACTCACCTATCCCATTTGGACCCCCACAACTGTCTCTTTTAGCTTTTTCAGTTTCCTAAATTGTAGCATAGTTTACTATTTTTAGCAGTTTTTCAGGTCCTGAACTTCCGGAGCCGTTTTGAGGCCCTAAACAACGTTTTTTGGGAAATCTGGGGGTAACATGGGCCCATGGACCGATGTTTCCCTTCCCAAAGTAGTAGTGCTTGGATAGATCTTTCTAACGAGCTATTGTATGCGTCAAACGGAGATCGTATGCCAAAGTTACGACCCCGGGAAATTGATGTACCAATTTACCCAAATGGGGCCCACAATTTGGTGTTTCATCTTCTAGGGTTAGGTTTCGGGATGTGAAAGGTTTTCCATTGTTTCTCAACAATAAATAGGCCTTCGAGCCTCATTGTAACACAGTTCAGAGGCATGTAGCCACCACATCTCTTCTCAGAGATAAGCTACCATCGCCCTAGCTGGTTTATTTCCATTTCTGGTTGTAAGCATATTTCAGTATTTTCCATTAATGAAATGAATTATTATTTCCGCTGCATCTTTGTGTATATGGTTATCTCTATAATTTGTTGCGTTCCTGTTTAAATCTGGATCAGTGGTATCAGAACGGTCTGCTTTTTTCTCTGTTTTTCTTCGCATGTCCCCAACGAGGTCGGGATATAAGGGGTTAGGGCTTGAACTAGTCGAACCTTTGAAAGACCAGCCTCGCAAATCCCAACAGCCTCCCATGGCGGATGAGAAGAAAGACGAGGGGGCAGGAGATCCTATCAAAATCTTGTTCGAAGAAGCCCTCGAGCGACAACAGAACACGATGATGGACAACTTTGCCCACATCCTTCAGCGGCTACCCAAAAGTGACGCATCGAATTCTAGCAGCTATTCTGGAAACACCACGCCCTTTAAGGTACAAGTTAATTTTGAAATCCCCATATTCGAGGGTCAGATATACGTAGATGCCGTAGATAAATGGTTAAATCTGCTAGAGGCTTATTTTTCTATTCATGAATTTTCGAGTTGGGAAAAGATTGTTTTCGCCCTTCTCAAAGCAGCCCCCCATGTCAAGGACTAGTGGGAAACCTACTACGAGCAGAAGGATGAAAGTACAGGCTCACTATTTTCAGCCACACTGTTATGAAACCAGCTCAAGAAAAGATAGAAAAGATAAATCCACGCCTTAGAATTCAGCCTCTTTGAGGGGGCAACCTCCTTTACATTACATAAATGAACAATTCTTGGATGATACAAATGACAAAACCTCCTTTCTATATATAGGAGTCTAAGGAGTCACAATATAATCCAGCCGACCTAACAATAATAATATAAAGCCACAAAAATAACAATAGAGGGATTCTAAGGGGCACAGAAATAACAATATGGGGGTAATAGGGGCACAACAATATAAATAAGGGGTATAACTACAATAGTAATGGGGTAATCACTAGTATTATAGGGACCCAACATGCCCCTCTCCTTCAAAAAAGTGTTGTCCTCAACGCTTGAGCAGTTCTGGATACTTCTGCATAAAATTCTCATCCTCCCATGTGGAATCTTCAGCAGATAAGTTCTTCCACTTGATAAGATACTCTGAAATTGATCGATTTCGTAGCTGTCGAGTTCTTGTTTCTGTGACTGCTTCCGGTTCCAATATAATTTTTCCTTCCTCGTCAAGTTCTGGCAATATTGTTTGAACTGGGAGCTTGTCGCCTATAACCTTCTTTAAACATGAAACATGGAAAACTGGGTGCAATCGAGAAGCTGCAGGAAGCTCCAATTTGTATGCCATAGTACCAATCTTTCCCAACACCTTGTACGAACCATAATACTTTGGTGATAATTTATTATCCTTCTTAGCTTGCTTTAGGGACATTTGCTTATATGGTTGTAGCCGTAGGAATACCCAATCACCTACATCAAAACTTCTTTCACTGCGATGTTGATCTGCCTGTTGTTTCATTCTATTTTGTGCCAACACGAGGTTATCCTTTAAGAGTTGGAGGACTTGTTGTTGATGTTCGATGTGATGTTCCACTGCCTGAACCTTAGAATTTTCTCTTAAATATGATGTGATTGATGGTGGTTGATACCCATAAAGTGCCATAAATGGGGTCATTTTTGTTGTTGTATGGAAGGAAGTGTTATACCACCATTCAGCCAGAGGCAACCATTTGACCCATTGTGTCTGTTTATCAGATACAAAGCAACGAAGATATCCTTCCAAACATTTGTTTACTATCTCAGTTTGCCCATCAGATTGAGGATGATAAGATGAGCTATGAGCTAACTGAGTACCAAGACAAGAAAATAATTCTGTCCAAAAATTTCCAGTGAAAATGGGATCTCTGTCACTTACAATAATCTTTGGGTTTCCATGTAGCTTTTGAATTGTTTCCATAAATGCAGTAGAAACTGTACTGGCTTTAAATGGATGTGATAATGCACAAAAGTGTGCATACTTGGTAAGTCTGTCAACTACCACCATGATGACACTCTTTCCCTCAGACTTGGGTAAACCTGTGATAAAATCCATTGAAACCTCCTCCCAACGTTGGCTTGGAATGGATAAAGGTTGTAATAGACCCGGTGTCTTAATTGTTTCAACTTTATTTTGTTGGCAAACCAAACATTCCGCCACAAACTTTTGAATATCTGATTTAAGGCCATCCCAAAAAAATTCCTTCTTAACCCTGTGGTAAGTTTTTAAAAATCCTGAGTGCCCTCCTAAGGGAGAAGTGTGCAATTCCATAAGAATCTTTTGTTTTAGCTGGGAATTCTTACAGAGGTATAAGCGATCTTTGTACCATAACGAATCATTTTGCCAGCTAAATGTATCAGAAGTACTGGAATCTTGTTGTAGCTTTTGAATAAGTGCCCACACTTCTTCGTCATTCTTCCATTCCTCCTTTGCTTCGTTTATCCAATCTGGTTGGATAATAGAAATGGCACACAAAAATGCTTCCACATCCTCATCCTTTCTTGAGAGTGCATCTGCCACCACATTTTGCTTCCCTTTTTTGTAGATGATTTCAAAGTCATAACCCAACATCTTTGTGACCCACTTTTGTTGCTCTTCAGAGGATAATCTTTGTTCTAAAAAGTATTTAAGGCTATCATGATCCGTTTTTACCTTGAAGTGTCTTCCCATTAGGTAGGGTCGCCATTTCTTAAGTGCATGGAGTATTGCCAACATTTCCTTCTCATAAATAGCTTTGCTTAAAAACTTTCCCTTGATTGGACGACTTTCAAAAGCAATGGGTCTTTCATCTTGCATTAAAACAACACCAATTCCATTTCCTGAAGCATCACATTCCACAATAAAGGTTTTTGTGAAGTCCGGTGTAGCTAAGACCGGTGCTTGGCACATTGCCTCTTTAAGATGTTTAAAGGCCTTTGTTGCTTCCGGAGTCCATGAAAATGAATCTTTCTTCAATAATGTTGTTAGAGGTGCTGCTATTCTCCCATAATTCTTAACAAACTTGCGATAATACCCTGTCAACCCAAGAAATCCTCGCAGATGCTTTATGGATGTGGGGATTTTCCATTCCTTAATGGCTTTAATTTTGCTAGGGTCTACCTTAACTCCTTCATGAGATACAATATGACCCAAATATTCCACCTCCTGGACTCCAAAGAAACATTTGGATCTTTTTGCATATAATTGTTTCTCCTCCAATAGTTGTAGCACCTTGTCAACATGTTCAACATGATCCTTCCAAGACTTGCTGTAGATTAGTATATCATCAAAAAATACTAACACAAATTTTCTAAGGAATGGTTTGAAAATTGAATTCATCAAACCTTGAAATGTTGAAGGTGCATTGGTAAGGCCAAAAGGCATGACCAAAAATTCATAATGACCCTCATGAGTTCTAAATGTCGTTTTTGGAATGTCTTCAATCTTCATTCTGATTTGATGATATCCCGAACGAAGATCCAACTTGGTGAAGTAAATTGATCCATGCAATTCATCCAGTAATTCATCAATGACAGGAATGGGGAACTTATCTTTAATAGTGAGCTTGTTGAGCTCCCTATAATCTGGACACATGCGCCATGATCCATCCTTCTTGTGCACCAATACTACTGGAGCTGAGAAAGAACTTTGACTCGGTTGAATTATACCAGCCTCTAGCATTTCTGCAACCATACGTTCAATTTCACTTTTTTGGACATATGGATATCTGTACGGCCTGATGTTTGGAGGAACACTTCCTGGAATCAGATGAATAGCATGATCATGATCACGCATAGGTGGGAGACCTTTGGGAGTCTCAAATACCTTGGAATGATTGTCCAGGACTTTTTGGAGATCTGGAGAAATAGATGATTCCAATGTGGAAACATCTAGCGAACATAATTGTGCAATTACACCTCTTTGCTCCTTTTTTAGAAGCTTTGTCATGCCATTAGAGCTGATTATCTTTCCTGGTTTCCCTGCAATACCCCTTAATTCAACTTCCTTTCCTTCCACAGAAAATTTCATGAAAAGTTCTTGAAAATTAAAAGCTATTGTACCCAAGGATTGTAGCCATTGGACTCCTAGTACAACATCAGCACCTCCCATTGGAATGGAAAGCATTGGGCTAGTCAATACATATTCTCCCATGGATAGCTTGATATTATGGCACTTTCCAGAACAATTTATTGTTCCTCCATTTGCAATCATCACTTGACACTCTGGTGCTGGATATAGGAAGCAATTCAATTCTTTTGCTACCCTACAATGAATAAAATTGTGGGTGCTTCCTGAATCAATCAACACTATTACCTTTTTCTTCTTGATTTGTCCTTCTATCTTGATGGTTTGAGGAGTGGTAATTCCTGCCAATGCATTACAAGATATGGTCGGATTTATTTGTTCTTCATCTAGGCTTTGTTCCTGGAATATATCCTCTTCTTTTGACCTTTCTTGCTCCTTTTCTTCTTCCTCTTCACAATCTATGTAGAATAATTTCTTCTCAGCACACTTATGACCTTTTGTGTATTTGCTATCACAATTGTAACAAAGCCCTTTTGCTCTTTTTTCTTCCAATTGTTGTGGTGTCAACCTTGTAGGTTGTGGAAGACTATGGGCAACAACACTTCTGTCTTTATAGTTGTGAATGGTATGCTTCCTAGTTGCCATAATTTTGCTTTCCATTTTTCTTGCTAACCTGAATGCCTTCTCTAATGAATCAGGTTCCCAAAGGCGCACATCATGTTGGATATTATCCTTTAAAGACCCTATGAACACATCAATCCTATGCTCCTCTGGAATATCTTTTACCCTTATGTTCAATTTTTGGAACTCCTCAATGTGCTCCATTATTGAACCCTTTTGTTTGAGACTTATCAATTGGCTAAAAAAAGTGTTGCTTTTTGTATCCTCATAATGTGCTATCAATTCTTCCGTAAAAATTGCCCAAGTGATAAATTGTTTACGAGAACAAAGCCATTGATACCATACAAACTGATTTGGTTCCAAATATAAAGTTTCCATACGTACCTTTTGTGTGTTTTGCACATTATTGAGATCGAAGAATTGCTCCATCTGTAATATCCATGTGGCGAGATCCTTGCCATCAAACTTCCTCATATCGATTTTTGGAACATGGTGAGTCTTCGATCCAAAATTAGCATCTATGGTATCATGATTAACATTTCTTTTGTTCTCATCATGAGTTTCCTTTACTACCTTTTCACCATTAGTGACACTTTCTTGTAGCAACTTCTTCAATTCTTCCATATCTGTCTTCAAATCTATCTTCAAATCTGCCATGTCTCTCTTCAAATCTATCTTCGAATCATCCATCTTAGCTTCGATGCCCTTTATCTTAGATTCCACGCCACTTATCTTAGCTTCTGTTAGCTTTTGTGAGCGTGACATTTGTTGCACTTGTTCTTGTAATTTTGATATATCATGTAGCATTTCTTCTTCTTCTTCATGAGTCATGCTAGAGCTTTCAGGTTCCTTACTAGGTGTTTGCATTTTCTTTCCTCGGGGCATCAGTTACCGATAATAATGCTTTACTATGCCCTTTGAATTCCGTTAAACCAAACTTACACAAAAATTTAAAAAAAAACTACACAACTTTTTTCACTTTATAGAATCCTGATATTGAATCTGATGTATCTCTGTAATTTCGAATCATCCAGTTTTGAAATTGCTACTTGCAATAGCCTTCTGCGTGCTCTTTCCAATGCCACAAGTCTGAGCCAAATTGGATTCTCCAAGGAAGAGTTATGTGAAATCTCCCACAGTGACTTTCTTTTAGAATGGTTCAGTAGAGCGAACTTGTACGACTTGCCACGAGTCATTGTTTCAACCTTTGAATCTGAAACACACATACAAGAAACTAAAGTCCGTCCTCTTTCTGTACCTTTTTACGAAATTTCAATCCGATCCTCAGAGAGAGAGTTATGACGATTTTCCCCTGGTCACATGTTTTGAATGTAATTCAGGAGTCTGCAAAAAGGCCAACTTCCTCAGATCATATCTCCGAAAATGTCGCGCGAAAAGCTCTGAAATCCGGACCCAAGGTTCAACGGCAATTCTTCTCAAATGGGTTTTTTTTGCGACTTCTGAAATGTCACATAAAACAAGTTATAGCAAAAATGCCACGATGACCTGTTTGGAGTAGCGAAACCCTAGAATCCAAAGCTCTGATACCAAATGTTATGAAACCAGCTCAAGAAAAGATAGAAAAGATAAATCCACGCCTTAGAATTCAGCCTCTTCGAGGGGGCAACCTCCTTTACATTACATAAATGAACAATTCTTGGATGATACAAATGACAAAACCTCCTTTCTATATATAGGAGTCTAAGGAGTCACAATATAATCCAGCCGACCTAACAATAATAATATAAAGCCACAAAAATAACAATAGAGGGATTCTAAGGGGCACAGAAATAACAATATGGGGGTAATAGGGGCACAACAATATAAATAAGGGGTATAACTACAATAGTAATGGGATAATCACTAGTATTATAGGGACCCAACACACACCCACTTGGAATGACTTCCGGGATGCCATCAAGGAGCAGGACTACCCTGTCAAAAGCTATGAGGACAAATACATCAAATGGACCACACTGCGGCAGGGACGAGACCAAGATGTGCTTGGGTATCAAACATTTTTCATACCCTTCGCACACAATTGGGTATCAAAGATTCTGAGCTACATATGGTACTCAAATACCGCGGCTGCCTACACAGATACATCGAGGAAGAGATGGAGTTCTTGAACATCTCCTCACTCGGCACAACTTACCGATACGCTGTCAAAATCGAGCAAAATTTCAAACAGAAGAAGCGAGACTTTGGATCTGCAAATCCAAAGCCCAAAGGACAAAGCCAAGGCAAGGTGACCCAAGACAACCCATCGAAACCGCAAGAAAAGAAAAACACCACGAAGCTGAAGAAGGACACAGGAAAGTGGTGTGAGTTCCACAAGAGTCCCACTCATAACACAAGTGAGTGTCGGACCAAGCAGTCGCAGGTGGCCAAGTTGAAGGCTTTTGAATCAGATGCATGATCCGACCCTGAGCCAGAACCTGACAATGGGAATGGAAAAGGGAAGCAAATCATTGACGCGGATCCCAGCGCCACTGTTTCCACTGCTAAGATCCAGAAAAATAAGCCCGAAAATCCAGAGGAAGGGGAGCGTCTTTTCCACTCACATATGTGGGTGAAGGGTTCGCTGCTGAAATTCATTGTCGACAGTGGCAGCCAAAAGAACCTTATTTCAGCATAGGTCGTGAAGTGGTTGGGCCTACTGACTACACCACACCCCCAGCCGTACAGTATCAGATTGCTTCATGAAGGACGAGATCTCAAAGGTCGCCACCAGTGCCGCCTTCCCTACAGCATCAAGCCCTTCATAGACAAGGTATTGTGTGATGTTACACCTCTGGATGTTTGTGATGTATTACTAGGCCAACCATACTTGTGGAGGTGACATGCTGTGTATGAGTCAAGGCCTCGTGCTGTAATTATTTCTTTGAATAATTCATTATACAAGATACCGGAGGTAGCCCCACCTACCGCCACATCTTTGATCACCGCTAAGAAAGGCAACAAGCTCATCTCCTAGACCAAGAAATTCATCTGTCTGGTTCACTCCCAAAGTAAGGGGAAGATTGTCATCACATCCATGACCCCCGCGAAGGGTTCCTCCATGCAGCAGCAGCAGCAAAGGGATACAGTCATGACAAGACACAAGAACAACTTCTCCTCAACCACATGGGTACCACACAAGTTTCTAGTGGGCGACAAAGTTTGGTTACATCTGCAGAGAGAATGCCTTACCAAAACCCATCAGAAACTCAGGCGACTCCGACATGGTCCTTACACCAGTACCAAGTCTATGGACAACAATGCTTTGAAGCACAACATTCCTCCATTCCTTGGCTGGCACCGAGTGTTCAATGTGGACCATCGTTGACCATGCTTCCCACCATTTCTGGACACATCAGAGATTGTAGAACAACTCACCAGAGACCCAGCTCAGCAGAAGCTTCCTCATCTTAGGGAGGAACTCAATGCAATGGGGACCATTGCTTCCTAAGGGGGGAGGAATGATCCAGGTGGATGTTGGTGGCCACCCACCTATCCCATTTGGACCCCCACAACTGTCTCTTTTATATTTTTCAGTTTCCTAAATTGTAGCACAGTTTACTATTTTTAGCAGTTTTTCGGGTCCTGAACTTCCGGAGCCGTTTTGAGGCCCTAAACGACGTTTTTTGGGAAATCTGGGGGCAACATGCGACCATGGACCGATGTTTCCCTTCCCAAAGTGGTAGTTCTTGGATAGATCTTTCTAACAAGCTATTGTACGCATCAAACGAAGATCGTATGCCAAAGTTACGACCCCGAGAAATTGATGTACAAATTTACCCAAATGGGGCCCATAATTTGGTGTTTCATCTTCTAGGGTTAGGTTTCGGGATGTGAAAGGTTTTCCATTGTTTCTCAACAATAAATAGGCCTTCGAGCCTCATTGTAACACAGTTCAGAGGCATGTAGCCACCACATCTCTTCTCAGAGATAAGCTACCATCACCCTAGCTGGTTTATTTCCATTTCTGGTTGTAAGCATATTTCAGTATTTTCCATTAATGAAATGAAGTATTATTTCCGTTGCATCTTTGTGTATATGGTTATCTCTATAATTTGTTGCGTTCCTTTTTAAATATGGATCAGTGATGACGATTTGGACTATATCTATAAGATAACGACGTGAGATCAAGATTGGGTGAATCCCACCACGGATGCACAAATTACATGGGATCGTGAGAGTTCCTACACTTCAGACTCCGATGAAGAGATAGAACGCTAGCAGAACCAGTTATATGAAGTGACTACACTGAAGCGCAACATGATGACTCAATTGCTATGTTGTGTGTCGTCAGAGGTGAGAAATATTCCTACTTATGATGGTCTGAATGAGATAGTGTTATAGACATTTTTGTGCCTTACAGCTATAAGCATGAAATGTCCATAATATAAGGGATCCAAAGTCCCTAAACATGTTGTTCCTACCCTTAGAGGAACAAGGCTAACAAACCATAGCAATTCACAGAAGTTCTCCACCAGAAACTGCTAAAAAACAAGTCAATTCAGGATCAATTCAGTGGCTCCACTAGCTGTCTGCGCTGAATGTCAAAGCCAACACTGGCTACCTGCACTGCAACGCAGGTAGAAGCACTACCAGTGTGCGTTGAGCGAGAGTTGACAAATGGCAAGTTCATTCCAAGAGGTGTCAAAACCCAGGAAGCTTCCAAAATCTTCCTCAATGACACTTGCCTCAGTGAAATCGACTAGTGATGAGTAAGAGGTTCTCAATCACCAAGTGGAAGCAAGAACCTCCAAGTGGAATCAAGAACTGACAGAGGGAGAGGAAACTAGTCAGATCTCAAGCTAACTCATCCTCTCTCCAAACATCTATATATGGATCTCTCCTCCATGAGATCTAGAGGCTGGAATTTTGTTATTGCAAAGAATTGTTGTTGGTTTGAGATTGGAATCATTGGGTGCTTAATGCTTTGAAGGGGGTGAAGATAGGAATTCCATTTGCTGGGAAGGAGATGCTAGATTGGAGCCCTCTAGGTTGTATCTCTTCCTAAACCTTGTTATTCATCAATAAAGCTATCTTGGTTTCTCCTATATACTGATGTATCTTTGATGTATGATTGCATTAGTATGTTTAGTTTATTTCTAATCCTGAACTAGTTATGAATATGAATCCATGTCTTGTGTAGTGTTCTCTTCTTGTGATCTTGCAGAAACCTCTTGAAGCTGGGCGAGCGAGAAGGCAAGTAGCTAGGAACTCTCGAAGAGAAGAGAAACCGGATCGAGGGACAAACGGAAGACACCGGTTAGTCCATCCATCTCTCTTCATTCTTAATTCATAAAGGAAGAATACTAGAATAGCTGTCTCTGTTTGTTGCTAAGGCACTGTCACACCTTAGGTGGATAGGATCGTCCTGCATAGGCATTTTTCCCCACAACAAATTGGCGACTCCGCTGGGGAGATCTGTTTAGTCATTTTATTTGTGTTTCCATCATTGTTTGTTTCATAGACTCAACAGCAACAATCGAACTGCATCTGCTATTCTCAGATGCAAAGTAGACAGCTGTTGCCTTGATCCAATCACTGGATTTGTCTATGATCTGAACAATGGATTCACAAATGATTTGATGATCCTTTGTGATAGATCTTAGTACCCCCTCAAAGCATCCCTTTGATTGTACCTTGCTTGTTGCTTTTATTTGGCCTGAAATAGTAGATTAATCAGCAATCTGTGACCCAGAACCCAGAGAGAAACTCTCGTTTCTCCTTCAGCGCAGACCCTGTGAAGAGGTTCTGCATTTCAACGCAGGTCCCGTGAAGGCTACCTGCGTTGAATGTCAAAACCCCTGTGTTGAGGTTGCGCTGATCCAGTTAGGCCTTGTGCAGCTGGGGTTCTCTGCTCTATTTTGCCTTGTTTTGATCTCTGATTTTTGCAGCCTATAACCAGCATAGGTACCAGTCTGATAACTCTTTTTCTCTGCTTAAATTCCGCCTCCTTTTGTACAAAAATACTGTGAGTGTTTTTATGTGTTTGTGGAATCATTCGCAGTTTTCCTTTGCAAGGGTGAAATAATCGTCCTGTAGCCCTTGATTCAGATCTGTTGATTGTGATCTTAGGAGAGAGTTCATTGGCTGATTACAGTTGATTATACATTTACTTTTGCTTTTGGTTTGAGTTTTTCTCTTTTAAGTGTCGAAACAAATATTCATTTCGGAAATCGTTAAGTGTTGTAATCTCTTCTAACCTCTCTGATTTCGGAAAAGTAAACTTGTTTGTATTTGTCATTTAAAAGCAAGTTCAAAGTTGTACAAAAAGATTTCTTTTTAGGCATCAATACTAAGAAAGAGGAAAACAAACACCTGCATTGTGCATTTTCATCTTGATAGTTTACATGTTTGATTTAGGAAAAGTGCATTAGAGTGTGCTGATTTCTCTTTGAGAAAAGATGGTGTCTTTCTTTTCCCTTTGTAGCTAGGATTTTCATAAGTTGAAAAGATATAAAGCTTGCTTATCATCTTTAGACTGCATTTAGGAATTGTATCATACATCTCGTGGTGAACCTCAAAAGGCAAAATTCTAAAAAGATCAACCTAAAATAAATTGAATGAACTTAAAAACGCTTTGCAACATAACGCACAACATAGAGGTCTAGGCTAGAGACGTGTTCCGGCGTTGTAAAGCCTGGTGACTGTCGGTCTCGTTGATGGTGGGTGATTCCTCCTGAGGGACGATAGCACCAGTACGGATTGTGCTCCCACGTACCGTCGCGTATATATTGGGAGACCCCTATAGGCATAAAACCTTTATCCTTAGGAAGCCGTGTCGGCCGCCCTACTGATCGCAATGCACTGAACACAGCATTCAGGAAGATCGACCGCCCGTACCTTAAAAAGTATTCTGCGGTTTTGCGAAAAGTTTGGCACACCCTCTGCCTAGAACTCCAGAGCAGTTTCTTTTGGCCTTTTTCAGACTCTATAACAGAAAAAGTCCATCCGAGCATTTGTCACTTCGGGCTCGTTAAAACATCGAAGGAGACTAGAGTCATCTTTAGCTTTTTCTCGACTCTTTAAAATTGAAAAAGCAAGTTGTGTCTAAAGCGTCGTTAAAATTTATTTTAAACGGAACAATCACCCCTATTCCTGCGTTGATCTTTAGGTTGAGAAAATGGAGCATACCAACCAAGGAATTCCCCTTGGTGGAAATCCTAGTCCCTTCTCCTCTTGGGGAGATGTTGGTGCGCCCCATATGGCCACATTGTCGCTTCCAGGACTGACAATTGGCCTGCCGGTCTGGCTCTTTTCAACCAATGTCGTTCAGAACACCACCATTCCTGAACAGTCGAATCAACAGTTAGACCAGACCAAAGTTGCCCACCAGCCTTCTACTTCATCTAATTCTTCCTCTCCTCCTTCCTCTTCACTTGACGGAACTGGTAAAACAAAAAACCAAGTTCCTAAGGAGAAGAAGGAAAAGAAGAAGAAAGAGAAGAAGAAGAAGGAGCCAAAAGAGACTGGGGGCAAACAAGTGGCGTCTGACAAAAATCCACACACAACACTGACTAGGCCTAAATCGCCATGTGTCATATGCAAGGGAGACCACTTCCACAGAGATTGTCCCTGCATCCCTCGGATACTAAGGGACTGGTCTCCCCAGTATGACCGCCGCCCTGAATCATATGTCACAGATCGTTTTCACCTCCATCAAAATCATTAGCTCCGTTCCGTGTCATTGATGTGGGATTCATTAAGGCCCTCCTTTGACGGATCACTTCTTGTCGACATCAGCTCATTATCCAAGAAGTTGATCTAGGAACAACCCCTTTAGTACTTTGAAGCTTGCATGCCTCAATGGCAAGTTTCTCACTTCCGGCGACAGGTATACATCAATGACCTTCGACCGAAAGATTTTGCGTGGTGATCGACGCCAAGTCCTTTATTCACACCACGTGAATTGTACTGCAGTACCTTGAGGGTCATTATCATTATCGGTGATTCCTCTCGCGCTTGTTAACGATTTACCTCATTGACCGGTAATCAAGCGATGTCTTTCCATGTTCGACTTCAGAACATTTCTCACATGGATCGACTTGTACTTAGAGTGAAGATCGAACGAGTTTGAAGACCCCGGATCTAGTTTCATCCATCCGGGCTGCGATATATATTCAGAAAAGATAAATACATTGACATGTACATCATTGCAACAGATAATCATCCTACCCAAAGGATGATAATTTCATCAAAATTATCAGTCTACTATCAGACGATTGTCTGTTCTATGTACAGAAAAATGAATTTATAAAGTTGAGCATGGGAATGCCCGCCTCAGCTAGATCATGAAAGCAGTATGAAAAATAATGTATTGTATTGTATCTTATTACAGGTCTCCTCCCAGCATTGGATGAACTTCAGATCCTCCTGATAAAGCATTTCACCCGATAAACGGCCTCATACTTTAGGGGGCAACTGTTATAGACATTTTTGTGCCTTACAACTATAAGCATGAAATTTCCATAATATAAGGGATCCAAAGTCCCTAAACATGTTGTTCCTACCCCTAGAGGAACAAGGCTAACAAACCAAAGCAATTCACAGAAGTTCTCCACCAGAAACTGCTCAAAAACAAGTCAATTCAGGATCAATTCAGTGGCTCCACTAGCTGTCTGCGCTGAATGTCAAAGCCAACACTGGCTACCTGCACTGCAACGCAGGTAGAAGCACTACCAGGGTGCGCTGAGCGAGAGTTGACAAATGGCAAGTTCATTCCAAGAGGTGTCAAAACCCAGGAAACTTCCAAAATCTTCCTCAATGACACTTGCCTCAGTGAATTCGACTAGTGATGAGTAAGAGGTTCTCAATCACCAAGTGGAAGCAAGAACCTCCAAGTGGAATCAAGAACTGATAGAGGGAGAGGACACTAGTCAGATCTCAAGCTGACTCATCCTCTCTCCAAACATCTATATATGGATCTCTCCTCCATGAGATCTAGAGGCTGGAATTTTGTTATTGCAAAGAATTGTTGTTGGTTTGAGATTGGAATCATTGGGTGCTTAATGCTTTGAAGGGGGTGAAGATAGGAATTCCATTTTCTGGGAAGGAGATGCTGGATTGGAGCCCTCTGGGTTGTATCTCTTCCTGAACCTTGTTATTCATCAATAAAGCTATCTTGGTTTCTCCTATATACTGATGTATCTTTGATGTATGATTTCATTAGTATGTTTAGTTTATTTCTAATCCTGAACTAGTTATGAATATGAATCCATGTCTTGTGTAGTGTTCTCTTCTTGTGATATTGCAGAAACCTCTTGAAGCTGGGCGAGCGAGAAGGCCAGTAGCTGGGAACTCTCAAAGAGAAGAGAAACCGGATCGAGGGACAAACAAAAGACATCGGTTAGTCCATCCATCTCTCTTCATTCTTAATTCATAAAGGAAGAATACTAGAATAGCTGTCTCTGTTTGTTGCTAAGGCACTGTCACACCTTAGGTGGATAGGATCATCCTGCATAGACATTTTTCCCCACAACAGATAGATATCTTTTTGGATGCATTTGAAAGGGTGGTACCAAAAAAGTAGTGCTTCCAGGAGTTGGATTGGGCACTGCGTGCTACGCCTGAAAGATGGTGGGGTACACACAATGGAAGCTTTGATGATTGGCGCAAATGAAGGAGAATGATGAGAACTCGCTTTGGGAAGCTGAAGATGTGAATGATAGACAAGTATGATGGGCAGGATGATCCGCACGCATATTTGGCCAAATGGACCCAGGCTTATGGAGAAAATACCCAACCTGAATGGGTGCACTTGTTTTGTCACACCCTGTATATTGTCCCAATGGATTGATATGTAGAAACCAAGCTCTGCCATGGGATAGGGAATGGGATATCCTGCGTAAAGGATTCAAGATGACATTTAGTTTTGAGGACTGGTTTGACAGTATTGATGAAGCACTACAAGAAGTGAAAACAACAATCTTTAGGATACTGCAGGATCCTTTAGACTTGATTCAGCCTGAATGGTCCACTCAGCTAAGTCACGCGCTAGAATGTTATAATGTAACTATTGAAGAATAAGATGAGGATCTGTAGAAGATTAACATTCCAGAAACATAAGGTCACCACAAGGTTCAAGGACCATAGATTGAGAACCCTAATATAACTGCGTCGTTGAAAACAAAACAAGTAAACATTAGTACGAAGGTAGAACCCAAATTCATGAAGATTGGAGACTACTAGGATGACACGATAGTGGATAAGGTTGCTAAATTTCTCCACGAATACCAAGATTTATTTCCTAACAAGTTCACGAATCTGAAGGGGATAATCGGGGACCTAGGAATGATGAAGATTACATTACAGCTCGACGCAAAGCCGGTTAAGAAAAGGCCTTACTGTCTCAATCCAAAATGTAAGGAAAAGGTCCGCTCAAAGCTGGACAAGATGCTCGCGGCAAGCATCATTGAGCCTGTGGAAGAATCTGGCTAGGCAAGTCCAATGGTGGTATAGGAAAAGAAGCAGAAGGATGAGATAAGGATATGTGTGGATCTCAGAAAGCTGAATGATGCTTGTGTACATGATCCTTTCCTGACTCCATTCACTGATGAAGTGTTGGACAATGTAGGTGGCCAAGAAGCATATTCCTTCATTGATGGGTTCTTTGGGTACCACCAGATCAAAATTGTATAGGAGGATAGGAGAAAGACAACATTCGCGACTAAGTGGGATTGTTTTTAGTACAATAATATTCTGTTTGTATTGAAGAATGCATCTACGATCTTCTCGTGCGTAGTCGTTACTATGTTCAAGGAATTTATTCATAAGTTCTTGGAAGTATATTTTGATGACTGGACCATGTTTGGAATGGTTAAGCACCATGTAGCAAGATTGTGCCTGATGCTGGATACCTGTCAAAGATGCTAGATCGTGCTCAATCTCAAGAAGTGTTTGTTTTGTGTTCCTTTTGGGAACTTGTTGGGGCATGTGGTTTGCAGACAAAGACTAATGGTAGATCCCATGAAGATCATAGTGATACTAAACTTGGAAGTGTCAAGGAGTGTGAATTAGCTGCGTGCTACCCTGGGACATATAGGATATTACAGAAAGTTTATCAAAGGCTATGCCCAGATCGTTGCGCCTATGGAAAAATTGTTGAAGAAGGATGTCACATTCTACTGGAACAATGACTATAAGAGGAGCTTGGATATATTGAAAAAAAAGATGGCCACCACACTGATTCTAGTCTCCCTGGATTGGAAGAAGGAGTTTCATGTACATGTCGACTTATCATGTATAGCACTGGGAGTGGTACTGACACAGGCTGGCGGAGAAGGCTTGGACCATCCTATCGCGTTCACAAGTCGAAGATTATCCAAAGTGGAGAAGAATTATTCCACCACTGAGCACGAAAGGCTAGCTATGGTGTATTCACTCCAGAAGTATAAGAACTACTTATTGGGAGACCATTTTAAGATGTATACAAATAACTCCACGCTGAAGTACTTGGTCAATAAGCTTGTGTTGGGGGGGTGAATATGCAGGTGGCTCTTATTGTTCCAGGAATATGATTTTGAAGTCATTGTGAAGCCTGGACGACTGAATGCGGGACCAAACCATCTATCATGCATCGAAACAGGTAAGGAACCCACTAACTTGGAAGAAGGATTTCCTCTCGCACAACTATTTGCAGTGCGGATCGCAGATGATCACTTTGAGGATATAATACATTTCCTAATGACAGGTTTTGATCCAAAAGGATACATTGTCCAACAAAAGAAGGAATTAGTGGTGCGCGCAACTGCTTTCTTTGTCATTGATGGGCATCTGCACAAGATGGGGACTGATGAGATATTGCGACGATATGTACCAAAGTTCAAAAGAAGTAGCATCCTCGCAGACAAACATGGGTGCGCCATGGGAGGACATTATGCAGGAAGAGAAATCGCGTAGAAGATTCTACATGTAGGGTTGTGGTGGCCAACCCTCCATTAGGACTAAAAAGCATATTGCAAGGCATGTGATGTGTGTCAAAGGACTGGCAGACCATCGCGAAGGGATGAAATGCCTTTGAATCCTCAGATGACGTTGCAACCCTTTGAGAAATGGGTGATAGATTTTGTAGGACCCATTCAGCCACAAGGAATGACAGGAGCAAGGTACATTATCATCGTGACAGAGTATTTGACTCGTTAGGCGGAGGCACAGCCTGTGAAGGATTACACAGGCGCAACTGCTATGAAATTCCTATTTGAACATGTACCAATGTGATTTGGATGTCTAAGGATCTTGATGAGTGATCATGGTACACACTTCTTGAATGAGATGATCAACACGCTGACAGAGGAATTTCAGGTATACCATCAAAAGGGTACACCTTATTACCCATAGGCTAACATGACGATGGAAGCGTTTAATAAAGTGCTTGAAAATGTGCTAACCGAGGTTTGTAATGCTTAGCGAAGTGATTAGGACCTACCCATACCTACAGTATTATGGACTTATCAAACAACATGCAAAAAGTTGACTAGGCAAACCCCCTTTAGGGTCCTCTATGGCATTGAAGTGATAATGCCTATGGAATACATCATGCCTAATCTACGCATAGCAGTGCTCACAGGTATGACAGATCATGGAGCCCTAGAGGAGAGGCTCGCATAGCTAGATGAACTAGAGGAAGAAAGATTTTTGGCTGGATTTCAGCAACATGTTCAAAAGAAACGCAAAAAGGCCTAGCATGATCGACACATTAAGCTGCGTTCATTTAAGGTAAATGACCTCGTTTTGTTATAGGATAGTAAGCTTCATAAATTTCCAGGGAATTTCAGGATGCACTAGTTAGGGCCTTATGTCATTAAGGATATCACTGATAGAGGAACAATACAGCTAGTCAAATTGAATGGAGAACCCTTCCCAGGAAAGGTGAATGGCAATCGCTTGAAGCCATACACTAGCGGTCTGGCCATGTGACTAAATGAAGGTAGCACAGTCTTAGCACTCCAGGCAGCTGAAAGGAGACGCGATACTATAAACTACACTACCTGGGTTGGGGAGCTGCGTGATTGGCGAATGGTACAAAGCAAGGAAGTGTCACTAGGTCCGCAGCAACGCGGAGGGAGTAGTGCTACCTAGGGAGAAATCGCGCAAGTAGGCTGGAAAGTGACCGTTAAAGTCACTGTTCATGAAAATACAGAAGAAGTGAGGCCAAATGGAGTGGGTGGCTGACATTTAAGACAAAATTTACGTGTTAGTTCCTTGAAAATCCTTCGCAAAATCTGGCATTAATGAACCGATTTTGGGGGGAATGGTCGGATTTGAATTTAAAATTCCCTATAAATTACAAGTGGCTGTCTAGCAAAAGAAACTTGGCATTTTGAGAATTGAGTTTTACACTCTGGTGCACATGAACCATGAATTCTTTCAAGATCTGATAGCGAGTCCGATGTTTGAATTTTTTTTCAAAGGAGACACAGGAACTATTGAATAGCATCATGTTGACACACGCAGAAGCTATGGACACTGAAGAAGTGGAAACCGAGGAGAATGTGCAGGAAATTGATATGGAGGCTGAAGAAGCTACCCCAAAGGTTACCACATTATTAGCGGAAGTCCTCAAATCACCATGGACACTGATACTGAAGCCAACCCAACCAAGGAGACTATGAAGGACAAGAAAAGCAAGCAGCCTGCCATACTGGTGCGCGCATCACCAAGGAGAAACCCACCAAAGCCCATTGCACAGGAGAAAGGCAAGGCTATAAACCTAGAAGTAGAGGAGGAGGATATCAAAGACATCCCAATGGATGATGAAGATGTGGGATTTGAAGTAGAGGAGGTTGAAACCCAGGGTGCAGACCTTATTACACGGTTGCTGGAGTATGTCCCTTCGCACAAGCCTAAGTCCAAGGTCCCAAAGGACATTGATGAGAGTAAGACTCCCCTGCAAACCCCTCTGCTACCAGATGAAATTGCTTTTGACGGTCCACATTTGGCATGGGTGTCGAAACTGAAGCTTGAACACTGGGACTTGGCAGACCATGAGAAGTTCCCACACCTGGTGATCGAGCAGCTAATGCACCGTATCATAGATACAAATACGAGAATGATCGCCTTGGACCCACGGAGGTGGCTCAAGGGGGTAGAGAAGGCTGGATTTTTGAACCTGCTCTGGGTGCTGCACTATAACCTCGCTCCAGTGACAGTCCTGGTCATCAAGAAGCTGATGTGCTTGGTGTATGATGGGTGTTTGTGGCTAGAGGAGCTGATACCCAACACAGATATTTTGATTCACCAAATAACACGCCTGCCATATACAAGAGAGAATCCAACAATGATCTTCAATGGCAAGGGTGGCAAGCAGGCTTTCGCAAGATCAACGAAGGAAAAATTCAAGTTGGTAAAGAAGCTGCATGGGTACTCTATATCCAGCATCTGTGACCCCGCTGTGAAGGTAGCAATGCAGATCCTTGCAAGTAAGGTGATGCGGAAGTGTCGCGCCAACGAGGTGTCAGCGCTTGCCTTTGTGCTTGCACAATAGTGCACGGAAGGAGTCCAATTCAACTAGTCAGACTACCTTCGTGGAGAGTTCCTGGTGAACTAAAGCCCTGGCTGGAGAAAGCTTACACAGTCATAGAAAATATTGAAGGCAAGCTTGCGACTCTGCAAGTGACGCAACAAAAGCTTCAAGCTGACAATATATGTTTTTCAGCATATGTTTTTATGTTAAATTTCTTATAACATTTACATAAGAAACTCTCATGGGAATTTGTTAATTATGAAAAAGTTTTGAATCCTTAAGCACTTGAAAAATCAAATGATAAGAATCTTGGGTTTATTTCTAAATGGGGAATTAGCACAACATTACTAATCTGCTCGAATTCAAATCACCATGACATAAACATAGTCATAGCCAGGTAGTAAATTAAAATCCAGTGGGCCTTAGACAACTATCGCATCAATATAGACAATTTTTCCTCCCAAAGTAATAGAAAACTTAGGAAGGATCCCTAATGGTTGACTGGTTCCTCTGTTAAAAGCCAATAGATTCTTAGTAATAGGCACAAGCTACAGAGAACCTAAAGCTTTCCAAGTAGTTGAGGATAGAATAATAATAGATGTGCCTTCATTTATGATGGTTTCAGGTACAAGTATATTATAAGCATGTATTGTGATCTGAAAAGGCATGTAAGAAGGAAGAAAATATCCTGTCAGTCGACTCTAGTCAAAGGAAGTGACCATACTGCTTGGAGGAGGTGCCATGGGAATGGGATAACTGCCCCTTTGCATTGTGGGAATGGGAGGATTTCCACCCTATTCATTAGAATCCAAAGAAACAAGAGGAACATGAGTGGTATGAAGTTCACTCTCTATGGGAAAGGTATGATCAAATGAAGGTGGAATTTAGTCAACTATTTTCTCAACCAATGGTTGGTCGGGAACGGACTCATGGGATTCACTTTTAGAGAGAGCTAGATTGACTAGAGATTAATTCTTATCAATCACTTGATCAACTAGAGGAGGATCAAGGGAAAGCTTTCGATAACCAGTCAGAAGATGCGGATAATAAGTTGTAAGGTTGTCCAACACTTTTGAGGCTTCATCCCCATAAAGGTGAATAGAATGATTCCCTTCATATAACCTATAGGAAAATTTGACTTTACCCTTTTTCCATGGACCTTACTATCACTAGTTGAGGATTTGTCACTAGCATGATCTCTAGAGGCTGATGTCGAAGGTTGATGTGATCCTGTAGACCATACTTTTAATACCTTGGGAATACATAGACAATCTCTAAGAATGTGGTCACCCTTACAAAGCATTCAAGGGAATTTAAATTTGTGGGGTTGATTGGAAGGTTTCTCCACGTTAGTTTCATCTGTATAAATGGTTGGTCGGTTGCCCCCATTGCTTATTTTTATTTTTCTTAATCTTCCTTTTCTTCTTCTTCTTATCCATTTGGTTACTAGCTTGCAAGATTTCATGAGAAAAATAGGAAGAAGACCAAACAAGCGAAGAAGGATCAACTGGAGGTTGATATGGTTCAAGTGGAGGAGAATTCGGTTGAGAAGCAGTTTGGACATTCGAAACCATAGGGGGCGAAAACAAGCAAACTGGCAAACCAATGGTAAATCCGAGAAGGGACAAATTTTCCATATAAGGAGCACCAACATTTCTAAAGGAAGGAAAAGGACCAAGATTCCCATCACAAGGGTTCCCTTGATTGGTGGACGTAGGAACCGTTGCCATTAGTCTCAACCTAATATATACTAAGGAGTATTTCCCCATGAAGGATGTTGTTCAGTAATCAAATAATTTTAGAACTTAACAAAAACGAAATCAAAAAAGGGTAGCTAGGCATAAAGGTTTACCAAGCAACTGTGAACTGCAATATACACCTTGGTGAACCAAGGACTTAACGTACGACATCCAATCTCCCTAAATGTTGTGTTCGGTGTATCATGGTATACAAGGCAGTAGACTCAGTTACCTATGGGTGGATAGAAACGTATCGGGGACTCCAAAAATATACTCGACAATACGTGGGAGTGTAGTCTGTAGTAGTTTTGTCTGATGCGTAACCGTTTAGTGAGAGTGTTCACATATACTTACCATGCATGGAGCACCTCCAATATACCCGAAAGTACTGGAGAATGGTCCTATACACTTCCATACGTGGAATGGGATTTCACCCCTGGGATGCAATGTTGGAAAACAAAAATAGATCCTATGTTTAATGATGCTAGAACACGTCTCTAGCCTAGACTTCTAAATGTTTGCGTTAATGTTCCAAATGCTCCATAGGTTAATTGAGGTAAATTTTAAAGCTGATCTTGAATTATGTTTTGGTTTCAAGGCTCAAAAATTGATGTCACCTGAACACACATTCAATGGAACTAATATGAAAAAATGATTCTTTCCATTTCAATAAAGGCTATCTAGCATAGGGAAGAAGTTTCAAACATTGATACAACAACCAAGTATGCAACAAACAAATCTTCCTAACTAGATATTTCACTTTCACTATTCCAATGCACCCACCAAAAGTAAAATGAATTTCAATTCACTAAAGTGCACCTACGTGAATTTTTTCACTTTTTCATTTCAATTAATGAGAATGCACTTTTTAGCTTTCAACACTAAGCATTGTAATCTATGCTCAATGATAATCCCAAAATGACTTTTCAATGCAATGTAATCTAATGCAATTTCAAAAAGAAAACTTTGAACTCACTCATCTCATCACATCTCTCTCTCTCTCTCTACTGCGCAGATATGAGTCTCTTCTCTACTGCGTTGAAATGGGTCTCTCTCTCTCTCACATGTGAAGCCGGAAGCTGTTGAATTTGAAGCTGCAACTGCAGAAGTAAAGATTGACTTGCGTGGCCTAGAAGATCTCCTCATCTGAACTGCGCTATAGGTTCATCTGAACCTCCTTTGAAAGCCGCAACTTTTGGTGGTGGAATGAAGTCAATCGGACGAACGGTTTGCAAGATATCGACTGCCCTAGTTTGAAGCCAGAAACTCTTGAAACTGAAGCTGCAACTGCAGAAGTAAAGATTGACCTACGTGGCCTAGTAGATATCCTATTTGGAACTGTGCTATAGGTTCATCTGAACCTCCTCTGAAAGCCGCAACTTTTGGTGGTGGAATGAAGTCAATCCGACGAACAGTTTGCAAGATATCGTCTGCCCTAGTTTGATAATGAAGCCGCTAATGCTGATGTTGTTGATCTAGGGTTTGCTACTGCTGATATGAATCAGATTCATTGTACTATTTCTCTCTGCTGAATTATTGAAGATAAAAGAAGATTTGATCAAAGGGTTTCCCCACACATTGTGGGGTTTGTCCCTGGCTAGGCGCCACATCTTGTGTCTCTTGTCTTGGCTTGTTTTCTGTCAATTGTTTAATGTTCTATCTACACTTTACTTTATGTACATGTGATTGCTAATCGGTGGAATATAATAAGAAAAAGAAGTAAACTATTATAAGCATAGAACATACCATAACTTAACATGGTTTCAGAGCTGAGGTGAAGACAAAGCCCGAGCAAGAGCAAGATCAATCATCGAAGAGAATATTGGCAAGGCTATCCTAAAAGAACTATGGGGTCCTCAACACTCTTTCCTGCTGAAGACAAGCTCCGTGAGAAAGCTGACTATCACGGATGGAAGATGTCTATCGATCTAACCCTTGAGAATCAAGGAGTGTTGGATCATGTGAGAGGCAATATTGTTGAGCCTCCATCAAATGCATCCGCTGATGCCTGGAACAAATGAAAAAATGGAGAAGTCAAAACAATAGAAGATCATACGGGACTCTATCGACAAGCACTTGGTGGCCTACATCTCTGAACTGGACACCTCCAAGGAAATCTACGATAGACTGGACTACTCTTTTGAACTATAATGTAATTCTTGGTTTCGAGGAATTAATGGCTAGATGCATTCAAGAAGAAACAAGGGAAGAAGTGCAAGAAATGCCCATGCCTAACGGTCCTCCTGCTGCCTTTTCTTCTCATGCAAAGAAAAGAAATAATTCCGGGACTAAATCAAAAGGAAAAGCTGGACCTAAGGCTAGAAAAAAATGACGATGTTACATTTGCAATAAAGCAAGTCACTATGTATGAGATCATGAGCATCATGATGAATGAGATCATGGACATAAAGGGCAACATGAGATCATGGACATATAGGATAGCATGATGATGATGCACACTAGTTTGAGCAGCATTATGATGGATAAAATCATGGACATGGGCAGCATGATGATAATCATGATTAGAGAAGCATGGTATAGTATGCAGTGGTGCAACTCGAAATCCCTCTTATGGAAATCAAAGGAATGACAAATTCAATAGCAAAGGTAAGAGGAGAGTTGGGAATCAAGGAAGAGGACAAGCATTCTAGAAGGCTAGAAATTCCAAGATGTATTAAATGCACTTGACCTCAAAAAGAACCTAGTGTCCATCTCGGCAATGGAAGACAAAGGCTACAAGGTAACCTTCAGCGATGGCAAGGTATGTATATGGAAAAATAATGTTAAAGATGCCTTTACTCTTGGGTTTAGTGTTGATTCATTATATCAGGTCGATGGAAGTCCGCTAGGTGTAATGTCTTTTGACACAACTATTTAGTCTGAACTTTGGCATCGGAGGTTTTCCCACCTTCATTACAAAGCTCTACCCGAGGTAAGACAGATGGTGACAGGTATGCCCGAATTCTAAGTAGAGAAAGAAGGTGTATGTCCAGGATGTGCCGAAGGAAAGCTCAAAAGGGGACCATTCCCCTCAAGCCAAAGCAAGACCTCCGATATATTACAATTGGTTCACTCGGGCATACCTGAGGTTGGCATTAAGAGGGAGACTACTACACCATATACTCCTGAACAAAATGGTGTGGCAGAAAGGAAGAACCGCTCAATTACGGAAGCTGTCCGGGCCATGCTACATGATCAAAGTCTTCCTAAGTTTCTATGGGCTGAAGCTGCAAACACTGCCGTATATGTACAAAATCGATGCCCTCATCAGGCATTGGGTTCCAAGACTCCTGTAGAAAAATTCACCGGTAAGAAACCTGATGTTTCTCATTTTAAAATTTTTGGAAGCCCTGTATACTTTCATGTGCCGAAAGAGAAAAGAAATAAATTGGGAGCATCTGGAAAGAAGGGAAATTTTCCTATCTCAAGGAAAATATGTGGTAAATATATTGGAAAGATTCGGTATGATGGACTGCAAGCCTATGACTACCTCGAGGATCTTAACTTTTAGAAGTTAAATGGTAGTGATGTCGGACCAGACTTGGGAAATGCCTCTAAGTTTCAAAAACTCATTTGCATTGATGTTCTTGGTGAACCTCCGTCCGAACATATGTTTTGCAGTTAGCATTGTGAGCTCATATTTGGTTGAGCCTCACTGGATTGATGCCAGGAATCTTCTGAGATGTCTTCAGGACACAATCTCTCATGGATTAAGATACACTACCAGAGATATGAGACTAGTTGGATATACTGATGTTGATTGGGCAAGCAGTGTGGTGGACCGTAAGAGAACTTCCGGGTATCGTTTCACCTTGGGATCTGCTTCGATATCCTAGATGAGCAGGAAGCAGAAGTCGGTGGCTTTGAGCACCACCGAAGCAGGATATATTGTTGCTAGCATAACCTCGTGTGAGGCAGTCTGGTTGTGAAAGCTCTTCAGTGAGCTGTTTGGATTTACATTGGATACCACTGTGATTCTCTGTAACAACCAGAGGTGGGATTCGATTATTGAGGAATCCCATATTCGTCAATTGCTCCAATAGATAGACATCATCTAGGATATGGTAAGTTGATGAGCAAAGAATCCCCATCACATTAAGATGATGTACAGGTTGATACACCTTGTCAAAGCCCCGAGGAAAGATCTAATCTGTGATTTTCCCAAACGACTTGGAGTCGGCAAGAAACCTTTGTACAAGGGTCCTGCATGTTGAATACATTGAGCTCTGGGAGCTCTGAGGGCTTGCGGTTCCTACTGGAGCAACATATGACCACAGGGTGACTCACCCTCCCCTGGTGGTGCACACTGGAACAAGATGATTCGCTCTCTTGTGGGAAAAGATGATTCACTCTCTTGTGGAACAGGATGATTCACTCTCCTATGTAGCAGGATGATTAGTTCTCCTGTGAGGCCTAGATTGATGTGTTCTCCATGGCAGCCTGGATTGATGTGTTCTCCATGGCAATTGTAGCAGGATTGATGTGTTCTCTTGTGAGGCCTGGATTGATGTGTTCTCCATGGCAATTGTAGCAGGATTGATGTGTTCTCCTGTGAGGATAGGATTGATTAGTTCTCCTGTCGAGGCATCCTACCCATGCAGTCTGGGACTCATGGAAAGTACCTCTCATCTGATCAATGAGCAGGGAAATGAAGTTAGGGACCATAGTAGTACCAATGGACGCATCGTTGTAACTATCGTACTCCCTACGCTAGGATGACCTCCATTGATCTGGGATCAATGATACTGGTCTGGGACCAGTGGTAGGAGTTGTACCATACTATGACGCTGACTTCGGGTCGGTTGAGACTGGTCTGGGATCAGTAGTACATACTCTAAGACTGACTTTGAGTCAGTGGAGGATGATATTGGTCTAGGACCATTGGAGTTGTACTCACTATGACGCTGACTTTGGGTTGGTTGAGACTGGTCTGGGACCAGTGGTACATACTCTGAGACTGACTTTGAGTCAGTATGATACATCCTCGATCATTTCTTCTTCTTCATAATTCGGAAAAAAGCAGAGCAGAACAGAACAATGCAAGAGTAGAGCAGAACAGAGCAAAACAGTACAGATCAGTGCAGGGCAGAACAAGACAAAGCAGAATAGGCAGAATAGAGGAGAGTAGGGCAAGGGTCAGGCTGTATAGGGTAGTGCATTTGATGGATGAATAGTAACGACCGATAGACAGATTGCAGATGAAGTTCTCCATGGTTGAGAGGGAGTGTTAAAATTGGCAACCAGGGAAAAACTTCATGTGGGTCATCTTATTCATGGCTAACAATTTTTTTATTAGATTCCTCTCGTCGAGAGGTGTAAGATTGATATAAAGATCATCCGATTCCGATAAGTATTCATGGAGATATGAATTTATTTTGATTATGGAATTATTATCAAGCCGACCTACAACTCATGTAGGCTCAGAAACCCAACAGTCGCATCTATTCACCCACCAACGTTGTGTATAAATATAAGAGGACTTTTCCTCATTTGGACTCACTCATCTCATCACATCTCTCTCTCTCTACTGCGTAGATATGAGTCTCTTCTCTACTGCGCTGAAATGGGTCTCTCTCTCTCTCACATGTGAAGCCGGACGCTGTTGAATTTGAAGCTGCAATTGCAGAAGTAAAGATTGACTTGCGTGGCCTAGAATATCTCCTCATCTAAACTATGTTGTAGGTTCATCTGAACCTCCTTTTAAAGCCGCAACTTTTGGTGGTGGAATGAAGTCAATCCGACGAACGGTTTGCAAGATATCGACTGCCCTAGTTCGAAGCCGAAAACTCTTGAAACTGAAGCTGCAACTTGATGAGCCCCAATTTTTGGTACAATTTGGGCTCATTTGGCCTACTTGCTCTGCTCAAACCATTCATTTTTTATTGCTTATGCATTCATTTCTTGGTTTATTCATGTTGTTTGTAGGAAGAAGGGCAGGCATTCTATCCACGTGACTAATACATGATGATTTCAGGTTTTGGCATTAAAAGGGAGCAAAGACCACAAGAAAGGAGACAAGGAGACAGTGAGGTGGCACTGCTGGTTTTTAGGAGAGGATGTCCATGGTCTTGGGGACCTTCCTCGTGATTCCCACCATAGCTCCGAGCTCCTGGAATCCATCTCCCCACCGAGCTTAGAGGCAGCCAACTGTTCTACAGGAAGAGCAGTTATAACTGTTCTACAGGAATAGCAGTTATAACTGTTCTACAGGATCAGCAGTTTAACCTTCAGTTGGACAGCCGAGCTCCACAAATCAAGGACACCTATTGGATGATCATTTTGCATAAATACTTAGGCCATAGCCTTGGATAGGAGCTTTTTGAGCTTTTGTATTGCTCTTGTAATTTGGAAGTACGAGCTACAACTCGGTGTTTTGTTCCTTTTGTAAGCCAGTTTTGGCATGACATCAGATTTTCGTTTATGAATAAAGGCAGGCAGATTTTGATCTCATTCTGAGTTTCTAAGGGAGCTATAGCTCTCAGGTTAGGGCCCAACCTGAGAGCAATAGATCTCCTTGGTGTTGTAATGTTGTTTGCATTTCGTTCCAGCACTTTGAGTTTTTACTTTAACATGCAATTCGAATTTACAGTCTGTTAATTTAGTCTTTTTCATGAGATTGAATAGGATTAGTTTATGGTGAATTTGTTTCTAGTTGCTTAGGTTAGAAGAGGATAGATATAATTCATTGGAGCTCCAGAAAAAGGTTGTTAGAGCTCACTGCCATCTCTGCTTAGGGATTGGGGTGCAGTCCATAACCAACCACCAAAAAGAAACGCAGTTCTTCTCACTTCCATGCAAGCTGCAACATAGACATTTTCGTTGGAGATCCATCCATGCACTTTTGATATTGAACCATACTTCTACGTTCCATTTCCATGCACGAGTTTCTTTTCTTGGTTTTCCATTGCTGTTCATAGGTTTCATGGCACAATTATCATAGGTTAATGAATTCTCGTTTTTGGTGCATAAGTCATTTGTTTCATTTACGCTGCTCCATATCATTCCACTTCCTTTTTCTTCTTCTTAACCTCTCCTCAAGCCACCTATTCGGCCTCTGTACAGCTCATTTCCTTCCAGCTCTCCCATTATTCACTTAGCTTCATTTATTTAACCTTTCGTTGATCCCATCCTTCCAGCCATCAAACCACTGCATGCACTCTTCCTCCATTTGATTTCTCTGCTCCTGAGCCATCACTAGTTCCATCTCCATCTCACCTATCCTCCCACACCACTCCAACACTTCACCATCTCCAAAAACTTCCACGGTCAAACATCCTGTAGAATTGCACAGACTTCCTGTAGAAATCCCTGAGTTTCCTGTAGGATCCCCTGCAGACTTCCTGTAGAAGCCTGCAAACTCGGTTGCTGAGCATCCGAACGTGGTAGACTTCTATGGACTGATGCTAGAGACCCTATGGGACCTCCCCTAGCCATCCTGACCTTGCCCATGCTTTCCTTCCATTCCAACCGCTCCTGCACAACCAAACCCTAATCAAAAGCATCATCACAATAAATCCAACCACTTAATGAAAAAATACAAAAACATGTCTTTTCAGATGCAAGTAGCTTAGATGCATGTATTTCAGTTCACTGCAAGTAATGGCATTATTGGTAGTGGTTTCATTCACAGTTTTTCATAGTAAGGGTCTAGCTAGTCAAATTAGGGTTTACTAGGGTTTCCATGCTTTGTTGGCTTTTAGTTTCCTTTTTGCAAAGTAGGCTAGCTTTCTTCGAGATAGCTTTCATCCATCACTCATAAAGCTTCTTTTGAGAGCATATAGAAGTTGGCTTGAGCCCTAGCGGACTTGTGCCAGCTGACCAAGTGACAGCTGCGACAAGAGCTAGTACTTGTGCATACAGCGCCGTCGCTTCCAAGTTTGTACGAACTACCGGGTTGATAAAATTAGAGATAGGAAGCTCCAGGAGTTGTAACATTATTGCTACAATATTGGAGCCCACCATCTTTTTGGCGCCGTTGCCAGGGAAGCGTCAGAGTATTAGTAATTGTTGCTTTTCTTCTACTTTCTTACTCTTGCCTTCTGCTAAGTAGTTTACTTCATTTCCATTCTGCAAAAGTAGCATAAACATTTCCTGCTTTCATAGATTAGCATTTCCTGCTTTCATATATTAGCATTTCCTTTCTGCAAGCGTAAACTAGCATTTCCATTCTTGCAATTTCATTTGAGCAAAGTAGAATAGTTCTTTCCTGCTTTCAGTTTAATTCTGCATCTTTCATAGTTAGTTGTAGATCAATCTGTCTCAGTTTTGCAGGTACCAAAAGAAAATCAAAGCAAAAACAATCAAAAGAAAAAGAAAGTCTCTTCCATTTCATGCCTTGTAGGAACCGAGATAGATCAGGCAAATTCCTACCAAACACCCCCACCACATCACTGAGTCACCCTTCTCTCTTCTTTGGTGACAGTGACCCAGAAGAACCTATAGGTGAACATCGTGAGATATACAAAGATCCTATAGTAGAAGAAGAGTTAGAGACCACTCCATCTGAAGCTATGGCTGACAATAGAAGAGAAGATGAGAGAATAGAAGGTGCCTTCCCCATTCGAGAGACCAATGGAGAGATGAAAATGAAGAACATTAGCCCCTCCGCCTTACCTCACTTCCATGGGCTGACTACTGAAGATCCGGATACCTTCCTGTTTGAGTTTGTTGTCCTTTGTAGAACCTATGACTATACTGAAGATGAGCAAAAGCTGAAACTTTTCCCTTCCACTCTTAAGGATGCAGCACTACGCTGGTTCATGGGCTTACCTGGGAATAGTATCACCACTTGGGCCCAGATGCAGCAAGCTTTCAACACCAAATACCGGGATTACTGTAGGTCCAAGGAAACAAAGGGGGAAATCTTTCGGATGTCCATGGGAAATGATGAGTCCTTAGAGGATTATGAGGAGAGGTTCCAACTAAGCTATAAGCAGGCCAGGTGCACACTTGACCCTGAATCCCTCAAGTTGGTCCTACTCCGAGGAGTCCATGAAGACCTCCTAGATACCCTTCACATGTTAGCTGGGGGGGACATTTACCAACTGCCTTATGAGGACATCAAGACTGTGTTTAGAAACCACTCCAGGGCAGCTCGGAAACGAGGTAGAGGAAACCACCTCTCAACTAGTGTCCCTTTCTCCAAACATGAGTTTGCAAATCAATTAGAAGATCTTAAGAGTGAGGTGAGACAGACCATTGCCATGCAGCTTGACACATTCAGGATTCAGCAAAAGAAAGAAGAATCTGAGAGAGCCTTGGCTGTCTTCTGCCCTAGGTGCACAAGGAGACACCCTAAGAACGAATGTCCATTGCATTCGGTTGAAGTGTGTTTCGTTTGTGAGGAGGACCATCCCACAAATCAGTGTCCAACCTTACCTGGGTTTAAATCCATGTACCAAGGGGCAGAAGCTCCCACTGAACCTCTCTATTACCTCAACCAAAGGAGGCCACAGGGATCTAGACCTTATCAGCAGGGGATGCAAGGGGCATCTCAAGCTTATTACAGCCCCAACCAATCGACTCCTATGCCTTCCCGGGGTCCCCCTGCTCATCCTTCATGGTCCATGCCTCCTCCATGGTCTTATCCACCTCAGTACCCCACTCAACCTACTTCTCATTCATATCACTCACATGCCCAGCCACAGCCTCAATGGAATGCACCTCAGTCAGGGTGGAGGCCCCAATACAACACTCCTCCTGCCATCTTGCCTCCACCACCAGTTCAACCTCAGCCATTACCTCCTGCTCCTCCAAGGCAACCTCAAATGCCTGCTCAACCGAACCCGAACCCCAACAATAGACAGGCCCAGCAGGTATACATTGGGGAAACCTCATGCCCTACCTATGCTGTGGAGATCCAGGAGATCAATCTTCGATCTGGAAAGACTCTACCAGATCGCCAACCTCCTCCCCCAGAGGATGAGGAAGATAAACAGGAAAGTGAACCGAAGGTTATTCCACCCTTTCCTGAGAGACTAACAGCCACCACACAACCCAACCCAGAGGAGGATGAGCTTCTGGGTGAGATCAAGCAGTTGTGTGTAAAAATACCACTTCTCCAAGCTATCAAGGATGTGCCAATATACAACAAACTGGTTAAGGAGAAGTGTTTCAAACACCCAGGCAGACGGAAGAAAGATGCTTCAACTATCAATGTCATAGGACAACTGTCTGACCTTATGTTAGGACAAGTCATCTGCCCAAAGTACCTCGATCCTGGAAGTCCTGTAGTAGATGTTCACATCAATGGCACCATTATACCTCACACCTTGATTGATCTGGGGGCTGCCATTAATGTGATGACCAGGGATACCATGCTTAAGCTTAATCTTCAGGGTTCCTTGAGGAAGACCTCGACAATACTGCAATTAGCAGATCTCTCCACCGTGACTTCCGAAGGGATTGTGGAGGATGTCTTGGTCTCTATTGACTCTTGGGAATACCCTGCAGACTTCCTGGTTCTGCAACCAAAGGCCAAGCTTACTGGATATCCTCTCATTTTGGGAAGGCCTTGGTTATCTACTGCAGATGCTTACATAAGTTGTCGTGCAGGAAACATGACCATCAAAAATGGTCCCATGTCCAAGCAGCTAGTCCTATACCCTCCTGCCCAACCCTCCTTAGAGCATGATTTACCACTCTGGTTGGAAGAAGGAGAGGAAGACGAGGTGTACTCAGCACCTCTGTGCACCTTAGATACCACTAGAAGAGACCCCCCAACCGAGGATGACTTGATCGAGACCTTGATCCAGAATCCGCCTTCCAGTGCACTACCCTTAGAGAAATTGGTGGAGGATGCCCAAGCTAGCACCTTAGTGGATCTTTGTACAACCAACCCTGTTACTCCCAGAGTCAAGAATGTGGAGTTTGGCCCTGAGAAAGAATTGAAGATCAGCTCCTCCCTATCTCCTTCCCAGGAAAAGGAGTTGTGTAGTCTGTTGGCCAACCACCTAGATGCTTTTGCTTGGAGCTATAAGGAAATGAAAGGAGTCCATCCTTCGGTCTGTACCCATCATATATACATCAAAGAGGATTGTAAACTGGTTAGGCAACCTCAGAGGAGAATGAATCCAGCCCTTAAGGACATTGTCAAGGAAGAATTGCAAAAACTGTTGGATGCCGGGTTCATCTACCCCATCTCAGATAGTGAATGGGTGTCCCCTCTAGTGTTGGTTCCCAAGAAAAATGGGAAATGGAGAATCTGTGTGGACTACCGAGAATTGAACAAAGCTACCAAGAAGGACCATTTCCCTCTACCTTTCATAGATCAAGTGTTGGATGGACTGGCAGGAAAGAAGTTCTTCTCTTTCCTGGATGGGTTTAGCGGGTAAAACCAAATCCAAATCAGCCCGGAAGACCAAGATAAGACCACCTTCACTTGTCCTTGGGGTACCTTTTCCTATCGAGTCCTTCCCTTTGGGCTATGTAATGCTCCTGCTACCTTTCAGAGAGCTGTCTTGAGCATCTTCTCGGAGCTGGTCCATGATGCGGTGGACATCTATATGGATGACTTTACTCCTTATGGGGCCAACTTCCAGGAAGCATTGTCCAACCTGGGAAAAGTCTTAACCAAATGCACCGAGATGAACTTGTCCCTTAGTCCTGAAAAATGTGAATTCCTAATGACTGAAGGGACCGTGCTAGGCCATACCATTTCTTGCCAAGGATTGCAGGTGGATCCTAACAAAATTGCTCTCATCAAGAGGGTTCCACCTCCCCAAAAGGTAAGGGATGTCCAGAGTTTCTTGGGATTAGCAGGATACTACCGGAGATTCATTAAAGATTTCAGCAAGCTAGCCTCGCCATTGTTTGGCCTGTTGGAAAAAGATGTGGAGTTTAATTGGACTGACGATTGTCAGAGGGCTTTAAATGAATTGAAGGACAAGTTGGTGTCAGCCCCAATCCTGAGAGGTCCAAACTGGGCCCTACCTTTCCACATCCACACTGATGCCTCGAACAAGGCCATATGTGCAGCTTTAGGACAAGTTGAGCAAAAACTTCCATATGCCATTTACTTTGTTAGCAAAAACTTGTCCAAAGCTGAGCTGAATTACACTGTAACCGAGAAAGAATTCTTGGCTGTGGTCCATGCATTGAACAAGTTCCGACATTATATTACTGGTTACCAGACCTTTGTACATACTGACCATGCTGCTATTAGATATTTAATGAATAAACCAGATGTGAATGCTCGTATTATTAGATGGTTACTTTTATTGCAGCAGTTTGATTTGACCATTGTTGACAAACCAGGTAGAGAAAATGTTGTTGCTGACTTTTTATCTAGATTGGATTTGTCTGCAGATGAGGATGGAACAGTGGATGACCAGATGCCCGATGAACATCTGTTTGCTATTTCAGTACTCTCTCCATGGTTTGCTGATATAGCAAACTATCTTGTTTCAGCACAGTTCCCTCCACACCTATCTTCCAGAGAGAAGAGCAGAATCATCAGAAAAAGTGCCTCATTTACTTGGATCGGGAGCAATCTGTTCAAGCTTGGCCCCGATCAGATCTTAAGGCGTTGTGTAAGGGAGGAGGAAGTCTTTGATATCCTCCTCACTTGTCATGATGGGCCTTGTGGAGGACATTTTGCAGCAAAGAGAACTGCCTTCAAAATCCTGCAGGCAGGCTACTATTGGCCCACACTTCATCAAGATGTCAGAACATATGTCATTCAGTGTGACCAATGCCAAAGAATGGGGAAACCGACCCAAAGGGATGAGATGCCTCTCCAACCTCAAGTGACTCTTGAGCCATTTGAGAAGTGGGGCATGGACTTTGTGGACCCAATCAACCCCTCTTCGAGGCAAAGGACTTACATCATTGTGTGTACTGACTATTTGACAAAGTGGGCAGAGACCAAAGCAATCAAAGCAGCAACAGAAGAAAAGGTGGCCGAGTTCCTAAGAGAAAACATCTTCTATAAGTTTGGCTATCCAAGAGAGCTGGTCACCGATCAAGGGAGCCAGTTCACCTCCAACCTGGTTGAAGATCTACTAGCTCATCACAAGATCAAGCATAGGACTTCCACCCCTTATCACCCTCAAGCAAATGGGCAGGTGGAAGTCACCAATAGAGCATTAGAAGGGATCTTGACTAAGGTGGTGAGAAGCAGCAGAAATGACTGGGCAGATCGCCTGGTTGAAGCCACATGGGCTTACAACACCACTTGGAAGACCACCACCGGCTTCACACCGTATGAGCTGGTCTATGGGAAGAAAGCTTTGTTGTCCATTGAGTTTGAATACAACACTTTGAGGATGGCAGCTCAGCTGGACCTGGATCTCAACCATGCACAACAAGAAAGGCTACTGCAGCTAAATGGCCTGGATGAGCACCGAATGCAGGCCCTCCTTCACTCAGAAGTGGTTCAACTTCAGAGAAAGGTGTGGCATAACCAACATCTCCATGACAAGCAATTTTAGCCGGGAGATTGGGCTTTGTTGTATGACTCCAGATACAAAGACTTCAAGGGGAAGCTGAGAACCAGATGGCTAGGACCATATGCAGTGGAGAAATGCCATGAAAATGGATCTATCCTCATTTGAACCATTGATGAGGAAGCCATTCCCATGCTTGTCAATGGGCATCGATTGAAGATCTACATGAGACCTCTCTCAAGATAAGAGTTCATCAAAACCGTGGAGAAATCTGTATTGGTCCTAGAGAGGGGTTCTACCTCTGCTTTTGGCATACCCTGAGGGATATGAAAAAAAAAAAAAAAAAAAAATCCTTGGGTGAAAACCTCTCTGAGGCACCCAAGGCAGGTGGTAGGGGTGAAAACCTCATTGAGGCGCCCCTATTGTCTTTCAAAAAAAAAAAGGAGAAAAGGTTTGAAAAAGATCCTTGAGTGAAAACCTCTCTGAGGCGCTCAGGGTAGATGGCACGGGTGAAAACCTCTTTGAGGCGCCCCTGTTATCCTTCAAAAAAAAAAAAAAAAAAATAATAAGCAAAATATGGTAAAATTGCATGCAGGTTGCAGATGTTCTATGGAGGAGAGGAAGCCCTTCAACTCAAAGACAAGGGTCCTTATCATGCTGTCAAGAGACCTCACCAGCACCTCCTCCAAGGGTACCCATGTTTTTTCAAGGTATGTGCAATTTTATCATGGTTTGAGTCCTCTACAGGAAGATGCAGTCTTTCTACAGGAAGATGCAGTCTTTCTACAGGAAGATGCAGTCTTTCTACAGGAAGGCGCGGATTTTCTACAGGAAAGTACAGACTTTCTACAGGAAGGCCGAACTTTCTACAGGAAGCTCTGTGTTCTACAGGAAACTTCCTGTAGAAGTTTGGGACAGCCCAGAATTCATCTTAAAAGGAGATTTAGCGACTACGGATTGGTTTGGATGCATGCAAGCCTCTGTTGGCACCCTTGCACATCGCAGTCACCTTGCTCCACCATCCTTGTCGACATGCAACCGAGTTCCCTGCACCAACAAAGCAGATCGATGAGTTCTTGCGGGAAAAGCCATTTTCAAAGTTAAACAAATGTTGGGATCTCATACCGCAGGCATCAAGCGCTCCGGGAACGCGATTGAAAGGCCAGATCCTCCGTCGTGCAGCATGCACCCAAGGAGGAAGAACTGTTACGAGACACCTCGCGGGAATCCTGTAACAGTTCAACTTGCTAGAGTGGATACCATTCACAGCACCGCCATCTGCAAGGAAACGCGGGTGCATGCAACCCAAGCATCCACTCCACCGTCGGCAGCCTGTAACCACGAGCCTCCGGGTCTGTGTAAGTTTGCATGCAGCAGGTAGATCCACTCACCATCGTCCAAAGACTGGAAAAATCGTGTGCAGCCACGCAGGTAAGTGTCTCGACCCTTCCTTCCATCAAATCGCATGAATTTTACTTTGAAATTGTTTGCATGGCGTAAAAGTGAATGGTTGAGCGGTCGTATGGCCAGTCGACTAGCCACGTCGGCTAGTTATGGTGTAATTGGATAATTGGGTGGCAGCCACGACAAAGAGAATGTGCGGCACGCACGTGAGAACACTCCCGTCGGAAGCAAGAGTTTAACAGGAAAAGGCGGCGGCAAATCTGTGGGAATGGATGCGGCAGCAAGTGAATACGCAGGCGAATGATGGATGACGTCGCCCAACGGTCCAACGGGGACAGCTCACCCCCCGCGCCATGGATTGCGCCGATTCAAAATCTAATCGGCTAGATCATGCGCATGCATTTATCAACCACCACTTCAAACTCGGGTGGCTATTCTGATCTCCTATGCACTTTGATACACCGAGCTGTTGGCTACCAGAACGCCGGTGAAGCACACCTCGAGCACGGGCCAACTACAGTTCTCCCCGAGAATTGCGCACTGCTCCTACAGGAACTCAGTTTCTACAGGAACGCAGTTCTACAGGAACGCAGTTCTACAGGAACGCAGTTCTACAGGAACGCAGTCTCTACAGGAACGCAGTCTTCTACAGGGAAGCGGGTTCCTCACGAAAAAGGTGGCCAATTAAAGAGGTAACCCTAAACTCTTCATGCAACTGGTTAGTAAGAGTGGCAAGACCATCATCCACAGTCTGGTCATAAAGATATTGGTGGAATTGTTGTTTGCTGTGCCTATGCTGTCGTTCTACAGGATGTCAGTATAAGTAGACTGTGTTGAATTTTGTGGATTATGTGCATGCTCTGTCTTAATAGACCAAATCTCTTTTGCATTTGCCACCTTTAATTAAAACAACCGTGTTCATCATGCCGGGTGGGTTTATAAGATGGGAACCCACTGATTCAACCAAATTAAGGGAAAACCTGGCAGTGGTAGAGCTCTTCACCAGAGCACAATGGATGCCTTTTTGTGATAAGCTGCAGGGTTACGATGATGAAGTGGCCGAAGAATTCTTGCAGGCTTTGAAGCCTAAATCCCAGACACTGGCCACAGTGAACTTCAGAGGTCTAAGCCTCAAGCTCACCCCTGAACATATCAGTCGGATCACAGAACTTCCTATGGGTTTGCCGTGGGATAAGGAAGAAAGAAAGCTGAGCCAGCAGGCAAAGAAAGAATTCTTCCCACCTGAGGAAGAATTCTCAGAGGACAAAAATGGGGTGCGAAGAACGAGCCTGTTTCCACCTTGGAATGAAGTCAGTTTGCAAATCATGAAATATATCACTTGTGAAGGCCGTTTCAGCATCGTGTATGCATATCACTTTCGGCTGCTCACTGAATTGAGGCACCGAATTGATCTTCCTGTAGAACAAAAACTAAGCATCCCTTATTACCTACTGCAGTGTCTAATGGAGTGTGCCACAAAGCTGAAAGAGGGCATACCAGATCAGATAGCCCACCATGGGTTGATCAAGCTTCTTGTGGAGGATGCGCTGCACTCATATAAGGTCCCCCTCTCATGGGAATCCTTCCGGAATTTAACAAAAGATGGAGACATTAAAATGTTGATCGAAGAAACGGGTTCCTCCAGCAGTGAGGAACAAGAAACAGTGGCCGAGGGACAGAGAGAAGAAGGCCATAAGACCCCGACCACAGTACAGAAGAAAGAACAAAGGAAGAAGCATGAGGAGAAGCAGGACAAAGAAAAAGGTGGCACACCTATCTTGTCAGCAAGAGAAAAGAGGATGAAGAGCAGAATGGACAAAGCTGAGGTGGTCCACGTCATCCCAAGTACCTCAACAGCACCTGCAACCAAAGCAAAAATCAAAACTCAGGCAGGCAAGCAAGCAGAGGTGGAGACACCTGTGTCTACAAGAAAGCAGAAACAGGCTTCTACAGGAAGCCCGAAAACAAAAACAAAGGCTTCTACAGGAAGCTCGAAAATCATTGAGAAAAAGGCTTCTACAGGAAGCCCAAAAACAAAGACAAAGGCTTCTACAGGAAGCCCAAAAATAATTGAGAAACAGGCTTCTACAGGAAGCCCGAAAATAGAGACAAAGGCTTCTACAGGAAGCCCGAAATTGCAGAAACAGGCTTCTACAGGAAGCCCCGAAAAGGCGAAACCCAAAGAGAAGAAGGTGGACATTCTGGCACGGAAGGCAGCAACTGTATTAGCTGGCCTCAGCACGCCACCTAAGCCAAAAGAAAAGAGGAAGAGGGAGACCCCTCTATACTTTAAAGCTCGAAGAAGTGTTAGGATAAAGACGGGCAAGCCACAGCCTCAATCCAGTAGCCCGATCGTCATCGAAGATACACCTGCTTCTCCCAAGGAAAAGTCACCCTCTAGGATCACAGTTACCTACGAGAAAGGGAGTCCAAAGAAAAATACGTGGCAAGAAAGGTTAGACGTGTTGACCGAAAAAACTCGGCTACAGGAAGCTAAAAATGTTCTACAGGATACTCTGGCCCGGCTACAGGAAACGGAAAAGAGGGAAGGAGAAGGACTCTCATCACCACCAAGGGAGGGTGAGGTAGAACCACCTGAAGAGATAGAAAGGGAACATATACCAGAACCTAGCCCTTCGCCTAATTTGAATTCATACTATACCTTTTTAGAGGCGGGCAAAATCATACCGCAGAAATTTACTGTGCCTCTATTTTTTGCACTAGAGGAAGAAAGAGTCTGTTCCCACACCTGGATGCAGATTGCCAAATCAAAGGGTGTGGCGGACATAGGCCCTTTACAAGAGCAACTCAAGGAGGTCAGGAGTGAATTCACCATGGCTAAACATGTGGCTAATTGCCAACGTGTGCTTCTACAGGAAGAAAATCAGAAGCTGAGATTGCAGCTACAAGAACTAAGGGCAGGGGCAGGAACATCCTCCAAGGACATCACAAATGAACAACAAAGCAAAAAGGAGCTGACCACCAGTCTTGAAGAGCCAATGACACTTCTACAGGAAGCAGAACAGCAAACAAAAATTGAAGTGCAAGCCCTAAGAGAACAACTGCAACAAAAGGAAGCACAATTAGCCTGCATGGCCAGTTGGGCCATGGAGGCAATTCAGTGCAGACCACCTGCAAAATCCTATGGATTGTTCTTAAAAGATCAATGGCTGCAGTTCCAAATAAACACCCTGGCACAAAGAGGTATTTCACATATCCAAAACCCACAGCAATTTTCTGAATTGTGCAGTACTAGTTCGTCAGAGGACAAAGCCAAATTAGCAGAGTTTTACCTCCACAATTTGGCTTTGCCTAATGAAGTCTCCTGGGATCCCAATATTGCCTTGGGTGATATGCAATTGATGGCGTTCGCCTCATGGTTAAACCATGAGGATCAAAGAGCAGCTGAAGCAAAATCGGTCATGAACCGAGAAGTGAGCGAGCCACTGTTCATTCGACCAGAACTAGAGGATCCGGTGGCACTCATCTCAGCCCACCAACAGTTGGCTATGGATCCCACAGCTTCCTTGAGATTTATGGACCAACAGGCCCAAGCCATAGCTCACTTTGAAGACATGGAAAGGTTGTTGGGAGAAAATGCTGCCCAAGCATGTGCACGCAGATGGAATACCCTGGCACACAGCTTGAAAATCAGAGAGTACCATACCCCCATTCGGATGAGGGAAGCTTTGGCAAGGGTTGAACTTTACAAGAAATCCATGCAAAGCCTCCAGGCCAGCTGTATTGGCCTTAAACTCAGCCCACCACTACTGCTAGGATTGACTGAAGGAAATACAGAGGAAGATCACAGTCAACAATGGGAAGAGGTGAACAGGAAAGTAGGGTTTCATATCCATAGAGAAGACACTACCACAGAGCCTTGGGATGCAAGGGAAGCAGTGAAAGCAATGAAGGATGAAGATTTGGACTAAGTTGCTCAAGGATGAGCAAATAGTTTAGCTGGCGGGTGATGATGAGCCCCAATTTTTGGTACAATTTGGGCTCATTTGGCCTACTTGCTCTGCTCAAACCATTCATTTTTTATTGCTTATGCATTCATTTCTTGGTTTATTCGTGTTGTTTGTAGGAAGAAGGGTAGGCATTCTATCCACGTGACTAATACATGATGATTTCAGGTTTTGGCATTAAAAGGGAGCAAAGACCATGAGAAAGGAGACAAGGAGACAGTGAGGTGGCACTGCTGGTTTTTAGGAGAGGATGTCCACGGTCTTAGGGACCTTCCTCGTGATTCCCACCATAGCTCTGAGCTCCAATCCAACTCCCCACCAAGCTTAGAGGTAGCCAACTGTTCTACAGGAACAACAGTTATAATTGTTCTACAGGATCAGCAGTTTAACCTTCAGTTGGACAGTCGAGCTCCACAAATCAAGGACACCTGTTGGATGATCATTTTGCATAAATACTGAGGCTGTAGCCTTGGATAGGAGCTTTTTGAACTTTTGTATTGCTCTTGTAATTTGGAAGTACGAGCTACAGCTCGGTGTTTTGTTCCTTTTGTAAGCCAGTTTTGGCATGACATCAAATTTTCGTTTATGAATAAAGGCAGGCAGATTTTGATCTCATTCTGAGTTTCTAAGGGAGCTATAGCTCTCAGGTTAGGGCCCAACCTGAGAGAAATATATCTCCTCGGTGTTGTAATGTTGTTTGCATTTCGTTCCAGCACTTTGAGTTTTTACTTTAACATGCAATTCGAATTTACAGTCTGTTAATTTAGTCTTTTTCATGAGATTGAATAGGATTAGTTTATGGTGAATTTGTTTCCAGTTGCTTAGGTTAGAAGAGGATAGATATAATTCATTGGAGCTCCAGAAAAAGGTTGTTAGAGCTCACTGCCATCTCTACTTAGGGATTGGGGTGCAATCCATAACCAACCACCAAAAAGAAACGCAGTTCTTCTCACTTCCATGCAAGCTGCAACATAGACATTTTCGTTGAAGATCCATCCATGCACTTTTGATATTGAACCATACTTCTACATTCCATTTCCATGCACGAGTTTCTTTTCTTGGTTTTCCATTGTTGTTCATAGGTTTCATGGCACAGTTATAATAGGTTAATGAATTCTCATTTTTGGTGCATAAGTCATTTGTTTCATTTACGCTGCTCCATATCATTCCACTTCCTTTTTCTTCTTCTTAACCTCTCCTCAAGCCGCCTATTCGGCCTCTGTCCAGCTCATTTCCTTCCAGCTCTCCCATTATTCACTTAGCTTCATTTATTTAACCTTTCGTTGATCCCATCCTTCCAGCCATCAAACCACTGCATGCACTCTTCCTCCATCCGATTTCTCTGCTCCTGAGCCATCACCAGTTCCATCTCCATCTCACCTATCCTCCCACACCACTCCAACACTTCACCATCTCCCAAAACTTCCACGGTCAAACATCCTGTAGAATTGCACAGACTTCCTGTAGAAATCCCTGAGTTTCCTGTAGGATCCCCTGCAGACTTCCTGTAGAAGCCTGCAAACTCGATTGCTGAGCATCCGAACGTGGTAGACTTCTGTGGACTGATGCTAGAGACCCTCTGGGACCTCCCCTAGCCATCCTGACCTTGCCCATGCTTTCCTTCCATTCCAACCGCTCCTGCACAACCAAACCCTAATCAAAAGCATCATCACAATAAATCCAACCACTTAATGAAAAAATACAAAAACATGTCTTTTCAGATGCAAGTAGCTTAGATGCATGTATTTCAGTTCACTGCAAGTAATGGCATTATTGGTAGTGGTTTCATTCACAGTTTTGCATAGTAAGGGTATAGCTAGTCAAATTAGGGTTTACTAGGGTTTCCATGCTTTGTTGGCTTTCAGTTTCCTTTTTGCAAAGAAGGCTAGCTTTCTTCGAGATAGCTTTCGTCCATCACTCATAAAGCTTCTTCTGAGAGCATATAGAAGTTGGCTTGAGCCCTAGCGGACTTGTGCCAGCTGACCAAGTGACAGCTGCGACAAGAGCTAGTACTTGTGCATACAGCACCGTCGCTTCCAAGTTTGTACGAACTACCGGGTTGATAAAATTAGAGATAGGAAGCTCCAGGAGTTGTAGCATTATTGCTACAATACTGGAGCCCACCACAACTACAGAAGTAAATATTGACCTGCGTGGCCTAGAATATATCCTCTTTGGAACTGTGCTATAGGTTCATCTAAACCTCCTCTGAAAGCCACAACTTTTGGTGGTGGAATGAAGTCAATCCGACGAACGGTTTGCAAGATATCGTCTGCCCTAGTTTGATAATGAAGCCGCTAATGCTGATGTTGTTGATCTAGGGTTTGCTACTGCTGATATGAATCAGATTTATTGTACTATTTCTCTCTGCTGAATTATTGAAGATAAAAGAAGATTTGATCAAAGGGTTTCCCCACACATTGTGGGGTTTGTCCCTGGCTAGCCGCCACATCTTGTGTCTCTTGTCTTGGCTTGTTTTCTGTCGATCGTTTAATGTTCTATCTGCACTTTACTTTATGTACATGTGATTGCTAATCGGTGGAATATAATAAGAAAAAGAAGTAAACTGTTATAAGCATAGAACATACCATAACTTAACAAAAACACATAATGTATTATTAATATATGGTAAAGGGAGAATTACAACCACTTAAGCCTTGATGTTGGAAGCCTCCTTTAGGTGAGTTTCCAATTCCTAGCCTTAACCTTCAAGCACTCCTTTCTCCTTAGCAAAATGGGAAGCATTTGGGCATAGTTCAGCACTAGGAAGGCAACCAATCAATAGCCAACCAGTTGTGGATAGTAGGGATATTATTTATAGGGAAGGAGAGGGAGTTAAGGATCCATAAAAGGAGGGAGAGGTTCCACATCTTAAGGGAAATATCCATGAAAGTAGGATCAAGGACCAAGAATGGGAGATCTCATTCCAATCCTTATTCACCTGTAACCAGCTCGTCATTCTCGAGACTTCTAGTAAGAGAAGCTTCTCCTCCACTTTAGGAAAAACTATCTGAAGAGGTTTAGCATAGGTTTTCCTAAAAACATTCACACTGGAAGTGCTAGGACAATATAGTGCAACAAGGTATCATGATGGGTCACTAGTGATGCAAAAGGCTTTGATCCTAAAAATAAGTTTTTTTGACAAGTTTCTTCAGAATTCTTTCAAGGCAAGGTTTCTTTTTCTTTTTTTAGGGATGATTCTAAACATGTTTCATGGTGAATACACTGACATATTTCGTCATTTTGACACTTTAGGATACAAGACGAGGAGTGTGACAAAATATTGTATAACAGTGAGGACTCCCAATGCATCTCGATAACAAGGAATTTCGAGATTGTGATGTGTGTAATGTCTGTACTCTACGCATATAGAACATCCATGGTTGGTGCATGATGCCTTATTACATGTTGTTGTAGTGTTATCTCCTAAAGGTGGAGTTGGGGCTACTAGCACTTTTGGGGTGTGAAGAAGAGATTTTAACTCCTCTAATTCTGGGCATAGGTTGGTGGGGTGACCTGATGAGGAAGTGGTTGGGGCTACAACCTTGTTTCCTTTCTTCTTGTCCCTCTTGGGGGAACCTATTGGTGTCAATGTAGGTGTAACTCAAGGTGGTGTACTAAGGAGTGGTGATAAGAATGATGCATGTCTAGTTAATTCCTAAGTTTGTTGACATGGCTTGAGGGGCCAAATGCCAAACAAGTATCGTGGAAGCCATATTTGGAAATTTAAATGTTTCCATGACTTGGTGCAGGGAAAAAATAGGTGGGGGGTATATGAAATGTATCTGAGTGATTGCATATGGTAAGAATATTGAGCCAATAGTCACAACACTAGGGGTGTCTCAAACTAGTTCCTAAGGTTGAGGTGTGTTTGACGAACTCATTAATTAAAGGTGGCTGACCAGGGTACATGGCAAGGAGTGTTGATGTCTTGAACATTCCATGACTTGATTCAATAAAAGTTTTTATCAACTCTATTTGGGATCCTATGAAAGGTAACACACCATCAAGGGTGGTGGACATCCCTTTCTCGTAGTATGTGAGTTGATATGTCATAATGATTTTCCCATCATGAGAGAAGATCATGATACAAAATACTAAAGATGCTACTACAATCATCATATACATATAACTAAGGCCAAGTAGGATATTGTAATCCAGTTGGGAATCAAGGACCTTTATATCTATGAGAACAATGTTGACCATAACCTCTGCCGGAACATCCTGAAAAATTCCTACAGGGACCAAAGGGTGCCCATTGTATGCTCTGAGTGTAATGGGTGATGCTTTGAGCTCAGGGGATCCTAGTTTCTGCCAAACTGATTTGGACATGATACAGGTGGATGCCCCCTCATCAACAATGCAACGATGGATGTTGATATTATGAATGGTGATTAGAATCTAGAAGGCGACTATCGATGGAAGGCGTGGAGTGGCATTATCCAAATCGAAATCCATTAAACGCAAATCAACTAGGTGAATTGTGCATAATGCAGAAAGAAGGTCTTTCCATTGGGTTGGGAAAGTTTGTAAAACTTCTAGTGCTGACATAGTTGATGGGGATTTAGATAGATCAACTATAACTTTATAACTATGAGCAACCTTTGAATTATGTCCTACTCAACATAGTGTCCCCTTCACCATTCATGGGATGGTTTCTAAAGGGGTTAAAGGAAACATCAAAGGTGTAATATCTTTAATAGTGGTTGATGTGAAAGGGTTAGTTTCTACAGGGGTTTTATACTCCCAGTTTCATGTTTACAGGAGGACATCTTCTCCTACCATGTAAATGTCTCGATTTGTGGGAACTTGAGAACTTCCTCCAGGAGGATTCTAATACTTCTGGTGGGGGGGTTCATGTTGGGTATTCAATACTCCCTGGTGGGGGAAGCGATTATGCATAACTACAGGTTGTTGGTTTGGCCCCCCATGTCGCTAGTATATTTCATCTTCTTCAACTCAGGGAGTTGAGGGAAATTATGAGTGTAATGCCCATTTCTCTACAAATAGAACAAGCATGATTAGTCCTTGGACTAGGTTTCTTGCTCTGTTTTTGTGGGTTTTTATTGGTCTGGCCCTAGTTTTGGTTTCGGTTATGGGGATTGCCCCCAGCTGGTGCTCACGAGGGTTGTTGTTGTTTATTTCCCCCCTATCGAGGTTCCACTTTTTTCTTGCTCTTTCCTTTCATTTTGTTAGTGTTAAGTGGGTTGGCCATATTTAGTTGTTAAAAATATTGTTTTTGTTGCAGGAAAGAGGGTTGCACAAAATTAACCCCAACATTAGGTTGTGCTAGTGGGTTATTATGTTGGGCTTTTGTAAAAGGGAAGTAAGGATTTCCTTGTCCTGGGTTGGAGTAAGCACGTTAGGAGGTGGAAACAACCTCTGTGATGTGTGGAGGGTACTCACCACCCTATGTGGGAGGGTATTGGCTACTTTCCATGGTAGATTATTGGTTGCCCTGCATAGTAGGGTTCTGTAATGGTGCAGGTTGATTGGGGTAGTATATTGTGTTGGATGGTGGTTGAAATGTAGATGGGTATTATATGGCTGGTAAGTGGTTGGGAAACTATATATAATTTCAAGTTATTGGAAAGTGTTTCCAGGTTGATTTTGGGCTATGGTTCCAATCAACCCATCTACAACACTTGATGCTCCTGATATCTCTGGTTTGAAAGACTGTAGGCGAGGGGAATCGTCTAAAACATGATAGAGGTATCCAGCCTGAGTATAAATGAGCTAAAATTGTTGATATTTATTTATAGCCTCCTCTTCCATTTGTGGGAATGTGGAAGCCAAGTCTTTTGAGATCTCTGATGTAAGAGATCTGAAAAATAAGTCGAGGAGATCTGCTTCTATGTGCACTTTTCACAAGCTACGATGTTTCTACCATTGATGGATATGGTATGAGATATGTATGGTAGGAATTTTTTGGAAATGGGTGAGTAGCTTCAATCTTGAATCGTGACATATTGGGAGATGGAATAATGTGAGAAACGACCTAGCTAGTCAGTCGAAGGTCCCATGGAAACTAGAGGCCTTGTCTATGTAACATTTAGTTGCATGCCTACTGAGAGTGCATTGAAAAATTCATAGGTGAACATAGTCATCTATGATGTTGTTGAATGTGCACCAAATAGGAAACATCATTACATGGTTTCCTGGATCTTCCCCTTGTTTCCTTTCAAATTTTGGTATATCAAAGGTAACTTGGTTCGCATAGGGAGCCACTTTTGATTATGAGAAATGGGATCATTTTTAAACTTGCTTAGATCTAGAATATTTGAGGAACCTAGAAACGGGACTTTGTTTTCCATCGCAAAATTATTTTGAAATGCGATGTACAAAGGCGTTCCCTATGGGGAAATGTGAGATGGAATAGCTGGGGGGGTAGCGTGTGGACTCCTCGAAGGGGTAGTGTGTGGAATCCCTTGAGGGGTAGTAAAAGGAGTGCTTTGAGGGGGAGGGGTCCCAATCAAGTTTCTCCAATAAAGGATGGTCCAATACCAGTGGTTATGTGATGACTTCTATGCCAAAATGGAGAGAGACCTAGTACACATCCTGATAATGGGGGGAGGTTGTGGAAGTGCCTAGAACGATGGGGTACCATGGGGTCCCATATGGTGTCAAATGGAATGTTTGTTACTTTTGTAGTGAGGGAGATATGTATCAAAGCAAGTAAATCTCATACATAAAACAAAGAGAAAAATAATTGGTTACTTTCCCTTTAGCTTATGTTATCTAATCAATCAAACATGAAAAAAGGTTTTTGTTTTTTTTTATGAATGATAAAAATTCCTAACAAGACCTATTCATCCTTTCTACTCTAAAAGTAACTAGGCCTTGTAGAGATATATTTTTGAGAGGTATTAGAGCTACATCTCGAAAGAAATGGCGATGCGTCCAGTAACTAAAGAATAAACCAAGGTAATGATGAGGCTTCAGTGCTTCCCACACCTCAACCTATAAAGAAATATGTCCTAAAATTTGGCCATTAGGATACCTTCGTCCCATAGGGGCAGTCGATTCTTTAGCTTCTTGGTAATTAATCATAAGTATCAATCACTATATAGTTTGGGCAGCCCTGCATAGTACTGCACACACTGATACCTAAGTTGAACCCCCTCTAAATTAGGTTTCTAACGTACCCGGGTAATATTTTCCGTGGGATGATGAAGTATTTTAAGCACCCTAAAAGAAAAATTCTATGTTTTAAATGTAACATGACCATGGTGTATTATTGGATGTGTACCCCCAATAGCTCTAACCTAAACTATAAATTATTTGATGGACTTTGTGGGGAATTTAATGTGTTCAAGGTTATGGTTTATTTTAGGGCGTCTTACTTCACTTATGGTGTGAAAAGGTAAGCTAAAATAAAATAATTATAGAGGCTTGTGAAACTGGATGCCGTTTGTAATAGAGTTTAGAGTAGCTTAGTATGTAGAGTGTAATGTGTGTGCAAGTGACAAAGTGAGAATAAAATGTATGTAAAGATGAGGATGTGCGATGATCCTTTACATAATTCCATACTTACACTAAGTTGTGATTGTTCCTTGCATGGAAATAAGTAATATGTGGATAGTGGGACACTTACTTTTTTCCTATTATACTATGTGTGCCTAAAAAGGGAGATGGAAAAACCAAGTGCTTTAAAATACAAGGGAAGAAGGGGCTACTCCCTTTCTTTAATAACACTTGGTCCTAGTCCCAAAGGCTAATGAAGTAAAATTCTTTGGTTATTCAAAAATATGTGTGGATTTTGGGCCACTTACTCTCCTCCTAATTAAGCTATGTGACTTGTGAAACAAAATAGAAAAACAAGTTGAAAAGATGGGTGTATAATGGCCACTTACTCTTCCCTTAATTAAGCTATGTTTGGAAATGAAAAGTTTGAGATTAAACACTAAGTAATTACTCTACTAATTGTGGTTACTAAAGCAATTAAATAATATATCTATCTATAAAAAAAATGTAAAGGTGTGGGTAGTTCACTAAAGGCTTCCCAACACTTAGGAAACAAGAATTACAATGTTTTTTTTAGTTCTATGTAGCCTGCGCAGGTTATGTCCTGCATATATGCATGAACCATGTGTCTGTCTACGATAAAAGTCCTGAAACAGTTAATAAAATTAAGAATAAGTCTTTCAAGGCTGGAAATAGGTCCAAGGGGGCCTACAAAAATTCTAGAGAACTAACAAAAACACAATGGAGTAAAAATGCAGAGAGAAAGGTCATGCAAAACAACTATTAGATCAAAGAAAGGAAACAAGTGGAGTCGCCATATTGTAGTGGTGTGCTTATTGCTATGAGGTACCAAAGACACCTTCCTTGGAGTTTGTTGTTACTTATAAGGAGCATACAAGCAATTGGTTGTTGTTAGTGAACAGACATGTATAAAAAAACATTGAAAATAATGGAAACAATGCATAAATAAACATAAACTAAAAACTATATTAGATAAAACATAAACAATGCTTAATGAAGTAAACAAATCAAAAAAGGCTAGGATAAGGGTTCCCCTTATTGACTGTTGAATGTAGAAGAGTTACATAGATGAATAAAAGACACTTGGACAGAATTGTTTGAGAAATGGTGCTCAAAAATCCTCAACAAGGAAGTTCCTTTATCAATATCCTTGCAAGCTTTCTCTCTCTCTCAAAGAAGTATATAAGACATTCTCAATGATGGAATTATCTTCTCAATGAAATGCTTGATTGCTAGGGAGAAATTTTGACAGCATAACAATGCTCTAGTTCTTATTTCTTAGCTGTTGATGAACTTGTATTTATAGAGTTTATTGGACACTCCTCTTCTCCTTGGCTCATTAACGTGGTAGTTCACCTCATAAATGATATGGTAGCTACCATATCCTTACCTTTAAGGGTTCTTGGGGCTCAAGGCTTGAATTTATTAGCTCATTACGTCAAGATTTGAAGTGTTGCTAAAGAAATTTCATGGCTTGAGGTGCTAACTATATTTTTTGTGACCACACGGCTATCGAAGAAATAGTCACTCCATTTTTAATTTCCAGTAATGGTGCACCCACGAGGTTCAAATTTCTAACTTGAACCTTACGAAAGATTTTAATTTTTAGTTTGCATGGTGCTTCCAACGGAAAATGTAACCTATGTATGTGTTGATAACTGACTTTGGGTGTCTTATTATGCATATAGATGAGTTTAATATTTTCATATGATAACAGTTATCTCCCACAAATGTGATTAAGTTCCCCATAGTGGAAAATTGGGTTGATGGCACACAATAATCAAGTTGGTCAATGGTAACAATTTTTCCTTCATGAGGAAAGAAAATGACATGAAATACAGATGAGAATTACGGCCATGGCAAAAAAATAACTATGGCCAAGGAGTAGGTTATAATCCAAATTAGCATCGATGACTTCAATATCGACATAAACCTTTTTTCCTCCTAGCTCAATGGAAAACTTAGGAAGAACCCCCTTAGGTAAAAAAGTATGTCCATCAAATGCTTGAAGAGTGGTATAAGACTTAGCGAGAACTAGAGAGTCGAGAGCCTTCCAGCATGATGTTGACACGACATAAGTGGAAGAGCCTTCATCCACCAAATTGTGATGAATATTCTTATGAAAGACAAGCACGGTAATATGAAAAACAATTTGGTGGAAAATTTGAATGGCAACCTTGTTAACATTAAATGTGATAATATTCAAGTTGGAGGGATCCACCCCATTGGTCGCAAACAGCAAAGAATTGTGTTGTTAAGGATAGCTTTGCGAGACCTCCAAGGCAGACATGGAGTAGGGAACTTGGGCTAGAACTTCAACAAAATTGTAGTGGTGAGGAGCCTAGGAAGATGGATTGTTTGTTGTCTTATGAACGACACCCTTAGGTGGGATATAAATAGGTTCCACATGCTTATATAGCATGAAAGGTCTAGTGGAAGGAGGTGGAGTGGGTGACTCCTTAGAAGAATAACTTGACTCAAGGACATAAAAATATTTAGCCTGTGTGGTCACATTAACATTCTCTTTGCACATAAGGACAAATGAATTGTTTGTAGGTTTGAAAAATGACCCCTCATTACCCCCTTGTGTAGGTGGAGGAGGTTGTGCAGCCATTTTTTGTTAAGGTTTTGTAGGAAATGGGTGAGTTAAAATAACAGGTTATTGGGTAGCAGGTGGCAGTGCAACAAGCCTATGAACTTCATCCATCCAAGGGAACTCATGAGTCAATTGTTCACCTTGAAAGATCTTACAAGGGAAATTAATCTTATGACGATACTCATACATGCCCCCTCCCTAATTATATGGGTTTGATTGAGTATCTAGAGTATTTTGATTCTTTTTTTTATTTTTCTTGTTCTTTTTACCACCAAGTTGTTGGTTACTCTTTGGTATTTTGGACTTCACCGTAAGAACATTGGTGGATTGCTTAAAAGGATTTGATTTTGTAGAGCCATATGTACTTGTTGGGGCTTGTGATGTTACAATAAATTTCCCATGTTGGGAAGAAATTTGGCTCATGGAATCGGAAATAGAACTAATCACACCACCAGCGTGTGGGCTAGGAGTAGGTTTAGGTGCATCAATGGAAGGTCGTGGAGCATTTGGGAATACTCCATAAAGTGTGCCCAACTAAGAATAAATCAATCCAATTGTTGGGAAGTTAAGATGGCTTGTTCCTTGGTAACATCTCTAAACATAGAGACATATTTGGAAATTTGAAACCATAATAATTGAATGAACCATTTTCCTAATATTTCATCAGGAAGTTTAGTTATAACCAACCTTTTGTGATGTCGCCACTCATGGATATGATCAAAAATCAAGGTGGCATTAGAGAATTTTTGAGGTCTAAAATGGGCCTCAAAACAAAAATGTACAACCAAAATCAACTTTATAAGAACCAATAGGATTAAAGATGATAAGTCAACCATGGGGGGTGATTCGCCATTTTTGAAGCAAAAAAGTAAAAAATATTTAAAAAATAAGAAATAAAAATATTACTCTTTCAACTCGTATTTTCAACTTATCTCCCTACAATTTTAATCAAATTTATAGTGGAAGCACTCGTTGGATACATAATTTAATTCCTCATCCAAGGAGTATCCATGTTGCATACTTTTTATGGACCCTACTACACGGAAAATGAGAAATACATGAAAACCTTGACTGTGATCACATTTTTTCATGTATTTCTCATTTTTCATGTAGTAGGGTCCATCAAAAGTATGCAACATGGGTACTCTTTGGATGAAATTAAATTTTGCATCTAAAAAGTGATCCCACTAGAAATTTGAGTAAAACCATAAGGAGATAAGTTGAAAATACGAGTTGAAAAAGTAGCTTTTTTTCCTTCTAAAATTTGATGACATAATCTAATATTATTTTATCATTTCTACGATTCTTTTATAATATTCATTAGGAGGCTCATTTTATACCTCAAAATTTCTCTAAAGCATCATATTTTTTAAAGTTATACAAAATGTCGGATTCGACGTTATACCTCGTAGGCAACTAGAAATGGGTCAAGAAAGTGTAGGGTAAGGATGAAAAATAATTGTAATATGTGGTGTCTAATTCAATATGCCATTTGGAAGAATCTCTAGTAAATGTACTTTGGAACAAGCATAATTTGATTGAATCATTCACTCAAGATTTTGATGAACACCACAAGTGGTAAGTGATAATATGGGTGGATGGATTCTCTCTAGGCTTTCCTTCAAATTTCGGGATATCGAACGGTAACTTTGTAGGCATAAGTGGCTACTAAGGATAATTTCAAATGGGGTTGTTTGTTAGCTTTGCTAGATCTTGTAGATCAAGTGAAGATAAAAATAGATTACGGAGATGACTAAACAGTTCATTGGAAGGAGAGTCGTTGGACCAACCATGATGTCCCCCCATATGAGGATTATGTTGTAAAGGTTGTTGACTCTAGTAAGGATTCATCCCATCATATAAAGTATGTGGTCCATCATGATTAGTGAGAGGAGTTTTCCCTGAAGGTATATACCCCCAGAGAGCATAGGGCCCTTGAGAGCATGACTGCTAATGGGGTTGCACCTGACAGGGACAAATGGACTAGCTTGTGCAGTAGCACTGACATAAGGTGGGTAACTCGTGGGAGTGGCAGTGCTAATGGAAAGGATGGCCCCTAGTAAACTAGTTTCTCCAGGAAAAGTCCTAGAGGTTGTCGTCCCTTTGAACAATGAACTATACCATGTTTGAGACATATTTGAAGTAACATTTCCCCCAGGCTATCTAGGAGCAACGGATGATCCTCCCCACACATTTTCAAACGTGAGCATTCTTATTTAAGGAACTAGAACCGTAGGTTGGGAAAAACTAGCAGTAAATATTCTTGACCTTACCTGTTGGCTAGGATTAATAACCATAGTCAGCATGGAGGAGTAGGAATAGGAACACTAGGGAAATTCATAGGAGCCATAGACGAGACTAGTGGAATTCCCCAAGTAGATGTGAGAGGTGTAGACAAAGGTGTAGGTCCTACCACACTCAATGGTGGAAACAATGACATGGCAACAAAAATTGCAGATGTAGAGACTAACGGGGAACTAACACCCCCCATAGGAAATATCGATAAAGGCACATATGTGTAAGCAAGTGTTGAACCATCAAGATTCTATCACATTAAATCTCATCCCAAAGGATCGGTGAAATGTGGATTAGTGGGAGGGACGAAATCTTTTGCCAATGTCTCAATGAATATCAAATCGCTACTAGGGGGACCAGGAATAGTTTCCACAACTATGGGATGGTTTAATTCTTGAGCACCAATAGGAACTCACTGAGCAGGAGTGACAAGTCCACCTTGTTCAGGAGGAAAACTATGAATATGACCTAACTAATGGCTACTTGGTTCAGTCAGGGTGAATAAATGTAAATTAAACAAATTAAGTTAGTACAAACATCTCGAAGACCAAACTATTGGACTCATACCAAACAACACACACTAGAAATGTCCTAAGAGGTAGTCACACAAGAAAACCAATTCTAGTACTATGTTTTATATGGCCTTCCAAGAGACTTCTTACTTGTGGGGTCCAAATTTATCCAACAGATTTGTCTAAAGGAAGGTAAGGAAGAGGTATGGTTTCCTCCCACAACCACCACCTATAGGGTAGTTTTCCTAGGAATGGCCACTAAGGTACCTCTATCCCATGGGGGTGCATGAATCTTGAGCTTCTTAGTAGTCAACCACAACACAGGATTCCCTGCAACGAGTTGGGTGGTCTCAAGGATAACATCTCGCACTATGGCCTAGCCTAACCCCCTCTAAATCAAGTTTTTGATGCACTCTATTTTTCCCGTGGGATGATGAAGGATTTTCCACTCCTTAACTCAGGCTTGCTAAGTTTTTTTTGTAGTCTTGGAGCAGTTGAATCACACACCTATCTCCAAGACCCTAGCCTAAGCTAATGTTGGTGCACTATTAATAAAATAAAAATATGAATCTAGTTTCTTTTACTATCATGTTGTTTTTAAGTGGTTGTTTTTTACACAGTTGGGATGTGGTGTGAAATTTAGATGGTGTGAGTGACTCTTGTTAGTAACCCTAATGCATTTATATGAAAATTTTATTTTTCAATTCAATGAATGCTAACTACAGGAGGGTAAGAGTCTTTTCACTTCAAAACACACCAATTCCTACAAGATGCACCTCTCATTAATTACTAAATGAAAAAATCTCAAAGCTAGAACACAAATCACTTCAAAAACATCAAACATAGGAAACCAATGCCAAACAAACACTCTTAAGAAATCAATAATAAATCCAAATGTGAAATAAAAGTAATGCAATGTAAAAAAGTTAGGGTTGTGGCACAATGTTTCAACAAGAGATAATGTTCTACAAAGGTCAAAACCAAACCCTAGTGGCAAGAAGGCCTAAACAAGATTACAAGGGAGTGATAACAATCAGACAAGACACACCCAAATAAAATTCTTTAGATGACAACTGCACAACCAAAGAGAAAACACCACCACTCGCAAACAAGCAAGCAAACAAAAGGAAATCACCCAAGAAAGAGTGATGAAAGCCAAAGCAAAGGCAAAAGATTGCAAGTCTGAAATATAAGGCAGATCTATATTGTCACTCAACCAAAGACTCAAATCTAAAAATGATATCCAAAATGAATTCAATAGCTCCAACCAATGCACAAAATACCTTCAAAGAAACTTTTGAACAAGGGTGAACAATGGAGGGCCCCAATCAAGCCACACGCAGTGGATTAAGATGAAAGATACATAGCAGTTGATAGTAATAGTAGTAATAGATCCACTAGGTAACAGAACATATCAGAGATAAAATGGTAGATCGAAAGCCAAGATACGGCAAGAAACCCTTCCAAAAGTAGACATTCAAATCCAATCAAAATAGTCAAATAGGATCAGATCTCAAACAGAACCAGATACCGAACAGAATGCCAAAAACAAGTCAGACCTAAGGCAATAAGTTTTAGAAGGATATTCTGAAGCTTTAAGGTTATAGGCACAACCACATAGATGACTCATGCTTGGTGTGGTTATGATTGCACTCTCAAAAAAGCAAAACAATGGTTGGAAAAACACAACCGCACTAAAGCATTTCAGTGCGTGCAGTTGTGGGGGAACTAATTTTTTTTCAAAAATCATGCACAAGATGACACAAAAGGCTAATATACAGAAAATAAACCCCGAAAATAGCTACAAATACTCAGAAAAAATAAGGAGAGAATCATAAACCAAAATAGGAGAAAAATCAAAAGGACTCCAAAGAAAAGCATGAAAAGAAAATGAATGCTCTCTGTTAGTGTCGGTCTTGAGCCCTCCATCAGTGATCAATAGCTCTTTGCATATGCATAGGTAGGTGTCTCATTAGTGTCAGTTTTGCATCCCGCTAGGCATGCCATAAAACTGAATGGAGGGCTGGTCTTTGTTCCCTTCTTGGCTTCGCTGGATCAAGTCATACCACAATGAAATTGAGTCATACTTGTTTTTGTTTTTGTCTTGAGGTCCCAGGTCTTAGGTCTAGGGTTTTTAGTCAAAATCACTGCCAGGTCATGAGTTCAAATTCAGTGAGTGCCCAGCAAGCCAGAAGGAGGTATGTACATATGTTTAATTGTTATTTTCATCAGCTACAGGTCATTTAATGCCTTGGATTTAAAAACCCTGTTTTTAAGTTCAAGGCCATGAGAAATTTGTAAAAATAAAGAAATTTTCAAAAGTTTTCAAAAGTTCCGGCAACAACCCTGGTTCCTTCGCCACAGCCCATCAGATGGTCAACCTGCAAAAAGAACGAAGTCAAACGCCTCAAAGAGCTAATTTCAGGACAAAATGAACTCCAAAACAGTGTTAAAAGAGAATGCAAAATGAAAACATTATAAAGTGGGTTTCTAAAGTCAAATTTTTTTTAAAACGACCCTATAAAGGTAAATTCCCTCCTTGCAAAGTTTCATTGTGCATTTGAGAGCGAAAAATTACAAGCAAGAGGCAAAGAGGGCGAATTTGGGCGATTTCCAGCAAATTCCAGGCTTTGGAGGGTGCGCGACCACTCCACAGGGGTGCGCGACCACCTGGGTGGTGCGCGACCACTCCATCCAATTTTCGCAGTGTATTTTTGGTCGCGCGCGACCACTCCAAGGGTGTGCGACCACTCCAAGGAGGGGCGCGACCACTCGTTCTGCCTTCACAAAAACTCACCCAAACTTCAATTTTCTCTCAAATTCGCTCGTGGATTCTACAAGGTATGCCTCCTTTATCAAGTTTTGAATTGTGTCATGGATCCAAAGGAGGGTTATGGTCATAAATATCATGCAAGAAATTAATGAAAAATAGGTTAAGTGACTTGATGTCTTTGCAAGCTTATGTTAGGTTGTATTGTTTGTTTTTCAAGGTAATTTTTCCTTTATTCCCTTCCATTATTTTCCCATTATAAATTCACATGTGTTAGAGTGTCATTTTCATTAATCTCATTTGCAAAGAAGCGCTAAAACCCTACCCCAAATTCCATGAAACCCTAACCCCTCCTAAACCCTATTTCGAACCCTAGTTTTCTACCATGCATCATGCTCAAACCCTACACTATTACACACAGCAAATTATATATTTAAATTGCACAGCAAAAGAATGAAAACAAATATAGTAAAAAGAAAAGAAAATGATGACAAGGCATGCTTATAATCACACAAAAACAGAGTAAAAAATATAACTTGCATAGCCTTATAAAAAACAAAAGAAAAATGTCATCTTGCTGTAAATATCAAAGGTTAGAAGCTGTGTGAAAATCATGACAAAGTTTATCAAATGTACCAGCTGCTAGCTATCAAAAAGGAGCAGTTTTGCTGTGCTAGGGTTTGTGCATTAACATGGTATCATCTCCCTTTCCCTAGACTCTGTTTTCCTACCTATTCCCCTCATGAAAAACCCAATTCAATTGCCTATTCCTTCTTCAAACTCCCTATGCAATTGAATCACCTTCCCTATTGTCAAAACATGCAATGAAACCTTAATTCACTCATGACAAATGCAATTATGAAGCTGCCAGCACTATTGAAAGACTGCTGTTGTGAAAATTGGTTGGCAGACTTTGTTAATAGGTTTCATTACTCCCTAACCCTAATTCCCTATATCCCCTCATTCCCCTAATTCCCTTGATACAATCCCTCTCCCTTCCATTGCAAAATAATCACAGCAACCCTTCTCTTCCCCTTGTAATCAAATACCCAAAACCCCTGTTTTCCATTAGCATCAAATGGCCATTTTTACATGTGAAAAAACAGAGTATGCTTATGAAAGGCATTAAAAGACAAAATAAGCAAAGGAGCAGCCTGTTACTTGTACATCATTGATGCTACCCTATTCCCCTGTGCCCATGCCATTATTTCCTCCATGATGGAGATTTTTATTGTCCTTTCCCTTGGTGCTCAAAATACAAATTTTCCCTAATAAAGTATTAATTTGCAAATGATGAGAGATAGAATGACATGTTTAACATTGTGTGATTGTTTCCTTCGAAATTCCCTGTTGTTTATATATATATTTTCCCTTTCCTTATGTAAATTCCCTCCCCTAACATTTCCCTCATGATTTTTCCCCTTGAAAACAGCATACTTCACAGCATTTTGCAGGCGGGGCAGCAGTCATCTTGACTTATTTATTCCACCTTGCTCAATAACACCATGTCAACCACTGAGACTAATGAGCAAGGTGATGACCGATCTTCATCCACTGAGATTGAGACACAGCGGAGGCCTCGCAAAGGAGGTAAGGGTGGTCATCACAAGAGGGAAGAGCCCACATCATTGGCAGAGTTGCAGGCTTGCCCATTGGCAGTGGCTTGTTTTCAGCACATGGCTTGCTATCAGTTTTGCGAGAGGCTGTCACAGATTCAGAATCATAGAGAGCTGGCCCGACTATTTGTCCTACACCTTCATGACGGGCAGGTCACCCTTGCAGGGGTGAATTTTGTGCTTTCTCCAGAGGCCATCTCACAGGCTACCGGGATACCCAATGTGGGTGAGGTGTGGCCAAAGCGCAAGTGGCTGGATTTTGTTTACTTTGAGCCATATGTCAGGCCAACATACATACACAACTTGTCAGGGAACTTTCCTTTCAGATTCCTCCGAGAGGAGTATGCTCCTATCATGCGGCTTATCATGCACTATTTCACATGCGAGGGGAGATTCTCACGGGTATTTTCTTGTCACATCCGCATGCTGATGCACTTCACCAGGGTGAGGATGATGAACATCCCGGCTTATCTCTTTCATGACATTCAGAGGATAGTCTCTATGTTTCAGAGGCAGTCCCCAGCTCAGCAGCTCAGGAGCTTGTGTCATCATGGTCTCATCCAGCTGGTTGTTTCCCATCAGCTGAGCCAGCAGGGCATTTCTTGGGCAGATTTTATCTCCCGTGAGTTCTTCACACAGCCACAGCCAGAGCCAGAGGTCATTCATGAGGTGGGAGGTCCATCACACCAGCCCGAGATTATTGTTCCGAGACATGTGGCTTCTTCACCTCGGGTCACCTATCAGAGAGGTCCTAGGACCTTATTTGCAGCAGCTCGACGAGTATTTTCTCCACAGCAGGTGGAAGGGGTCTCGTCATCTTCTTCAGATCAGCGAGTGTTATCTCCACACCTGGTGGAAGGGACCTCGCATTCTTCATCAGCAGAGGCAGTACGGGAGGGCAAGCAGCCCATGATTGAGGATGAGAGAGCTGGTGATACACATGATGATTTCATTGGTCGTGATGCCCGCTCTCCTTCTTCAGATTTTTATGAGATTATCAGGCAGAGAGAGGAGGAGAACCTCGTGTTGCAGCAAAAGCTCCAAATGGCTCAATGGACCATCACTTATCTAGAACAGCGCACCAAACAATTAGAAGAAGAAAAAGAACTTGATGAGCTATGGAGGATCCGCAATGATCGAACTTTGAACCGTAGGAGGCCCGGTGACCCATTGCCTGCTGACCGGGAGTCCATGCTTATCCGTGTGAATGCACACTTCGAGAGATTGTTGGAGAAGGCAAATCGTGACAAAGAGCTGCTACGCAACATGAAAACACACTATTGGGCAAGATTGCATGTTTGCAAGGCTAAAATGAAAATTCTCCAAAGGAAGCTGTCAGAGGCCCAAAAGAAGAAGAAAAGGACAAACCCACTCCGTATCTTGGCTGAGGCATCCCTCACTCACCATGGTACTCATTAGCCTTCATCCAGCAGCAAAATCAAAAAAATTTGAGAGTTTTGGGGCATTTTGGAAATTTTTTGGAAATTTACAGGTTTTTGCCTGTGGAGTGGTCTCACCCCCCGCGCGACCACTCTTGAGGATTGCTCGGAATTGCAAAAAGTTGACATTTTTGGAAAGGGTATGCAAAGACTAAAATTACCTATTCTTGGGAGAAGCCTGATTTTGAGATTTGAGCCTCCAAAAGCTCAAAATACATCAAAATAATGACTTTCTGCCCACTTTTTGAGTTGCAGAAAGTGACCTTGGGAGAATTGACTTTTGAGGGGTCAAATCAACTCCAAATCTAGAAATTCCACTTGGGATGGAAAGTAGACAGACCAAGATTTTCAATGAGCCATCTTGCACCTGATTTGGACCAGTGGAACCCACTCAAAAGTTGCTGCAAAGGGGCGCGACCACTCGAGCAGGGGGCGCGACCACTCGAGCTGAATTTGGCAGTTTTGACTTTTCAGGCCAGAAAACACTGTTTTCACCTTGGTTGATGATTTTTACTTGTAGATGATGGATGAATGTATAATTTTCATGGCACATTGATATATTTTATCTCTCTTTACCCTTCTAGAAGCTTCCTTGATGTAAAAAGTGAATAATTAATGCATGGATGAGTTAGCTAAGTAATAGAGGCAAGTTGTTTGACTACCTATTATCTAGTGCTTAGTTTAGAATCAGTTCAAACTTCTCCTAGGAAGCTGAGCTCGACCCCTAGAGGTGGGGAAAGGAGTTAGATGGTCTATATTATGCCTTCTCTTGCTCATTTTCATGGTTGGACTCTTGTGGGAGAAGCATTATTGTATATTGTACATCTATTACTGCAATTTAAGGAAAAGGAAGGCCAGGGTTTTGCATACATCATTGTGGATTCTTGTGGATTGTTGTGTTGATGGTGTGTTCTCTACATGTTATTGTAAGTGTGTTTATGTGTTCCATCTCTTTCTTTGCTGCTAATTGAACAGATGAAGTGATAAAGTTTGAATTCATGCATGCCATGCTCAGCTTTTAATTTTGTTCAATATCTATGTTTTCCACTGTCTAAAGAGGATTCAAAGTTGTTGTTTGCCCTCTTTAGCTCCTCCTCTATCATTCCTGATCATCCATCTCAGATTAAGGCATTAGCACTCACTCCTACCTTGCCCCAAAGATCCCCCTGCAAAAACTGAGCCCAATCCCCGCACCCTGAATTGCGCTCCCTCCAATTGCCACCAAAAACCCCAAAAATCTTTAAATCAACCTCCCTTATCAATTTACTAGCCTAAAATCTTTATTCCTAATTGGTCAGCTTATCATATTGAAAGATCTACCGAATCTGACCCGAGAGAGCCTTCTCATACCTCGTAGGGCTAGCTACGAGGTGAAATGGTTTGATGTAGCCTTGAGAGTTTGTCTATCTCAGCCTAGGTGAATTCCAAGCGCTAACATAGTGGCGACCATACTGGGAGAACAACTGATCGTTTGCTCATTGATGTGTTTGTTTCATAAGTCTTAGACGGAGCCTGAAGTTACGCCAGGTAGCCTTCGAAAACGCTCTTGTTTTACATCAGCGTTAGTAGATAAACGCTGCTTCAGTCAATCTCCGTGAGCTTGTGAACGTAGCGCTTCATTGACTCTTTACCCCAGTACATGTATCAAGTTCAGATCTGATTGTTGATGGTGAACAACGATCAGACACTTGAAAGGCTGAAATCATTCACTTGGCGACTCCTTTCACTGAAGAATCCAGCAACCTATGCTTCATGGTGATTTCACTGTAGAGAGATCAGTAGCTTTGAGATTTTCATGATGGACCTAATCGCAAGAAGATATGCTCCTTTGAGTCGAGATCACATCCCCAGTTTTCCAAATAAAATTCCAAAGGTAGATTGGTCAAGGAATCTGCCTATATTTAATGATGATGGTAAGAAGGATGCTGCTCTTCATCTAGTTAGATTTCATATGCATATTCGCAAATTCAAGATCAATTTTCCTGAAGATTGCTTGATGAAGATATTCTTGGCCACTCTGGAAGGTGCAGCTCAATCATGGTATGAAAGTTTGCCGCCTGCTTGTATTTACTGTTTAAAAGATTTTCATGCCTTGTTTATTGAACGATATAAGGACTCTTATCCATCATTAAATCTAGTTCAAGACTGTTGCAAGCATGCCTATAGTTTTATTGAAAGCCTTGAGAAATATTATGAAGATGATAATTTCATGGATGAAGAGATCATAGAAGCTCTGTATGAGAATCCATTTCAGCAACACACCGAAATCTTAGAGGATACTTGCCAAGATCAGCAGGCTGAAGATTTCAATATGGTTGAAAATGATGAAAGGGAGAATGACATTTCAGATCTGCCCATAGAAGACAGCAGCATGCAAGTAAGTCCAGTGCTGATTGTAGAGTGTGATAATGTCAAGTCAGCTACTTCAGAACTACATTCAGATTGTGATGACCAAGAATACCTTGTGCTGAATCTTGAAAGGGAGAATTTTGTTGTTGAGACCATAGACAAAGTTTTTGATCCAAATGTTCTCATGCCATTAGAACAGAGCCTGCATGAGGAGGTAATTCAGTCAGTTCATGAAAAGCAAGATGACATCTTCATTCAAGTAAGTGAAACAGTTCCTTTGGATGAATTTATGGTAGATGATAGAAATGTCATTGGTGCACTTCAAGAATCAGCTGAAGTTTCTTTCCTTATGATTGAAGAATGTAATAAGGAACTTGATAATTTGGTTGTGATATCATATGAAGATGACCTACAGCACATTCACACCATAGAAGATTATAGCATTCAGGATTTCCATTCAGATTCTTCATATGTTTCATGTGCTGAAATGCTTTTTCAAGAGGAGATCTGCTCATCTACTTGTTCAGAATTTTTTGAAGCCCATGAGCATACTTTTACTGAAGCACATGATGAAGGCAGATCAAAATTTGAAGCAAAAGACACCTTGTTTTTTCAGCAGGAGGTGGCAATGGCAAATCCTCATGTTTTTCAGGATCCTCTAGCAAGTTTGTTGCAGCCAGCAGTGAAAGTGATTATTGTTGTGTTCAGTGATGAAGGAGATCATGGTCAGCTATGTTTTTGGATGCCCGGTTATAGGTTTGTATTGTTGACCAGAAGATCTAATCAGGAGAATCAATCAAGAAGGCATCTGCTTGATTGGTTACATTGGCATTATGATATAGTTTGATGTATATAGTCTTGTAAGAAACACCGGTGGTTGTCATCATGATTTCAAATCTTGATGGACTGCTGCCCTTTCAAAAAGCTTTGTAAGTTCTTGTTTTAGTTAAGTCAGTCATGAGTCATTTGTGTTTGGTCTGTTGAGTGAGTTTTTCAAGTTATTTTAGTTTGCCATCGAGTTGGTTTGAGTCAAGCTTCAGTTAAGTTTCAGTCAGTTTTCAGTCAAGTTTTCATTCAATAAATGTGTCAAAGGTGTAAATAATGACTCCATCGCCCAATGGTTGAAAACACTGGTCTGCTCTCCCAAGAGGTCTGAGGTTCTTGGCACCTCCAAGGAGCTGCCATCCCCATTGGAGCCAATGTTAGTGTCGGTCTTGAGCCCTCCATCAGTGATCAATAGCTCTTTGCATATGCATAGGTAGGTGTCTCATTAGTGTCAGTTTTGCATCCCGCTAGGCATGCCATAAAACTGAATGGAGGGCTGGTCTTTGTTCCCTTCTTGGCTTCGCTGGATCAAGTCATACCACAATGAAATTGAGTCATACTTGTTTTTGTTTTTGTCTTGAGGTCCCAGGTCTTAGGTCTAGGGTTTTGAGTCAAAATCACTGCCAGGTCATGAGTTCAAATTCAGTGAGTGCCCAGCAAGCCAGAAGGAGGTATGTACATATGTTTCATTGTTATTTTCATCAGCTACAGGTCATTTAATGCCTTGGATTTAAAAACCCTGTTTTTAAGTTCAAGGCCATGAGAAATTTGTAAAAATAAAGAAATTTTCAAAAGTTTTCAAAAGTGCCGGCAACAACCCTGGTTCCTTCGCCACAGCCCATCAGATGGTCAACCTGCAAAAAGAACGAAGTCAAACGCCTCAAAGAGCTAATTTCAGGACAAAATGAACTCCAAAACAGTGTTAAAAGAGAATGCAAAATGAAAACATTATAAAGTGGGTTTCTAAAGTCAATTTTTTTTTAAAACGACCCTATAAAGGTAAATTCCCTCCTTGCAAAGTTTCATTGTGCATTTGAGAGCGAAAAATTACAAGCAAGAGGCAAAGAGGGCGAATTTGGGCGATTTCCAGCAAATTCCAGGCTTTGGAGGGTGCGCGACCACTCCACAGGGGTGCGCGACCACCTGGGTGGTGCGCGACCACTCCATCCAATTTTCGCAGTGTATTATTGGTCGCGTGCGACCACTCCAAGGGTGCGCGACCACTCCAAGGAGGGGCGCGACCACTCGTTCCGCCTTCACAAAACTCACCCAAACTTCAATTTTCTCTCAAATTCGCTCGTGGATTCTACAAGGTATGCCTCCTTTATCAAGTTTTGAATTGTGTCATGGATCCAAAGGAGGGTTATGATCATAAATATCATGCAAGAAATTAATGAAAAATAGGTTAAGTGACTTGATGTCTTTGCAAGCTTATGTTAGGTTGTATTGTTTGTTTTTCAAGGTAATTTTTCCTTTATTCCCTTCCATTATTTTCCCATTATAAATTCACATGTGTTAGAGTGTCATTTTCATTAATCTCATTTGCAAAGAAGCGCTAAAACCCTACCCCAAATTCCATGAAACCCTAACCCCTCCTAAACCCTATTTCGAACCCTAGTTTTCTACCATGCATCATGCTCAAACCCTACACTATTACACACAGCAAATTATATATTTAAATTGCACAGCAAAAGAATGAAAACAAATATAGTAAAAAGAAAAGAAAAGGATGACAAGGCATGCTTATAATCACACAAAAATAGAGTAAAAAATATAACTTGCATAGCCTTATAAAAAACAAAAGAAAAATGTCATCTTGCTGTAAATATCAAAGGTTAGAAGCTGTGTGAAAATCATGACAAAGTTTATCAAATGTACCAGCTGCTAGCTATCAAAAAGGAGCAGTTTTGCTGTGCTAGGGTTTGTGCATTAACATGGTATCATCTCCCTTTCCCTAGACTCTGTTTTCCTACCTATTCCCCTCATGAAAAACCCAATTCAATTGCCTATTCCTTCTTCAAACTCCCTATGCAATTGAATCACCTTCCCTATTGTCAAAACATGCAATGAAACCTTAATTCACTCATGACATGCAATTATGAAGCTGCCAGCACTATTGAAAGACTGCTGTTGTGAAAATTGGTTGGCAGACTTTGTTAATAGGTTTCATTACTCCCTAACCCTAATTCCCTATATCCCCTCATTCCCCTAATTCCCTTGATACAATCCCTCTCCCTTCCATTGCAAAATAATCACAGCAACCCTTCTCTTCCCCTTGTAATCAAATACCCAAAACCCCTGTTTTCCATTAGCATCAAATGGCCATTTTTACATGTGAAAAAACAGAGTATGCTTATGAAAGGCATTAAAAGACAAAATAAGCAAAGGAGCAGCCTGTTACTTGTACATCATTGATGCTACCCTATTCCCCTGTGCCCATGCCATTATTTCCTCCATGATGGAGATTTTTATTGTCCTTTCCCTTGGTGCTCAAAATACAAATTTTCCCTAATAAAGTATTAATTTGCAAATGATGAGAGATAGAATGACATGTTTAACATTGTGTGATTGTTTCCTTCAAAATTCCCTGTTGTTTATATATATATTTTCCCTTTCCTTATGTAAATTCCCTCCCCTAACATTTCCCTCATGATTTTTCCCCTTGAAAACAGCATACTTCACAGCATTTTGCAGGCGGGGCAGCAGTCATCTTGACTTATTTATTCCACCTTGCTCAATAACACCATGTCAACCACTGAGACTAATGAGCAAGGTGATGACCGATCTTCATCCACTGAGATTGAGACACAGCGGAGGCCTCGCAAAGGAGGTAAGGGTGGTCATCACAAGAGGGAAGAGCCCACATCATTGGCAGAGTTGCAGGCTTGCCCATTGGCAGTGGCTTGTTTTCAGCACATGGCTTGCTATCAGTTTTGCGAGAGGCTGTCACAGATTCAGCATCATAGAGAGCTGGCCCGGCTATTTTTCCTACACCTTCATGACGGGCAGGTCACCCTTGCAGGGGTGAATTTTGTGCTTTCTCCAGAGGCCATCTCACAGGCTACCGGGATACCCAATGTGGGTGAGGTGTGGCCAAAGCGCAAGTGGCTGGATTTTGTTTACTTTGAGCCATATGTCAGGCCAACATACATACACAACTTGTCAGGTAACTTTCCTTTCAGATTCCTCCGAGAGGAGTATGCTCCTATCATGCGGCTTATCATGCACTATTTCACATGCGAGGGGAGATTCTCACGGGTATTTGCTTGTCACATCCGCATGCTGATGCACTTCACCAGGGTGAGGATGATGAACATCCCGGCTTATCTCTTTCATGACATTCAGAGGATAGTCTCTATGTTTCAGAGGCAGTCCCCAGCTCAGCAGCTCAGGAGCTTGTGTCATCATGGTCTCATCCAGCTGGTTGTTTCCCATCAGCTGAGCCAGCAGGGCATTTCTTGGGCAGATTTTATCTCCTGTGAGTTCTTCACACAGCCACAGCCAGAGCCAGAGGTCATTCATGAGGTGGGAGGTCCATCACACCAGCCCGAGATTATTTATCTGAGACATGTGGCTTCTTCACCTCGGGTCACCTATCAGAGAGGTCCTAGGACCTTATTTGCAGCAGCTCGACGAGTATTTTCTCCACAGCAGGTGGAAGGGGTCTCGTCATCTTCTTCAGATCAGCAAGTGTTATCTCCACACCTGGTGGAAGGGGCCTCGCATTCTTCATCAGCAGAGGCAGTACGGGAGGGCAAGCAGCCCATGATTGAGGATGAGAGAGCTGGTGATACACATGATGATTTCATTGGTCGTGATGCCCGCTCTCCTTCTTCAGATTTTTATGAGATTATCAGGCAGAGAGAGGAGGAGAACCTCGTGTTGCAGCAAAAGCTCCAAATGGCTCAATGGACCATCACTTATCTAGAACAGCGCACCAAACAATTAGAAGAAGAAAAAGAACTTGATGAGCTATGGAGGATCCGCAATGATCGAACTTTGAACCGTAGGAGGCCCGGTGACCCATTGCCTGCTGACCGGGAGTCCATGCTTATCCGTGTGAATGCACACTTCGAGAGATTGTTTGAGAAGGCAAATCGTGACAAAGAGCTGCTACGCAACATGAAAACACACTATTGGGCAAGATTGCATGTTTGCAAGGCTAAAATGAAAATTCTCCAAAGGAAGCTGTCAGAGGCCCAAAAGAAGAAGAAAAGGACAAACCCACTCCGTATCTTGGCTGAGGCATCCCTCACTCACCATGGTACTCATTATCCTTCATCCAGCAGCAAAATCAAAAAATTTGAGAGTTTTGGGGCATTTTGGAAATTTTTTGGAAATTTACAGGTTTTTGCCTGTGGAGTGGTCTCACCCCCCGCGCGACCACTCGTGAGGATTGCTCGGAATTGCAAAAAGTTGACATTTTTGGAAAGGGTATGCAAAGACTAAAATTACCTATACTTGGGAGAAGCCTGATTTTGAGATTTGAGCCTCCAAAAGCTCAAAATACATCAAAATAATGACTTTCTGCCCACTTTTTGAGTTGCAGAAAGTGACCTTGGGAGAATTGACTTTTGAGGGGCCAAATCAACTCCAAATCCAGAAATTCCACTTGGGATGGAATGTCGACAGACCAAGCTTTCCAATGAGCCATCTTGCACCTGATTTGGACCAGTGGAACCCACTCAAAAGTTGCTGCAAAGGGGCGTGACCACTCGAGCAGGGGGCGCGACCACTCGAGCTGAATTTGGCAGTTTTGACTTTTCAGGCCAGAAAACACTGTTTTCACCTTGGTTGATGATTTTTACTTGTAGATGATGGATGAATGTATAATTTTCATGGCACATTGATAGATTTTATCTCTCTTTACCCTTCTAGAAGCTTCCTTGATGTAAAAAGTGAATAATTAATGCATGGATGAGTTAGCTAAGTAATAGAGGCAAGTTGTTTGACTACCTATTATCTAGTGCTTAGTTTAGAATCAGTTCAAACTGCTCCTAGGAAGCTGAGCTCGACCCCTAGAGGTGGGGAAAGGAGTTAGATGGTCTATATTATGCCTTCTCTTGCTCATTTTCATGGTTGGACTCTTGTGGGAGAAGCATTATTGTATATTGTACATCTATTACTGCAATTTAAGGAAAAGGAAGGCCAGGGTTTTGCAGACATCATTGTGGATTCTTGTGGATTGTTGTGTTGATGGTGTGTTCTCTACATGTTATTGTAAGTGTGTTTATGTGTTCCATCTCTTTCTTTGCTGCTAATTGAACAGATGAAGTGATAAAGTTTGAATTCATGCATGCCATGCTCAACTTTTAATTTTGTTCAATATCTATGTTTTCCACTGTCTAAAGAGGATTCAAAGTTGTTGTTTGCCCTCTTTAGCTCCTCCTCTATCATTCCTGATCATCCATCTCAGATTAAGGCATCAGCACTCACTCCTACCTTGCCCCAAAGATCCCCCTGCAAAAACTGAGCCCAATCCCCGCACCCTGAATTGCGCTCCCTCCAATTGCCACCAAAAACCCCAAAAATCTTTAAATCAACCTCCCTTATCAATTTACTAGCCTAAAATCTTAATTCCTAATTGGTCAGCTTATCATATTGAAAGATCTACCGAATCTGACCCGAGAGAGCCTTCTCATACCTCGTAGGGCTAGCTACGAGGTGAAATGGTTTGATGTAGCCTTGAGAGTTTGTCTATCTCAGCCTAGGTGAATTCAAAGTGCTAACACTCTCATTGAAAGCACCAGTTTTATTACAATAAATTCTACATGCAAGGAGCCATTTCTCTTGTAGTTACGTAACTGCTAGAGGTTAACATAAAATTTTGGCCGCTATTTTACGAACGTGGTAACATGTGGAGGCTAACTATAGTGGTTACCTCCCCCAACCGCAATAATTTATTTGTGTTCTATCTCTGCATGTGAACGTTAAACCTTTAACCATTAGCATTAAGTGCTAACCGCATGTTTAATCTGCATAATGGATATTAGTGCTAATTAAATTATGCTTATCCACTAACTAATGATGGATTACATTGGCAGTATTTTTGGCAGGTTCGCTAAATCCTGAACTAACTCCAATTTTGGCAGAGTGAACTGGAGTTTCTCCAATTTTGGCAGAGTGAACTGGAGTTTCTCCAGTTTTGGTGTAGTTTTCCTAGGGAAAACTGAAGAGACCATAACTTTGGCATATTTCAACCAATTTTAGCTCAAAAAGAGTCATTCCTAGATGAATTGGATTCTCTTAATACAATGGAACAGATTGCAGAGGCATAAAGGCACTTATGTACATGATTTTTCTACGTTGAACTTTAAGGAAGCCTAGGGCCACCAGGAGAGGAGGTCAAGCCTAGATCAGTTGAAGTCCAATTGCAGAGCTTGGAAAGTCATTCTTTGGGTTTTTGGGTCTTCTAAATCCAATGGAGTAGGATGCCAATCCATTGGAGCACTGCAGGTACATGTAATTAGATAATTGACAATTAATCCAAAGAGGGCCTAGCCATTGAAGTAGGTCCAAGGAGATGTAGCCTTGGAGGGGTGAACTCCTTTATCAAAATTGTGCTATGATTTTGATGTGTTTTACTTCTCTACAATTTACTTGTTGTATATGTGTTTTAAACAACTAATTAATCTCATAATTTTCTCATAAAAGACACATAATCCTTCACATATTGGTTAATTTGAGGCGATCCTATACACATGTTTTTAATACTGATGAGGGAGATTGCATAGCATTAACAAGTTTGCCCAACATTTAGATCAAGTTGGTATCAGAGCACTATTAGCTCATTTTAACCCTGAGATGGTTTGCCAAGGTTAGCTAGAAAATTAGCTATTGGTTTTGTATTTGTGCAAGGAGAATTTAACTATGTGCAAGTTTATGTGATGGCAGCTTCAACAAGTGATGTTTCTAATCCATCTTCCTTAGCAAGACTCTTTGATGAAGAGATGTTGCAAGAGCTTATCATCATGAGAGATAGGGTGCAAGAGATGTATGAAGATAGGAAGGAGAACACTATACTTCAAGAGCATTTGATGGCCATGAAGGAGGAGAAGCAAGAGCTTCTTGAAAAGATGCATGAGATGGAGATTCAACTCCATGATGCCAAGGAAACCCTAGCCAAGTATGTGCATGAAAATGATGTATGCAATTCAATTTTATCTTTAATTTCCTCTCAAAATGAATATTTTTGTGCTTTTGAAAGACACACTATAGGAATAGGGTCCAAATTATTGATGAACATGGGTTATGAAGGTAAAGGGTTAGGAAAACATGCACACGGAATACTTCATCCAATTGTTGTTGAGGAAAGGCCTAGGTTTTTGGGTCTTGGTTATGGAAACCATGATGGAGAATGCTCAAAAGCCAAGGAGGCACTTGAAGGTGTTCCAAGAAGGACTTTCATTACATGTTCATTACCTCAAGCTTGTGAAGTTTGTGTTCATGAGGAATGCAAAAGTTTTATACCCACTTTGCAAGAAGATGCTCATAAGCATGCAACTAGTGGAAATGGAAAACAAGAGGATGTTGAAATATCTAAGTTCATTGAAACCATTGTTGGTATTCTAAAGAGAGCCACTACCTCATCAAATTCACCTCCTCAAGAAGGCAACAAAGGTGAATGTGCAAGGTATAAATATACCTTTAATCAAGTTTTTATTATTATGATAAACATGGTAAATATTCACATAATATTCGGAGAAAATTTCGTTCCTTTTGTGATTTGAATAACCATATTGTTTTGAGGTGTTGGAAGAGGATAGCCATACACAAGAAACTTTCAAAACAAAAGAGACAGAAATCCAAAGGTCCATTGGATAATGGAAACCATTTTGAAAAGAAGATGCAATTATTTTGCACTCATTGCCATAAGCAAGGTCATCTTATAGACAAGTGTTGTACTTTGCATCCAACAAGTCATCCATGACATCTGAAGAAGGTGGAGAGATATTTTGGCAAGAATGGAAAAGAGGGTTCCATAATTGATGTGGGTCAAGATAATACACATGATGAAGTGCAGCTGAAAGAAGCGCCATTAAAATGGTTTGGAAAAAATGGTTAGATTTCTTAACCAATTAAGGCCTTACATTTCTTTTGATAATTGATGCAAATCATGCCTTATTTATGCATTTCCTTCTAATTTGGATGCATTCATTTTCTCCTAAAAGTATGTTTCATATTGCATGAATCAAGATGTTGGAAAATTAGAGTTATGTTGACTCACTTAGATGTAGCGAAGATGACAATTTTCAACTACAAATTTGCATGCATGTTGCAATCTTGAACTTGCATGTTTACGACAGGAAGGTGTTCGAAAGTGGAGTATGTTGACTCACTTTATTGTAGCAAATTTTGTCATTTTAGGTCTCGTAAATACCAATGGGATTCTTGTACTTGTGATTGTACTTGTGAGAGATTTGAGAATTGTTATACATGGATGAGAGTTTTTGTGCGTGAACAGTGGAATTTTAATAGTTTCATTATGCTTGAACATGCATAAGTCATTGACTTGTGTTGGTTTATTGATTTGTTAACATGTATGTTGTCAACTTGAGAATGTTGATCATTTGTACATGCATGAGTGTCAGGTTTTGTGGTCAATTGATTGTTACATGTATGTTATATCGACTTGGAAGAGTTGATTTTGTCTCCAAAGATGAAAGGAAGATGTGACAAATTGTTTCATGAGAATGTGGAATTCTTGTTGTAAATCATCAAGTTGTACATGTTTTTGCTTGAATTGAAAGTCAGTTGCTTTGAAGAAGCATGTTTTGTCGACTTGTGTTTAGTCGATATTTTATACACCAAGATGTAAATGTTCATTGTGATGTTCACATGATGTGACATTTTTTTCTTTGAAGAATCAAAAGGAATAGGTCATAAAGTTATATTCTTGCATGAGTTTTTTTTTAAGGTTAATGGTGTTTCTTGTGACAAGATGTCGCAGGATTTTGGAAGGTCCACACTTGAGAAAGAGGCTCATGATTAGCCTTCATTCTCAAATCATGACATGAGTATCATGTTAATACTGGAGGATGATGGAATCAATAAGTGAAAGAGATGGTGAATGCATTCTTCCAGATGTGGAATTTGGAACCATGGAGGTAAAAGAATGGTCATTTCTTTTTTGATTATTACCGATATTGGAATTCATTGTTGTAGTTCATTCAACTAGACTTAACTTGGAAAAGTGGTTTCCAAGAAGAAGCTTGCATAAAATGCATGTGTTGCAAAGGAGGAACATGATTCTCAGTGGGAAGGCCATCAATCAGCTTTCCAAGCACCAGGAGATTGCTTTGGTATGGTTGGGTGTTTAATCAGCAAGCAGCCAGCAAGTGTTGGATTGGGTTAACAACAAAAGGAGAACATTGGTTGAAGTGCCATGCCATTTGCAAGGCAAGGCATGACAGTGAACCCAAGTGGTTGTCATGGATATTTTTCCTAGTAGAATCAATTGATAGAACTTGGGAAGGAGAAGAGTATTCATCTCTCATTAGATAACTAGCTTTTATGGGTCCAAAAGTCTATTAGTGGGAAGGATTTTTCGGAATCTGGATTAGGAACAAAAATTTTCTCAAAAATAAAAGTGATAAAAATCACTCAAAACCTAAATCACCATGTCTGTCTCGGTGATAGGATCCCAATGCAACTTGTTTCACTCAAAACGGAGTTCGTATGAGAAAGTTAGAGCATTATGATCATTTGGTCAAACAGGGGAATTTTGGTACAGGTTAACTCGAATGCTGACTAGGCATCCGTACAACCTAGTCGGAAAAAAAGAATATTCCAAGGAATATTCCCATAGGTGGCTTAATGGATTTTGACACTTGTAAGCATCGAATTGGTCAACATCACATTGGGTGGACCAATGAGAGGGTGACATGTGGCAAGCCTAGAGGCCACCACGTTCCCTCTCAAAGGTCATATAAAATTTTGTTGGTAGGCCGAGGAATTGAACACGTGACCTCACCTGCACAAGTCCCACATCTTACTGCCATGCCACACCAATGGTTCTTAACTAATGATGGGCACGAATTGTATTTCATGTGATAGTCATTGGTGGTTGGGGGAGGCAAACACTAGATTTAACCTCCGCGTGTGACCACATTTGTAAACTGGTGGCCATAATTTTATGTTAACCACTAGCAGTTACATAACTGCCAGGTAGCCTAACCACCAAGTAACCTCCACATGTGAACGCTAAACCTTTAGCCGCTAGCATTAAGTTCTAATAGCGTGTTTAATGCGCCTAATGGAGATTAGTGCTAATTAAAATGTGCTTATCCACTAATTAATGACGGATTAGGTTGGCGATATTTTTGGCACATCCACTAAATCTAGAACTAACTCCAAATTTGGTGGAGTTAACTAGAGTTTCTCTAGTTTTGGTGGAGTTTTCCTAGGGAAAACTGAAGAGGCCATAACTTTGGCATATTTCAACTAATTTTGGCTCAAAAAGAGTCATTCCTAGATGTTTGGATACTCTAAACACAATGGAATAGTTTGAAAAGGCAGAAAGGCACTTTTATATGTGATTTTGCTACGTTGAAGTTTAAGGAAGCCCAGGGACACCAGGAGAGGAGGTCAAGCCTAGATCAGCTGAAGTCCAATTGTAGAGCTTGGAAAGTCATTTTTGGGGTTTTTGGGTCTTTTGAATCCAATTGAGTAGGTTGAAAATACATTGGAGCACTGCAGGTTCATGTAATCAAAGAATTGACCATTAATCCAAAGAGGGCCTAGCCATTAAAGGAGGTCTAAGGAGATGTAGCCAAAAAGGGGTAAACTCCTTTATCATCTTTGTGTTATGAGTTTGTTTTGTTTTACTTCTTTGCAATTTAATTGTTGTATATGTGTTTTAAACAGCTAATTAATCTCATAAATTTCTCATAAAAGACACATAATCCTTCACATATTGGTTAATTTGAGACAATCTCAAACACATGTTTTTAATACCGATGAGGGAGATTGCGTAGCATTAACAAATTTTCCCAACATTAATATTAATGGGATAAGATAATGAGTCAAATTAACCTCGTAGGAACCATAAGTCTCTAGAACAAGTCTCCCAACCGCATGTACAAAACTATGAAATACCAGTCATAATTGCACGAAAAAATTGTCTTTCATGCAGTTGGAGGGTTCTAACTATTGGATATGGCATCACTATTGAGGGGGGGGGGGGGGGGGGGGGGGTGAATCAGTAGTGACTATGATTATCGAATTTTAACCCTTTTAAGAAAACACAAGATTCAGTAACCCATCAGCAAAACTTATTAAACCATAATGACATCAATAGATAAGAGCATGTAAAATCACCATATAAAATCACCATAATAATCAACAAGGAAAACATGCACATACTAGGACACAAATATTTTCTGGTGGAAAACCCTCTCCAAGGGAAAAAAAACCACCCATTTTTGTTGTTTCTCAAATAATCTATTATGTTAAACAAATTTTACATAGAAGAGATACCACCCGATAACTAGAAGACTTGACTACTAGGATAGTCTTCTAGTAACATCAATTGGAAAGAATCTCCTCCCATGATTCTATGAATAATTATTTGTTGGAAGCCACCACAACCAACGATCCTCACCCAACTCTACTAGAATATAGATCAATTTCTTCATGTGTTGATTTGTCTACTATAAGGCCCCCACCTTATCTACACATGGCCTGTTATGAAGCCTCAATGCCTTCAACACCTTCGTGAAAACCGTGTTTCATGCATTTTCAAACTGGGCTCTCAAAGTTGCTCAACATGGGAAACCCAACAGATTCACTGATCTAAAAATGATAAGTTGATATACATGCACTACTCAACATAGCTACAAGTGTACAATATGCTAGATAGAACAATGTAGCACAATCTCACTCTCTCACACACAATAAATCCACACACTCACTCAAAATACTCATAAGAATATATGTCAAAATATCTTTAGCAATCTCCAATCAATACCTTGGCAAAATACCATGGTTATCCCAATACCACGGACACATGTACTATGGTAATATCTAGTTTAATACCATGTACCATGGTTATGCCAATACCACAGACCCATGTATCATGGAAATCTCCAAGCCAATACCATAGGAAAATACCATGGTAATACCAATACCTATAATTCCAATACCAAGTTCCACCCTGCTCCACACACAAGTATTTGCACAACTATCAAACAAGCATATGGATAAACTAATCAAATATGGAAATTGCACACTCATAAAAAATCAAGCCAATTGAAAAACATACCTAGTTTGACATCAATGCCAACCATCAAACTCTGCAACACAACACTTGTAGCATCAATGAAACTGCAACACAACATCAACGCCAACAATCTCCCCCTTTGGCATTGGTGGCAACCCTAGTTGAACCATCCATCTAACATCATCCTCCTAAAGCTCTCCCCTTTTGACATCAATGGCAAAGATTTAAACTCATCAATGGCATCATAACTGAATAATCAATAACTCTTGTTGGACACAAGCCAAGTCAATAGACAACAATATCACTCGCTCCTCATAGCAACATACAACAATATAAATTTCTCTTGAAGAATTAGCATATCTCCATGTCTATAACTATCAACTATAGCAACATCCTAAAGAGAAGCAGCACATCATATGCATCAACAATAGTAGCAGCACTCAACTCAATAGCAGCATGAGCATCAACAACAAAGTACCATGAGTAGCAGTACTCTCTCTATCAACATCACCAGCAATAGACCATAACATAACCATCATCACAGTGTCAGAAATAATAAAAAAAAAAAACATCCTCCTATATAATCATAACCATCAACAACAACACATCATTAGTAGATGAAAGCATGAGATAGGCATCATCATCAACAACATCATGATCATGATTGTATTAGATCAGCAAATACACATCATACATGCTCCCCCTGAGCATGTACTCGGACTAAAGTCATCATCATTGACCTACAATAAATTCCTTTCTGGACAATTGGTCATATATGGGTGGTTGTGTAAGTGTTGGCATTGATGTCAAACAGGGGTCAGCATGATGATTGGGTGTTCAGGAGGAATCCCATGGTTGTTGGAATGTTTTGTAGAAAATCATCATAGTAGCAGGCTTACTGAAAAAGCCATAAAATGATGACTACAGTGATGAAATTCCATGGAAGTTGTAGACTTTATGTAGAGAATCATCACAATAGTAGGCTTATTGAAGAAACCATAAAATGATCACTATGGTGGTTGAGAGTTCGGCCTTCCAAGCACAAGAAGAAGAGTCAAGGAGAAAAGTGTAGCATATATTTTGTAGCCATATCACAAGTAGAAAATGGACTCAAATCCTACATCAAACCATATCCAATGTAAATTTATCTGGTAGAGTTTTCCAACGATATGCAGAAATTAAAAAATAGATTCCTAAATCTAAAGATATGGTCTACTGAATTTCATGGATTTGAAGCCTTACGAAGGAAGGAATATTGGAGAAAATAGCATATCAGATATCAGGATATCAAAAATTAGCACATCGGCATATCGGATATCGGAACCCTAGAGATCAACACATCGGGACATTAGCACATCGGATATCAGAATCGCGAAGAGTTGGAGTAGGTCACGCATCAGAGGTTGGAACCTTGGGATATCAGAAGGACTAAGGCATCGAAATATTAAGATATCAGAGGTTTGAGACATCAAAATATCGAAACTTCTTAACTGAGATATTCTAAGAAATTATGATGCCCAACAGTTCCAATAGTACTAAAAAGCACCAAGGAATGCCGAAAAAGATTAACCAATAATTTTGCTACAAAACCAAGGCTTGATGGGCCCTCTTCTCTCTCCTCCGGTAAGACACATGGTGGAATAATATTGGCTTCGAGAAGTGGAAGTGGCATCTGACATCAACATGACATGGCAGTACAACAAGACACATGGTAGGTTGATTCAACGTTATTGGGTGGCCTAATGTGCCAGATCTAGGTGAAACGTGTCATCCCTATGAAGTCTCCACGTGGAGTAATGATTTCATATCAAAGGTTGGCATTTTGGTGGATTAAGACTTCTTAACTTCAGTGTAGATGATTTTCAAAACTTAAGATGAAAGGGGCCTTTTATATTGGGTTGGAACTTGGTCATGAGAATCCAAAGAACTAAGGGCACAGAGCAGTTAGCAAAGGAAGATTGACCCCCGATAGGAACAAAATGCCTTAGCACCTAAAAGCTAAGTTGTAGGTCACATATCTCAGTCCCATGGAGTATAAATTCTAAAGGAGCTAAGCATCACAGGAGCTAAGGATATCAGGGTTGAGAAATATCATAATGTTCCACCTTTGTGAAGTTACAATGTGGAGTTTCTCTGATGATGTAGTACAACGAATTAAAGGATGTATGGGTCAGAAGCTGTGAAATTGAATGCAAGCTTAGATGATTTGATCATTGAAAGAGGCTAAACCAATAGAAGACTCTATAACAAGAAATCAAGGACAATTTTTTGGGCAAAGATGAATTCGGGAGAATGAAGGAAATAATCGGTTGCTTCACATGCATGAATGGTTGTGATAAATGAGAACAGAGCGGTCATCTCTATGAAGTATCAAAATCAATGGAGCGATAAATGATAATGGGACTCTCGGTGGAGTGTTTAGGTCACCTGAGAATTAATTTCTCAGCATGGATCTCTACGCAATTAGATAATAAAGAACTGCAAGGTCCATATCTGTTTTAGTACTATGACAAGAAACTACCAGGAGATGTAACAGTAACAAAGGAAGCCATGCCTAAGTACAGTTGGGCATCTAAAGGACAGATAACAAAGATTGCCTTACACAAAGTGCCTCAGTGGAACAAAACCATCACCTACAATCGAGAGGTGGTAAGCATATTATGAGAGTGTTGTGTTGTGAGTGGTGTGCGTTGAGACAAAGAGGTTGAAGCACCAAGTAGGACACTGTGTTAGAAAGCAGCTAGAGTAGCGAGAGTGTTGTGTAGATAATCATGAGGATAGTTTTGAAGAGAAGTCGGCAGTGAACCCTTGACAAAGGAGGGAGAACGCAGAGAAAGTTTTGTTGTGAATAGTAAGAAAATATATGATGCATGTGAGCATAGAAGACAGAGTGCAAAGTTGAATCTACAAATATCCATTTTGTTATTTTACTTGTAATATTGTATGCCTTTGTTTTCAGTTTGAAAATTGTATGAAATAGTAGAATAGTGGAAAGAGCATGTTGGTGCCTACACACTGAATAGGTTGGTGCCTCTTGGCAGGTTGGTTCTTTCTAATCAAAGGGGGTCGATTCTTCCTGTGAGTGGGTGCTCACAAACAAACATATGTAATTAAGTGGGTTCTTAACTTACATCACAAACAAACAACAAGTTTGGTGTTTTTTTCCCTCTGAGCTTCCACATGAAAAACACAGTGTCAAATCTGTGTGTGATGCTCATGTGATTTTTGTATGAACATGTGTGTTTGAAATATTGTTGGTTCACTGATTTTGTGAATGAATGATCTCACAATTAAAAGAATATAAGAAGGGGCTGTAAGCATAATAAGAAAAATAAAATATATTCATAATTACTAATTCACCCCCCCATCAACAATTCCTTATTTAAAAAATTGGTATCATAGTGAGGTTCCTTCAGCAATAGTCTAATCAATGTAGATATATAAGGAATTATTTCTAGGAAAGAGAATCAAGAATCTTACTCATGTAGAATACCATTCTTTGATTGGACCAACTATTCCTTTTGGAAAGTGAGAATGGAAGTGTATCTTATGTCCCTCGAAGTAGATGTTTGGAATTTAGTACTAGCAGATTACAATGTCCCTGATATTCCTTCCACTAATACAGATGGTTAAACATTATATGGGAACAATGTTAAAGCCAAGAATTCCATTCTCTTCAGCCTTAGTCAATCAAAACTTGTAAAATTTATGCATTGTAAGTCTACTAAGGAAGTGTGGGTAAAGCTTAATCAAAGTCATGAAGGAGATGACAAAGTCAAGTAGGAAAAACTTCAGACTTTCAGAATGAGGTTTGAAAGCTTGAGAATGAATGAGAATGAAATCATAGCAGAATACTTCCTCAAAGTTGATGAAGTGACTAATATGATTAGAGGACTTGGTGAAGAGGTCAAGGAAGAGATGATTGTTCAAAAAATATTAAGATCTCTACCCATGAGATTTAATGCCAAAGTCTCAACTATTGAAGAGATGGCTAATTTAAAGGATCTCAAGATGGATCAGCTACATGGTACTCTCACAGCCTATGAGATGAGAGTAGGAATAGAAAATTTTGAACCAAAGGAAGCTTTTGAACCAAAGGAAGCAAAAAGTATCCAGAAAGGCCAAGGAGAATAAAGATCATCAAGATTTCTCCAGCAGTGAATCTGATCAGAAGCTAGCTCAACTAGCCAGAAAACTGAAGCATGGCTTAGAAAAATATAAAGGGAAGTTTCCCTTTAAGTGTTTTGATTGTGGAAGAGTTGGACATTTCTCATACAAATTCCTTAATAAAGAAAAGGTTGGAAGGGAAGAGGATACGAAATTTGGAAACAAGTCTCAAACACATCAGAAGAAAAAAATCTATAAGAAAAATGGGTTCTACTCCAAAGAGGACAACTTAGCACCAAAGTCAGACAGTGAAAACTCATTAGAGAATGAGTCAGATAAGTATCTTAATATAGATTTTGAAACAGGCTCTAGGAAACAAGGTATTATGGACTTTGAAGAGGAAGAAGAAGAAGGGGTAGTGTACCTTGAAGGGGAACTCATTAGTGTCCTTGACGAGTTAAAGAAAGAAAGGAAGAAGAATAAGCAGTTGAAAGAACAGTTACAGGAAGGTATTTATAACTCTAACAATGAGGAGTTTTCCTATCAAAAATAAAAGCTTGAGGAAGCTATGAAGAGCAAAGAAAGTCTAGTCCTTCTACTGGAAGAAAAAAAAGGAACTTGTGAGAGACTAGAATAGAAGAAAAAACATTTGAAACAAGTGTTGCTCAAGTTAAAAAGGGAAACAATCTCATAAACATGCAAAGATGATATTTTGTCTTTGAAATTTAAACTAGAGGATGTTAAACGAAAAGAAGAGATTCTTTAAGATCTGAACTGAGGATGGGAAGAGAACTGTGAGAGTCTTGAAGCAGAGGTAGTCTCTCGAAGAACTAATCTTGATATAACAATGAATGTGAAGGGTTTAAATGAAATAATTGTTGAAGGGAAAATGAGACTAGGTCAGATCTTGAATAGTCAAATGCCCTCATGAATCAGAATCGGTCTGGGATAATCTAACACACAAGAATATTCTATGGGGAAGATAAACTTTAGGTCTGCGGGATTTGAAGAACCACAGAGCCATGGGAATAAGCATCATGAAAGAATTAATGAAGACAAAAGAGTAGCACAGAAAATAGGAGATCATCAATGGAGAATGAGTCAATCATTCAGACAACCAAGGTATTTTTCTGCACAATATGATAATGCTTATTTGTTTTATGGTCACTATTATAAGTTTCATATATTTGGACATAAAGTTATTGATTGTAGAAAGATCAAAGTTGAAAGAGATGAAAATCCCAGATATAATATGCATCGTATTTCTAAATAGCAAAACTATTCTCTCAAAAATAAAAATGTCTTCTCTCCCTTGCTAAGTGAAGTAGAATGCTTCAAATGTAATCATTTTGGGCACAAAGCTAGTGAGTGCATATGTAGGTTTGAGAACCTGTCTAAGTCCAAAAAAATTAGGTAGACAATTATCCAAAAGGATAAGGGGAGGTGGAAACGAAAGACTAAAAAAACATGCAGTGTGGACTCACCTTATTAGCTCATAATCTAGAAAACAAACGATATGGGTATAGTGTTTGTTCCAAATATATGATTGGGGACAAAAGAAAATTTCTGTCGCTGAAAGAAAAGGACAGAGCAAACAATGTCACCTTTGGAAACAATGCTCCAGCAAGAATCAAAGGTAAAGGTGTAGCCAGTCTTGATCAAAAAACAGAAGCACAGAATGTGTTGTATGTAGAATGTCTCAAGCACAATCTCCTTAGTGTTAGCCAATGTGCGATAATGGCTACGATGTGACCTTTCAATCTAAATATTTTGAGATATGCAATATAACGAATGGAAAACTGGTGGGAAAAGCAATCAAAACCCACAATAATGTATATGTGTTTGACGATTCCAGGGTTAATTGTTATTTAAGCAAAACAAGTGAAGCATGGTTGTGGCACAAGAGGCTTGGGCATATGAATTTTGATAGTTTGATAAAAGTAAGAAATATGGGAGCAGTGAGAGGATTACCAAGACTATCAAGGCCTGATAACACAATCTGCAAGTCATGTTAGTTTGGAAAACAAACTAGGACTCATTTCAAGTCAAAAGAGTTCTCCTCATCCAAACCTCTAGAGCTCATTCACACAGACATTTGTGGCCCAACTAGAGAAAAAACCTCAAAAGGAGAGAGGTATTTCATGTTTCTCATTGATGATTTCACTAGGGCCACTTGGATTGTCCTCTTAAAAGAAAAATCGAAAGCATTCAAGCATTTCAAGAAGTTTAAAGCTCAAGTAGAAAATGAGAAAGACATAAAGATAAATCCTTAAGATCAGATAGAGGGGAAGAGTACACCTCAAGAGAATTTAAGAAGTTGTGTGAAGAGCACAACATCAATAGGCAGTGCTTAGTGGCTAGAACTACTCAACAAAATGTAGTAGAGAGGAAGAATAGAACAATCTAGGAAATTTTCAGAGAAGTGTTGGATGAAGCAGGAGTGTCTCACAACTTCTGGGGAGAATCAGCCCATGCAATAGTATATATGTCAAACAAAACTCAACTCATGCCTAATAGTGATAAAAATCCATATGAGTTATGAAATGGAAGACCTGCATCAGTTAAACACCTCAAGGTGTTTGGAAGCAAGTGCTTCATTAAAAGGAATGAAAAGAATCCTGGAAAGTTTGATTCATGCACTGATAAAGGGATATTGCTCAGGTACTCTACTCGAAGCAAAGGATATAAGTGTTACAACAAGTAGACAAAGAATATTGAGGATTGCATCAACGTAATAGTAGATGAAGTAGGTTCACAACCTGAGTCCTCTAAAAGAAATATGAACTCAGATGATGAAGAAATTTTAGATTTGAGGTCTATGGATCTGGAGGAAACAAATTCATACAGTGAAGATGAGGAAGTAGGCATGAATTCAAGGCCAAAGACACCATCCAATTATGTACAAAAGGAACATCCTGAGAGTCAGATTCTTGGAGATCAAATACATGGTGTCTAAACCAGGAGGAAACTTGTTGGCAATACAAGATATGTGAATCTAGATTTGTTATCACAGATAGAACCCAAGAACCTCTATCAAGCAAGAGAATACAAGTTCTGGGTGAAAGCTATGAATGAATAATTTGATCAAATTGAAAATAATGACACTTGGGAGCTTGTTCCAAGGCCGAGAGAGAAAAATGTTATTGGAACCAAATGGGTTTCAAGAACAAACTAAATGAACAGGGTCAAGTAATCAGGACCAAAGCTCAATTTCTCTGCAAAAGGATATGTCCAAATAGAAGGGGTAGATTTCGAAGAAACCTTTGCACCAGTAGCTCAACTGGAATCTATCAGGATATTTCTTGCTCTTGCCATCTGTTGACGATGTTGTACCTGCCAACATGTCAAGGGATCTCCCCGGTAATAAGTCCCAATTAGATCTTAGACTGTTTGGTGTAGGAGTCCTAGCAGTGGATTGTACGGTATCGCCTTGACCATAGTTTTTCATAGAGGCAAGTAAGATGTCCCTGTTGGTAGAAAGTGTGTGGCATTTGTAGTAAGTCAAGGAAGGTGCATGAGTGATTCTAACACACAAAGGGTGAGGTGAGTGTGCCCCTTGGAAACCTATGAAAGCACGCAATTAATAAGGGAACACACGAGCAAAGATGCATCAAAACATGGAAGGAAGCTAAGCTATCAATCCAAAGTGATGGTTAAACCAACAACACATTTCAGAAAGATTCATACAAACATATACAGAAAATAGATACACATGCATGCATAAGCAAACAGATACATATATAATTTAGAGTAAACAAGATAGTTGAAATACAATATGACATATGCATGAAACGTGTTGGCTCTATTATATTAAGAAGTGTAAGTTCCAGTTATACAATACATCCATGTCCAACCACTAGTTCCGATAGTAGAATGTTACAATCACTGCCGCCACGCCTCCAAAGAGATATACTAGCTCTGTGCAGTCGAGAATCCAAGGCTCGTTACAATACTCCAAGCTCTGTCTAAGATAGTCCTATCAGAAGCTTAGCTGACCAAAAGCCTATATAGTGAGTTATGAGGGACTATATATAGCAAAGGGTGGGGTGGCCCTTGACATTCCCCTTTGTGACAGTTCATCTACCCTCATGACTCTTCATCTACTCTATGATTGTTACATCCAACTATCGACACTTGAACTTACACTTGACAAGACGTTACATTACAATGCACATGTACCCATGTGAGACAAAATGGCTTGAGAAATCCATGCAAGACATCACTATGACTCGGAAAACTGTTGGAAGACCAACTCTTCGACATCCTCATGGTGGTCAATAGTAGCAAACTGATGCCAAGCTTGGTAGTCCACAATGGTGTCCGTGTACTATACGGTGACATATTTTGGGAAATGAACTCTTCCCTCCATAACATCCAGGTACACTACTCAGGCTCCTCTATCCAACTCGTCTAACAGCATGCACATCATTGTCTTGAGTATGGTTGGCCTAGCAACATACTTTTGCATGGTATCTACACTGATTGACAAGTTTGGGTTGGGGGCTATGCACATTAACTTGTCAAAGTATGAGTCAAGATCTAGTCGGACCTGTGCCTTTGTCTTCGCCTGGGTGAGTGTCCCAATAGATGGGATTGCATGTGCGTGCACAACAACATCCATAATCTTGAATACACATGCATGGGAAGCTTGTAGACTAGTGATAGGCTACGGGAGATCTTGATAGTTCCGGATTTGACTCTAGTTGCGTGCCTTCTGCTCGAGCACTCTAGGCTTCATCATCTTAGGCAAGTGTAACGAGGCTACCTTGTATCTCATCATCCATGTTTTCATGTAATCAATAGAAACATGCACGTTCAACAGGATATGTGCTCTTCTAGCACATCACTACTGCCAACCATTGAGATGGACGACTGCCTTATGCATGGTACCAAACTTGGAATACAACACCCACATGACTGTGTTGAGGGGCAATACTTCATCCAGTATTACCTTCTTCAATCTTGCTCGAGTGGATATTGTAACCAATTCTCCTCCTTGCTTGGTCGTTTGTAGCTCCTTAGCAATTCACTCATTCTTAGCTATCATGAAGTGAACAGTCAAGCTAGTGGCTTCGGAATATGCCCTGGTAGCATCATCCAATGCTGTTGAATGTTTGTGCACGTTAGACCGATTAGAGTCCTTTGTCCGAATGAGTGATCACTTTGGTCCTCGTTCAGAGAAAGACCATCACTCGTTCCTTAAACTTCACAGGAGATGTATGATCCTCCGTAGTTGACACTTTACGAGATTGCACAACTCTATGTTGAGACTCGTTGAATGAGATGTTGTGCATCTCTTCTTCTGGCTAATCTCCAAGGATCTCGGTGTCTCCTTGGTCGCTTGGGACTTGCTCCTCTTCTAGATGCAGTGAAGTTGGTGGGTCGACCTCTTGATGGTGAGCCACGAGGTCGATATCTTTCTCTAACTCATGTTGCTCCACATTTGTATCCATCTATTCAAGTGCTTGCTCTATCCTCTAAGTGAAGTCTTGCTCTTGCGATGGTTCACCCTGTCTGCTTGATGCCTGTTGTTCTGATGAGTCTACTACTTGTACGGGCTCAGTTTCATCAGTCTATACAAGTTGTGCCCCCTGTATTACCTATTCCTACTGCGATTCATTCTCCTATCTGCACAGCTCCTATTCCTTTCAAAGTTTCTCCTTCAACTCATGCAACTCCTTCTGTGATTCCTCCATTCTTTGTTTCTCTCTCTGCCTTTGCGTGTTTCTCTTATCGCATTGTAGCCTCTTTGACTCTATTTCCAAAGCTTCTTTTTGCACAAGTGGGTCTGCTCAAAACTTGTAGTTTTGTTCCTCCTCCATGTTGTCAACAATCTTCCTCTTGCCCTTGTCGTGAACTAGTATGTTTGCCTCTGTTATTGTTGCTTCTGGTGCTCTCCAGGATGCTACTTTGCTACCCATTTCACAGCAAGGTCGATCGATTCATTGGGTTTGGAGAAGTTGTAACTATATCTTCATGGGTCTTTCTACGCCCAATGACATGCCTTGTATATCCAGTTAAACTATACTCTCGTGCAGTGGTATTTCACAAGACAATGCGGGTCATACGGATTAGAACTTCGGGCGTCGAATGTATATTTCTTCATCTCCTCTACTTTGACATCTGCATGCTTGAAATTTTGTATCTCATAAAACTCGATTTGCAATGGAAGAGAGGGCCAAGGTGCCTTCTTCTTCCGGTGTAGCCTAGCTGATAACCCTGTCGAGATGTGATATGCTACTTCCTGAATGACGAGTTTGTCCAAGGCAAACTTTGATAGAACATGCATAGGCTTCTTCACATTGTACATCCGTATAAAGTTATCAAATGGTGAGGCATACCAATCAGCTATGTTGATCAGTCCTCCATTGTTGCCTTCGACATGCAGGGTGGATCCTGTTCGAATAGCATCTTGTAAATCGGGGTGACAAAAATGATTGGACAGTTGGACAATAAGTGTTCACAGAGGTCTTTGTCGGTGTCTATGCCCACTTCAAGCTCGGGAACTCTTGACAGGCATAGATTGCATCCAATATGTAAGCGGACATGTAGATTTCTACTTGCATGCCTTTAGGCAGCTATTTCTTCAGCTAGTGAGCCAACATGTTAGACCAGTTGCATGCTTTGCCTTCTCTAGCTAGTTGGTCCAACGTGATCACCCAACTCTATGGGAAGGTTTCCATGCTTTCTTGGCCTTACAAATGACATGAAAAGATGACCAAGTATTGATATTCCTTCCACAGTATCTTCGTCTTGTAGACCCGGTTGGGTGCCATCGTGAATTTAGCTGCCTCCTTCACCCAATTATTCAAGATATCTCTAGAGTTGGCATTGTTGCTGGGTATGTTGAAGGGTGTCTCCATGGTGATCATGGGCTTTGACATCTAATACATATCATCATAATCATGTGCCTTGAAGGTATAAATCTATGTCTTGTTGACATTTCTCAATGTCATCGTCTCAGGATCAGTGTGTGAGACGATCCAATGTATCATGTCTACACATGGGAGCATGGGATACCTGCATGCAATCCAGTACAAACCAGACTTTTGGATGTTCACATAGACTTGGCAGTCTTCGAGGTCTTCCCCAAATGTGCCTGAAAATGCATCATTGACCTCTTGCCATTTCAGCTTGATTTCCTTGTCTACAATCAACTCGGTTTCTTCATAGATCAATAGAATTGTACACACTCGCTCAACTGCTGCTCCAGTTGTACTTTCGTTAGTGTCCTTTGATCCTGATCTCTTGGAGGCCATTGATCTTGGACTGCTAAGAGGTGTATGAACACCTGTTATATCTAGAGACAAAGTGACATGCATGGCAAGAAATCTGTTAACTAAAGCAAATAAAACTTGAGGAACAACATGCAACATACCTAGGAATTGACTGGCAAGGATTGCACAATTTTTCCCCTGAGGCTAGGAGACTGGCTGCCAAAACTACGTAAAAGGAAGTCTGGGCTGTCCTGGAGGTTGGCTGGCTGCTGGAATTACGCAATGCACAATCTAGGCTAGCCTGTTGACTGCTAACATTGTGCAATGCGCAATTTCAACTGGCAATGGTTGCAGGCCCAATGACTACATTGTGCAATTTTCTGGGCCAGTAGTCATTGTCCCTCAAAATTGTGCAATGCAAGACTGGAGGATAGTCATTGGGTAGAAATTTTCATTTCCTGATGGGAAGATAGAGCCTTCCCTCTCAGGATTGCACAATGTTGTCTTGGTGAGGCAGAGTCCAAGCAAAGGCTATCCAGACCCATCGACAGGAAACTAAAATCAAATGTGAATGTGAATGCATGGTGATTCTGAGTGAAAGTAGGAGTGAATAATCGTGCATGCAAATAGTGAATGAAATATTTAGAAAACGGAAAAACATGCATGTGGGTGAAGCAAGTTGCAAAATCGGTGATTATTCGTGCAAAACATTTTCATGCATGTGACAACAGTGAGATGCTAAAAAAAATTGAAACAATGCTAGTACAAGCTATTATGCATGTAAACGACATCAAGCGTTCACAGATATCAAGCAAACAACACTCACACAAGCGAAAACACAAAAAGCGACAAAAATGCTGCAAAAGACAAGTTAAGAGGACTTACCCACGAATAGCTAATTTGGACATGTTGAAGACTCCTGGATGTGTTGTGGGATGTCAGAGCTCCAAGATCGATGTGAATAATTGAGCTCTGAAGTTTAAAATAAATAGGTTTGAGGCTCATGACGCGCATGCCACAAATCTAGGAAAAAGCAACACTTGGAGGAAAGATTCTAAAACGATCTTTGCATGTAACCTCTAGCTACTAAAAATAGATCCCTAAAATATAGGGATTCTTTTTTCATGTTGTTTTTTGCTATTCCGAGAAAAAATCAGCCCATGCATGCAAGTCATTTTTTCTTAGTCCCGGGTGGAACCAATCAACTCAATGGCACATGCAACAACCTACTGAGTTGAAGGGAAAATTTGCGCATTTCTTGTTGGGTGTGGAGCCTGATTATCTTCTGTATTCAAAGGTATCGCCGCATTTCACCCCAATTCAAAATGGGGCAGCAATGCCACCTGTAAAATATTTGCTGCAAGGGGGGTCCGGGGGGGGCGACTACAACCTTTAAGGAGCCCCCCCCCAGGCGGGGGGATCGGGGGTAGCACCCCCGAAGCTAAGAATAGATGTAAAATTGCCTTGTAAAATGTTGTAATTTCATAGTCATTCTGGGCCATTCATTAGGTGGAGATCTAACGGGAGAAGTTATGTTTAATTTAGGGTTTTTTGCCCTAGAAGGCAACCCCTCACTATATATGAGGGAATTGTGTTGCGTCTATGTATATCTATATTCTGAGTGAGGAAGAGAGATGAGATTGAGAGTGAAGAGGGAGTTACAGTGGATTTGTTGTAGGTTGTATCTCTTCAATTTGCTAGATAATATAAAAATAAGGACTGGCTGTTTCTCCATGGACGTAGCCCAAACTAGGTGAACCATGTATATCTATGTCTCTCTTGTTTTATGCATTTTATATTTTTATATTTCTGCAATATTTTATGTGTTCCATTCCTCTATAATATATAATTTTCTAACATTTCTGGGAGGGAGATGGGCTAACTGCCCAAAAGGATTGCACAATTTATGGGTTGAGCAACTGACTGTTGCCCAAAATTGTGCAATTTCTGGGCCGAGTAGCCCTACTCGGAGGATTTGTGCAATCTTTTCAGTGAAGGGTGACAGGAAGATTTGCATAATTTTGGAGCCCTGCAGGCTGCCAGACAGCATTGCACAATTTATGGAGGGAAGGTTGGTTCCCCTCCAGAATTGCACAGTTTCTTGAGGGATTTGTTCAGCCTGCAGCTAGACTAAGTTCGGAGAAACAACCTGTGAGGTGGGTGCAACAAGCCATCATGCACAGGCTGGCAATCTATTAGAAAATCACTGAAGCTTGTGTACTTGACAAGGCAAGACATGCTGTTGTGGAAGGTTGGTAGGGAGGCTCCAAAATGAAGATAAGGAAAAATTTTGGAGGGTGGTTGTAGCTGCTACAGTACCATCCATAATAATATCAAGGTATAACAAATGGATGTGCGTTTTGCATTTCTCAATGGATATTTAGAAGAATAACTTTACATTGAGCAACCAAAAGGATTTCTTCTCACCTCCGATGAAGGGTTCATATGAAAACTGAAGAAGGCCCTATATGGATTAAAACAACCCCCCATGTCTTGGTACGAAAGTCACTGTTGATATTAACCTTTATGTAAAGTTTGAAGGCAACCATCTACTAATAGTAGTTGTGTATGTGGATGATATAATATTTGGAAGCAATATGGTTTAATTGGAGCATCAATTTGCAAAATGAATGCATCATAATTTCAAATGTCCATGATCAGAGAATTTCCTTCTCCCTAGGTCTAAAAATTACTTAGTCTCCACAAGGATTGTTTATATCCCAGTCCAAATATCTCAAGGAAACTCTGAGAAATTCAGGATGGAAGATTGTAAACCAGTTAGCACACCCATGACTATAGGTTGTAAGTTGTGCAAATAATATGGAACACCGCTAGAAAATCAAATTGAATTCAGGTCAATGGTAGGAATATTATTGTATCTAATAGCTTCAAGGCCAAACATCATGCAAGAAGTGGGCTTGTGGCCAAATTTCAATCTTTCCCATGTGAGAGTCATGTTGTTGTTGTCAAAAGGATTCTCAAATATCTTCAAGGAACAACAGAGTATAGATTATGGTATTTGAAGAGTAAAAAAATAAATTTGAAGGCCTACATGGATGCAGACTGGGCTAGAAGCCTTGATGATAGGAATAGTATTTTTGGTGCAGCTTTCTTCTTGGGAAATGCTTGTCGTTGTGGGTCAGCAACAAACAAGCCTCCATTTCTTTGTCGACTATTGAAGTAGAGTATATTGTTGTTTCTACCTGTTGTATGCAGATTTTGTGGATGAATCAAACCTTGAAATATATACAGGTATAGATGATTGATCCCATTCCACTAATGTGTGACAACACAAGTTCCATCAGCATCTCCAAAAATCTAGTCATGCATTCAAAGACTAAGCATATTCCTATCAAGTTCCATTTCTTGAGGGAAAAAGTTGCAGCAAACACTATCAGAATTGAGTATGTGGCCACTAAAGAGCAACTAGAATATATCTTTACCAAGCCACTAGCAAGAGAACCATTTGAATATCTCAGGCAACATATAGGATTTGTGACTCCTCCCTCCAAATGACTTCATTTTGGTAGGTGGTGGCAGCTACTCAGCATGTGGAACTCATGGGAGAGTAGGTTGCAATGGTTCAGGGGGAGTATTTGAGAAGTATTATTTGCCACTAATGTCAAAGGGGGAGAAGATTGGCATTGGAGTAGACCATTCCTTGCCTAAGGGGGAGCTTATGGTGTTTCCATCAATGCCAAAGGGGGATATTTTTGGAAAATTGGTGGTATATGGGTGGTTGTGTAAGTGTTTGCATTGATGTCAAATAGGGGTCAGCATGATGATTGGGTGTTTGGGAGGAATCCCATGGTTGTTGGAATGTTTTGTAGAAAATCATCATAGTAGTAGGCTTACTAAAAAAGCCATAAAATGATGACTACAGTGATGGAATTCCATGGAAGCTGCAAGCTTTATGTAGAGAATCATCACAATAGCAGGCTTACTGAAGAATTCATAAAATGATCATTATGGTGGCTGAGATTTTGTCCTTCCAAGTAATAGAAGAAGAGTCAAGCAGAAAAGTGTAGCAAAGAGTTTGTAGCCATCTCAGAAGTAAGAAATCAACTCAAAGCCTACATGAGACCCCTATCCAATGCAAAGTTCTCTGGCAGAGTTTTCCAACGATATGCGGAAGTTAAAAAATGGATTTCTGAATCAAAAGATATGACTTGCCAAAGTTTAGGGATTTGAAGCCTTCGGAAGGAAGGAATATCAGAGTAGAAATCATATCAAATATTGGGATATCATAGATCAGCGCATCAGCATATCGAATATTGGAACCTTGGAGACTAGTACATCGAGACATCAACACATCAGATATTGGAACCTCGAAGAGTTATAGTAGGTGGCACATCAAAAGTTGTAACCTTGGGATATCGAAAGGACTAAGGCATCAGAATATCAGCATATTGGAGGTCTGGGACATTGATATATTGGAACTTCTTAACTGATTTATTCTAAGTAGTTACTATGTCTAGCAATTTTGATAGTACGAAAAATAACTGAGGAATGTCAAAGAATATTAACAGAAAACAAAAATGCAAAACCAAGGCTTGATGGGCCCTCTTCTCTCTCCTTTGGTAGGACACGTGGCAGAATAAGATTGGCTTCAAGAAGCGAAAGTGGCATGTGACATTATCATGATGTGGCAGTATGACAGGACACGTGGTAGGTTGATTCAACATTATTGGGTGGCCTAATGTGCCATGTCCGAGTGACATGTGTCATCGCTATGAAGCCACCACATGAAGTAATTATGTCATATCGGAAGATTAAGACCTCATAACTTCAATGCATATGATTTTTAAAAGCTACGATAAAAGGGGCTTTCGATATTGGGTTGGCACTTGGTCACGAGAATCCAAAGAACCAAGGCCTTAGAGTTGTTAGCAAAGGAAGATTGGCCCTCGTAAGAACAAAATGCCTTAGCACCTAAAAGGTAAGTTGTAGGTAACATATCTTGATCCCATGGAGGAGAAATTCTCAAGGAGCAAAGCATCACAAGAGCTAAGGATATCGGGGCTAAGAAATATCGTAACATTCCACCTTTGTGAATTTATGATGTAGAGTTTCTCTGATGATGTTGTACAGCAAGTTAAAGGATGTATGGGTCGGCAGTTCTGAAATTGAATGCAGGCTCAGAGGATTTTATCATTAAAAGAGGCTAAACTGGCAAAAGACTCTGTAACAAGAAATCAAGGACAACATTTTTGGCAGAGATGAATTCGTGAGAATGAAGAAAGCAATCGGTTGCTTCGCATGCATGAATGGTTGTGATAAATGAGAACAGAGCGATCACCTCTGTGAACTGTTAAAATCTGTGGAGTGATAAATGAGAATGGGACTCTTGAAGGAGTGTGCAGTGTTGGCTTAGGGGGTCTTGACCCAGGTACAAAGTTAGTTGCACCAACCAACAAATCCCTACACAATTGACCCTTTCGACAACAACTCACGTAGCGCAGGCTACATTCTCACCTGAAGCAGTATGGGGGGATGCAAGAACCAAGTTTCTGCATCTAAAGATGAGTGTGATGTCTTTTAGCACCTCAGATCTACCTTCGTGTAGATCGATAATCCCTTAGGGATCAGTACTGCAACTCTGTTAAAATAGCCTTCAGACCTTCGCAAAGGTCTATGATCGGCTTTTGCGGACCCTTATCAGTTGATTTATTTGCTTACGTGCATCAGAGAATAATCCTGAATTAGTGTTCGTGAAGATCTACTTAGGTTATTTAGAAAACATAACAAAATTCATCACAGTCTTTGCAGAAGTACTTAACATGCATTGCGTATATCTATTAAGAGTTATTCAAGAGATTCGCACATCATTAGATTAATATTTCATAAACACAATACTCATCCATAGCATATATCGTAAACAAAAGTAAAAAAAGATAAACAGATATACACAATATTTCTTTGGTAATCTTCTTTATTGATCTTCAATATGGTATTACAGACTCAAAAATACCATGCGCACTCAGCTGTGGGGGTCCACGCACTCAACTGCGAACTCTACCTAGGCCTCTGCACACTCATCTGGAGAGCCTTTCTCTATTATCTGACCCACTTATTTGAGATATCACTTCTAAGACTCCATCCATTGTTTACAAAGATTATGCCTTAGACTCTCTAAGACACACCTATTTATAGCCTTTTACATACAATCCCATGGTCTATGAACCATGGGAGGATCTCAAAACTGACTCAACTTTTACATAAATAAGGGGTTAAAACTCCTTTGACTCCTAACCATCTACACGCTCTACATCCACAAATCGTGGAGAATTTACATTAGTTACAAAAAATACATCAAAACTTGGGTTATTTTAACCCCAAAATTGACCCAGGGGACCCCATCCCAACAAGCCCCCAACACAAAGATCATGAATCACCCTCAAGTGTTGTGGGGGAAAGTATCCAACTCGGAATGACCCTAACCCACTCTAAGGGTGACAGTTCCTTAGCAACAGCTGAAAGCAAAGCTATCTAAAGTTTCTTCTTTATGACATGCAAGAGATAAAAGGAAGAGATCCACTTACCGATGTCTTGCGCAAATGGTCGATCCAATCTCCTCTATTTTTCCGCTTGCTCCCAGCTCCAAGTCTTTTCACGGGCCCAGCTACATGAGATCCTGCAAACAAGACAAAGAAAGGACACTACAAGCAGCATGCATTCATAATCGATTTAAGGATTAGCATAAATCAAATACGCAAGTAAGACAACACATCATTGAAACACATGCGAATAGAAGAACCTCAAATGCTTTATTAATATATGGAAGTAAGGTTTAGGCGGTGATACAACCATGAAAGGTCTAATCCAGCATCACCTTCCCGACGGAGAGAAATCTCTTCTTCACCTCCCTCAAGCAATCACCCAATGCTCACAACTGTAAACCAACAGCAATCCTTTGCGCTAAATTCCGCCCTCCAGATCCCATGGGATGAGATCCTTATATAGAGTTTTGGAGTGAAGATAAGTCAGCTTGATGTGTGACTTGTTGTCCTCTTCAACTCCAGTTGTTCTTCAGTTCTTCACTCGGAGTTTCTGCCTTCCACTTGGAGTTTTAGAAGCTCTTAACTCATCATTAGGCGAATCTTATGATCAAGTGCCTTTTTGGAAGCTTCCTGGGCACTGGCACATTGAGACAAAGATTCCTCCACATGTCAAAGTACGCCCAGTGCAGGTAGCCTTTGTTGCACTTGCAATGCAGCGCAGGTACACCATAGAGCTTTTGTCTTTCAGCGCAGATGCCTAGTGGAGCAGCTGCTTTGATCCAAAACTGACCTATTTTTGAGTGTTTTTTAGTGGAGAACTGATTTGCAGTGCTGTGGTTTGCTGACCTTGTTCCTCTAAGGGTAAGAACAACATGTTTAGGGACTTTGGATCCCTTAGATTATTGACATTTCATGCTCTATGCTGTAAGGCACAAAAATGTCTATAACAGTTGCCCCCTAAAGTATGAGGTCGTTTATCGGGTGAAATGCTTTATTAGGAGGATCCGAAGTTCATTCAATCGCCAGGAGGTGACCTGTAACAAAATACAATACAATACATTATCTTTTCATACTTTCTTTTCATGATCTAGCTGATGCGGGCATTTCCCATGCTCAGATTTATAAATACATTTGCTGTACATAAACAGACGATCGTATGATAATAGACTGATAATTCTCTGCTTTTAATTATCATCCTTTTTTTAGTAGGATGATCATCTGCTGCACATGTCTATGTTTTTATCTCCTGAATATATATCGCAGCCTGGATGGATGAAACTAGATCCGGGGTCTTCAAACTTGTCCGATCTTCACTTTAGTACAAGTCGATCCATGTGAGAATTTCTTGAAGTCGAACATGGAAAGACATCGCTTGATTACCAGTCAATAATGTAAACTGTTAACAAGCGCGAGAGGAATCACCGATAATGTTGATGACCCTCAAGGTACTGCAGCACAATTCACGTGGTGTGAATATAGGATCTGACGTCGAACACCACGCAAAGTCTCCTGGTCGAAGGTCATTAATGTATACCTATCGCCGGGAGTGAGAAACTTGCCATTGAGGCATGCAAGCTTCAAAGTACTGAGGGGGTGTTCCTAGATCAACTTCTTGGATAATGAGCTAATGTCGACAAGAAGTGATCTGTCAAAGGAGGGCCTTAATGAATCCCACATCAGTGACACGGAACGGAGCTAGTGATGATGGTGAAAATGATCTGTGAAATATGATTCAGGGTGGCGGTCATGGAAGGATGAAAGATGATGTATGGTAGTGGATGGGACCCGGTTGACACTTTCTGAATGACATCTCTTGAACATATAACGACACTGATGTGATGGATCGGTAGCATTACCCCATGTATGGATGGTATGGCGAGACCATGGTGAAGGGACCGGTGAATGATAATAACCCAACCCGATATTTACGGAGGCAAAAGTGTCATGTTCAAGAGCGACTTGCTACCATTAAGCTTTGAGGTTCTTCCCAATTTTTCCCCAGTCATTTCTGACCAGTACCTCTTTATTTTTGTCAAGCTTGAGGAGGATAACATATGCTTGTTCTATAACCTGCCCTTCGGGCAAGCCCATCGCTATGTTTTAACGAGCCTAGCGATAGGGAAACTCGTTCTCGTCTAAAGACAAGTTTGTCGCTATCTAATATTTTTAACGAGCCCAGCGACAAAGACAACTCGGTCCTTTTCATTTTTAGAGAGTCTGAAAAGGGTACATAAAGTGGACTCCAGGGGTCCTTTTTCGTCATCTAATCCCTTAAGTCCGAAAAAGTATAAAACAATACAGAAGGGATGAATGTTCGATGTCTTTATCGAGCCGAACTAGACAAGCGCTCGATCTTTTTGTGCAATAATCCCTCAGGTCCAAAAAGATTAAAATCTAGAGGAGGGATAGCTCTTCCGGTCCTTTTAACGAGCTGGAAGGCCAAAACTCGGCAAACTTTTCATTTTTTACGAGTCAGTGAAAAGAGCTCAAAGAAGACTCATATTTCGAGGAACGAGTGATAAACAGGGATAGCAGCAGATTCCAGGTATAGGTTGGAATTTTCCAATCACGGCAGTATTACAAGGATGGCTAGGTGGGATCACTCTTCGCAGTTGTTCCTCAAAATAGGTAAACAATCAAGTGGATGTGAATGATCGGCCAAATGAAAAGTGGAGGTGACGGTGCACAAACATGACCAAGGCTTTTATGGCTGACGAATTTACGGTCTCAAATGGTTATTTACCGGTTCATTTTTTCTGCATGAGCTTGAACTCTGGGGGAAGCCTGCTCACAAGCTTATGTTTATTTTTTAACGAGCATGAATTTCCGCATCAAAACTGCTCGGATCTTGCGTTTATTTTTTAACGAGCATGAACTTTGCCAAAACTGCTCGTTTTTACCAGTCATAAAGTAGGAAGGTCTCATGGGAGATCGCTATTTTTTAAAGAGCTTCATCTCCCTACGTATTGCTCCATATCCTCTCTTTGTGCAAGCCGGGTATCGGCTTATCTATGGGTTAGCGGGGTTAGTCCTACCTAAAACTAAAAAGCCGCCCGTGTTTGCATTCCAAGAGGTTTGCATGCCCCCAGGTGTAAGTCTAATTTCAAGGCTGCCCCTACTTTTCCGTTAAAAACCTTTGTTTTCAACAGGTGAGGCTTACCTCTTTCAGGTTACCCAAAGATTGTTCCGCTAATCCTTTCAAACAAAACTTTCTTCGGCGACGCCGACTAGGCGACGGTGAATGACGATGCTCCGCCACACACTTAACTTTAACAAAAGAATCTTTTTCCAGAACAACCCCATTCCTAACTGCCCCTTCTTCCGCATGAGAGCTCTTCCTGGCTCTTCTGTTTTACGAAGAAGAAGGAGGGGACGGGGTACGGACTAGTCATATTCTCCCGCGGAAATTCTACTTTACACCCAAGGTTTTTTCTGCCTCCAGAGCAGACCAGGATGCATGCCCCCTGGGTTCCGGCCTTCCTTTCCCGAATTACTCGCACTCATCAGGAAGAAGAACTGGAGGTAGAGACCTTTCTTGATCAAATAGACCATTCAGGATAGGTATGTGACTATTTGCGATGCGTGATCCCGGAAGTGAAAGTTGGTCTACGAGCTTGACCATTCTTCCTTCGTATGGAAAACACATTATTCGAAAGAGTGAGGAGACTATCGCTTCCATGCAATATACGTAGTCTCATCCAAGGAGTAGGTTATAATCCAAGGGTCCTTGGACGACCATCAAATTCATCTTGACAGCCTTCCCTTTCAAGGTAATAGGCACATTAGGTAGAATCCCTAATGGTCGACTGGTTCCTTTGTCAAAACCCGAGAGATTTCTTGTCTCAGGCAAAAGCGCCGGGCAACCCAGTGCTTTCCAAGCAATAGAGGACAGGATACTCACAGATGCCCCTTCATCAATGATAGTTCCAGCCATCACCATTTTGTATACTTAGACTATAATTCTAAATGGTATACTGGCTGGTAACTGGGGTCTGCCTAGTTGGTTCCAATCAAAGGACACAACCAGGTTGCTTGGTGGTGGGACCGAATATACGGCCGGATATGATCCTGACGATGCTCCTTCCTGCGATAAAGGAGTGGGCACATTGCCCAGATGCTCATCAGAATCGGTGTTGATGAAAAGAATCTGGACGGTGTCATCCTTACTCTCTTCGGTAGGTGTGTCAACTGAAGATGAATCCTCAGTGACTGTGGTATTTGAAGATGAAACTTCTGAGGGGAGAACCGGGTCAACTGTCGTTTCGACCTTTGGACTTTCGTCCGGTCCGGATTCAGTAGGTTCATTTTCAGTGACTGACACTTCAGCTGGCCCTATGAGCGGGGCAGCTGTATTTTCGACCAACGAAGGACTTGGCGCGAGTTTTTGGTATCCAGGAGGAAGTAGCAACGGTGCAACCGGTTGATCTTCGAAAACTTTCTTTGCTTCGTCTAAAAAGGGACAACGGCGGAGGGTGTGATTGCCTTCACACAGTTCGCAGGGGAATCTCTTTCCCCTTCGTCGTCTAGAAACTTCACTTTCGCTGGTCGACGGTAAGCATTCAACCTGGTTGTCAGAGGTTGACGCTTCCGAATTGTGCAAACGAGGGGACCAGTCCCTTAGTATCCGGGGAATACTGGGACAATCACGGTGGAGGTGGTCTCCTCTACATATGACACATGGCGATTTGGGCCCGGTCCGTGCTGTGTGTGGATTTTCGTTAGATACCTTTTGCTTGCCCCCAGGCGCCTTTGGCTCCTTCTGCTTCTTTTCTTTCTTCTTCTTTTCCTTCTTCTTTTCTATGGGAGCTCCGCTTTTGGCGGCTTGACCTTTCGAAGAAGAAGGATCGGAGGAAGGCGTATAAGAAGTGGAAGGTTGGAGGGCAGCTCTAGACTGGTCTAACTGTTGACTCGACTGTTCAGGAACCGTGGTGGTCTGAACTACAGCGGTTGAGAATAGCCAAACTGGCAGACCAATTGTTAGCCCTGGAAGCGACAATGTGGCCATGTGGGGCGCACCAATTTCTCCCCAAGAGGAGAAAGGGCTAGGGGTCCCATCATGTGGAATCCCTTGGTTGGTGCGTTCCATGTTCTCAATCCTAAAGATCAACGTAGGAATCAGGGGTAATTATGTTCCGTTTAAGATGAATTTTATATGACGACGCTTTAGACACAACTTGCTTTTTCACTTTTTAAAAGTCGAGAAAAAGCTAAAGATGACTCTAGTCTCCTTCGATGTATTAACGAGCCTGAAGTGACAAATGCTCGGATGGACTTTTTCAGTTATAGAGTTTGAAAAAGGCCAAAAGAAACTACTCTGGAGTTCTAGGCAAGGGTGTGCCAAACCTTTCGCGAAACCACAGAATACGTTTTACGGTACGAGTGGTCGATCTTCGTGAATGCTGTGTTCACTGCATCGCGATCAGTAGGGCGGCCGACACGGCTTCCTATGGATAAAGGCTTTGTTCCTATAGGGGTCCCCCAATATACGCGACGGTACGCGGGGGGCACAAGTCCGTATTAGTGCTATCGTCCCTCAGGAGGAATCACCCACCTTCGTAGAGATCGACAGTCACTATGTTTAAAGACGCCGGTTCACGTCTCTACCTAGACCTCTATTGTGTTTCGTTATGTTTCAAAGCGTTGTTAGATAAATTCAGTTCTTTTTAGGTTGATCTTGCTTAGCAGTTTGCCTTTATGGATCATCACGTGATGTATGATACAACTCCTAAATGCAGTCTAAGAATGATAAGCAAGCTTTTTCAATTCTTTCAACTTATGAAAACCTTAACTACTGAAGGAAAAGAAAGACATCATCTTTTCAAACAGATCATAGAGCACACACTGATGCACTTTTCCTAAATCGACATGCAAGCTGTCAAAATGCACATGCACAATGCAAGTATTTCTTTTCTTCTTCCTTAATGTTGATGTATTACAAAAAGAAAGCTGTTGTATAATTTCGAATTCAATTTCAAGCGAAAGCAACAAGTGTTTGTCCAATAATCAAAAGAACACCTTAAGATTCACTCGTTTCAACACAAGAAATACTGAGATTCGAACCATATAACAAAAGCAAATGCTCAAGCAGCTATGAACAACAATAAACTAGCTCTTAGAATCACAACGACACTTTCTCATAGGTCTAGATCCAAGAGGTCATAGCAAGACTAGTTCACTTTCGCTATGGGAAACTGTGAATGACAGCAAGAAATACAATAAGAACAATCACGGTTTCTTCATACAACTGAGGGCGAATGAAGGCAAAGAGAAGTGGTTTCAGCTGGGTATACAGGTTGACAACAGGCTGCAAAAACAATACTGAAAACTGGGCAACAGACAGTGGGGAATCCCAGTTGCACAAGGCAAAACTGGATCAGCGCAGGTGCTGCACTGTCAATCTGAGATGCAGCGCAGGTAGCCCCTTCGGGACCTGCGTTGCAGTGCAGGTAGCCTTTGCTGCAGCTGCACTGATGAGACAACTCTCGTCTCTCTCAGATTCCGGGTCACAGTTTGCTCAAAAATCAATGGTTTTTGGCCAAATCAGAGGCTGTCAGTCAAGTATACACTAGAGGATGATTAAAGGAGGATGAACACTATCACAAAGAGCTAAAAAGAGTCCTTGTGGATCAGCTCTTTAAATCATAAACATGCCCAGCACTGGGCTAGAGTAGCTGCCCTCTACTTTGCATTTGAAGGACTCGAATGCAGTTCGATTCGGTACTCCTTTGTTTAAGAAATGAATAGCAAGAAACACAAGCTACCAACAAGACACGCTCCCCAGCGGAGTCGCCAGTCTGTTGTGGGGGAAAGTATCCAACTCGGAATGACCCTAACCCACTCTAAGGGTGACAGTTCCTTAGCAACAGCTGAAAGCAAAGCTATCTAAAGTTTCTTCTTTATGACATGCAAGAGATAAAAGGAAGAGATCCACTTAACGATGTCTTGCGCAAATGGTCGATCCAATCTCCTCTATTTTGCCGCTTTCTCCCAGCTCCAAGTCTTTTCACGGGCCCAGCTACATGAGATCCTGCAAACAAGACAAAGAAAGGACACTACAAGCAGCATGCATTCATAATCGATTTAAGGATTAGCATAAATCAAATACGCAAGTAAGACAACACATCATTGAAACACATGCGAATAGAAGAACCTCAAATGCTTTATTAATATATGGAAGTAAGGTTCAGGCGGTGATACAACCATGAAAGGTCTAATCCAGCATCACCTTCCCGACGGAGAGAAATCTCTTCTTCACCTCCCTCAAGCAATCACCCAATGCTCACAACTGTAAACCAACATCAATCCTTTGCGCTAAATTCCGCCCTCCAGATCCCATGGGATGAGATCCTTATATAGAGTTTTGGAGTGAAGATAAGTCAGCTTGATGTTTGACTTGTTGTCCTCTTCAACTCCAGTTGTTCTTCAGTTCTTCACTCAGAGTTTCTGCCTTCCACTTGGAGTTTTAGAAGCTCTTAACTCATCATTAGGCGAATCTTATGATCAAGTGCCTTTTTGGAAGCTTCCTGGGCACTGGCACATTGAGAAAAAGATTCCTCCACATGTCAAAGTACGCCCAGCGCAGGTAGCCTTTGTTGCACTTGCAATGCAGCGCAGGTACACCATAGAGCTTTTGTCTTTCAGCGCAGATGCCTAGTGGAGCAGCTGCTTTGATCCAAAACTGACCTGTTTTTGAGTGTTTTTTAGTGGAGAACTGATTTGCAGTGTTGTGGTTTGCTGACCTTGTTCCTCTAAGGGTAAGAACAACATGTTTAGGGACTTTGGATCCCTTAGATTATTGACATTTCATGCTCTATGTTGTAAGGCACAAAAATGTCTATAACATCAAGTCACTCGAATGGCACTGCAATCTTGCTGTGAAGATCCCCCAGTTCCACCTAAATTATTGCAACCTCAGTCGTTCTTTACGTAGCTGCCTGCTTAACGTCCTCAACCAATTTTTCTATAGTTAGTCCTTCTACAGCCAGTCTCATTGTTTGTTGTGTTTTCTGTAAGCCCTTCATCTTATCCTGGATGGTTGTCATGATCTAATAAGCTTCATTCAACCATGGCTGTAGTGTGGCCTTTAGAAAAGCCTCCTTATTTTGTGTCGCCTCTACCTGTGTGAGGAGCTGCTTCCCCTCCTATAGTTTGGCTAGGCGTTGCGTTGGCGCAATGGAGCACGCCGTTTCCCTAACCTTGTCGTTCTCCCATTACATCTCCTTGATCTATGTATTCAGTGTCTACAGGTTCATATCTTCCTATATATTTGTCACCAACTCCATGGCTTGCTCAAATAATGCTAAAAATTTAGCAATTGTGACATCCAAGGTGGCCATTGCTTCTTTTATGGTGGCTCTGCGCTTCTCCCAGACCTCAGGCAGAGTCATGGGCTGCAACTTTAAATACAACTCCATGATCTTCATATTGAGTTCAAATTGAACTCATCCAACCTCTTCCTTGGCCTCGCGCACACCAATGGCTAACTTCCTGATCTTCGCTTCTGGCTGTGCATCTTCAAGGATGTGAACCTCGGGCAATGTTCTGCATGCCTTTGCAACTGTGGACTCTAGTCGAGAACTCTATGCCTGCAACAGCTCCTTTTCTTTCAAGGCCTACATCTTCTCATTGAATGTTTTCTCGTTGTTCACTCTGTATTCTCTGATATGGTTGAGAGTGCGTTGCTCCCGAGCTCTCAATTCCTCAGTGACACCTACATGCAGTGCGTGAAGAATCTCATTGGGGAGCACCACCATGTTCAACCTAATATTCCCTATTGTGTTGAGGATGATGCGATTATCAGTCATCTGCATGTGAAGGGACACTTTTGGTAATGAAATAGTTCTAAGTTCAAGGGTCCTTACCAATTCAATTGCTTGACTCGTCCCAAGTGCCAAGCTCGCTTGTTCTGCACTCACTTGACCAATGCCCACATGGATCCTCTTTTCTCGGATCTACAGCTCACACAAATCCTTTTGGATTCTCCCCATCACCTACATATATTGCTACTCGAACTGCTACAGTGCTTCAGTACTAGTGTCCCTTATTTTATCCCCGATCTCATCGAGATCGCCCTCCATTAATACCATGGGATCACCCTACAACTTGTCCGATTTTTATTTCTTCCTTGGGCATTCCTACTTTGCTTTCTACACCTTTTTAGAACAAACGGGGTGCTCTGCCCCTCATCTCCTTTGTCGCCTTGTTCTGATACTTCTTCTTCCTCGGTTTTTGGCAAAGGTGATTTTCCACTTCTTTGTGACTCGCACTGCTCTTGTTATGCCTGTTCCTTGGCAGCGCACTCTTTCTCCATTCGATCCTTCTCTGCGTCTTCCTTCTTTTTTTGCATGGCCAAGTTCTACGCAACCTGCTTAGCTGCTTCCTTTCTCTTCTACATTATCGAGCTTCATATACCCTTACTTGTTCCAACATCTAAGTCTGAGGGGGTGCGCCTCTCTGTTGGCCATCGCACAATCACCTCCTGTACATTTGTCTCTATCACCAAATATGGAAATTCATGCCATTTCTATTGTGGATCCTTTTGCACTTGAATGTAAACTCTATGGAAGTCAGCCTTGAATGTTGCATAGGCTGACAGTTGTGTGTACAAGGTCAAGGACAACCTTGGGCACTAGTTGATAGTCATGCAAAGACTTGATTCCATCAGGACCCAAAATATCTTTGTCTCTATGATCCATGCGGGGTCCTTTGTAGCCCACAAGGAGCCGAACTGCGCTGCCTCCAGTAATCCTTCTTCTAGCGGAGGAAACTAGCTATTCTCCGGCAGTTCCCATGCAACCAACACAATATACAGCAACAACAAAGCGTAATGAAATGGATTGGTTTCATCCTAGGCCTCATGGTTGTTTTACAGGAACTCCTGACATATATACCTGGACCAGTTGAACTGCACACACTTCGCACACTGTGCAGCTAGGGACACTACGGGCGGTAGAACTTCATCCGCGCAACACTTTCTCATCACCTTCCCTGCTAAAATTTGGGTGGCAATTTGAACTGCGAGGTCATTTATAGAGGTGATGGAATATCCTCACCCCTTCACAAGGTTGAATTATTTCTTCACTCTTTCTGCCAATCCTTTTCTCTTGTCTTTCAACCAAACTCCTTGGCTAGATTCAATCCCTCATATGGCAGGTGTGTGATCCTGTGAATGAGAATGTCAGTGATGGGGATAGGCCCTCCTAGCCATAAGCACCCATCATGCACCAAAGTGAGTAGCTAGTGCACACAAATTGTGTTGATAGGGGTGTGGTGATAATGGGGCACCCACAATAGATTAAGAAACCCTGAATTCTCCACACCGTGGATCCATTCCACCGTCTCTAGCACGGTAACACCTGACTCCATGTAGTAGACGCGCTTCATATATTTATCTGTTGCTAAGTGTGGAAACCTAGCATGATCTACAAGGTCCCAATCTTCCATCTTCAGCAGTGGGATCCGCATAAGCGGCAGACCTTCAAAGGGAACCTGCTCAGGCAGCAGGGGCGTATAAATGGAAAATTTGTCTAAATCTAGATCCTTTGTGACCTTCACCTTCCCCTTGCATGGAGGGATATAGTTAGGTAGCTTTGTGATGGGCTCCACTCCCTCAGCGTCTATGTCTTCAGTACCTTGGCCTTCTTCCACCTGCAGGTCAACTACCTTCTTGGGTTTTTTGTCTTTCTTTTGTTTCTATGTTGTAGAATGCTTCCAGGGGGACTTGCACACTGGTACTAGATTTTTATGCTTATCCTTCTTTGGTTTATATGTTTGGGTTTCTCTTGCAGGGGTACGCTTCAGCCTAGGCAACCTCAACATCATAAGCACAGTAGCTGGAGCTTCCATACTCACCACTTCCAAGGTGACTCCCTCAGAGGCAACATCGCCGCTAGTACTCACAGTTTCTGCAGGGCTTGGTCCAAGCATCTTTTCAAGAATTAACATCTGATTCAACTCAGACAGCTTAGAAAATGCAAGGCTCACAACTAAATCCTCCCAATATGATCGGTTCATAGGCAATAGATGGCAAATGTCAACAAGAACTCTAAGGGCGCAAAGTGTTCTCTGTTGGACCGGTATGCATAATGTATAGGGGGTTTTGAATTTGAATCCGATCGTTCCCCCCAAATTCTAACAATTAATGTTGTTCTGGCGACAGATCTTCAAATATATTCACCTTAAATGCCGTGAGCCTGCTCCTCTTAATTGTCTTTTGGCTGTCAAGTCATGAACAGTGACTCCAATAGTCACTTTTCTGTTGTGTTGTGCAACACCTCCCTCCAGAGCATAACTTCATAGGTTGTATCTACATCATCTTCCTGGAAGCCCGCCTATTGTGTAGTCCTCCAACCCTGGCAATGTATTTTATAGTCTTGCGCTCCCTTGCAACTGCCTAGAGCACTAAGATTGTCGTACCACCATATAGTCATTGCATAGGATCCCCCATATACAGCTTCAATCGACTTCCATTCACTCTTCCCGGAAAAGGTTCTCCATTCAACTTCACGAGCTAAACTATACCTCGATTTGTAATTTCTTGGATAATATATGGCCCGAACCAATGCATCTGAAATTTCCCTGGAAATTTAGTGAACTTACTATCATATAACAAGACTAGATCGTTTACCTTGAACATGTGAATCTTGATGTGTCGATTGTGCCATGATTTTTCACGTTCATTCTGTACTTGCTTATGGAATCTAGCTAAGAACTGGTCCTCTTCAAGCTCCATCAACTACGCGAGTCATTCCTCCAAGGCTTTGCGATCTTCCCTACCTATGAGAGCTGCTATGCGTAGAATAGGCACAATATACTCTATTGGCATCACATCTTCTACACCATAGCCCAATATGAACGGTGTTTTTCCTGTCAGCTTCTTGCAAGTAGTCCTATATGCCCATAGTACTACAGGCACGTGCACATCCCAATTATTTCATTGCGCATTGTAGATCTTTGTCAGCGCGTTCTCTAAAATATTGTTGAAGGCTTCAACAGTTCCATTGGCCTATGGGTGATATGGTGTACTCTTTTGATGGTAGACCTAGAATTCCTCTGTTAACATGCTGATGGTAGCCAAATCTAGTTAAGACATACTAAAAAAAACCTTTGATGTTGTATCCCCTATACAATCCTTAATCAACTGTGCTTTTGCCCATCTGGTTAGATATTCCATCGCGGTGATGATGTAGCGTGCACCAGTTTTCTTACCTAAGGGCTGAATTGGCCCAACAAAATCAATCACCCATTTTTCAAATGGCTGCAATGATACTTTAGGTTGTAATGGCAATTCATCCCTTCACGATGGTATGCCCATTCTTTGACACCCATCGCATGCCTTAAAATACACTTTAGAATCCTTATGCAACGTTGGCCACCAGAGTCCTACACGCAAAATCTTCTGCATGATCGCTTTTCCTGCATAGTGTCCTCCCGCAGCCCCTCCATGAGCTTCAGTGAGAATTCCATTCAAAATATGGCACATATCTTCACAATATTTCATCTGCTAATCCAAAAATGGATCCTAGATAACCCTCTAAATCTTCAAGTCTTCAAAATCTCCTAAAATGTCAAAACCATCGCAAAAGGATAAGTTTTAGACTTATCGGATAACACTATCGGGACCCAAAAATATGAAGAAATGGTGGAAACAAGGCTTATCAGAGGCTTAAACCAAATCTGCACAGGAGCTGTCGGATCTGGCCAATCAACGGTCTAGATCAGATTGGCATATCGCATCGGCAGTGACAGGTGGAGGCAATCGAAGGCATAACATGCAATGGGACCGAGCCGATGCGATACCGCAATCACCGATATCGGCGGATGGCAATCGTGTTGGCATAGACCATACTATATGGAAAGTCCTCAAGCTTATGCAATATGCGATTGGGACAATTTGCATCGCAATATTGCATTGACGCATTACAGGGAGCGGACTATATATACATATATATGCAATGCGATGAAACCAGACCTGAAAAGGTTTCTAAATGCCACTATATATTATTTCAAGTCCGATAAAGCCATTTTTTTAGGATTTTTCCATATTTTAATGTATTTCTAAAATACAAAGGGATAGACCATTTGTGACTTGTGAACAACGACTTGTGGGTAGACCCGATAGGAGTATTGACCGGATTTAAGGATTTTTGAAGTCCGAAAAGATTGTGTTTTGGTGGATTTTCATAGTTTTTAATACATTTCTCTGCATTAATAGAAAGCGGTAGTTTCAGGAATTTCAAGGGCCCGATGCACTCGTCCGTTACAGAATAGGTGGCATCCATCCCTGAGGGCATATAATTGCTAACACTCAAAGAGGGGATTTGAGCGGACCAAAACAGGAAGACAGAGAGCTCGAGAGGGAAAATGAACCAACAGCACCGATTTGGCTTAAAAATCCACAGAACGATAGAGAAAGTGGTTTTGTTGGTTGTTGAGGCTGTTGTTGGGTTTTGTTGCTGAAAGTGAAGCCAAAGCAGGAAGTTGAGGCGAAGGAGGCAGCGCAGAAGCAGAAAGGTAGCCAAGGGAGTCACTTGGAAGTCAAGTGAAAAGCCAAGAGGGTTGTAAACTGATAGAGGGTAGAAAGAAGCTAGAGTCGAAGAGCCAGAGCCAGAGCCGAAGAGCCAGAGTCAAAGCCAAAGAGCCAGAACCAAGAGATAAGAGCCAAAGCCAAGAGCCAGAGCTTCAAGATCCAAGGGATAAAATGGTGTCTAAGCCCACTGTTTCTATGTAGAACAGTAGGAGTTGAGCCAAGAGCTTGTAAAAAGGACTTATACCATAATCCCAGAGAGCCTAGTTGAGTTGACTAGAGCTCACAGAGATGTAGCCCAAGAGTTTTCGGTGAACTCCTAATTATATTGGTGTTTCTGTGTGTGTTTTATTGTTGCATTGTCTCTATTGTTTTATTTATTGTTATATGAATTTATATGTCAGTTTAAGCACATCAACTTACAGCACAACAACAGAAATTAAAGCATGTAACTAGTGAAAAAAAAATACCAACATACACCTATATTTTTAAGCATTTCTTAATTCCGCATTGGTTAATCATAAAGACTTGGGAAAATTTAAAGCTTTCGAAGTGGGAGAGGTTCTTGTAAGTTAAACAAGCAGCCTAAGTGCCCCATTTTCAGATCAAGTGGTATCAGAGCCTAAGTTTGATTAAACCCACCTTCAAAGAAGGTTATATCAGAATGCTTGATTGACAGAGAAAATATTGCTTGTCTAAAAGGTGTTTGAACAGCAAGAGGCTGATTGTATGCTTGTTTGCAGATTGACTATTTTCTAAGTTTACAGAGGTAAAGGGAAAGCTACTGATAGCTCAGTTTGGGAAGGACAAATATGAAAAAGGGCTGAAGGCATTCTTCTATCCAAAATAACCTCAAGGCAATCTTTGGAGCACAAGAGGTTTGTTACAAAAGGTTGATGAATAAGATCTTTATTTATCTTGTTGAAGTTTTTTTGTTCATTGACATAATGACAACTTCTACAAGTGGGTCCTCAAATTCTACATTCTTCACAAGATTTTTTGATGAATACATGAAGCAAGAATTTTCCACCATGATGGATATGGTGAGAGAAATGTATGAGGATGGAAGGAAGAGGAGCATGCTTAGAGAGCAGCTGAATTCCATGAAGGAAGAGAAGCAAATTTTTTTGACAAATTGCAGGAAATGGAGAGGCAACTTCATATTGCAAATATGAACCTGAAGAGGATGCATGAGTTGGAGACACAACTCTTTGCTTCCCAAGAAGTCTTAGTCAAGTATCAGCTAGAAGAAGAGGTAAAACATTCCATTTTTTCTTCAAATTCCTCTAAGGATGCTTATATTAGTTCTATTGAAAAACATACTATAGGCATAGGTTCCAAGCTAATGTCCAAGATGGGCTATGAAGGAAAAGGCTTGGGTAGACATGAAAAAGGTATTGTTAAGCCAATAATAATTGAGGAAAGGCCTAAGTATTTGGGTCTTGGCTATGGAGAGTCTTATGGAGAAAGTTACAAGGCTACCATGAAGGCCATTGAAACAACTCCAAGAAGGAGTTGCATTACAGAGTGTGAAGATTGTATTTAGGAAGAATGCAATAGCTTGAAATATCATTTGCAAGATGCAGGTGTTCAGAAGAACACACTTGAACCAAAGAGTTAGGGAGACTCCAACAGCCTTGAAGAGATTGATGGTGTTCCAAAGGGATCCATTTCTTCATTTGCTTCACCTCCACATGAAGGCAATAAAGGTGAAAGAGAAAGGTATAAATCTGGTTCTAAACATTTTCCTTTTGATTGTACAAAGCATGATAAATTTCCACATAAGCATGGGGAAAGAGTTGCATGTTCCTTTTTTGGTTTGGATAACCATAATGTTTCTAGATGTTGGAAGAGAATGGCCACATACAGGAAGAAAAAGAAGCAAGAAGCCATTACATCCCTCCGTCAGAGATCATTTCTCTTTTTGCATTTCATTTTTAGATGTCTCGCTCAATTCACTCAATTTCATTCCGTTAGGAGCATGACATAAATCTGACGGAAGTGTCTTGTCACTCATTACCCCTCATGCCTTATCCATGTTATCTCAGGTCTGTTCATCAAAATCAAGTTTTAAAGTCACTTACAGTCCTGTTTCAGTTTCTAGATCACAAGAGTCATTTCAGTCATTAGGTCTAGGGTTAGTCAATTTGGTCTTCAATAATGTCTAATAATGCCAGCAGACTCATGAGGGAGGTTCTTCATAAGTTGTTATTTCAAAGATTTTCATCATCATATGGATGGATTATGACTTTTCTTCAAAACTCTGTTTTGAAGAAAATTCAACATTTCATTTTTGTAATAATTTTCAAAAGTTTTTCAATTGATTTCTTCAAGCGCAGTCCTGGTCTCCTTTGCCAAATTCCATGTCAACTATCCCTGCAAAAAATTGCCAAGACTTTCATCATTTCAGTCAAAAATCAAAAAGGAAATTTAAAAACAGAGTTGTATTAAAATGGAAAAAGTGCCAATGCCAAAACATTACAAAGATGGGTCTTGGAGAGTCAAAAATCAAATCCATGTCTTTATAAAGATATTCTCATGAAGATCAATTTCATTTGCATGCCAAGAAAATAGAGAAGCCACTCAAAGCAAATTGGTTGAGTTATTGTGTGATTTGGGTGAAGTTGGAGGAAACATGGCCGGCGCGGCGCATAGAGCAGGTGGCGCGGCGCACTGGGAGAAACCACACAGTGTAAATTAACACATGCACGGCGCACTGGGATGGCGTGGCGCATTGGGTATGCGGCGCGGCGCATACACCTGAAAGCCCGAATTTGCTTGAAATTTCTCCAAATTGCCCATAACTTGCGTGGATTTTCCAAGTAGGGTCGTTATCTTGGTATTTCATCCAATTTTGTGATGATTTATGGTGGTTTATGGATGATAACGATTGAAACAAAAATCTTAAACCCTACCTCCAAAGTACCTCAACAGGAAAATTGTTGTGGGTTTCAAAATCAGTGTTTTGCTACCAAAGTCACTCCTATTTCCCATTCCTCCCTTGTTTTTATCATTCCCTAATTTCCTACCCCCCTAAGCTCATTAATTCCTTCTCCTAAATGCTCTATCCCAAATTCTCCAATCTCACACCTCAAACCCTACACAACAATTCCTAACCGTATACATCAAATCCCTCAAAACCCTCCTACATTTCCCTAATCCCTATAGTCCCAATAGTCCCTAATCCCTTACTACTTTCCCTCTTCCTAACAGTCCCTTGTTTCATTTGTTTCCCCTTGGTGACAGAATTCGAACACATCACTAAAAGCGCAGTTCAACACAGTTTTCCTACACCAACATCTTTTTCTCCAAGGCAGTTTGAAAAAAAGCAGTCATGGCATCTGAGCATTCATCAGATTATGAAATGGAAACCAAAAGTGACTCCCCCATGGAGGAACATGCACCCCAGAGGCCTCATAGAGGAGGTAGACATATCAGAGAAGAACCAGTCACCCTCACTGAATTACAGGCCTGCCCTCTTTCCATGTTTTGTTTCCAGCATCATTCATGCTATGAGTTTTGTCAAAAGGTGGCTAGTATTCAATTTCATCATGAGTTGGCTCGTCTATTTGTGTTGCATTTACATGGAGATCAAGCTACCTTAGCCGGTGTCACCTTCAGACTTACACCAGAATCTGTCTCACTAGCAACCGACATACCAAACATTGGGGAACCATGGACCAAGAGGAAGAAGATTGACCAGTAGCATTATGAGCCATACATTAAAACCGGTTTCTTGAGGCAGCTCAAGAGAGTGTTTCCATTCTGATATCTGAAATATGAATATGCTCCACTAATGAAATTAATCATGAAGTATTTCAGCTGTGAGGGATGGTTCTCTCGTATATATGCTTATCACATTAGGTTGCTCATGCATTTCACTAGGGTAGGGATGATGAACATTTCGTATTTCATTTGCCGGAACATAGAGAGGATGACCACACTTGTGCAGCACAAAACCCCTCAGAAGCAACTTAATAGTTCCCTAAAATATAGGGAACTAAAACCCCTCAGATTGAATGGGAGATCTTGATAGTTCTGGATTTGACTCTAGATGTGTGCCTTCTGCTCGAGCACTCTAGGCTTCATCATCTTAGGCAAGTGTAACGAGGCTCCCTTGTATCTCATCATCCATGTTTTCATGTAATCAATAGAAACATGCACGTTCAACAGGATATGTGCTCTTCTAGCACATCACTACTGCCAACCATTGAGATGGACGACTGCCTTATGCATGGTACCAAACTTGGAATACAACACCCACATGACTGTGTTGAGGGGCAATACTTCATCCAGTATTACCTTCTTCAATCTTGCTCGAGTGGATATTGTAACCAATTCTCCTCCTTGCTTGGTCGTCTGTAGCTCCTTAGCAATTCACTCATTCTTAGCTATCATGAAGTGAACAATCAAGCTAGTGGCTTCGGAATATGCCCTGGTAGCATCGTCCAATGCTGTTGAATGTTTGCGCACGTTAGATACAATCACTCGTTCCTTAAAATTCACAGGAGATGTATGATCCTCTGTAGTTGACACTTTACGAGATTGCACAACTCTATGTTGAGACTCGTTGAATGAGATGTTGTGCATCTCTTCTTCTGGCTAATCTCCAAGGATCTCGGTGTCTCCTTGGTCGCTTGGCACTTGCTCCTCTTCTAGATGCAGTGAAGTTGGTGGGTCGACCTCTTGATGGTGAGGCACGAGGTCGATATCTTGCTCTAACTCATGTTGCTCCACATTTGTATCCATCTATTCAAGTGCTTGCTCTATCCTCTAAGTGAAGTCCTGCTCTTGCGATGGTTCACCCTGTCTGCTTGATGCCTGTTGTTCTGATGAGTCTACTACTTGTACGGGCTCAGTTTCATCATTCTATACAAGTTGTGCCCCCTGTATTACCTATTCCTACTGCGATTCATTCTCCTATCTGCACAGCTCCTATTCCTTTCAAAGTTTCTCCTTCAACTCATGCAACTCCTTCTGTGATTCCTCCATTCTTTGTTTCTCTCTCTGCCTTTGCGTGTTTCTCTTATCGCATTGTAGCCTCTTTGCCTCTATTTCCAAAGCTTCTTTTTGCACAAGTGGGTCTGCTTAAAACTTGTAGTTTTGTTCCTCCTCCATGTTGTCAACAATCTTCCTCTTGCCCTTGTCGTGAACTAGTATGTTTGCCTCTGTTATTGTTGCTTCTGGTGCTCTCCAGGATGCTACTTTGCTACCCATTTCACAGCAAGGTCGATCGGTTCATTGGGTTTGGAGAAGTTTTATCTATATCTTCATGGGTCTTTCTATGCCCAATGACATGCCTCGTATATCCAGTTAAACTATACTCTCGTGCAGTGGTATTTCACAAGACAATGCGGGTCATACGGATTAGAACTTCGGGCATCGAATGTATATTTCTTCATCTCCTCTACTTTGACATCTGCATGCTTGAAATTTTGTATCTCATAAAACTCGATTTGCAATGGAAGAGAGGGCCAAGGTGCCTTCTTCTTCCGGTGTAGCCTAGCTGATAACCCTGCCGAGATGTGATATGCTACTTCCTGAATGACGAGTTTGTCCAAGGAAAACTTTGATAGAACATGCATAGGCTTCTTCACATTGTACATCCGTATAAAGTTATCAAATGGTGAGGCATACCAATCAGCTATGTTGATCAGTCCTCCATTGTTTCCTTCGACATGCAGGGTGGATCCTGTTCGAATAGCATCTTGTAAATCGGGGTGACAAAAATGATTGGACAGTTGGACAATAAGTGTTCACAGAGGTCTTTGTCGGTGTCTATGCCCACTTCAAGCTCGGGAACTCTTGACAGGCATAGATTGCATCCAATATGTAAGTGAACATGTAGATTTCTACTTGCATGCCTTTAGGCAGCTATTTCTTCAGCTAGTGAGCCAACATGTCAGACCAGTTGCATGCTTTGCCTTCTCTAGCTAGTTGGTCCAACGTGATCACCCAACTCTATGGGAAGGTTTCCATGCTTTCTTGGCCTTACAAATGACATGAAAAGATGACCAAGTATTGATATTCCTTCCACAGTATCTTCATCTTGTAGACCCGGTTGGGTGTCATCGTGAATTTAGCTGCCTCCTTCACCCAATTATTCAAGATATCTCTAGAGTTGGCATTGTTGTTGGGTATGTTGAAGGGTGTCTCCATGGTGATCATGGGCTTTGACATCTAATACATATCATCATAATCATGTGCCTTGAAGGTAGAAATCTATGTCTTGTTGACATTTCTCAATGTCATCGTCTCAGGATCAGTGTGTGAGACGATCCAATGTATCATGTCTACACATGGGAGCATGGGATACCTGCATGCAATCCAGTACAAACCAGACTTTTGGATGTTCACATAGACTTGGCAGTCTTCGAGGTCTTCCCCAAATGTGCCTGAAAATGCATCATTGACCTCTTGCCATTTCAGCTTGATTTCCTTGTCTACAATCAGCTCGGTGTCTTCATAGATCAGTAGACTTGTACACACTTGCTCAACTGCTGCTCCAGTTGTACTTTCGTTAGTGTCCTTTGATCCTGATATCTTGGAGGCCATTGATCTTGGACTGCTAAGAGGTGTATGAACACCTGTTAGATCTAGAGACAAAGTGACATGCATGGCAAGAAATCTGTTAACTAAAGCAAAGAAAACTTGAGGAACAACATGCAACATACCTAGGAATTGACTGGCAAGGATTGCACAATTTTTCCCCTGAGGCTAGGAGACTGGCTGCCAAAACTACGTAAAAGGAAGTCTGGGCTGTCCTGGAGGTTGGCTGGCTGTTGGAATTACGCAATGCACAATCTAGGCTAGCCTGTTGACTACTAACACTGTGCAATGCGCAATTTCAACTGGCAATGGTTGCAGGCACAATGACTACATTGTGTAATTTTCTAGGCCAGTAGTCATTGTCCCTCAAAATTGTGCAATGCAAGACTGGAGGATAGTCATTGGGTAGAAATTTTCATTTCATGAGAGGAAGATAGAGCCTTCCCTCTCAGGATTGCACAATGTTGTCTTGGTGAGGCAGAGTCCAGGCAAAGGCTATCCAGACCCATCGACAGGAAACTAAAAGCAAATGTGAATGTGAATGCATGGTGATTCTGAGTGAAAGTAGGAGTGAATAATCGTGCATGCAAACAGTGAATGAAATATTTAGAAAACGGAAAAACATGCATGTGGGTGAAGCGAGTTGCAAAATCGGTGATTATTCATGCAAAACATTTTCATGCATGTGACAACAGTGAGATGCTAAAAAAAATTGAAACAATGCTAGTACAAGCTATTATGCATGTAAACGACATCAAGCGTTCACAGAAATCAAGCAAACAACACTCACACAAGTGAAAACACAAAAAGCGACAAAAATGCTGCAAAAGACAAGTTAAGAGGACTTACCCACGAATAGCTAATTTGGACATGTCGAAGACTCCTGGATGTGTTGTGGGATGTCAGAGCTCCAAGATCGATGTGAATAATTGAGCTCTGAAGTTTAAAATAAATAGGTTTGAGGCTCATGACGCGCATGCCACAAATCTAGGAAAAAGCAACACTTGGAGGAAAGATTCTAAAACGATATTTGCATGTAACCTCTAGCTACTAAAAATAGATCCCTAAAATATAGGGATTTTTTTTTTATGTTGTTTTTTGCTATTCTGAGAAAAAATCAGCCCATGCATGCAAGTCATTTTTTCTTAGTCCCGGGTGGAACCAATCAACTCAATGGCACATGCAACAACCTGCTGAGTTGAAGGGAAAATTTGCGCATTTCTTGTTGGGTGTGGAGCTTGATTATCTTCTGTATTCAAAGGTATCGCCGCATTTGACCCCAATTCAAAATGGGGCAGCAATGCCACCTGTAAAATATTCGCTGCAAGGGGGTCCGGGGGGGCGACTACGACCTTTAAGGAGCCCCCCCCAGGCGGGGGGATCAGGGGTAGCACCCCCGAAGCTAAAAATAGATGTAAAATTGCCTTGTAAAATGTTGTAATTTCATAGTCATTCTGGGCCATTCATTAGGTGGAGATCTAACGGGAGAAGTTATGTTTAATTTAGGGTTTTTTGCCCTAGAAGGCAACCCTTCACTATATATGAGGGAATTGTGTTGCGTCTATGTATATCTATATTCTGAGTGAGGAAGAGAGATGAGATTGAGAGTGAAGAGGGAGTTGCAGTGGATTTGTTGTAGGTTGTATCTCTTCAATTTGCTAGATAATATAAAAATAAGGACTGGCTGTTTCTCCATTGACATAGCCCAAACTAGGTGAACCATGTATATCTATGTCTCTCTTGTTTTATGCATTTTCTGTTTTTATATTTCTGCAATATTTTATGTGTTCCATTCCTCTATAATATATAATTTTCTAACATTTCTGGGAGGGAGATGGGCTAACTGCCCAAAAGGATTGCACAATTTCAGGGCTGAGCAACTGACTGTTGCCCAAAATTGTGCAATTTCTGGGCTGAGTATCCCTACTTGGAGGATTTGTGCAATTTTTTTCAGTGAAGGGTGACAGGAAGATTTGCATAATTCTGGTGTTGGGTTGTGTTATATTCTTTCCACGACTAACCGACGTAGTTAAACGAGGGGTTAGAGGGGGGCGGAAGCCCCTCTTCGTTGCGCCGATTGTGCAGTGGGGGCGGCAGCCCCCCCTGTCCGGGGGGTTTGAGGGGGGCAGGTAGTCCCCCTCTACGGGGTCCGGGGCAGCGCCCCGGGAAAAAATTTTTTGGACCCTATATTAGGTTGGGCGAACCTACCTATGGTTTTGTGCATGATTTTCGCACATGGTATTGGACGCGATGGTTTTTCGGTCCATGGTATTGGATGCTTCGGCATGTATAAATATGTATTGTAACATTGAAAGGAACATAATGAAAAATCAAGCTGGTAGTCCCAGTTTTGGGATCCAGGGAAAAATCTCTGTGCATATGTGTTTTATGGGTTATGCTCTCGCATTGTTTATTTTCTTTGTTTAAGAATTCGTATGCAGGTAATTTCTGTACAGGGTTAAAACCTACATCTGGAGCCCTGCAGGCTACCAGACAGCATTGCACAATTTATGGAGGGAAGGTTGGTTCCCCTCCAGAATTGCACAGTTTCTTGAGGGAGTTGTTTAGCTTGCAGCTAGAACAATGTAAACTTTGAAACGGGAACTATAAACTCAAAACGGGAACTCTAGCCCAAAAACCCCAAAAAAACCACAAAAACAGTGCTCAAAACGAAAAGTGTGTATACTGGAACGATGTTTTTTTTTTAGGTGTCAATTTTGCGACCGTTTTAAAAATGGGAGTGACTACGAAATTTTCTACGAAATTTTCCTGCAAAATATAGCTTCAGAACAAAAGTGTTGATACTGGAATAATGATTTATTTTTTTAGGTGTCAATTTTGTGGCTGTTTTAAAAATGGCAGTGACTACGAAATTTTCTACGAAATTTTCCTGCAAAATATAGCTTCAGAACGAAAGTGTTGATACTGGAATCGACCCGCCGCCGGTCCGGTGGGGCGGGGCGGCCCGGGGGTGCCGCCGCGTGGAATTGGTAATGTGGATCGTCATTTGATGCGTGGAATTGGTAAAACCCAAGTTGCCCGTCAATGGAGAATGTCTGCGTCTTTTCACTTTGCCGAGTCTCTCTGTCGCGTACTGTCTCTCTCTCCGTTGTATTGCACATACAAGCTGACGTCCACCCTCGAAACCTGTAGTCGGGGATACGAAGGCAACCTAACGTCACCTTAAAATTTTCATCAAAACTATAATGCTAACTATATATAATTGGAGTACAGACAAAATAATAGAGCTCGACCAAATATAGATATCGTTGCTCAAACATTCACATAATAAATAACAAATTTAATATATACAATTAATTTTTCAAAAACATGCTACTTGGACCATTGCTGACCTAAGAGGCATCCTTCATAGTATCATATAATAAAATACAATATATTACAATAGTCTTTAAGAGTCCATGAAGTGTAATATGGTCTTGAAATACACTATACATGTGAGGACTTCCAACCAAAGGGCGTATGCATCACTAAAGAACTTATCCAATCCTAATATTTGTATTGTTCCAAAGCATAAGGGTTCAATGAATATGCACGGTTGTTTTTTAACTAAGCGCAATCATATCTATGAGAATCCTCCTATTTGAATTCTCTCATGCATCCCCCTAGCAACTTCCCCTGAATCTTTCTTCTTATTCCAAGAATGGAGGTGAGACACCTCTTTAGTCTTCCTAGTCAGAATTTGCCTCCAAAATTTCTTAGGAGCTAGCTTAGAGAGGTGTAAGAGATTCCCTTGTCTTTGACGAATGTATTGCCTCTTTTTCCTTTTAGTTAGGGCTTTATATATTTTTATCTTGTCCATTTTAAGAGATTCATCAACAGCTTCCTTAATTGCTCTCCTCGCACTTTTACACTCTTGGTCATACCATGGATTGGTTTTGCTATTTCTTTTATTATTTGATATAGGAAAAATTAGGGTAGATCAAATGGCCACAAGACAAGGGTAGATCGAGTAGTTTATAATCGTTTCCACGTTTTTATTGTTACTGCCAGAGAACGGCTGCAATTTAATAGCTTAATGCTATTAATATTGATTTTCCACTTCTCCTTTCGAAAATTGGCCGTGGGAGCGCTTCCTAAACCTTCTATATCAATACATAAGGTTCTGTAACTCTAGATTGATAAATAAGTTTTGATTGTTATTGTCAGAGGATGGCTGCAATTTAATAGCTTAAAGCTATTAATATTGATCTTCCACTTCTCCTTATGGAAATGGGCCGTTGTTATAATAAAAAATATATAAAAATAATATAACTTTTCCACATTCTTATAGCTGCATAGATTAATACTACTCAACTTTCAAACATTATTGTAGAGTAAATTTATATTTACATTTATAGATTTAAATTTAAAACTGTATAGTAGCACATTTTCTCTTCCCGTCTGTTTAGTAGAAGTGCCAACGTACTTTGATTTAGTTCATAATCAGTTAAGTTTATTAGGAAGAATTTCATGATTTATATATTACTTTATAACAGGGAATAGTGAATTAAGTTACCATAGATTAACTATCATAAAATTTATTCAGAAGTATTTTTTTGGATTCGAACTTTGATACAAATCCTTAGGAAAGAGATCCGTTGGGTAGATCGAATGGCCACAAGACAAGGGTAGATCGAGTCAGATTTGACAAGATTATAGTTCAAAACGAAGTTATGAACATAATTTTATTGAAGAAACATTGTGCAATTAAAATAAGCATGATTTAGTCAAGCCACCACGTTTAAAACCACATGTGCCACATGACCGCAAATGCAAACTAAAATTTCTGAAGAATTGCATGCCCGTGGCACTACGTATGCGTAAAACGAAAATCTTTATAGCTTGACTCATGTTGTAAGTCAACGCATTCGGTGGTAGAAAGCATTCGCTTGAAGAATACGGATGTACTGTAACGTGAGGGCGAACTTTTTAATACTATTATTATTATTATGATGCTAATTAAGCATGCCTTGCCCTTGTCTTGTGGCCATTCAAATTACAACTGGCATATCAAATGCCACAAGCATTTAATACGTCAAACGAGTTTCCACATCTAATTTTATGGCAAGTTGACAAAAAGAAACTTTGACACGGCAAAATTTAAACGTTATACGTTTTGTGTTTTGGTTTTTTATAATGAACATTCGATTATGCAATTTTTGTTAATATAATAGTTTTTAGTTATTTAAATTGAATTTCTCAACATATATTCTACACGACTCCGCAGAGGACATCAGCCACGGAATCTTCTTGTTATCACCACGCTCTGCTCGCCCATAATCATAAAATAACAAATCAATGCAATTTTTCCATGCAATTTTTTGTAAAAATACCCTGTAAGTTATGGAATCAAGGGATAAACGAAATTATAATGAGAGCGCTGTCGCAGAGTACCGGAGTCTGAAAATTTTGGTGAAATGGAAAGAACAAAGGAGGTGGGATCTGGTAGGATGAGAGCTCACAAGCTCCGAAGCCGGTACGGGTCGATTCCCGGAATCGACCCGTACCGGCTTCGGAGCTTGTGAGCTCTCATCCTACCAGATCCCAAATTCTATTAATTGATGATATTGGTTTTATTGTGTTATGAAATGAGCAAGTTAATCGAAACTAACACCTATGCAAGATGAGGAGTCCACAATGGCCATCAGTTTAATATTACACTTCGATGAGATGTTTGAATGCTAAATAAATGGCAAGAGGTTTTCACTATCATACGTGACGTATGGGAGGCACAGCAATCCACATGACTTCCTTTCGAAACCACAGAACATGACAAAATCCAAGCCTGTGTTCTACATAGCCATGGCAACGTAGAGGATGGCCAAATCGACAATCTATGGGATTGGGATTCTTTTTCCGTTGGCGTATTAATAAGGACGGTTATTTTTATGGAATTGTAGCGAGAGTGTATGTATAGGGTACAACTTAAATTTCAGTTTTTAACAAATTTTTATCGCATTCCACATAAATTTGATAGGAAAATATACCCAGAAAAACTCACAAATATAAAACAATTACAGGACTACTTTTGGTAATGTGATTAACCTGACAAAAATATCTATTTGAATTTACTCATACATATAGAATTTCAAAAAATCTGTAATCAAATTAACCTCAAAATGTGTGATCAAGTTAACCTCAGATGATTGGCGACTGGCATAAATATAGCTAAGTGATTCTTTGATCTGTGACAACAACGTGGCTTTCAAATCTGGCGCTTCATATGCCTCTCAAAACTCAAAAATTATGGAATTTGAGAGGCATATGAAGCGCCAGATTTGAAAGCCACGTTGTTGTCACAGATCAAAGAATCACTTAGCTATATTTATGCCAGTCGCCAATCATCTGAGGTTAACTTGATCACACATTTTGAGGTTAATTTGATTACAGATTTTTTGAAATTCTATATGTATGAGTAAATTCAAATAGATATTTTTGTCAGGTTAATCACATTACCAAAAGTAGTCCTGTAATTGTTTTATATTTGTGAGTTTTTCTGGGTATATTTTCCTATCAAATTTATGTGGAATGCGATAAAAATTTGTTAAAAACTGAAATTTAAGTTGTACCCTATACATACACTCTCGCTACAATTCCATAAAAATAACCATACTTATTAATACGCCAACGGAAAAAGAATCCCAATCCCATAGATTGTCGATTTGGCCATCCTCTACGTTGCCATGGCTATGTAGAACACAGGCTTGGATTTTGTCATGTTCTGTGGTTTCGAAAGGAAGTCATGTGGATTGCTGTGCCTCCCATACGTCACGTATGATAGTGAAAACCTCTTGCCGTTTATTTAGCATTCAAACATCTCATCGAAGTGTAATATTAAACTGATGGCCATTGTGGACTCCTCATCTTGCATAGGTGTTAGTTTCGATTAACTTGCTCATTTCATAACACAATAAAACCAATATCATCAATTAATAGAATTTGTGAACTAGAGCTCACAAGCTCCGAAGCCGGTACAGGTCGATTCCGGGAATCGACCCGTACCGGCTTCGGAGCTTGTGAGCTCTCATCCTACCAGATCCCACCTCCTTTGTTCTTTCCATTTCACCAAAATTTTCAGACTCCGGTACTCTGCGACAGCGCTCTCATTATAATTTAGTTTATCCCTTGATTCCATAACTTACAGTGTATTTTTACAAAAAATTGCATGGAAAAATTGCATTGATTTGTTATTTTATGATTATGGGCGAGCAGAGCGTGGTGATAACAAGAAGATTCCGTGGCTGATGTCCTCTGTGGAGTCGTGTAGAATATATGTTGAGAAATTCAATTTAAATAACTAAAAACTATTATATTAACAAAAATTGCATAATCGAATGTTCATTATAAAAAACCAAAACACAAAACGTATAACGTTTAAATTTTGCCGTGTCAAAGTTTCTTTTTGTCAACTTGCCATAAAATTAGATGTGGAAACTCGTTTGACGTACTAAATGCTTGTGGCATTTGATATGCCAGTTGTAATTTGAATGGCCACAAGACAAGGGCAAGGCATGATTAATTAGCATCATAATAATAATAATAGTATTAAAAAGTTCGCCCTCACGTTACAGTACATCCGTATTCTTCAAGCGAATGCTTTCTACCACCGAATGCGTTGACTTACAGCATGAGTCAAGCTATAAAGATTTTCGTTTTACGCATAAGTAGTGCCACGGGCATGCAATTCTTCAGAAATTTTAGTTTGCATTTGCGGTCATGTGGCACATGTGGTTTTAAACGTGGTGGCTTGACTAAATCATGCTTATTTTAATTGCACAATGTTTCTTCAATAAAATTATGTTCATAACTTCGTTTTGAACTATAATCTTGTCAAATCTGACTCGATCTACCCTTGTCTTGTGGCCATTCGATCTACCCAACGGATCTCTTTCCTAAGGATTTGTATCAAAGTTCGAATCCAAAAAAATACTTCTGAATAAATTTTATGATAGTTAATCTATGGTAACTTAATTCACTATTCCCTGTTATAAAGTAATATATAAATCATGAAATTCTTCCTAATAAACTTAACTGATTATGAACTAAATCAAAGTACGTTGGCACTTCTGCTAAACAGACGGGAAGAGAAAATTTGCTACTATACAGTTTTAAATTTAAATCTATAAATGTAAATATAAATTTACTCTACAATAATGTTTGAAAGTTGAGTAGTATTAATCTATGCAGCTATAAGAATGTGGAAAAGTTATATTATTTTTATATATTTTTTATTATAACAACGGCCCATTTCCATAAGGAGAAGTGGAAAATCAATATTAATAGCTTTAAGCTATTAAATTGCAGCCATCCTCTCACAATAACAATCAAAACTTATTTATCAATCTAGAGTTACAGAACCTTATGTATTGATATAGAAGGTTTAGTATTGATATAGAAGGTTTAGGAAGCGCTCCCACGGCCAATTTTCGAAAGGAGAAGTGGAAAATCAATATTAATAGCATTAAGCTATTAAATTGCAACCATTCTCTCGCAGTAACAATAAAAACGTGGAAACGATTATAAACTACTTGATCTACCCTTGTCTTGTGGCCATTCGATCTACCCTAATTTTTCCTATATCAAATAATAAAAGAAATAGCAAAACCAATCCATGGTATGACCAAGAGTGTAAAAGTGCGAGGAGAGCAATTAAGGAAGCTGTTGATGAATGTCTTAAAATGGACAAGATAAAAATATATAAAGCCCTAACTAAAAGGAAAAAGAGGCAATACATTCGTCAAAGACAAGGGAATCTCTTACACCTCTCTAAGCTAGCTCCTAAGAAATTTTGGAGGCAAATTCTGACTAGGAAGACTAAAGAGGTGTCTCACCTCCATTCTTGGAATAAGAATAAGGATTCAAGGGACGCTGCTAGGGGGATGCATGAGAGAATTCAAATAGGAGGAAACAAACTAGAAAAAAAGGAATGAAAAGAGAAGTTTAAGAGAAGAGAATGGGATAAAATGAAGTGCGACGAGTATATAGACTAGATCAACTCTTAAAAAAGGTGGATCCATTTTCAACATTGTCCCTCCTAACGTGCGTCTAGAAATAAAACAATTGCATGTGAAGGTGGGAGAATAAAGTATTCATTGTTTGATTCGAAATTACTTGAAGATTTGGGTAGATGTGTTCTAGATCCGCGCAGCGCCACCCCCGGGCCGCCCCGCCCCGCCCGACCGGCGGCGGGTCAATTCCCGGAATCGACCCGCCGCCGGTCGGGCGGGGCGAGGCGGCCCGGGGGTGCTGCTGCTGCGGAGGGGGCGGGGGAGGGGGAGAGGGAGGGGTGGCCGAGGAGGGGGCGGTGGCGGTGGAGGGGTGGGCAGGGGGGCCGGGAGGGGGCGGTGGTGGGGGATGGGTGGGCGGGGGGGCCGGGGAGGGTGCGGTGGCGGGGGATGGGTGGGCGGGTAGGGGGCGGTGGCGGTGGGCGGGGAGGGGGCGGTGGCGGTGGGCGGGGTGGGCGGGGTGGGCAGGGGGACCGGGGAGGGGGCGGTGGCGGGGGAGGGGTGGGCGGTGGCGGTGGAGGGGGGGCGGGGAGGGTGTGGGCAGGGTGGGCTGGGGGGCAGTGGCGGTGGCGGTGGCGGGGGATGGGTGGGCGGGGTGGGCGGGGAGGGGGTGGTGGCGGTGGAGGGGTGGGCGGGGGCGGTGGCGGTGGAGGGGTGGGCGGGGGAGAGCACAACTGTGATTTTCGCATTGATTTTTAAGTTAATTATTATTTTTTGAAAAAAAAAGTTGTTATTATTATTTTTTTGACATGAAATTCATAAAAAAAACTATTATTTGACCATTTTTAGTTAATATTTTTGTATAAAAATTGTGATTTTGACATGTTAATTCTAGCAAAAAATTATCAAAACGTTTAGTTTTTTTGTTATATTTATGTTAAAAATGGTTATTTTTATGTCCATTGTTAAAAAATGTTGTTTTTTAGAAACAATTATTTCATGTGGATTGAAAACTTAATTAAGGATGTATAAATATGTAGATTATCTAAAATTCAAACTATCGACTTTCTAATTTAAAAACGCAAAACAATAAAAACCCCACTAAAAAAAATAAAAAATTAAGATAGAGAACAAGAAAATATGAATAAAATGACCACTTCAAAAACTATCAAATTTAGAAAATAATTTTTTACATTTCACACACTAGAAAATTTAAAGTCAAAAAATAGGTCTTTTAAAAAAAGGGTGTGATGCAGAATACTCACTTTTTAAAATCAGGATGAAAATCACTACCATTCACTACCATTCTAAAACTTAATGCACATGAAAAAATTAAAGTTCCAAAAACCATGTTCTAAAAAAAACATGTGTATTCTGCATCACCACTTTTGAAAATCGGGTCATTTTTTTGCCACCTCTACAAAACGGGTAACAGTATCAGTTCCCGTTTCAAAGTTTACATTGTTCTAGACTAAGTTCGGAGAAACAACCTGTGAGGGGGGTGCAACAAGCCATCATGCACAGGCTGGCAATCTATTAGAAAATCACTGAAGCTTGTGTACTTGACAAGGCAAGACATGCTGTTGTGGAAGGTTAGTAGGGAGGCTCCAAAATGAAGATAAGAAAAAATTTTGGAGGGTGGTTGTAGCTGCTACAGTACCATCCATAAGAATATCAAGGTATATCAAATGGATGTGCGTTTTGCATTTCTCAATGGATATTTAGAAGAATAACTTTACATTGAGCAACCAAAAGGATTTCTTCTCACCTCCGATGAAGGGTTCATATGAAAACTGAAGAAGGCCCTATATGGATTAAAACGACCCCCCATGTCTTGGTACGAAAGTCACTGTTGATAGTAACCTTTATGTAAAGTTTGAAGGCAACCATCTACTAATAGTAGTTGTGTATGTGGATGATATAATATTTGGAAGCAATATGGAATAATTGGAGCATCAATTTGCAAAATGTATGCAAACATAATTTCAAATGTCCATTTCAGCTTGATTTCCTTGTCTACAATCAGCTCGGTGTCTTCATAGATCAGTAGACTTGTACACACTCGCTCAACTGCTGCTCCAGTTGTACTTTCGTTAGTGTCCTTTGATCCTGATCTCTTGGAGGCCATTGATCTTGGACTGCTAAGAGGTGTATGAACACCTGTTATATGTAGAGACAAAGTGACATGCATGGCAAGAAATCTGTTAACTAAAGCAAATAAAACTTGAGGAACAACATGCAACATACCTAGGAATTGACTGGCAAGGATTGCACAATTTTTCCCCTGAGGCTAGGAGACTGGCTACCAAAACTACGTAAAAGGAAGTCTGGGCTGTCCTGGAGGTTGGCTGGCTGTTGGAATTACGCAATGCACAATCTAGGCTAGCCTGTTGACTGCTAACATTGTACAATGCGCAATTTCAACTGGCAATGGTTGCAGGCCCAATGACTACATTGTGCAATTTTCTGGGCCAGTAGTCATTGTCCCTCAAAATTGTGCAATGCAAGACTGGAGGATAGTCATTGGGTAGAAATTTTCATTTCCTGAGAGGAAGATAGAGCCTTCCCTCTCAGGATTGCACAATGTTGTCTTGGTGAGGCAGAGTCCAGGCAAAGGCTATCCAGACCCATCGACAGGAAACTAAAATCAAATGTGAATGTGAATGCATGGTGATTCTGAGTGAAAGTAGGAGTGAATAATCGTGCATGCAAATAGTGAATGAAATATTTAGAAAACGGAAAAACATGCATGTGGGTGAAGCAAGTTTCAAAATCGGTGATTATTCGTGCAAAAATTTTTCATGCATGTGACAACAGTGAGATGCTAAAAAAAATTGAAACAATGCTAGTACAAGCTATTATGCATGTAAACGACATCAAGCGTTCACAGATATCAAGCAAACAACACTCACACAAGCGAAAACACAAAAAGCGACAAAAATGCTGCAAAAGACAAGTTAAGAGGACTTACCCACGAATAGCTAATTTGGACATGTCGAAGACTCCTGGATGTGTTGTGGGATGTCAGAGCTCCAAGATCGATGTGAATAATTGAGCTCTGAAGTTTAAAATAAATAGGTTTGAGGCTCATGACGCGCATGCCACAAATCTAGGAAAAAGCAACACTTGGAGGAAAGATTCTAAAACGATCTTTGCATGTAACCTCTAGCTACTAAAAATAGATCCCTAAAATATAGGGATTCTTTTTTCATGTTGTTTTTTGCTATTCCGAGAAAAAATCAGCCCATGCATGCAAGTCATTTTTTCTTAGTCCCGGGTGGAACCAATCAACTCAATGGCACATGCAACAACCTGCTGAGTTGAAGGGAAAATTTGCGCATTTCTTGTTGGGTGTGGAGCCTGATTATCTTCTGTATTCAAAGGTATCGCCGCATTTGACCCCAATTCAAAATGGGGCAGCAATGCCACCTGTAAAATATTCGCTGCAAGGGGGGTCCGGGGGGGCGACTACAACCTTTAAGGAGCCCCCCCCAGGCGGGGGGATCGGGGGTAGCACCCCCGAAGCTAAGAATAGATGTAAAATTGCCTTGTAAAATGTTGTAATTTCATAGTCATTCTGGGCCATTCATTAGGTGGAGATCTAACGGGAGAAGTTATGTTTAATTTAGGGTTTTTTGCCCTAGAAGGCAACCCCTCACTATATATGAGGGAATTGTGTTGCGTCTATGTATATCTATATTCTGAGTGAGGAAGAGAGATGAGATTGAGAGTGAAGAGGGAGTTACAGTGGATTTGTTGTAGGTTGTATCTCTTCAATTTGCTAGATAATATAAAAATAAGGACTGGTTGTTTCTCCATGGACGTAGCCCAAACTAGGTGAACCATGTATATCTATGTCTCTCTTGTTTTATGCATTTTCTGTTTTTATATTTCTGCAATATTTTATGTGTTCCATTCCTCTATAATATATAATTTTCTAACATTTCTGGGAGGGAGATGGGCTAACTGCCCAAAAGGATTGCACAATTTATGGGTTGAGCAACTGACTGTTGCCCAAAATTGTGCAATTTCTGGGCCGAGTAGCCCTACTCGGAGGATTTGTGCAATCTTTTCAGTGAAGGGTGACAGGAAGATTTGCATAATTTTGGAGCCCTGCAGGCTGCCAGACAGCATTGCACAATTTATGGAGGGAAGGTTGGTTCCCCTCCAGAATTGCACAGTTTCTTAAGGGAGTTGTTCAGCCTGCAGCTGGACTAAGTTCGGAGAAACAACCTGTGAGGGGGGTGCAACAAGCCATCATGCACAGGCTGGCAATCTATTAGAAAATCACTGAAGCTTGTGTACTTGACAAGGCAAGACATGCTGTTGTGGAAGGTTGGTAGGGAGGCTCCAAAATGAAGATAAGGAAAAATTTTGGAGGGTGGTTGTAGCTTCTACAGTACCATCCATAAGAATATCAAGGTATATCAAATGGATGTGCATTTTGCATTTCTCAATGGATATTTAGAAGAATAACTTTACATTGAGCAACCAAAAGGATTTCTTCTCACCTCCGATGAAGGGTTCATATGAAAACTGAAGAAGGCCCTATATGGATTAAAACAACCCCCCATGTCTTGGTACGAAAGTCACTGTTGATAGTAACCTTTATGTAAAGTTTGAAGGCAACCATCTACTAATAGTAGTTGTGTATGTGGATGATATAATATTTGGAAGCAATATGGAATAATTGGAGCATCAATTTGCAAAATGAATGCATCATAATTTCAAATGTCCATGATCAGAAAATTTCCTTCTCCCTAGGTCTAAAAATTACTCAGTCTCCACAAGGATTGTTTATATCCCAGTCCAAATATATCAAGGAAACTCTGAGAAATTCGGGATGGAAGATTGTAAACCAGTTAGCACACCCATGACTATAGGTTGTAAGTTGTGCAAATAATATGGAACACCGCTAGAAAATCAAATTGAATTTAGGTCAATGGTAGGAATATTATTGTATCTAACAGCTTCAAGGCCAAACATCATGCAAGAAGTGGGCTTGTGGCCAAATTTCAATCTTTCCCGCGTGAGAGTCATGTTGTTGTTGTCAAAAGGATTCTCAAATATCTTCAAGGAACAACAGAGTATAGATTATGGTATTTGAAGAGTAAAAAAATAAATTTGAAGGCCTACATGGATGCAGACTGGGCTAGAAGCCTTGATGATAGGAATAGTATTTTTGGTGCAGCTTTCTTCTTGGGAAATGCTTGTCGTTGTGGGTCAGCAACAAACAAGCCTCCATTTCTTTGTCGACTATTGAAGTAGAGTATATTGTTGTTGCTACCTGTTGTATGCAGATTTTGTGGATGAATCAAACCTTGAAATATATACAGGTATAGATGATTGATCCCATTCCACTAATGTGTGACAACACAAGTTCCATCAGCATCTCCAAAAATCTAGTCATGCATTCAAAGACTAAGCATATTCCTATCAAGTTCCATTTCTTGAGGGAAAAAGTTGCAGCAAACACTATCAGAATTGAGTATGTGGCCACTAAAGAGCAACTAGAATATATCTTTACCAAGCCACTAGCAAGAGAACCATTTGAATATCTCAGGCATCATATAGGATTTGTGACTCCTCCCTCCAAATGACTTCATTTTGGTAGGTGGTGGCAGCTACTCAGCATGTGGAACTCATGGGAGAGTAGGTTGCAATGGTTCGGGGGGAGTATTTGAGAAGTATTATCTGCCACTAATGTCAATGGGGGAGAAGATTGGCATTGGAGTAGACCATTCCTTGCCTAAGGGGGAGCTTATGGTGTTTCCATCAATGCCAAAGATGGATATTTTTGGAAAATTAGTGGTATATGGTTGGTTGTGTAAGTGTTTCCATTGATGTCAAATAGGGGTCATCATGATGATTGGGTGTTTGGGAGGAATCCCATGGTTGTTGGAATGTTTTGTAAAAAATCATCATAGTAGTAGGCTTACTAAAAAAGCCATAAAATGATGACTACAGTGATGGAATTCCATGGAAGCTGCAAGCTTTATGTAGAGAATCATCACAATAGCAGGCTTACTGAAGAATTCATAAAATGATCATTATGGTGGCTGAGATTTTGTCCTTCCAAGTAATAGAAGAAGAGTCAAGCAGAAAAGTGTAGCAAAGAGTTTGTAGTCATCTCAGAAGTAAGAAATCAACTCAAATCCTACATGAGACCCCTATCCAATGCAAAGTTCTCTAGCAGAGTTTTCCAACGATATGCGGAAGTTAAAAAATGGATTTCTGAATCAAAAGATATGACTTGCCAAAGTTTAGGGATTTGAAGCCTTCGGAAGGAAGGAATATCAGAGTAGAAACCATATCAAATATTGGGATATCATAGATCAGCGCATCAGCATATCGAATATTGGAACCTTGGAGACTAGTACATCGAGACATCAACACATCAGATATTGGAACCTCGAAGAGTTATAGTAGGTGGCACATCAAAAGTTGTAACCTTGGGATATCGAAAGGACTAAGGCATCAGAATATCAGCATATTGGAGGTCTGGGACATTGAAATATTGGAACTTCTTAACTGATTTATTCTAAGTAGTTACTATGTCTAGCAATTCTGATAGTACGAAAAATAACTGAGGAATGTCAAAGAATATTAACAGAAAACAAAAATGCAAAACCAAGGCTTGATGGGCCCTCTTCTCTCTCCTTTGGTAGGACACGTGGCAGAATAAGATTGGCTTCAAGAAGCGAAAGTGGCATGTGACATTAGCATGATGTGGCAGTATGACAGGACACGTGGTAGGTTGATTCAACATTATTGGGTGGCCTAATGTGCCATGTCCGAGTGACATGTGTCATCGCTATGAAGCCACCACATGAAGTAATTATGTCATATCGGAAGATTAAGACCTCATAACTTCAATGCATATGATTTTTAAAAGCTACGATAAAAGGGGTTTTCGATATTGGGTTGGCACTTGGTCACGAGAATCCAAAGAACCAAGGCCTTAGAGTTGTTAGCAAAGGAAGATTGGCCCTCGTAAGAACAAAATGCCTTAGCACCTAAAAGGTAAGTTGTAGGTAACATATCTTGATCCCATGGAGGAGAAATTCTCAAGGAGCAAAGCATCACAAGAGCTAAGGATATCGGGGCTAAGAAATATCGTAACATTCCACCTTTGTGAAGTTATGATGTAGAGTTTCTCTGATGATGTAGTACAGCAAGTTAAAGGATGTATGGGTCGGCAGTTCTGAAATTGAATGCAGGCTCAGAGGATTTTATCATTAAAAGAGGCTAAACTGGCAAAAGACTCTGTAACAAGAAATCAAGGACAACATTTTTGGCAGAGATGAATTCGGGAGAATGAAGGAAGCAATCGGTTGCTTCGCGTGCATGAATGGTTGTGATAAATGAGAACAGAGCGGTCACCTCTGTGAACTGTCAAAATCTGTGGAGTGATAAATGAGAATGGGACTCTTGAAGGAGTGTGCAGTGTTGGCTTAGGGGGTCTTGACCCAGGTACAAAGTTAGTTGCACCAACCAACAAATCCCTACACAATTGACCCTTTCGACAACAACTCACGTAGCGCAGGCTACATTCTCACCTGAAGCAGTATGGGGGGATGCAAGAACCAAGTTTCTGCATCCAAAGATGAGTGTGATGTCTTTTAGCACCTCAGATCTACCTTCGTGTAGATCGATAATCCCTTAGGGATCGGTACTGCAACTCTATTAAAATAGCCTTCAGACCTTCGCAAAGGTCTATGATCGGCTTTTGCGGACCCTTATCAGTTGATTTATTTGCTTACATGCATCAGAGAATAATCCTGGATTAGTGTTCGTGAAGATCTACTTAGGTTATTTAGAAAACATAACAAAATTCATCACAGTCTTTGCAGAAGTACTTAACATGCATTGTGTATATCTATTAAGAGTTATTCAAGAGATTCGCACATCATTAGATTAATATTTCATAAACACAATATTCATCCATAGCATATATCGTAAACAAAAGTAAAAAAAGATAAACAGATATACACAATATTTCTTTGGTAATCTTCTTTATTGATCTTCAATATGGTATTACAGACTCAAAAATACCATGCGCACTCAGCTGTGGGGGTCCACGCACTCAGCTGCGAACTCTACCTAGGCCTCTGCACACTCATCTGGAGAGCCTTTCTCTATTATCTGACCCACTTATTTGAGATATCACTTCTAAGACTCCATCCATTGTTTACAAAGATTATGCCTTAGACTCTCTAAGACACACCTATTTATAGCCTTTTACATACAATCCCATGGTCTATGAACCATGGGAGGATCTCAAAACTGACTCAACTTTTACATAAACAAGGGGTTAAAACTCCTTTGACTCCTAACCATCTACACGCTCTACATCCACAAATCGTGGAGAATTTACATTAGTTACAAAAAATACATCAAAACTTGGGTTATTTTAACCCCAAAATTGACGCAGGGGACCCCATCCCAACAAGCCCCCAACACAAAGATCATGAATCACCCTCAAGTCACTCGACTGGCACTGCAATCTTGCTGTGAAGATCCCACAGTTCCACCTAAATTATTGCAACCTCAGTCGTTCTTTACGTAGCTGCCTGCTTAACGTCCTCAACCAATTTTTCTGTAGTTAGTCCTTCTACAGCCAGTCTCATTGTTTGTTGTGTTTTCTGTAAGCCCTTCATCTTATCCTGGATGGTTGTCATGATCTAATAAGCTTCATTCAACCATGGCTGTAGTGTGGCCTTTAGAAAAGCCTCCTTATTTTGTGTTGCCTCTACCTGTGTGAGGAGCTGCTTCCCCTCCTATAGTTTGGCTAGGCGTTGCGTTGGCGCAATGGAGCACGCCGTTGCCCTAACCTTGTCGTTCTCCCATTGCAGCTCCTTGATCTATGTATTCAGTGTCTACAGGTTCATATCTTCCTATATATTTGTCACCAACTCCATGGCTTGCTCAAATAATGCTGAAAATTTAGCAATTGTGACATCCAAGGTGGTCATTGCTTCTTTTATGGTGGCTCTGCGCTTCTCCCAGACCTCAGGCAGAGTCATGGGCTGCAACTTTAACTACAACTCCATGATATTCATATTGAGTTCAAATTGAACTCAGCCAACCTCTTCCTTGGCCTTGCGCACACCAATGGCTAACTTCCTGATCTTCGCTTCTGGCTGTGCATCTTCAAGGATGTGAACCTCGGGCAATGTTCTGCATGCCTTTGCAACTGCGGACTCTAGTCGAGAACTCTATGCCTGCAACAGCTCCTTTTCTTTGAAGGCCTACATCTTCTCATTGAATGTTTTCTCGTTGTTCACTCTGTATTCTCTGATATGGTTGAGAGTGCGTTGCTCCCGAGCTCTCAATTCCTCAGTGACACCTACATGCAGCGCGTGAAGAATCTCATTGGGGAGCACCACCATGTTCAACCTAATATTCCTTATTGTGTTGAGGATGATGCGATTATCAGTCATCTCCATGTGAAGGGACCCTTTTGGTAATGAAATAGTTCTAACTTCAAGGGTCCTTACCAATTCAATTTCTTGACTCGTCCCAAGTGCCAAGCTCGATTGTTCTGCACTCACTTGACCAATGCCCACATGGATCCTCTTTTCTCGGATCTACAGCTCACACAGATCCTTTTGGATTCTCCCCATCACCTACATATATTGCTACTCGAACTGCTACAGTGCTTCAGTACTAGTGTCCCTTATTTTATCCCCAATCTCATCGAGATCGCCCTCCATCAATACCATGGGATCACCCTACAACTTGTCCGATTTTTGTTTCTTCCTTGGGCATTCCTACTGTTGCTTTCTACACCTTTTTAGAACAAACGGGGTGCTCTGCCCCTCATCTCCTTTGTCTCCTTGTTCTGATACTTCTTCTTCCTCAGTTTTTGGCAAAGGTGATTTTCCACTTCTTTGTGACTCGCACTGCTCTTGTTATGCCTGTTCCTTGGCAGCGCACTCTTTCTCCATTCGATCCTTCTCTGCGTCTTCCTTCTTTTTTTTCATGGCCAAGTTCTACGCAGCCTGCTTAGCTGCTTCCTTTCTCTTCTACATTATCGAGCTTCCTATACCCTTACTTGTCCCAACATCTAAGTCTGAGGGGGTGCGCCACTCTATTGGCCATCGCACGATCACCTCCTGTACATTTGTCTCTATCACCAAATATGGAAATTCATGCCATTTCTATTGTGGATCCTTTTGCATTTGAATGTAAACTCTATGGAAGTCAGCCTTGAATGTTGCATAGGCTTACAGTTGTGTGTACAAGGTCAAGGACAACCTTGGGCACTAGTTGATAGTCATGCAAAGACTTGATTCCATCAGGACCCAAAATATCTTTGTCTCTATGATCCATGCGGGGTCCTTTGTAGCCCACAAGGAGCCGAACTACGCTGCCTCCAGTAATCCTTCTTCTAGCGGAGGAAACTAGCTATTCTCCGGCAGTTCCCATGCAACCAACACAATATACAGCAACAACAAAGCGTAATGAAATGGATTGGTTTCATCCTAGGCCTCATGGTAGTTTTCCAGGAACTCCTGACATATATACCTGGACCAGTTGAACTGCACACACTTCGCGCATTGTGCAGCTAGGGACACTACGGGTGGTAGAACTTCATCTGCGAAACACTTTCTCATCACCTTCCCTGCTAAAATTTGGGTGGCAATTTGAACTGCGAGGTCATTTATAAAGGTGATGGAATATCCTCACCCCTTCACAAGGTTGAATTATTTCTTCACTCTTTCTGCCAATCCTTTTCTCTTGTCTTTCAACCAAACTCCTTGGCCAGATTCAATCCCTCATATGGTAGGTGTGTGATCCTGTGAATGAGAATGTCAGTGATGGGGATAGTCCGTCCTAGCCATAAGCACCCATCATGCACCAAAGTGAGTAGCTAGTGCACACAAATTGTGGTTATAGGGGTGTGGTGATAATGGGGCACCCACAATAGATCAAGAAAACCTGAATTCTCCACACCGTGGATCCATTCCACCGCCTCTAGCACGGTAACACCTGACTCCATGTAGTAGACGCGATTCATATATTTATCTGTTGCTAAGTGTGGAAACCTAGCATGATCTACAAGGTCCCAATCTTCCATCTTCAGCAGTGGGATCCGCATAAGCGGCAGACCTTCAAAGGAAACCTGCTCAGGCGGAAGGGGCGTATAAATGGAAAATTTGTCTAAACCTAGATCCTTTGTGACCTTCACCTTCCCCTTGCATGGAGGGAAATAGTTAGGTAGCTTTGTGATGGGCTCCACTCCCTCAGCGTCTATGTCTTTTGTACCTTGGCCTTCTTCCACCTGCAGGTCAACTACCTTCTTGGGTTTTTTGTCTTTCTTTTGTTTCTATGTTGTAGAATGCTTCCAGGGGGACTTGCACACTGGTACTAGATTTTTATGCTTATCCTTATTTGGTTTATATGTTTGGGTTTATCTTGCAGGGGTAGGCTTCATCCTAGGCAACCTCAACATCATAAGCACAGTAGCTGGAGCTTCCATACTCACCACTTCCAAGGTGACTCCCTCAGAGGCAACATCGCTGCCAGTACTCATGGTTTCTGCAGGGCCTGGTCCAAGCATATTTTCAAGAATTAACCTCTGATTCAACTCAGACAGCTTAGAAAATGCAAGGCTCACAACTAAATCCTCCCAATATGATCGGTTCATAGGCAATAGATGGAAAATGTCAACAAGAACTCTAAGGGCGCAAAGTGTTCTCTATTGGACCGGTATGCATAATGTATAGGGGGTTTTGAATTTGAATCCGATCGTTCCCCCCAAATTCTAACAATTAATGTTGTTCTGGCGACAGATCTTCAAATATATTCACCTTAAATGCCGTGAGCCTGCTCCTCTTAATTGTCTTTTGGCTGTCAAGTCATGAACAGTGACTCCAACAGTCACTTTTCTGTTGTGTTGTGCAACACCTCCCTCCAGAGCATAGCTTCATAGGTTGTATCTACATCATCTTCCTGGAAACCCGCCTATTGTGTAGTCCTCCAACCCTGGCAATGTATTTTATAGTCTTGTGCTCCCTTGCAACTGCCTAGAGCACTAAGATTGTCGTACCACCATATAGTCATTGAATAGGATCCCCCATATACAGCTTCAATCGGCTTCCATTCACTCTTCCCGGAAAAGGTTCTCCATTCAACTTCACGAGCTAAACTATACCTCGATTTATAATTTCTTGGATAATATATGGCCCGAACGAATGCATCTGAAATTTCCCTGGAAATTTAGTGAACTTACTATCATATAACAAGACTAGATCGTTTACCTTGAACATGTGAATCTTGATGTGTCGATTGTGCCATGATTTTTCACGTTCATTCTGTACTTGCTTATGGAATCTAGCTAAGAATTGGTCCTCTTCAAGCTCCATCAACTACGCGAGTCATTCCTCCAAGGCTTTGCGATCTTCCCTACCTATGAGAGCTGCTATGCGTAGACTAGGCACAATATACTCTATTGGCATCACATCTTCTACACCATAGCCCAATATGAACGGTGTTTTTCCTGTCAGCTTCTTGCAAGTAGTCATATATGCCCATAGTACTACAGGCACGTGCACATCCCAATTATTTCATTGCGCATTATAGATCTTTGTCAGCGCGTTCTCTAAAATATTGTTGAAGGCTTCAACAGTTCCATTAGCCTATGGGTGATATGGTGTACTCTTTTGATGGTAGACCTAGAATTCCTCTGTTAACATGCTGATGGTAGCCAAATCTAGTTAAGACATACTAAAAAAAAACTTTGATGTTGTATCCCCTATACAATCCTTAATCAACTGTGCTTTTTCCCATCTGGTTAGATATTCCATCGCGGTGATGATGTAGCGTGCACCAGTTTTCTTACCTAAGCGCTGAATTGGCCCAATAAAATCAATCGCCCATTTTTCAAATGGCTGCAATGATACTTGAGGTTGTAATGGCAATTCATCCCTTCACAATGGTATGCCCATTCTTTGACACCCATCGCATGCCTTACAATACACTTTAGAATCCTTATGCAACGTTGGCCACCAGAGTCCTACACGCAAAATCTTCTGCATGATTGCTTTTCCTGCATAGTGTCCTCCCGCAGCCCCTCCATGAGCTTCAGCGAGAATGCCATTTCTCTCAAAATATGGCACATATCTTCACAATATTTCATCTGCTAATCCAAAAATGGATCCTAGATAACCCTCTAAATCTTCAAGTCTTCAAAATCTCCTAAAAGGTCAAAACCATCGCAAAAGGATAAGTTTTAGACTTATCGGATAACACTATTGGGACCCAAAAATATGAAGAAATGGTGGAAACAAGGCTTATCAGAGGCTTAAACCAAATCTACACAGGAGCTGTCGGATCTGGCCAATCAACGGTCTAGATCAGATTGGCATATCGCATCAGCAGTGACAGGTGGAGGCAATCAAAGGCATAACATGCAATGGGACCGAGCCAATGCGATACCGCAATCACCGATATCGGCGGATGGCAATCGGTGTTGGCATAGACCATACTATATGGAAAGTCCTCAAGCTTATGCAATATGCGATTGGGACAAGTTGCATCGCAATATTGCATTGACGCATTACAGGGAGCGGACTATAATACATATATATGCAATGCGATGAAACCAGACCTGAAAAGGTTTCTAAATGCCACTATATATTATTTCAAGTCCGATAAAGCCATTTTTTTAGGATTTTTCCATATTTTAATGTATTTCTAAAATACAAAGGGACAGACCATTTGTGACTTGTGAACAACAACTTGTGGGCAGACCCGATAGGAGTATAGACCGGATTTAAGGATTTTTGAAGTCCGAAAAGATTGTGTTTTGGTGGATTTTCATAGTTTTTAATACATTTCTCTCCATTAATAGAAAGCGGTAGTTTCAGGAATTTCAAGGGCCCGATGCACTCGTCCGTTACAGAATAGGTGGCATCCATCCCTGAGGGCATATAATTGCTAACACTCAAAGAGGGGATTTGAGCGGACCAAAACAGGAAGACAGAGAGCTCGAGAGGGAAAATGAACCAACAACACCGATTTGGCTTAAAATGCCACAGAACGATAGAGAAAGTGGTTTTGTTGGTTGTTGAGGTTGTTGTTGGGTTTTGTTGCTGAAAGTGAAGCCAAAGTAGGAAGTTGAGGCGAAGGAGGCAGCGCAGAAGCCAGGGAAAATTTTAAGAACCCCCCCTAAATTTATAAATATAATAAATGGGCGAATCTCCATGGTATATAAGAAAAATTGAAGGCGATTTTATCAATAATATAATATGTATATATAATTTTTGGGCGAATCTCTCACAAGGCATGGCGAATATTTTACTCAATTATAAAATCTTGTAAGATCTTGGCGAGTCTTTCACTAAATAATAAAACGTTGTAAAGTCCTAGTGAATCTTAGCATAGGATACATGCTGGTTTAATTCCCCCATTTAAATAGGCTACATTCCAGGTGAATACCATGGGTCAATACCATGTGCCATTTTGGTGAATTCCATGGGTCAATACCATGTGCCATTTTTATTTTTATTAATTCTAATATTAGGGTTAATAATGGTTTTTTGCATGGTATTAATAACAATCTAGTCCATGGTGTTTGTCCCATAGTATTTTGGCCATAGGTTTCACCTAAATATAACCCATTTTTTGAGTGTTCGTAAATATAAGGTGACTTATGGAGTAAATATAAAAAAAATGTTTTATTTGTTTACCATACCTCTTTTACAAATATGGTATTTGGCCCATAGGATTCACTTAAATAAAACTTCTTTCTTGAGCCTTCATAAATAGAACGAGGGTTATGGACTAAATATAAAAAGAGGTTTTATTTATTTACAATACGTCTAGTTTATTTATATTTTTATTTATTTACCATACCTTTTGAGTAAGTATAAAAAGACGTTTTATTTATTTACCATGCCTCCACTTACTTATATTTTTATTTGTTTACACCCTTACATGTATATAAGGTGACTTATGGAGTAAATATAAAAAAATGTTTTATTTATTTACCATACCTCTCATTTATTTATATTTTTATTAATTTACCATACCTCTTTTATAAATATGGTATTTGGCCCACAGGATTCACTTAAATAAAACCTATTCTTGAAAATGGGCGAATGGATTCACTTAAATAAAACCTATTCTTGAAAATGGGCGAATGGGAGGTTGTAAGTCCTAATTTCAAGGGCTAAATTTACCTTTTTTACTCTCTCCCTTAAAATAAGGTGGGCTATTTGAGGTGATTTGTAAAAATGTACTATGATACAAAATATTCGCCCACTAAAAATTTAAAACCCCTTAATTTCGCCAAAGGGCGAACATTCGCCCCTAAAATTATCCTTGGCAGAAGCAGAAAGGTAGCCAAGGGAGTCACTTGGAAGTCAAGTGAAAAGCCAAGAGGGTTGTAAACTGATAGAGGGTAGAAAGAAGCTAGAGCCGAAGAGCCAGAGCCAGAGCCAGAGTCGAAGAGCCAGAGTCAAAGCCAAAGAGCCAGAACCAAGAGCTAAGAGCCAGAGCCAAGAGCCAGAGCTTCAAGATCCAAGGGATAAAATGGTGTCTGAACCCACTGTTTCTATGTAGAACAGTAGGAGTTGAGCCAAGAGCTTGTAAAAAGGACTTATACCATAATCCCAGAGAGCCTAGTTGAGTTGACTAGAGCTCACGGAGATGTAGCCCAAGAGTTGTGGGTGAAATCCTAATTAAATTGGTGTTTCTGTGTGTGTTTTATTGTTGCATTGTCTCTATTGTTTTATTTATTGTTATATGAATTTATATGTCAGTTTAAGCACATCAACTTACAGCACAACAACATAAATTAAAGCATGTAACCAGTGAAAAACAAATACCAACATACACCTATATTTTTAAGCATTTCTTAATTCCGCGTTGGTTAATCATAAAGACTTGGGAAAATTTAAAGCTTTCGAAGTGGGAGAGGTTCTTGTAAGTTAAACAAGCAGCATAAGTGCCCCATTTTCAGATCAAGTGGTATCAGAGCCTAAGTTTGATTAAACCCACCTTCAAAGAAGGTTATATCAGAATGCTTGATTGACAGAGAAAATATTGCTTGTCTAAAAGGTGTTTGAACAACAAGAGGCTGATTGTATGCTTGTTTGCAGATTGACTATTTTCTAAGTTTGCATAGGTAAAGGGAAAGCTACTGATAGCTCAGTTTGGGAAGGACAAATATGAAAAAGGGCTGAAGGCATTCTTCTATCCAAAAGAACCTCAAGGCAATCTTTGGAGCACAAGAGGTTTGTTACAAAAGGTTGATGAATGAGATCTTTATTTATCTTGTTGAAGTTTTTTTGTTCATTGACATAATGACAACTTCTACAAGTGGGTCCTCAAATTCTACATTCTTCACAAGATTCTTCGATTAATACATGAAGCAAGAATTGTCCACCATGATGGATATGGTGAGAGAAATGTATGAGGATGGAAGGAAGAGGAGCATGCTTAGAGAGCAGCTGAATTCCATGAAGGAAGAGAAGCATATTTTTTTGACAAATTGCAGGAAATGGAGAGGCAACTTCATATTGCAAATATGAACCTAAAGAGGATGCATGAGTTGGAGACACAACTCTTTGTTTCCCAAGAAGTCTTAGTCAATTATCAGCTAGAAGAAGAGGTAAAACATTCCATTTTTTCTTCAAATTCCTCTAAGGATGCTTATATTAGTTCTATTGAAAAACATACTATAGGCATAGGTTCCAAGCTAATGTCCAAGATGGGCTATGAAGGAAAAGGCTTGGGTAGACATGAAAAAGGTATTGTTAAGCCAATAATAATTGAGGAAAGGCCTAAGTATTTGGGTCTTGGCTATGGAGAGTCTTATGGAGAAAGTTACAAGGCTACCATGAAGGCCATTGAAACAACTCCAAGAAGGAGTTGCATTACAGAGTGTGAAGATTGTATTTAGGAAGAATGCAATAGCTTGAAACATCATTTGCAAGATGCAGGTGTTCAGAAGAACACACTTGAACCAAAGAGTTAGGGAGACTCCAACAGCCTTGAAGAGATTGATGGTGTTCCAAAGGGATCCATTTCTTCATTTGCTTCACCTCCACATGAAGGCAATAAAGGTGAAAGAGAAAGGTATAAATCTGGTTCTAAACATTTTCCTTTTGATTGTACAAAGCATGATAAATTTCCACATAAGCATGGGGAAAGAGTTGCATGTTCCTTTTTTGGTTTGGATAACCATAATGTTTCTAGATGTTGGAAGAGAATGGCCACATACAGGAAGAAAAAGAAGCAAGAAGCCATTACATCCCTCCGTCAGAGATCATTTCTCTTTTTGCATTTCATTTTTAGATGTCTCGCTCAATTCACTCAATTGCATTCCGTTAGGAGCATGACATAAATCTGACGGAAGTGTCTTGTCACTCATTACCCCTCATGCCTTATCCATGCTAGCTCAGGTCTGTTCATCAAAATCAAGTTTTAAAGTCACTTACAGTCCTGTTTTAGTTTCTAGATCACAAGAGTCATTTCAGTCATTAGGTCTAGGGTTAGTCAATTTGGTCTTCAATAATGTCTAATAATGCCAGCAGACTCATGAGGGAGGTTCTTCATAAGTGTTATTTCAAAGATTTTCCTCATCATATGGATGGATTATGACTTTTCTTCAAAACTCTGTTTTGAAGAAAAATCAACATTTCATTTTTGTAATAATTTTCAAAAGTTTTTCAATTGATTTCTTCAGGCGCAGTCCTGGTCTCCTTTGCCAAATTCCATGTCAACTATCCCTGCAAAAAATTGCCAAGAATTTCATCATTTCAGTCAAAAAATCAAAAAGGAAATTTAAAAACAGATTTGTATTAAAATGGAAAAAGTGCCAATGCCAAAACATTACAAAGATGGGTCTTGGAGAGTCAAAAATCAAATCCATGTCTTTATAAAGATATTCTCATGAAGATCAATTTCATTTGCATGCCAAGAAAATAAAGAAGCCACTCAAAGAAAATTGGTTGAGTTATTATGTGATTTGGGTGAAGTTGGAGGAAACATGGCCGGCGCGGCGCATAGAGCAGGTGGCACGGCGCACTGGGAGAAACCACACAGTGTAAATTAACACATGCGCGGCGCATTGGGATGGCGCGGCGCATTGGGTATGTGGCGCGGCGCATACACCTGAAAGCCCGAATTTGCTTGAAATTTATCCAAATTGCCCATAACTTGCGTGGTTTTTCCAAGTAGGGTCGTTATCTTGGTATTTCATCCAATTTTGTGATGATTTATGGTGGTTTATGGATGATAACGATTGAAACAAAAATCTTAAACCCTACCTCCAAAGTACCTCAAAAGGAAAATTGTTGTGGGTTTCAAAATCAGTGTTTTGCTACCAAAGTCACTCCTCTTTCCCATTCCTCCCTTGTTTTTATCATTCCCTAATTTCCTACCCCCCTAAGCTCATTAATTCCTTCTCCTAAATGCTCTATCCCAAATTCTCCAATCTCACACCTCAAACCCTACACAACAATTCCTAACCCTATACATCAAATCCCTCAAAACCCTCCTACATTTCCCTAATCCCTATAGTCCCAATAGTCCCTAATCCCTTACTACTTTCCCTCTTCCTAACAGTCCCTTGTTTCATTTGTTTCCCCTTGGTGACAGAATTCGAACACATCACTAAAAGCGCAGTTCAGCACAGTTTTCCTACACCAGCATCTTTTTCTCCAAGGCAGTTTGAAAAAAAGTAGTCATGGCATCTGAGCATTCATCGGATTATGAAATGGAAACCAAAAGTGACTCCCCCATGGAGGAACATGCACCCCAGAGGCCTCATAGAGGAGGTAGACATATCAGAGAAGAACCAGTCACCCTCACTGAATTACAGGCCTTCCCTCTTTCCATGTTTTGTTTCCAGCATCATTCATGCTATGAGTTTTGTCAAAAGGTGGCTAGTATTCAATTTCATCATGAGTTGGCTCGTCTATTTGTGTTGCATTTACATGGAGATCAAGCTACCTTAGCCGGTGTCACCTTCAGACTTACACCAGAATCTGTCTCACTAGCAACCGACATACCAAACATTGGGGAACCATGGTCCAAGAGGAAGAAGATTGACCGGTAGCATTATGCGCCATACATTAAAACCGGTTTCTTGAGGCAGCTCAAGAGAGTGTTTCCATTCTGATATCTGAAAGATGAATATGCTCCACTAATGAAATTAATCATGAAGTATTTCAGCTGTGAGGGATTGTTCTCTCGTATATATGCTTATCACATTAGGTTGCTCATGCATTTCACTAGGGTATGGATGATGAACATTTCGTATTTCATTTGCCGCAACATAGAGAGGATGACCACACTTGTGCAGCACAAAACCCCTCAGAAGCAACTTAACAATGTTTATCATTTTGCTCTTATTAAGATTTTGGTGGTTCATCAGCTTGGATTACAGGGCATCACTTGGGATGATTTCATCTCTCGTGACTTCTTCAGAGCTTCACGGGGATTATCGGAGGTTAAGCATGAGACAGGTGGAACTTCTCATCAGTATGAGCACCATGAGACCGCTAGTGTGTCGGTATTCATCACATATCAGAGAGGCACTAGACATTTGTTTGCAGCAGCGAAGCGAGTGTTATCTCCACCCGGGGTGGAAGGGGCCTTGCTTCCTCCATTAGCATCATAGGTACAGGACAAAGGCAAGAGGCCAATGCAGGATGAGGGGCCCTCAGGTGAGCAAGAGACCGACTTCATTCTCGTTCATGATGATGATACAGATACGGGCCCACAAAGTGCCAAACTTAGGGAGATCATCCAGGAGCAGCAAAAAGAGATCCAAGCCTTATCCATTGACTTGGAGAGAGCTAAGTGGACTATGAAATACTTGGAGCAGAGGAACAAACATCTTGAAGATCATCAAGCAATCATGGAGTTACAGAACATCCGCAAGAATCTCCAAGCTGCATAAAGGAGAAGGGTTGAGCTCACTTCATTGGAACATCGAGAGTATAATCTCGAGAGAGCTAACATCCACTTAGAGAGACTGTTGGATAAGGCCAATAAGGACCATGCATTGCTGAGACACATGGCTTTCCACTACATGGCACGGAACAAGGTCTGCAAGGCACGAATCAGAACTTTAAAGGCAAAGTTAAAGAAGGCAATAAGGAAGCAAAAGAGGCAAAGGGAGCTTGATCATCTTCAGATATTGGCCGAAACCTCTTTAGCCTAGGATGACACTTAATAAAGAAGCTCCAGCCCAAATTTCAAGAAATTTGGGCCATTTTTGGCATTTTGACAAATTTTGGCACAAAAAATAGGGTTTTTCTCCTTATGTGCCTCACCACGTGGCGGGCGCTTTTGCTAGGGAGCTCCAAATTGCAAAAAGTTTACATTTTTGGATTTTTCATGAAAAATCATGGTTTTTGGTGCATGTCCAAGAAATTTGGGCAAGTTTTGAGTCCCCAGGAGGTCAAAAACACTCAAAACATGACCTAATTGCCCTTATTTTGACACATAGGAAGCAGTCTTGGGAGATTGACGTTTTGGAGGGGCAAATGGCCACCAAATTCAGAAATTCCACTTGGATTGGAAATTAGACAGGTAGGGATTTCCAACAAGCACACTTGGGCTCAATTTGGACTTCGAGAAGTGCCTGAAAATCAAACCCAAAGTGGCATGACGCATAGAGAATCAGGCACAGCGCATAGAGGATTTTTGTCCATTTTTCACTCTTCAGCTCAGAAATTCACCCAGTTTTGACCAGTTTTGATTCTTGAAGTTATTCTTGACTTTTCATGATGTAATTTGATAACCATGATGTAATATTGACGCATTTTTACTTTTTCTATAAGATTCACTCACCAAAAGGTGAAATGTGAGTGAATGAATCAGTTTCCTAGTGTATAGTGGTAAGTTGTTTGACTACCTAGATTTCAGTTCCTTGTTTAGAATTGGTTTAAACTGCTCCTAGAATGATGAGCTCGACCCATAAAGGCAAGGGAATAGGTTGGGCTAGTCTATATTATGTAATTTCTAAGTCATTTTCAGAGTTGGACACTTGGGATTGCTAAGCACTTCATTGTACATTTCATTTCTGCAATTTTGGCAAAGGAAAGACCAGGGTTTTGCAGCACTTGTTGGGATCCTTGTGGCTTTGTGTTTGGATGGTGTTTTCCCCATGTATTTGTAAGTTCATGAATGTTTATTTATGCCATTTCCCTTCTCTTGCCTTCTGCAATTAAACTAATGAGTACTTAAGGTGGAATTCATAAACTGCTATGCTCTGCCTTTGACTTTGGTTTAGTTTTATATGTTTTCTTCAGTTTGTAGAGGTTCCTTGATATAATCTTGCCCTCTTCAGCTTCTCAGCTATCCTTTCCATCCATTCATTTAATTTTAAGACATCCCTACCATTGCTTTTCTCGCCCCAACTTGAACTCTGCAAAAACTAGGCCTCATCCCCGGACCCAAAATTTGCCTTTCCCTTTTTCCAACAAAACCCCCAAAAACTCAAAACAAATCCCTATACTTAATACCTAACCTAAAATCAGTTGTTAAATCAGTCATCTCAAGCCCCGTTGACCACTACGTGTCAACTTCCCATAGCAGTACACCCCCTTTTCTTCGGAAAAGGGATAGCGCTTGATTGACGTGTCCGTGCCATTCGACAGTGATCGCCGACTTGATCAATTTATGTTGTAAACCCAGTCTGCATGTGTGAATTTTAAATAATCTTAGTAGAGTTGAGTCATGTATGTAAATTTCCTAGGTGGACCTAATTTTCTAGTGATAATCTATTTTCCGGAAGGTTTTTTGTCTCACCGATCCATGATCGGCAGAGTTTTCCTTCAGCCTAACCCCAAAGCTGGAATGAATTTTGTCATTATAATCTTAGAGGAATCCTAGTGTGTTGATCTGCTAGATTATATTTGGTCGCAGAACTGGGTGGTCTATGAGGGTCTATGTCAAAAGGGTTTTCCCCTTTGAGATGTAAAATTGTAAAGTCATGATGTAAAGTGTCTTGAGGGTTAGAAAATGTTTTAATCCCCTCATAAGTCCTAAGTCCTAGGTCCTAGGTGATTTTTCCAAAGGCTAAGTTCGAGGATCCAAAAATAAAAATTAAAAAATTAAAAAAATTAATTAACTAAAAAATAGATAAAATAATAATAAAATTAAAAAAATAAAAATAATTAAATAATTAAAAAATAATAAAATAATAATAAGTCAAATTTTTGGGTAAATAAATGCAGAATTTTAATTTTTTAATGCATTTAAAAATTCGATGGATGAGATTAAAAGAAATCTTGATCCCCATCGACAGTCGAGATTAGTTTGACATGGATCACTCGAACTAGCCATTGGGAATTTTTCCTTTAAATAGGGTGCTAGGGGTCATTTGAGATGGGATTTGATATGAGAGTCTGGTGCTAAAGAAAGCTCTCTTGTAGTCATTTTCTGTGCTATAAAGAAAGACTTTGGGGTTGAAATCTTGCTGGTGTTACTCTTCTGGAAATGCTGTAAGATATTTTATTTTTTTGCATAATTTTATTTTCAGCTATTGATTTTAGCTTGATGAAGATTGATTCGGGCACAGGTATCTTGTCTGGTCTCTAGGGTTTGAATGATAGTTTAGATTCTAAAATATAATGGTAGGTAGCTCCATTTGATCTGGATTTCACTATCGTTTTTTCCCTCTATGTTAATGGTTGATTTTAAGCTGTGCAGGAAATCTTCTTTTTTTAGATTACCTGGTGTTCGGGGAAGTTCTCGGCTAAACCAGCCAACTCCCGGATTTTGTTTTCTGAAAGAGCCCAGCTAGTTTTAATCCCGAGCTTATCATCTGAAAATTTTTATATGAATGCATGCAAGGTTTTCTGAAGTATCTCACATTAAAATTAAATTCTGATAATGTTACTGCGATTATTGACAAATCTGGCTGCTTAAGAGTCTTAAATCTGTAAATGTTGTAATTATTTAGCTGATTTAGGGTTTCAGTTTTGTTCCTGGCACATTTTACTTCTGGGTTTTCTGTTTCTTTTTTCCATTTTGCAAGTACAGGTTTTGAAAAAAAAAAAAAAAAAAATTAGAGCTTCCATCAGACAAACCTGAATGCAGGGTGATTTGAAATTTACTGGAGAATCTGGAGGGTTTTCTAATCCATCTTTCTGCTGCTACCTGGAGTCTTCAATTTTCGAAGAAATTTCGAAATTTTTTAAAGGGTTTTCACTGTCCAAACCCTCACGCAGCTGCATGTTGTTTTCATTTCTCTACGCTGCCTCCTCATTGCCTGCATTCAAAACCCATCCAACCCTCAATCCCTCCATACTCTGCGTACTGGCCAGCCCTCTCTCATTACCAGCTGTTCTCATTCAATCCGTAGCCATTGCTGCCAAACCACGCAGCCCATCCCACAGTTGCAACACGCACAACACTCGATTTTCTCTTTCACGCAGGCTCCATTCCCTTCATGCAATGCCCGCAGCCTGCAAACAAACAAACAAAAAGAAAGAAGTCCGCGCAGTTCTGGCCTGAGCTGCCTCCAAACCTCTCCACGTACATCGCTGCTCCACTTCTCTCGGCTGCCTATCCCCTACACGCAGCGTCTTCCTAACCTGCGAAAGCTTCACGCTGCTGTAATTTCGGCCTCTGCTCCTCACGCGAACTCTTCGAACCTGCAGCCAGCCAAAAAAAACAATTTTCGATATACGTATGGGTAATATAGCATAAGTTTTTCTTTGTTCCCTTTTTTTTTATGCGTTGGTAAAATTCAGCGTAGGTTGTATTTTTTGGTTTTTAGCTTTAGTTTTGTTTCATTTTTAGTTTAAGTTTAGATGATTTTAGTGTATTTTGATATGATAAATAAATAAAAAATAAAGTTTTCTAGATTTGATTTAGGTTATTTTTAATTTAGATTTAAGTTTAGAATTAGACCTTTTTTTGGTTTTGTTTTGTTTCATTCATGAAAAATAAAACAAAAAAGTTAAAAAAGGGCATGAAAAATTTCTTTTAGATTTAGATTAGATTTTAGTTTAAGTTTAATTTAAGTTTCATTTTTCCATTTTATTTTGGTGAGTTAGTTTCAAATTCGATTTCATTTAGTTTAGAATCTAAATTAATATATATATATATATATATATATATATATATATATATATATATATAGATATATATATATATATAGATATAAATGAATTCCAATTTTCATTTTTGCTATTAGGTGTTAGTAATTTTTTTTAATTGTCTTTTTTGTGTTATTTACTTTTATTTAGCTTAGGTTCTAGTCTTAGAATTGGGTATTTTTAAGTTTAGTTTTGTTTTGACTTTGATTTAAAAAAACTAAAAATATCAAAAGCATAAAATGTTTAATTCTTAGGTTTTTAGTTAGTCTTGTTTTAGAATTTAGTTTATATTTAAAAAAATAAAAATAAAATAAATAAAATAAAATCATAAAAAATTAAAAAGGTTTCTTTTTTATTTTTTAAACTTTAGTTTAGACTAGATTTTATTTAGGATTTTAATTTTGTTCTATTTTGATTTTTTAGCTTAGAATTATATAAAAATGTATAAAAAATAAAAAATAAAATTTGAAAAAGCATAGCTAAAAATTGAAAAATCATTTTGGTGTCTTTTTGTGGTATTTTTCTATAGCTAAATGCACTTAAATATTCATCTGAAGTCAGCTATGTGAAAGTGGTAACTAGTCAGCATTTAAATTTTATGATCATTTAAAGCATTTAATTTTTCTTGAAGTTTAATTGCTGAATCATCATTAAGGCATTATGCATTTGTTGAATATCTTACATCGTTTGGGTCATTTGATAATAAGTGATTGTTTTACATGGTTTATACTTTTGCAACATTTAATAAATAATCATTTAATCATTGACTCCATAAGGCACTGGTACATTAATTGCTAAATCAATCAAGTGCTAAATCACCTTGTTCTGTCTCCCAACCCAACTGGTCCACAATTGGTCTTCATTCATCCCATAGGGTCTACCCCTCTTAGCCGCGAGATACGGCTTAAACGGGAGATCGAGGATCAGGGTGACAGCCCCTGGTCTAAGCGTTGTCATGACAATCTGTGCGATAACATTTTTTGGCGTCGTTGTCAGGGACGCTTTATTCTCAGTGTTTTCAACGACTTTTCATCATTCATCTTCTCATTTCTCATCATTCTTTCATCTTTCTCATCTCTCATTTGAGCTAGCAGATCAACATTTTTTGGCATCATTTGGATTTTTTCATCGCCTTATCTTTCATCATATCAGCAACTACTCTTCAGTTCGTTTCTTGTTTGGGTGGCAACTCCATTTCTTTTATTTTTTCCCAAACAAGAAGCCTCCCTCATATCTGCTTGTTGGTTTCTTTTGGATCCTAGAATTAGATTCATTGTTCAAGTGGCGACTCCACTTCTTTCATCTATTGATTTTCTTGAGCAGAGATCTCTTTATATCATCCAATTGGTCCCTCATTATTCATCATGGATTATTCGTTTAAACCATGTCATTTTACTGATGATCTCCATGATATTCCGGAAGTGGCCATTTCTAAATTACCTTTGTTCTCAAGTGGTGATTCAGTCGCTGTTAAAAGACATCTAGGCTTTTTTACTCGTATAATGATCATATATTGTAGACCCCCTCAGTATAATCATGAAGATGTCAAAATGCATCTTTTTGTCCTTTCTTTAGAGGGTGATGCTTTGAATTTGTTTAATAATTGTCCTCAAGATTCTTTCACTTCTTTACAAGAAATTGTCAATGCTTTTAAAGATAGATATGGTTATCCAGATAGCTCGCCTTGTGCCCCTAAAATTGTGCAACAGAATGAAAGTAATCTTATGAAAGGTTCAGCTGTCGGTGAAAGATTCCAAGAGAATTCTTCATATCAGAATGTGCCATCCACCTATACTATTGCAGATCAAATCCATGATAGTGGAAAAGCAGGGACAAATGACAACGAAAAGGAAGATCAAAAGAAAATTATACAATAACTAATGTTGTTGGTAAAAAATATAGAGATCAATCAAACTAATTATGCCAATGATGTGATAACTTTATGCACCCACCTAGAAAAACGTAATAGGGAGATGGAGATCATGAAAAATCAACATGCTAAGGAAATTGAGACCATGAAAACTAATCATGACACAGAAATTAGTTTTATGCAAAGCAAGTTATCAGGCTTAGAGGAAAATATGACGACCGTGAAAGCTAATCATGATAAGGAAATTAATTCTATGAAAAACAAGTTATTAACTATGGATGAAGAAATGACTATCATGACATTCGATCATAATAATCAGTTGGCTACCATGCCAAGGAAATCATTGCTATGAGAGTTGAACACTCTAGCCAGATAAATGCCATTACAATACAAGTACATAAATTTCAACAGTGGATTAAGGATGAAAGAAACTAGGAAACATCAATAGATCAGGAGCCTTCTCCTTTGCTGCAACAAGCTCCATCTTATTATGAGGAGGTCATTGGTTCGATTGAAAGGTGGTTAATTGAAGGTGATCCAAATAAAATTAAAAACGATAAATATCAGATGCAAGATGAAGAAAGACATGTCACACATATCTTACATACTTCATCTGATAGCTTTGAAGCAAAAAGTTTCACGTCATCAATAATACAGCCTACCAGGAATAAAAAGCGCAAGAGGAAGAAAATGAGAAAAAGATTTGATGCATCAGACGGCCGTGAGCACCTTGATTTTCGGATAGGAAAAAGTCCTACCATATGTAGAATTGGACATGGCACATCCGACAAGCTGCCGACAGATTTGCCTGAAAGCAGGCAAATGCTTAGTATACACTATATTGAACACATCTGATGCCATGGGGCATCCTTTGTATTGTATTTCTAACCCTACTCCTTGTCATTTCAGCATTTCATTTATGTTTTAGGATTAGATTTACTTTTCCAGATAGTTAATAAATGAAGAGCTTATATCTTTCATGTGCTTAATGTTATATGATGATTTTGGGATGGACGCTACTTATGTTTTATTGTGTATTGTGTGGATGCAGATTCTGGAGTCTCACATTCCTGCAGTGCAGAACGTGTCCCCAAGTGGAGCCAGATGTTGACCACTACGTGTCAACTTCCCATAGCAGTATACCCCCTTTTCTTTGCAAAATGGATAGCGCTTGATTGACGCGTCCGTGCCATTCGACATTCATCGTCGACTTGATCAATTTATGTTGTAAACCCAGTCTGCATGTGTGAATTGTAAATAATCTTAGCAGAGTTTAGTCATGTATGTAAATTGCCTAGGTGGACCTAATTTTCTAGTGATAATCTACGTTCGGGAAGGTTTTTTGTCTCACCAATCCATGATCGGCAGAGTTTTCCTTCAGCCTAACCCCAAAGCCAAAATAAATTTTGTCATTATAATCTTAGAGGAATCCTAGTGTGTTGATCTGCTAGATTATATTTGGTCGCAGAACTGGGTGGTCTATGAGGGTCTATGTCAAATGGGTTTTCCCCTTTGAGATGTAAAATTGTAAAAGTCATGATATAAAGTGTCTTGAGGGTTAGAAAATGTTTTAATCCCCTCATAAGTCCTAAGTCCTAGGTCCTAAGTGATTTTTCCAAAGGCTAAGTTTGAGGATCCAAAAATAAAAATTTAAAATTTAAAAAAATTAATTAATTAAAAAATAGATAAAAATAATAATAATATTTAAAAATAAATAAATAATAATAAAATAAATAAATAATAAAATTAAAAAATAATAAAATAATAATAAGTCAAATTTTTGAATAAATAAATGCAGAATTTTAATTTTTTAATGCATTTAAAAATTCAACGGATGAGATTAAAAGAAATCTTGATCCCCATCGACGGTCGAGATTAGTTTGACATGGATCACTCAAACTAGCCGTTGGGAATTTTTCCTTTAAACAGGGTGCTAGGGGTCATTTGAGATGGGATTTGATCTGAGAGTCTGGTGCTAAAGAAAGCTCTCTTGTAGTCATTTTTTGTGCTATAAAGAAAGACTTTGGGGTTGAAATCTTGCTGGTGTTACTCTTCTGGAAATGTTGTAAGATGTTTTATTTTTCTGCATAATTTTATTTTCAGCTATTGATTTTAGCGTGATGAAGATTCATTCAGGCACAAGTATCTTGTCTAATCTCTAGGGTTTGAATGATAGTTTAGATTCTGAAATATAATGGCAGGTATCTCCATTTGATCTGGATTTCACTATTGTTTTTTCCCTCTATGTTAATGGTTGATTTTAAGCTGTGCATGAAATCTTTTTTTTTTAGATTACCTGGTGTTCGGGGAAGTTCTCGGCTAAACCAGCCAACTCCCGGATTGTGTTTTCTGAAAGAGCCCAGCTAGTTTTAATCCCGGGCTTATCATCTGAATTTTTTTTTATGAATGCATGCAGGGTTTTCTGAAGTATCTCACATTAAAATTAAATTCTGATAATGTTACTGTGATTATTGACAAATCTAGCTGCTTAAGAGTCTTAAATCTGTAAATGCTGTAATTATTTAGCTGATTTAGGGTTTCAGTTTTGTTTCTGGCACATTTTACTTCTGGGTTTTCTGTTTCTTTTTTCCATTACAGGTTGCAGGTACAGGTTTTGAGAAAAAATTCAGAGCTTCCATCAGACAAATCTGAATGCAGGGTGATTTGAAATTTACTGGAGAATCTGGAGGGTTTTCTGATCCATCTTTCTACTGCTACCTGGAGTCTTCAATTTTCGGAGAAATTTCGAAATTTTTTAAAGGGTTTTCACTGTCAAACCCTCACGCAGTTGCACGTTGTTTTCATTTCTCTACGCTGCCTCCTCATTGTCTGCATACAAAACCCATCCAACCCTCAATCCCTCCATACTCTGCGTACTGGCCAGCCCTCTCTCATTACCAATTGTTCTCATTCAATCCATAGCCATTGCTGCCAAACCACGCAACCGATCCCACAGCTGCAACACGCACAGCACTCGATTTTCTCTTTCACGCAGGCTCCATTCCCTTCATGCACTACCCACAGCCTGCAAACAAACAAACAAAAAGAAAGAATTTGGCGCAGTTATGGCCTGAGCTGCCTCCAAACCTCTCCACATACATCGCTACTCCACTTCTCTCGGTTGCCTATCCCCTACACGCAGCATCTTCCTAACCTGCGAAAGCTTCACGCTGCTGTAATTTCGGCCTCTGCTCCTCACGCGAGCTCTTTGAACCTACAGCCAGCCAAAAAAAAACAATTTTCGATATACGTATGGGTAATATAGCATAATTTTTTCTTTGTTCCCTTTTTTTTATGCATTGGTAAAATTCAGCGTAGGTTGTATTTTTTGGTTTTTAGCTTTAGTTTCATTTCATTTTTAGTTTAAGTTTAGATGATTTTAGTGTATTTTCATATGATAAATAAATAAAAAATAAAGTTTTCTAGATTTGATTTAGGTTATTTTTAATTTAGATTTAAGTTTAGAACTAGACCTTTTTTTAGTTTTGTTTTGTTTCATTCATGAAAAATAAAACAAAAAAGTTAAAAAAGGGCATGAAAAATTTCTTTTAGATTTAGATTAGATTTTAGTTTAAGTTTAATCTAAGTTTCATTTTTCCATTTTATTTTGGTGAGTTAGTTTCAAATTCGATTTCATTTAGTTTAGAATCTAAATTAAAAAATATATATATAAAAGAATTCCAATTTTCATTTTTGCTATTAGGTGTTAGTAATTTTTTTTTAATTTGTTTTTTTTTTGTGTTATTTACTTTTACTTAGCTTAGGTTCTAGTCTTAGAATTGGGTATTTTTAAGTTTAGTTTTGTTTTGACTTTGATTTAAAAAAACAAAAAATACCAAACGCATAAAATGTTTAATTCTTAGGTTTTTAGTTAGTCTTGTTTTAGAATTTAGTTTATAATTAAAAAAATAAAATCATAAAAAAATTTAAAAAGTTTCTTTTTTATTTTTTAGACTTTAGTTTAGACTGGATTTTATTTAGGATTTTAATTTTGCTCTATTTTGATTTTTTAGCTTAGAATTATATATATAAAAAAAAAAAAATTGAAAAAGCTTAGCTAAAAATTGAAAAATCATTTTGGTGTCTTTTTGTGGTATTTTTCTATAGCTAAATGCACTTAAATGTTCATCTGAAGTTAGCTATGTGAAAGTGGTAACTAGTCAGCATTTAAATTTTATGATCATTTAAAGCATTTAATTTTTCTTGAAGTTTAATCGTTGAATCATCGTTAAGGCATTATGCATTTGTCGAATATCTTACATCGTTTGGGTCATTTGATAATAAGTGATTGTTTTACATGGTTTATACTTCTGCAACATTTAATAAATAATCATTTAATTATTGACTCCATAAGGCACTGGTAGATTAATTGCTAAATCAATCAAGGGCTAAATCGCCTTGTTCTGTCTCCCAACCCAACTGGTCCACAATTGGTCTTCATTCATCCCATAGGGTCTGCCCCCCTTAGCCGCAGGAGACGGCTTAAACAAAGAGATCAGGGATCAGGGTGACAGCCCCCAGTCTGAGCGTTGTCGTGACAATCTGTGCGGCAACAAGCCCCATAGATCATCTTTCGCTGAGATTGACCCGGAGAGAGCCCTCTCCTATCCTCATAGGGCTAGCTACGAGGCTGAGCGTGGTTTGATGTGGACCTAGAACCTTGTCTTTTCAACCTGAAGCAAATCTAGGCTCTAACATAGTGGCGACTCCACTAGGGAAGACAATGGTTTGCTTGTTGATGTCATTTGTTTTATAAGCTACAGACGGAGCCTGAAGTTATGCCAGGGAGCCTTCGAAATGCTTTTGCTTTGCATTAGTGCAAGTAGATAAACGTCGCTTCAGTCAATCTCCGGTCTAACTTGTAATCGTGACACTTGACCTGTAAATCGCCCAGTACATTTGAGAATTCTAAGCTTTTGGATGAAAGTTTAGAATTTGAAAGGTTGAACAAGTTCTTTATGTTCCTTTGATTTCCTGAAAATAACACGCTGGCTTCAAAGAGATATACCAGAGCTAATCCAGATCCAAATCCTCCCCCTTTCTACAAAAATCCCAATCTGATTTCAAGAATTGTTCGTCAAGAGAGCTCTGTGACTCCCGTGTTTAAATCTTGTTCATGTCCTGCAATTTTTAAGTATCTTGAAGAGCTTGATTTTGATGAAAAGTTTGAATTGTCATTGTTTGAAACCAAATCCGAAAGTGCTCTTGGTTCTATAGTTCCAAATCCTGACTTTGCTACAGCTCTTGAAGTTGAAAGAAACAATAAATCAATTGAGAATTTTATCTTGAAGCACCTCCAAAGTGAAATTCACGCTTCAAATATCATTGATTTCCTAGAAGCTGCATCTGCATCCCTTGGATCTTCCGTAACGGCATCCACCTCCAAAATTCCTACCGAACCACCCTTCATTCCCACCCTTCCCCCGCAGCCTACTATTTCTGATCAAAAGTCTGCTGTAAATTCACCTCCATCTACTCCTTCTACGTCCAAAATTGCTTCACCTCCGCATACACCTCCTCATACACCTCACACATCAACTGCGCCTTCTCCCCCAACATCTCCAAGGCCGATTGAAAATCCACCAAGAGCAATGGATGCTCGGTTTTCACCTCTCTCGCTACTTCAAGTTTTGGGTGACATGCCCACAGATTATCAGAGTAAAATTCCTTTGTTTGAGGGCACTCCTCAAAGTACCACATCTCAGCAACATGTGGACAAAATGACGGATTTTTTTGAGCTTCATGAGATTGATGCAAAAAGCATGACTATGAGATTATTCGTGCAAACTTTCGCGGGTGAGGTGAGAAAATGGTTCAGATCTTTGACAACTAGAATAATTCCCACATTAGAAGAGCTTCAAAGATAGTTCTTAGATCGTTGGGAAGTCAAGAAAGATCCTCTTCAGATCACTTCTGAAGATACCAAGATCAAGCGGAATGTTGGTGAGTCCGTGCAAGACTATTGTATTAGATTTAATGCAGTTTATAATGCAACTCCTGATGATTTAAGGCCAACTAGAAAGTCATCTTTGCTTAAGTTCCTGGATGGTTTTGATCTGGACATGGCTTATCATTTAAGAGAGAGAGATCCAACTACCTTAGAAGAAATGCAGAAAATCATCGTTAGTGTTGAGGCAAATTTGAATGACAAGATAGCTAGATTGAAAACCAAGAAGAGAGTTTCAATAAAGGAAGAAGCTTCTACCTCAAATCAGGTGCTTCGCAAGGTAGAAAAGATGATTGAAAGGTTAACACTTGATAAGCCTGAACCGCAGATCCAGAATCCTAATTTCCATGGACAGCAGCAACCTCAATTCAAGATCAAACAACGTGAGCAGCGAGCACAAGAAACGACATCACAACAGCAGCAAGTAAAGTCTCCTCTTTAGCAGAATTTTGTTGGTCTCGAATCTGATGATGAAGACAATGTAATAGGGGAAGAAAATCACTTCTTCACTCCTAATGATATGCCCACCTTTATCACTGAAGATGATGAGTATGCAGAAATTTCAGTTGTACAGCAAGATGCAGATTTTATCTTGGCGAATGACACAGCTCTTGAAGAGGAGTCGGATGAGTATCAAAGAGGGTATATGCATGCCTTGTCTGCCCAGCAGCGTTAGTATTCATTAATAAATAGAAATGTCCCCATCAATCCAATATAGAAGATAAAGGAAGGTCCAACATCTAAGAATGAGCCACCTGTTGCACCAAATAAAGGAAAAGAAGTTGTTGATCCTACTCCTAGAAAATCTCCATCAGCAAATGAACAAGTCAATCAACCAATTGTATCAAAAGATAAAGCTAAGAAGAAGGAGGTTCCAACCAAAGAGGTAGAAAAGACTTATGCTTTTAGTTTAGAAAATGAAATTTCTAAATTGAAGGTTTCCATTCCCTTGACTGAACTGATGAGGAACAACAGTTATAGAGGTCAGGTTTCCAAAATTTTGAATTTTGATCCATTGTCTGATATGGTGAGTGTGGAAGATGATCAACCTGAGCTGATTTTTGGACCAGCATTGAATGGTGAGTCTCCAGACAGTGATGCGCCTCTTTATATCAGTTTGAGAGTGCATGAGTTTGTGTTGCATAATGCTATGTTTTATTCTGGTGCCTCCCACAATCTTATGCCGAAGGCTATCATGGAAAAGTTGGGTTTGGACATTACCAGGAAATACCATGATCTTTATTCATTTGATTCTAGCAGAGTGAGATGTATTGGGCTCATTAAAGACTTGGTGGTCAGTTTGGATCATATTCCGGCAAAAAACGTTTTGATGTATGTGGTGGTGGCAGATATACCTCCTAGGTTTGGAATGCTTCTTTCCAGATCTTGGGGAGAAAAGATTAAAGGAACTATGCAGCTTGATTTCTCCTATGCAACGATTCTTGTGTTTGGCCAAATGAGAAAACTTTAACGGGAGTAGAAAATGAAATACACGATTACAAGCAAGGAGAAACAATTAATCATCTGATTAATTATCTACATATAGATTTAGAGTCTTTTGTTTTGTATTCAGATAGTTTCAATGAGATTGATAGTCAGTTAGTTGCATCAGATGATATTCCAGAAATAGCAGATAATTTCAGAGAAGTTTTGAAGAAAGAAAGTCAAGAACAAGACAATACCATTCAACAATCAGAAAAGGATAATGGACAGCAGGCAGAAAAAATACAGCAAACAGAGTTTCAACACTTGGAAGAAGAGGAAGATGGCCTGTGGACCATGGATTTCGATGGAGCAGTGGGAAATGATGGTGCTGGAATTGGTATTTGGGTACGCAATCCTTTTTCTACTCCAAATAAAGTGCCTAGTAATGTGTGGGTATGTTCTTACAAACTTGCTTTTGATTGCTCAAACAATGAGGCTGAGTACGAAGCTTTGATTGCGAGCCTAAAAATTATAAGAAAGCTGAATGCTAAGAGTATTGTTGTATATGGTGACTCCAAATTGGTGATTAAGCAAGTTAAAGGCGAATATCAAGCAAAACATCCTCGGATGCGGGCATAACGGTATGTTGTTCTAGACATTTTGAAGTTGTTTTCTGATTATACTTTAAAATGTGTATGCCTCATATTCAAAATAGTATTGCTGATGCACTTGCTAAGGCAGCGAGTAATTTGAAGATTCCTATGAATTCAAGTAATAAATTTGAAATACATGTGAAACACCGTCCGACTGTCCCGGACAAGCAAAGATATTGGCAAGTTTTCCAGATGATGAGGAGATTGATGATTTTCTACAAAACAAAGGTAAGTTCAAAGATACCTCAATTGATGTAGAATATGATTATGGTAAAGATAATCTGCAGATCAATCAAATGGAAGTGTTGCAACTCAAGGATAATGTGATTCCTAAAGGCTTGATACCTTTAGAAAAACTCTTTGATCATGATGATGTAGCCCGCAAACCAACATTGCAGCCAACAGAGAAGGGAGTCGAAGAGGTGAATATTGGAACAACTGAACATCCGAAGATGGTAAAGCTGTCCAAAACATTGCCACAAAGGGTAAAAGCCAAATATATCAGTTTTTTGTCATCTTTTGCTGAAGTGTTTGCTTGGGACTATTCTAATTTGAAAACATATGACACCAATATAATTCAGCACACGATTCCTATTAAGCCTAATCAGAAACCTTTCAGATAGAAGTTAAGAAGGCTTAATCCAAAATTGTTGCCATCAATTGAGAAGGAGGTAAACAAGTTGTACAAATCAGGAATCATTGTTCCCATCTGATTTTCTGATTGGATATCTAATTTGGTGCCCGTACGAAAGAAGATATGTGAGATTCGTTTGTGCATTGATTTTTGGAATCTCAATAAAGTTTCATTAAAGGATAATTATCCGCTGCCAAAAATGGATCACATACTTCAGCGAGTAGTTGGAGCATCTCGTATATCACTACTTGATGGTTATTTCGAATATAACCAAATTTTAGTCCATGAAGATGACCGAGACAAAACAGCGTTCACCACTCCGTGGGGGACTTTTCATTACGCTAAAATGCCTTTCGGTTTGAAGAACGCAGGTGCCACATTTCAGCGGGCAATGGATATGGCTTTCGCAAATGAGAAGGATGTCTTCTTGGTTGTGTACCTTGATGATTTGACGGTGTTTTCTAATTCAGATGAAGAACACATGTATCATTTGAAAACTGTTTTTCAAAAGTGCAGAAAATATGGTGTGTCGTTGAATCCGAAGAAGAGCTTGTTCGCCATGGATGAGGGCAAACTTCTTGGACACATCATATCAAAATATGGCATTCGTATTGATCCAGCACGTGTAGAAGCGATTCAACAAATTGATCTTCCCCGGAACAAGAAGGAGATTCAGTCCTTTAATGGTAAGATGAATTTTTTACGCCGCTTTGTGCCTAATCTTGCTGAACATTTAAGAGAAATTACAAACATGCTTAAGAAGGACAGCCAAGTGAAATGGACCGAAGAGGCTATAAAATCTTTCAATCTAGTAAAATTGGCTCTTTCTTCAACCCCAGTTCTAATCAGCCCGGATTATACTCAGGATTTTATATTGTTTTCGTTTGCTTCGGAGCATACTATGGCAGTTGTATTAATGCAGAAAAAGATGAGCATGAAAGACCCATTGCTTTCTTCAGGCAGACTATAAGAGATGCTACTTTGAAATACAAAATTATTGAGAAGCAAGCCCTTGCACTTATAAAAGCACTAAAAGATTTTCGCATGTACATTCTGCATTCCCATATTTTAGCTTATGTTCCTAACGCTGCTGTCAAATATATTTTGGTCCAAACAGACCCAGAAGGTAGACGAGGCAAGTGGATTGCAACTTTGCTGGAGTATGATGTAGAGATAAGGCCCACAAAGCTTGTTAAAGGATAGGGATTGGCAAAGTTAATGACTGAATCAAATTTGCACGTCTTGGACATAAATCTGATTTCTGCTATGTCCGATGAAAATGAGCAAGGTCTGTCAATTCAGGTAGCTGAAATCTTTGTTCTTTCTCCATGGTATTCAGATATCATATATGTACTTCAGAATTTGTCCTCGCCACCTGGTATGGCTAGAAACAAAGCTAGAACTCTTTAGTTAAAAGCTGCTAAGTTTTGTATTTTGAATTCTGCACTTTATTGGAAAGATCCCAGTGGTGTTTTGTTAAATTGTTTGGTGGAAGAAGAAGTGAAGCAGGTCATGGAGGATTTCCATAAAGGAGATTGTGGCGGTCACCTTTTTTGGAAAACAATGGCAAATAAAATTCTGAGGGCCGGATACTATTGGCCGATATTGTTTGCTGATGTGTTCAAAACTGTCAAGAGCCGTCATAACTGTCAGATTTTTGAAGGAAATCAGAAATTACAGCCTTTGCCGCTTAAGCCCATTGAGGTGAGTGCCACTTTTCAGTAGTGGGGGTTGGATTTCATTGGTGAAATTCATCCTTCTTCTTCAGGTCAGCATAGATGGATCCTCACGGCAATAGATTATTTCACGAAGTGGATCGAAGCAATTCCCACTAGGCAAGCTACGGATGAAGTAATAATTTCATTCCTTGAGAATAATATTTTGTCTCGTTTTGGTTGCCTGAATAGGCTAATCACTGATAACGCAGCAGATTTCAAGTCAAAAAGGATGGTTGAGTTTTGTAGTAAATATCACATTACTTTGGGGCACTCAACCACCTATCATCTACAAGGCAATGGATTGGCGAAGTCTTCCAACAAATCTTTGGTTAATATCATTAAGAAATTGCTGGAAATAAATAAGAAAAGTTTGCATAAGAAGTTGGTCCATGCACTTTGGGCAGATTGAGTGAGTCAAAAGAAATCCATTGGTATGTCCCCCTTTGAGCTAGTTTTTGGAGTTGATACAGTGTTTCCTACCTCTCTCGCAGCTCCGGTAGTCAAACTTTTTCAGGAGGCTGGTAGTGAAGATGATCCAATGCAAAGAAGACTAAATCAAATGATCCATTTGCATCAGACACGGGAAGATGTTTTTCAAAATATGTTCAAGTTGCAGGAGAGAATTAAGAAGATTTATAACAGAAAAGCAAAGGCGGAAAAATTCCAGTTGGATGATGTGGTGCTGAAGTGGGATGAAAGGAATGAGGAAAAGGGCAAGCACGGTAAGTTTGAAAATCTATGGAAAGGTCCTTTTAAGATTGCAGCATATCAGGGTCAGAATTCCTTTCTTCTGAAGGAGATGAACGGGGAAGATTTTCCTGGAGGGTCGGTCAATGGTCGGTTACTCAAGCGGTATCATTTCTGAGTTATTTCTGTTGATTACATTGTCACTGTAATTACCATTTTATTTCAGTATAATTGCAATTGTGTGCTGTGATCTTTTCTTCAGTCTGGGGCCCGAAGTGAAGGCTATAATTCTGAAGAAATATTTTAGTTTTGAGTTCAGTTTTTCGAGTCATGTTTTTCAATCATTTTAGTTTCATCATCGAGTCGCTTTGAGTCAGGCTTTAGTCAATAAAATGTGTCAAAGTCTTGTGTTGTTTGTCGAAATAATGACTCCATAGCCCAATGGACGAAGGCACTGTCTAGCTCTTCCAGAGATCTGTTGTTCTTGGCACCTCCAAGGAGCTACCATCCCCATTGGAGCCAATGTTAGAGTTGGTCTTTACATCCCTCCGTCAGAGATCATTTCTCTTTTTGCATTTCATTTTTAGGTGTCTCGCTCAATTCACTCAGCTGCATTCCGTTAGCAGCATGCCATAAATATGACGGAAGCATCTTGTCATTCATTACCCCTCATGCCTTATCCATGCTGGCTCAGGTCTGTTCATCGAAATCAAGTTTTAAAGTCACTTACAGTCCTATTTCAGTTTCTAGATCACAAGAGTCATTTCAGTCATTAGGTCTAGGGTTAGTCAATTTGGTCTTCAATAATGTCTAATAATGCTAGAAGACTCATGAGGGAGGTTCTTAATAAGTTGTTATTTCAAAGATTTTCATCATCATATGGATGGATTATGACTTTTCTTCAAAACTCTGTTTTGAAGAAAATTCAACATTTTGTTTTTGTAATAATTTTCAAAAGTTTTTCAGTTGATTTCTTTAGGTGCAGCCCTAGTCTCCTTTGCCAAATTCCATGTCAGCTATCCCTACAAAAAATTGCCAAGAATTTCATCATTTCAGTCAAAAAATCAAAAAGGAAATTTAAAAAGAGAGTTGTATTAAAATGGAAAAAGTGCCAATGCCAAAACATTACAAAGATGGGTCTTGAAGATTCAAAAATCAAATCCATGTCTTTATAAATATATTTTCATGAAGATCAATTTCATTTTCATGCCAAGACCAAAGAGAAGCCACTCAAAGCAAATTGGTTGAGTTAGTGTGTGATTTGGGTGAAGTTGGAGGAAACTTGGCCGGCGTGGCGCATAGAGCAGGTGGCGCGGCACAATGGGGAGGCGCAGCACACTGGGAGAAACCACACAGTGTAAATTAACATAGGTACAGTGCACTGGGATGGCGCGGCGCATTGGGTATGCGGCACGACACATACACCTGAAAGCCCGAATTTGCTTGAAATTTCTCCAAATTGCCCATAACTTGCGTGGATTTGATAGGTAGGGTCGTTATCTTGGTATTTCATCCAATTTTGTGATGAGTTATGGTGGTTTATCGATGATAACGATTGAAACAAAAATCTTAAACCCTACCTCCAAAGTACCTCAAAAGGAAAATTGTTGTGAGTTTCAAAATCAGTGTTTTGCTACCAAAGTCACTCCTCTTTCCCATTCCTCCCTTGTTTTTATCATTCCCTAATTTCCTACCCCCCTAAGCTCATTAATTCCTTCTCCTAAATGCACTGTCCCAAATTCTCCAATCTCACACCTCAAACCCTACTCAACAATTCCTAACCCTATACATCAAATCCCTCAAAACCCTCCTACATTTCCCTAATCCCTATAGTCCCAATAGTCCCTAATCCCTTACTACTTTCCCTCTTCCTAACAATCCCTTGTTTCATTTGTTTCCCCTTATTGGCGGAATTTGAACACATCACTAAAAGAGCAGTTCAACACAATTTTCCTACACCAACATCTTTTTCTCCAAGGCAGTTTGAAAAACAACAGTCATGGCATTTGAGCATTCATCGGATTATGAAATGGAAACCCAAAGTGACTCCCCCATGGAGGAACATGCACCCCGGAGGCCTCCTAGAGGAGGTAGACATATCAGAGAAGAACCAGTCACCCTCACTGAATTATAGGCCTGCCCTCTTGCCATGTTTTGTTTCCAGCATCAGTCATTCTATGAGTTTTGTCAAAAGGTGGCTAGTATTCAATTTCATCATGAGTTGGCTTGTCTATTTGTGCTGCATTTACATGGAGATCAAGCTACCTTAGCCAGTGTCACCTTCACACTTACACCAAAATCTGTCTCACTAGCAACTGGCATACCAAACATTGGGGAACCATGGACCAAGAGGAAGAAGATTGACCGGCAGCATTATGAGCCATACATTAAAATTGGTTTCTTGAGGCAGTTCAAAAGAGTGTTTCCATTCCGATATCTGAAAGATGAATATGCTCCACTAATGAAATTAATCATGAAGTATTTCAGCTATGAAGGATGGTTCTCTCGTCTATATGCTTATCACATCAGGTTACTCATGCATTTCACCAGGGTACAGATGATGAACATTTCGTATTTCATTTGCCAGAACATAGAGAGGATGACCACCCTTGTGCAGCACAAAACCCCTCAGCAGCAACTTAACAGTGTTTATCATTTTTCTCTTATTAAGATTTTGGTGGTTCATCAGCTTAGATTACAGGGCATCACTTGGGATTATTTCATCTCTCGTGACTTCTTCAGAGCTTCACAGGGATTATCAGAGGTTAAGCATGAGACAGGTGGACCTTCTCATCAGTATGAGCACCATGAGACCGCTAGTGTGCCGGTATTCATCACATATCAGAGAGGCACTAGACATTTGTTTGCAACAGTGAAGTGAGTGTATCTCCACCCAGAGTGGAAGGGGCCTCGCTTCCTCCATCAGCATCACAGGTACAGGACAAAGGCAAGAGGCCAATGCAGGATAAGGGGCCCTCAGGTGAGCAAGAGACCGACTTCATTCTCGTTCATGATGATGATACAGATACGGGCCCACAAAGTGCCAAACTTAGGGAGATCATCCAGGAGTAGCAAATAGAGATCCAAGCCTTATCCCTTGACTTGGAGAGAGCTAAGTGGGCTATGAAATACTTGGAGAAGAGGAACAAACATCTTGAAGATCAGCAAGCAATCGTGGAGTTACAGAACATCCGCGAGAATCGCCAAGCTGCACAAAGGAGAAGGGTTGAGCTCACGTCATTGGAGCAAGAGATTAATGATGATCGAGAGTCTAATCTCGAGAGAGCTAACATCCACTTAGAGAGATTGTTTGACAAGGCCGATAAGAACCATGCATTGCTGAGACACATGGCTTTCCACTACATGGCACGGAACAAGGTCTGCAAGGCACGAATCAGAAATTTAAAGGCAAAGTTAAAGAAGGCAATAAGAAAGAAAAGGAGGGAAAGGGAGCTTGATCATCTTCAAATATTGGTTGAAGCCTCTTTATCCCAGCATGACACTTAATGAAGAAGCTCCATCCCAAATTTCAAGAAATTTGGGGCATTTTTGGCATTTTGACAAATTTTGGCACAAAAAACAGGGGTTTTCTCCCTGTGTGTCGCGCAACGTGGCCTGCGCTCTTGCTAGGGAGCTCCAAATTGCAAAAAAATTACATTTTTGGATTTTTCATGAAAAATAATGGTTTTTGGTGCATGGCCAAGAAATTTGGACAAGTTTTGAGTCCCCAGGAGGTCAAAAACACTCAAAAAATGACCTCGTTGTCCTTATTTTGACACACAGGAAGCAGTCTTGGGAGATTGAAGTTTTGGAGGGGCAAATGGGCACCAAATTCAGAAATGACACTTGGATTGGAAATTAGATAGGTAGGGCTTTCCAACAAGCACACTTAGGCTCAATTTGGACTTCAGAAAGTGCCTCAAAATCAGCTCCAAATTGGCATGACGCATAGAGAATCAGGTGCGGCGCATAGAGGATTTTTGCCCATTTTTCACTCTTCAACTCAGAAATTCGCCCAGTTTTGACTAGTTTTGATTCTTGAAGTTATTCTTGACTTTTCATGATGTAATTTGATAACCATGATGTAATATTGGCACATTTTTACTTTTTCTAGAAGATTCATTCACCAAAAGGTGAAATGTGAGTGAATGAATCAGTTTCCTAACATATAGGGGTAAGTTGTTTGACTACCTAGATTTCAGTTCCTTGTTTAGAATTGGTTCAAACAGCTCCTAGAATGATGATCTCGACCCCTGGGGGAAAGGGAATAGGTTGGGCTATTTTATATTATGTAATTTCTAAGTCATTTTCAGGGTTGGACACTTGGGATTGCTAAGCACTTCATTGTACATTTCATTTCTGCAATTTTAGCAAAGGAAAGACTAGGGTTTTGCAGCACTTGTTGGGATCCTTGTGGCTCAGTGTTTGGATGGCGTTTTTCTCCATGTATTTGTAAGTTAATGAATTTTTATGTATGCCATTTCCCTTCTCTTGTCTTCTACAATTAAACTAATGAGTACTTAAGGTGGAATTCATAAACTGCTATGCTCTGCCTTTGACTTTGTTTTAGTTTTATATGTTTTCTTCAGTTTGTAGAGGATCCTTGATATAATATTTCCCTCTTCATCTTCTCAGCTATCCTTTCCATCCATTCATTTAATTTTAAGACATCCTGACCATTTCTTTTCTCTCCCCAACTTGAACTCTGCAAAAACTAGGCCTCATCCTTGGACCCAAAATTTGTCTTTCCCTTTTTCCAACAAAACCCCCCAAAAACTCAAAACAAATCCCTGTACTTAATAGCTAGCCTAAAATTAGTTGTTAAATCAGTCATCTCAAGCCCCATAAATCATCTTTCGCTGAGATTGACCCGGAGAGAGCCCTCTCCTGTCCTCGTAGGGCTAGCTACGAGGCTGAGCGTGGTTTGATGTGGACCTAGAACCTTGTCTTTTTAGCCTAAGGAAAATCTAGGCTCTAACAGGTCCATTGGACAAGTTAAATCATTTTTTCAAGAGGATGCACAAGCAGTGCACTTACTGCCATAAGCAAGGACATCTTGCTGCAAAACATTGGACTTTGAATCCAGCAATGCTTCCACAAAAGCTGAAGAAAGTGGAAAGAGAAGATGGTAGAAATGGAAGTGAAGATTCCATGAATGATGTGTCTCAGGATGATCCACATGATGATGCTGATGTGCAGAAAAAGGTAGTATCTTTGAAAGGGAATGGTAAGAAATGGGTAGAGTTCTTATCCGATTAAGATTGCATGTCTATTGATGCATCTCATTATATTTCATTTGAGCTTCAAAAGTACAGTGTGCTTAAGTGAAAGTTGAAGTATGAAATGCATGCATGAGTAGGAGATACATGAACATAGGGATGTTGATGATTTCCTTTTTTTTGAACATGTATGTGTAATTAACTTGCAGGGTCGATTGCTTTGACATGCATGTGATGCCATGTTGACTTGGGAGAAGTTAACTTGGTCTCCAAATGGAGATAGTGATGAAGTGTTTCATATTTTGAAAAAGAGTCCTAATGGTCTTTTTCTACATGCTGACTTGAAGGGTCATTTGTTTAAAGGCATGTTTTGTGGGCTTGTTATCTAGTCCATCATTTGTATGCAAATGAAGATATGGAGGTGTTCACAAGATGTGAAATCTATTTCTTTTGTTGAAGCAGGAGTTTAGGCCATCCAGTTGTTTTCTGTATTTCTATTGTTGTTAATAGTTGTTGTTGACAACTTGTCTAACATATACAAATGAAAGTTTTGTGGAGAAGATGTACTTCACATCTGTTTGAGCCACCTTGGATCAATGATCAAGGCAAAGAAGTTCAAACCACATTCTATGACCAGTTCAGCAGAAGTTCTACAGGAAGGCAAGGAGGAAGACAGTTCTTCCCAAGAATACCAACCCATCCAAGAAGAGAAGTGTTCAGAAACTATTGGTTCAGAGGCACTATGCAAAGGTAAGTTTAGGGAGGCTGAAAGAAGAGGGTGAGTCACTCTCATTTACTATTTAGATCAGTATATCAGTCTTTTGGAGACCAAAAGTTCTCTTAGTGGGAAGGCGTGATCCAAAAATGGATCCTGGATAACCCTCTAAATCTTCAAGTCTTCAAAATCTCCTAAAAGGTCAAAACCATCACAAAAGGAGAAGTTTTAGACTTATCGGATAACACTATCGAGACCCAAAAATCTGAAGAAATGGTGGAAATAAGGCCTATCGGAGGCTTAAACCAAATTTGCACAGGAGCTGTTGGATCTGGCCGATCAACGATCCAGATCCATTTCGCATATCGCATCAGTGGTGACAGGTGGAGGCAATTGGAGGCATAACATGCGATGGGACCGAGCCGATGTGATACCGCGATCACCGATATCGGCGTTGGCATAGACCATACCATATGGAAAGGCTTTGGGCTTATGTGATATGTGATTGCGACAAGTCGCATCGGCATATTACAAGGAGCGAGCTATATATACATATATATGTGATGCGATGAAACTAGACCTGAAAGGGTTTCTAAATGCCACTATATATTATTTCAAGTCCAATAAAGCCATTTTTTGAAGATTTTTCCATATTTTAATGTATTTCTAAAATACAAAGGGATAGGCCATTTGCGACTTGCGAACAGTGACTTGTGGGTGGACCCGATAGGAGTATAAACTGGATTTAAGGACTTTTGAAGTCCGAAAAGACTGTGTTTTGGCGAATTTTCACAGTTTTTAGTATATTTCTCTGTGTTAACAGAAAGTGGTCATTTCAGGGATTTCAAGGGCCCGATGCACTCATCTATTATAGAATAGGTGCCATCCATCCCTAAGGGAATTTAGGAATGACTGTTAACGCTCAAAGAGGGGATTTGAGTGGACCAAAACAGGAAGACAGAGAGCCCGAGAGGGAAAATGAACCAACAATGTCAATTTGGCTTAAAAAAACCACAAAATGACAAAGACAATGGTTTTGTTGGTTGTTGAGGTTGTTGTTGGGTTATGTTGCTGAAAGTGAATTCAAAGCAGGAAGTTGAGGTGAAGGAGGTAGTGCAGAAGCAAAAAGGCAGCCAAGGGAGTCACTTGGAAGTCAAGTGAAAAGCCAAGAGGTTTGTAAACTGATAGAGGGCAGAAAGAAGCCAGAGCTGAAGAGCCGGAGCAAAAGAGCCAGAGTTAGAGCTAAAGAGCCAGAACCAAGAGCCAAGAGCCAAGGGATAAAATGGTGTCTAACCCCACTGTTTCTATGTAGAACAGCAGGATTTGAGCCAAAAGCTTGTAAAAAGGACTTATACCATAATCCCAGAGAACCTAGTTGAGTTGACTAGAGATCACGAAGATGTAGCCCAAGAGTTGTGGGTGAACTCCTAATTAAATTGTCGTTTTTATGTGTGTTTTATTGTTGCATTGTCTCTGTTGTTTTATTTACTTTTATATTCCTTTATATATCAGTTTAAGCACATCAACTTACAACACAACAACAAAAATTAAAGCATGTAATCAGTTAAAAACAAATACCAGCATACACCTATATTTTCAAGCATTTCTTAATTCTGCATTGGTTAATCATAAGGACTTGGGAAAATTTAAAGCTTTGGAAGTGGGAGAGGTTCTTGTAAGTTAGACAAGAAGCCCAAGTGCCCCATTTTCAAATCATTTGCACCCATCTTATACAGATGTCCCACAATAACTGAAAATTTTGTCATGCACACTACTAGCTCCTTCTTCTGTTGACTTGTATACCCTTCTAGTGCCATCCCCGTAGCCAAGAAATGAATGATATCTGCAAAATGGTTATTCGCTACGCGCACCATGAAGGGTTGCGCATCTAGAAACCCTTCCTCCAAATTATTAGGCTCCTCCCATTTTTTGATCCATGACAGATGGTTAGGTCCTGCATTTAACCTCCCTGACTTCACAATTACTTCAAAATCATACTCTTGGAATAGTAGAAACCATCTACAGATCTTCCCCCCCAACAAAGGCTTATTGACTAGGTATTTCGAGGTAGAATGATATGTGTACATCTTGAAATTCCCTCCTAACAGATAATACTTGAACTTATGTAGCACGTATACCATGGCCAATCCTTCGCACTCAATCTTTGAGTAATTCTTCTCGACCTTCGATAATTTTCTAATCGGGAAAGCTATAAGGTGGTCCATTTCTCCTTCACCAGCTTTTGTTAACACTGCACCCAACACATTACAAGAGGCATCAATGTGTATGTGAAATTCCCTCTTCCAGTCAGGGAATACCAAGATCATCATGGTGACCATTTTTTCTTTCAAGACATCTAAGTTGCGCTAACACTCTTTGTCCCAATAGAACATTGCATCCTTCTTCAGTAATTTCTCCATAGGCACAATAATTTGAGCATATGCTTTGATAAATTTTCTGTAATATCCCGTATGTCCCAGCGTCACGCGCAGCTACTTAACATATCATGAGGCCTCCAAATTCACTATCACTACAATCTTGGCAAGGTCCACCATCAGCCCTTGCTCGCACACCACGTGACCTAGCAAGATTCCAAAGGTAACATAAAAGATGCATTTCTTCAAGTTTAGCACGATCTAGTATCTGCAACACGTATCCAACATCAAGCGTAGACTTGCTACATGATACTTTACTAACCCAAACACTGTCTAGTCATCAAAGTATACTTCCAGGAACTTATGAATGAACTCCTTGAATGTTGTAATGACTACATGAGAAAATATCGCAGGCAAATTCTTGAGTCCAAACAGAATTACAGTGTATTGAAACATCCCCATTCCATTGTGAAGGTCATTTTTCTTCTATCCTCAAGCGCGATCTTAATCTGATGATACCCTGAAAACTCATTAGTGAATGAGTAGGCCTCCTGCACTCCAACATTGTTTAATACTTCATCGGTGAACGGAGTCACAAATGGATCATGGGCACAAGCATCATTAAGCTTCTGTAGATCTACCCAAATCCTTATCTCATCCTTCTTCTTCTCCTCCTGAACCACCATTGGGCTCACCCAATCAGATTCCTCAACCTGTTCTATGATATCTACTTCTAGCATCTTATCCAACTCTAAGCGAACATTTTCCTTGTATTTAGGATTAAGGCGATATGACCTCTATTTAACATGCTTCGCATCCAACTTCAGAGTGATTTTCATAATGCCCAAGTCTCCTACTATGCTCTTCAAATCTGAAAACTTGGTAGGAAACAAGTCTTGATATTCGTAGAGTAACTCAACAACTTTATCCACAATAGTGTCATCTGAATAATCACTAATCTTTGCAAAATTGAGTTTTGCTTCAGTTCCAATGTTTACTTGCCTTGTTTTCAACAGCGCGGTGATGTCCAACTTGTCTATTTGCAGGCCTTCAACTTTACGATGCCCTTCTTCCTCTAGAATACTAATTTCCTTGGATCTTCATCCTTCTTTTCAGAAATCACATTATAACATTCAAGCACATGACGCAGATAGGTGCTCAAATCTGGCTGGACCCATTCCAGAGGTTCTTACGACATTCTGAAGATATCTGCCTTAATCTCTTCTAGGGCTTCATTGATGCTCGTGAATCTGTCTTCAAAACTAAAGGTAAATAATAACCCTTTCCTTAATATATCCAACTCTGTAGTGCCATGGCAAATCTCACTCTCCAAATACCTGTTCATGGGAATCATTTCCAAAGTATGGAAAAATAAGTGTACCCACTCTGGTTGCAGCTTCGTTCCATAAGCTTTAGTCCACTTCACTAGGTGATCGCACGAATCATCCCTCCCATCGTATTTCTCAGTCAATCGAGTATTAGGACGTCCAAACCACAACCTAATCATCCTTTTATAATCCCTCCATCCATCAAATCTATCCTTTTACGTACCCCACCATCGTGTGGGTGTAGTGCACAGTGCCAAATCTAATGCTTAGAAGCGATGATGCTCAGTAACTTCACGCTCAAACGAATCCCAAAAGTTATCCACATTAGTTAAACCATCATAACAAGGTAAGTTCCCTACCTCTGACGAAATGCAATGCAGCGATTTAGTCATCATGTTACAGCGCAGCGATGATACTTCATGCAGTCAATTCTGTCAATGCTCCAACTCTTCATCTGAATCAGAGGTACATGAACTCTCCTGATCCCATCCAATCCATCCATCAACCATTGGATTGATCTAGTCCTGGTATCGTGTTGTTATTTTGTAGATCTGATCTAGCTCATCATCACTTTCTTCGTAGTCACAGACTGGTTCAGTGTAGCATGCTCCTTCTATAGGGTCCAGCGACACTACAACCCAAAGCGTTTTCCTTTCAAATTAAATTGTCCTCTTCTTCAAGTTGATGACCCCATTCATATGAATGGACCAGTCAATTCCTAGGAGCACAGGGTATGGATTATTGTCGTCAACAATCTTTATCACCTCAAAGTCAGCCATCATGCTCGCACCTTCTATATCAACTGTTACTCCATATAACCGTCCCATAGGGTTAATCTTCTGTTTGGTTCGTCATTCTAAGCTGAATCGGAAACCACTGCAATGCAAGCCTCCCCATTCTTTCCCATGTTTGTTTTAGCAAAACGTTCACATTGAAACCCAAATCCAAGATGACCTGGTCCATCTCGTAATCTACTATCTGCGCGGTGAGCCTCATCACCCCGTTCTAGCCTTATGTTTGCCAATTTTTCTAAATACGCGGTGTCCATCAAGGGAATTCTCTTTGCCATCTCATTTGTTTATTAACTCTTGTAGGCCTTTCATAGCTTTTTTATCACGCAGCAGTTTCATGCAGTTTTCCAAGAATGTGATAAGCACAAAGGGGTCAACCTCTGCAGGCACCCTAGTGTCTTGCATCTTGTCCTAACTTCCTGAGGTAGATGCCTTAGAAAAGATTTGCTTGTCCTCCATAAATGTTTCTTTAGCACGTGCCAAATCAAAACCAACTTCCTTTTCTAGGGCCTTGTGGACCCATCTGTCCTCTTCAGGTTGTTTTCCTTTATCATCGCCAGTCGTGATTCTGCTCCCCAACACTATATTCACATTATGATCTTCCTCTTGGGGCTCAACTCTCATCATCTGTAAGTTCTGTGTAGGTTGCTAAGGTTTTGCCTTCTTCTCCTGCATCTTAGCTATTAACACCAAGAATTCTTCTATAGTGTGTTCAAAATGGCTACAATATTGACATGACAGGTGTGTATGATTCTAACACTCCCTTGCATAGTGCCTTGGTGTTCCGTAGTTGTAACAGATAACTTGTCCCCGACCTCTACCAGACCCTCCTCCCATTAGGCCTCATCCCCATCCCTGATAATCTTCGTGCACTCCTCCGGCACCATACTCTGGAGGTCGCCTTTCTACTTGCATTTGGTATGTAGGCATTCTTTCCATCATTAGCTCATAGCTACAATAGTGTCATTCATTATGGCCCACTAATTTGCAAAAGTTACAGAACAACTATTGAGGTGTTTGGATGAACTTTTGAAGCAAATGATAGTTATTCGTCATGTGTTGTCCAGCAACCTAACAAATAGCACACCAAAGTGCAGCCCCTACACTCGTACCTGCTAGTGCTTCTGGCCTTAGTGGAATTGGTCCCCCTCTTGTGATATAGTTCGTGAATACAGGACAATGGTATTTATCATGCCCTTGGCCCTTACGCTTCAGACACCAGACTTCCGCACGCACTTCTGGTTTAGTCTCCTTGTCTTTCTTCAAGCTCTGCAATTCTAAGTAGAGGCTCTGGAACTGAGAGTGAATCTATTGTACTCCCAAGGTCACATCCTAAATGGGCATTGCATGAAACCTCATCACGATTTCTAGGGCTTCTGCGTGAGTTCCTATCTTTTGTTGCGACAGAGAAATCCTCAAGTGGGGTAGAAGTGAAGCTATAAACCACTCGTGATGCTGACCATCTATGAGTTGTGTGTTAGCTTCTCGGATCACACATTTCAACCTTTGATCTAATTCCCAAGGCATTTCATCAACCCTCATAATGATTTCCTTAAATCCAACTACTAACTACGAGTCAGACTTAGGCTTACTAAACTCTTTATTTAAAGCAGCCTTAGTCTTTTCTTGCATTGCCATAGGATTATCATAACAGTATTTAGTATACCAAGTCATTGCGCGATCCTACAGAGTGGTAACCAACTATGCCTTCTTTATATTGTCATTAGTAATCTGCTATGTTGTCCATACAACATTCACAACAAACCAAAACTGCTATGTATCTTCACTCCCTTTGCCCTTGAAAATCGATAGCTTCATTGTGTTTGACATGTTGAATGGAGGTGGTGGTGGTGGAGGTGTGGGCGAAGGTGTATGCAGTGGAGGTGGAGGTGGAGGTGGAGTGGATGGATGATGTGTTTGCAGAAAACCCTATGTTATCAGCTAAACAACACTCCACAGTGAGCCATGTACCGCTCTCTCAGTGTCACTAGGAGGTCCAATCAATGGGCTATATGCAGTGTTAGTGTCAGTCTTTCCAGCCTTCCTCCAGTGATCAAATATGCTCTTACAAAGTGATTTTGAAGTGTCAAGGTCAAATTTTGTCATTTCAGTGAGTCTTCAAGTAAAATTTGGTCACTAGGCATTAGGTCTAGGGTTTGCTCTCACTCTTTTCAAAGTTTCCCAAATGCCAATCTATGTCACTATTCAGCTGAGTTTATCATCATTCATAGGGTTGTCATTATCATCTCAGTGTCTAATGAGTCATTGTACACCTTGTTCATGCTTCAGTTGCGCCTAGGTAAGGTCATTTCCCTCTCCTAGGGTTTTGAAGGCAATTTCTCTTGGACGGTCAAATCATCGGAAAAACTTGTATCCTGATGTTCATACACCTTCCCCTATCCTTCTCCAAAGTAGCGCGACCCGTTCAGGAAGAGGGCGCGACCTGTTGGGAAAGTTTGCCAATTTTTCATCTACAGCTCAGGAATTCGCCCAGCTTTGACCAGTTTTGACTTGTGATGGGATTTTTCACCCTCTTTGATGTAATTAATGTATTTTCATGATGACATGACACTTATTTACCTATTCTAGAAGATTCATTCATGTGATAAGTAAAAATTTAATGAATGAATTGGTTTCCTAGTTTGTAGAGGCAAGTTGTTTTGACTGCCTAGTTTTTAGTACTCAGTTTAGAATTGGTTGAAACAACTCCTAGAAGGATGAGCTCGACCCCTAGAGGCAAGGAAAGGTGTTAGCTTGCCTATATTATGTATTTTCTTAGTCATTTTCAGAGGTTGGAGAGGTTGGACTCTTGAGGGAGAAAGCTTCTATTGTATTACTCATTGTATCTCTGCAATTTTGGCAAAGGAAGAAAGACCAGGGTTTTGCAGTCCTTTTTGGGATTCCTGTGGTTACATGTATTGATGGTGTGTTTCCCTTTGTACTTGTAAGTTTGTTATGTGATTCATATTCTCACTTTTCCTTCTGCAAATTAAGCAAATGAAGTGTTAAAGTAGAATTCATGATTGCCATGCTCTGCTTTTAAGTTTGCTTAATATTTATGTTTTCATCTGTCTAAAGAGAACCCTTGAAGGTTTCTTGCTCTCTTTAGCCCCTCACCAGTCATTCCTATCCATTCACTTAATTTCAAAGGCATCATTACAGTCTCCTACCTTGCCCCAAAGAACCCCCTGCAAAAACTGTGTCCAATCCCCGCACCCAAAATTGCCTTTCCCCAACTTTCCACCAAAACCCTAAAAATCCCAAATCAAACCTTTTATCAGTTTACTAGCCTAAAATCAGTGTTTCCTTATTGGTTATCCTGCCCGTTGAAGATCCCTACCGAGATAGACCGGAGAGAGCCCTCTCCTGCCCCGTAGGGCTAGCTACGAGGCTAAGTGGTTTGATGTTGCCTTGGAGTTTGCCTTTCTCAGCCTGAGGTGAAATTTCAAGCGCTAACATGCAGGACCTGATCTCTCTCGATCTCTAAAGAGTTTCTTACTTCGTGTTACTTCGAACTTCACGGTAATGGCATAACCTAATTTTCACATAACATCATTTTAATCTAGGTATTCAAAGATCTTAGATACTTACCTAGCAGTCCCTTGAAAAGTCGTCGCTCCACTTTGTTGTAGCTGATTAAGGCGTCAATTGCAAATTTCGTAACAAATCCTTTTATAATTTGATCGATCCAGTTATCAAACATCCTGCGCGATATTGTCTTCAAAGGCTTCTAATCGTCGTACTAGTTCAGGAGTCCACATTATTAGACCATCAAGCTTCCACCTCCCTTGACCATCCACCAACTTAGCTAGCCACTCGTATAATTCGATTGGGAAGGTGCAAAAGAAAATTTCGTGTATCTCCATATACAAATACATATCCAACCACTACTCCTTTGACATGCATGGATTCTTTTTTTCCTACACCGTGAATTCGTGAATTTTTCTATCCAACCTCTTTTCAATTTCTTTCTTCGTCGGGTTCCAGTGATGTGACATCACACATCTCCTTCAAGAAGATCTGAATCCCGGCAATAGAACTATTTTTTGGCTTAGGGGATCTTGACCCAAGTTCAGAGTTAGTTGCGCCAACCATCAAATCCCTACACTACTGGCCCTTTTGGAAACAACCCGCATAGTGCAGGATGCAGTCTCACCCGAAGCAGTATCGGGAGATGTAAGAACCAAGTTTCTGCATCCAGAGATGAGTTTGATGTCGTTTAGTGCCTCACATATTCCTTTGTGCAGATCGATAAGCCCTTAGGGCTCAGTACTACAACTCTATTAAAAAAGCCTGCAGACCTTCACGAAGGTCTACAATCGGCTTTTGCGGACCCTTATCAGTTGATTTATCTACTTACGTGCATCAGAGAAAAATCCTAGATTAACGTTCGTGGATCTACTTAGGTTAATAAGAAAACATAACAAAATTAACCACCATCTTCGCAAAAGTACTTAACATGCATTGTGTATATCTATTAAGAATTATTCAAGAGATTCATGCATAATTAGATTGATATTTCATAAACACATTATTCATCCACTTCATATATCGTAAATAGAGATAAACAAATATACACAATATTTCTTCGGTAAGTGTTGGCTTGGGGAGGCTTGACTCAAGTTTAGCATTAGTTATCCAAACAAATCCCTACACTACTGGCCCTTTCAGCATCAGCCTGTGGAGTGCAGACTGAAGTCTCACCCAAAGCAGTATGGGGGGATGTTGGAACCAAGTTTCCGCACCCTAAGATGTTTGTGATGTTGGTTTATTCCTTCTATTCCTACTCTTAGGTAGGTCATTAATTTCTAGGGCTCTATTAGTCTAGCCCTTTATTCCACCCTTCAGTACCTTCGCGAAGGGGTACGATTGGCCTTCGCGAAACCCTAACCTATGGTTCAGGTACTTTCACACTTCTAGAGCAACATATCATGTAGATTCCCAACCTATCTTAAGTGTCTTACTTATCTTATTAAATAATCATATTTAGCACTGCGTAAATAGATATCCTTATTGGCATTCAATTATCCAAAGTAATTACATACATTCATGCGTCACATGATCATTATAAATAAAATTCATACACAATATGACAAGATGCATTAAGAGGAAACAAAGACATAGAATTTGTAGAATACTTCTCTTTATTGATATCTTTAGATGATTACAGCCTCTATTCGCCTTGCGCACACAGCTGCAGTGTTCCACGCACTCAGCTACAGAGCCTCTACCTACACTAAGACCTGAAACTTAGACTTTTCTCCTTATCATTCAAGACTCCTTCTACAACCTATGACCCATCTGAACTACTTAGAGCTTACGTATCTCTTTTTATACAATCCCATGGTCTGCGAAACATGGGTAGATCTTTTACAGCTAACTTTACTTTACAAAATAAGGGCAGACAAACCTTTATGACTCACAACACCTTCACACTCTGCGACCACAAAATGCAGAGACTTTACAACTTTATTACAAAATTGGACCCAAAACATAGGATTTTAGCCCCAAAACTATCATTAGGGGATCCCGTTCCCAATAGGCCCCCGACAAAAACATCATGACTCGCCCTCGAGTAACTCAGCAAGTGTAGAGATCTTGGCGCAAAGACCTCCCAGCTCGACCCTTATGACCACAACCTTGGCAGTGCACTGTGCGACCGCCTGCTTCTTGTCTTCCACCATTTGCTCGATCACTACTCCTGAACTGTCAGCCTGAAGCTTTTGTTGAGTTTCTTACAAATTTGTAAGCTTTACTTCAATAGAGGTTGTGAACGTGTAAGCCTCATCCAGCCAGGGCTTCAGTCGCGCCTTCAACACTGCTTCCTTGTACAGCGTTGCATCCACCTGCTCTTTCAACTATTTGGCCTCTTGCAGCTTTGCCAATATCTGTGTGAACACGATGGTTCGCGTTGTGCCTTTGACCTCATCATAGCACTACCGCAGCTCACGTGCTTTTGTCTCCAGCCATTTTAAATTATGGTCCTCCTGCAAGCTTGTCAGGACCTCGAACGACAGCTCAAAAAGTTGTGTGTAGTCTGCTATTGCACTGTCAACCACCACTATTGCCTCTATGACAACAGTTACCCTCTACTCCTTTATTTCTGGTGGGGTTGAAGACTGGGACTTCAACTGTAGCTCAGTGATCTGCAAGTTCAACTCCAAGTGAACCCTTGCCATTTCTGTATGTGCGTCGCACACCCCTGTAGTCAGCTTTTAGACATGCACCTCCACTGGTTCTTCCTCAAGAATGGCCAACTCTGGGACCATTCGCATGCCTCCTTGACGACCTGCATTATATGCTTGTTTTTTTTGGTTGCCTCAGCCACGCCAGTGATGGTAGAGTCTCGTTGTAGTTCCATCTGCTCATTGTTAATGTGTTGCTCACTGATCACCTAAAGGGAATAGTGCTCATGGGCCCTTAGCTTTGCAATCACTCCATCCTAGAAGAGGTGGAGCGCTTCACCAGAGAGAACTTCCAGATTCAACCCTACTCCCTTGAGGGCACTAACAGTGGGCCTGTCAGCTTCATTCTCTATGGTATGTGCTCCATCAGGAAGCACTATCACGTTGAAGGCCTGTGTGTGCAGCATCTTGGCAGTTTCTAAAGTGCTGATAGCAAGGATGGTAGACACCATGCTAGCCTATGACGTGCGGGTCTGCAGCTCCTGCATACGTGTCTAGATAGTCCCCAATACTAGTTTTTGTTGCTGCTCAAATGGTTGTAGGGCCTCCACAGTGAATCCTGTACCGTGTCACCAATGTCATGCAAATCGTCCTCTGTGAGGGTGATTAGGTCCAGTGATGTCTTAGTAGCCTTAGATTCCTTCTTGGGCCCTCCTTTCTCTTGCTCCCTTGGACACTTGATGTGGGCGGATGTCACATGTGGGTCCGCACCAAGCTGCTATGTCTGCTCATCCATCTATTCCTCTGTCTTGGGTGAAGGTGACCTCGCACCTTTGTTAGAGTCCTGCTTTGTTCCCCCTATTTGCTTCTTCATCTGCTGAGCGGCATTGCGCTCCGCCTAGGCCTTGTCAGTGGCCTCCTTTTTTCTCTTTTCAGCCAGCTGCATCATCTTGAGCTTGGCCTCCTATTTCCTTTTTTGTGCAGCGTACTTGCTCCCTCCCATGCCAAGTCTACTGTGGTGCACCATTCGGCCGGCCATCAATCAAGTACTGCATCAATGGAATCATATGTTGCCAGGTAAGGTAACTCATACCATTTCTACACAGGGTCCTTTTATGCCCTAATGGACACATGGTGAAAATTTGCTTTAAATTCTACATAGCCCTGTAGGTTGGCAAACACCGTAGGTGACAAAAACGGCTTGCGATTGACGTCCATACGAATGTTCCTCTCCATCAAGATCCAAAATATCTTGTTGTCCTTGATGCACTGCGCATCCATGGTTTCCCACAGCGAAGCGTACTTCATTGCTTTTGGTAGGTCTGGCACGAATGAAAGGAATTGGTTGTCCTCTGGCAGCTCCCATGCTACCAACACAATCAACAACAAGAGCCATGCGTAGTGGAATGTCTTGCTAAGCTCCTATGCTTCACGACAGTTTTCTAGGAACTCTCCATGAAGATAGTCCGACCAATTGAACTAGACTCCTTCAGCGCACTGGGATGCTAGCGTGACGATAGGCACCAACACCTCATTGGCGCGACACTTACTCATCATCTTCCTTGCTAAAATCTGCATAGCCACCTTTACAGTAGGGTCATTGATGCTGGATATGGCATATCCACGCGACTTATTTACCAACTTAAACTTCTCTTTCATGGCCTCTACTTGGGCCTTCTCACCACCTTTTCTACCAAATATCATGGCCAGATTTTCTCCTGTCTAGGGCAACCTCGTGATCCTATGGATTAATCTGTCAGTAATGTGTATTAGCTCCTCCAGCCACAGACACCCATCATGCACCAAGCATAGCAGCTGCTTGATGACCAAGACTGTAATTGGGTGTTGGTTGTGGGATCCCCCAAGAAAAATGTTTGGGCTTAAAGCCCAGATTTCGGCTAAAAATTGTAAATCTGATGTAAAGATTCCGCATCTTGTGGACGCAGATGGTGAATTTGTAAATGATTCATAGGGTTTTCCACCCTCAATTTTGTAATGTAATGTCAGCTTTAGAGATCTACCCATGGTCTGCGGACCATGGGATTGTATAAATAGAGCGAGGCTCTAAGTAGTTGAGAGATCTAATTCAAGTAGTGATCATGGAATAGAAGGATAGCAGAAGATCTAAGTGTAAAGTTAAGTCTTTGGGTCGTAGAGTAGGAGAAGGCTCTGCAGCTGAGTGCGCAGGGCGAGTCGAGTCTGTAACTGTTGAAGCATTAATAAAGAGAAGTTTTACATCAATTCTGTGTATTTATTTCTTGTTTTCTGTATCGAATATATTGGGTATAAATTGCATTTATGTTGTCTATATGGTGCGCGAACATATATAACTATGTAGATTAAGTGAATGTGAGTTAATTTATATGGTTACGTGAAGTTGTCTAACATCTATAAGAGGATAATTAAGATATGTGGTGTAACTTCGGGAAATAGCACAGATCGCTGCCATAGCAGCGCAAAATCACCTCAATCCCCGAGTTAGGGTTGTGCAAAGGACAATTATAGTAGATCGCAAAGGTAGGCACAGTTGGACTAAATCTACCCCTCAGACATCTCAAGGGTGCAGAAACTTAGTTCCAGCATCCCCCCATACTGCTTCAAGTGAGACTTCAGTCAGCGCACCGCGGGCTGATTCCGAAAGGGCCAGTATTGTAGGGATTTGTTTGGCTAATTAACTCTGAACTTGGGTCAAGCCCCATCAAGCCAACAAATGGTTCCGTTGCCGGGACCGGAATCTGCATAGAGATGTCTGATGTCGTATCATTGGAATCCAACTAAAAAGGAAATTGAAGGTTGATTGGATAGAAGAATTCATGAGTTCACGGCGTAGGAGAACAGGAACCTGCAAATGACAAAAGAAGAGTGGTTAGACTACTACCTATACACAGAGATCCACGAAAGCTCCTTCGCATCTTTCCCTACTGAGTTGTACGAGTGGATCACGAAGCTAGCAGGTATCCAAGCAAGGTGGAAACTCAACAATCCTATTTTGTGGACCCCAGAGTTTGCGTGAAGGTTGGAAGCATCAGAGGATAAGATCGCACGTGGTGTTGATCACTGGCTCAATCAAATTATAGGAGGGTTCATTACTTAGTTTGCGGTTAACACTTCAATTAGCTATAGCAAGGCAGAGTGACACTTTCTCAAGGGACCGTGAGGTAAGCACATAAAGTCTTTGAATACTTGGATTAAAATGTTATTGTTCAAAAAGAGAGTTATGCAATTACCTTGATGTTTTGGGCTACATGAAGTGGAAAAACTTATAGGAACGAAGGAAATAAGGGACCATAAAAAAGCCCCTTGATATCACCTCTGCAAGGGGATAAGGAAGAGTTCGCGAAGGTCTCTCCACTAAGTGTGATCCATCTGATAAGGAAAATAATTCCACGAATACCACCCCTTCCTACACCACTACCAGCTTCACCACCTTCACATCCATCTTCACCCATACCACCTTTGCCACCACCGCGAGTCAATATGGAAAGCACGATAAAGTTGCCTGTGTTCAAGAGATTGGGAAATGAGGATCTGGACCAATTTTGGTTCATTGTAAGAGCCATATGGGAAGTGCGGGAAGTTACGAATGAGAAAGAGACATTGGTTAGTGACTTGCAGGACCGTGCACTGACCTGGTATATTAAGCACTCAAATGATAATCCAAATGCAGGAGTCGTAGATATTCAAGTAGCGCTAAACAGAGAATTTAGCAGGCCAAAGTCTGAAGCACAGTCGATCATTGAATTCAAAGAGATCACGATGCTACCAAGAGAGACTCCTTGGGATTTGGATCAGAGGTTGAAGTGTATGATTCGAGAAGCTAATATGAATCTGACAGATGGACAACATCACAAATGGTTTGTAGCATCACTAATGCCACATTTAAGGAGTGCGATGTCGCATCAGAAGTTAACAACTCAGGCAGAGGCTTTAGAGATCATGATGAGGCTGCATGAGACCCCGATGCAGGATCCTAACTTAGGAGTTCAGTAGATCCACGCGCAGCTAAAGAATTTATGCCTGGAGATGTAGAGTTTGAAACAGGATAGAACAGCTTGACCAGAAGTGCGAATAGAGGTGTGGTGCATAAAATGCAAGGGTGAGGGTCATGATAAGGACCACTGCCCGGTGTTCATAAATTACCTCACGAGAGGAGGACCAATGCCATTAAGGCCGAAAGCACAAACAAGACCTAGCGTGGTGCCTGCTTTGTGGTATGCTATTTGTCAAATAGGTGGAAAACACACTACGAGTAACTACCATTTGCTACAAAAGTATACACAAAATTCGCAGCAATTGTTCTGCAACTTTTGTAGGTCAGTAGGACATGATGAGCACACTTATAGAAGCTATGAGTTAATGATGGATATAACTCCCACCTACAGAGTTCGGGCTGAATCGTGGCCCCTAGACCAAAATGCAGGAGTGGCACGAACAGGATTTCAGGGGCGCAGACGAGGCCGAGGTGGAGGAGTACCTGGAAGAGGTCGCGGTCAGTTGATATGCTACAATTATGGAGGGCCAGGAAATTATGCCCGTGATTGTATGAATTCAATGTGGCCGTCGTGTTTTTATTGCACCTTGTTTGATCATGAGACGGAAAATTGCCCTACGATAATAGCTAGGATATGCAACAAAGGAGCGCTACTGCCTCCCCCGACTCAGAACCTGCAGATGATGAGGTCTAAGCCACGCAAGGAAGAACAAAATGTAAACATTGTGCTCCAAAGTGGAATTGCGATGGGAGATGACAAAGGCAAACAGCCAGAAGATAGTACTTGGGTTTGCAAAGCTCTCATGAAAGAAGCAGAGTTTGATTTGGAGCATGCTCGAGAAACCTTCATCGAAGCTAAGAAGAGCTTCGTTGATGCCTCCACTTCAGGAAGCAAAGATAGAAAAAAATCGGAGATGGACCCATCTATGCTCACAACATTCCTGGAAACATGCATGAAGTTACTATGTGACAGTAAAGCTGTAAAAGGATTACAGGAACTCATTAACAGGATGCACTAGGACCGCGCTAGGAGAACCATGCGTAGTCCAGAAGATTGGAAAGCATAAGACAAGAACGGGAAGAGAAATGAGGCTAACCACGCAGATTGGAGAATATAAGATGAACCAAGTAATTCTGGATTTAATTTTAGATGCGAACATTCTGTCGAAGCAGAAATGGGAACAAATGGGAAACCTACATTACAATGGTCTCCTATTCAGCTGAAAATGGAAAACAAGTAGAAGATAATACCCATGGGGCGATTGCAGGGAATCATTGTGGATATTGAGGGAGCCAACACGCTAGCAGACTTTGAAGTGATAGAGATTGTTGATGATAGCAATCCCTATCTCGCACTCTTAGGAACTGGTTGGGCCACTGACATGAATGGGGTGATTAACCTGAAGAAGCGCAAGATGATTTTTGAGAAGAAGTCATTACGTGTAGTTATACCTCTGGACCTCGCTAAAGGATCGTGTTATACAAAGCTGGTGTGTGACTATGAAAGCGATGATGATTTGGACTGCATCTATAAGATAATAGTGCAAAACCAGGACTGGGTGAATCCCACTGCAAATGGATGGCTTGCATGGGAGCGCAAGAGCTCTTGTACTTTGGATTCGAATGAGGAAACAAAGCGATGACATAATTGATTACATGAGGTGGTTACACTGAATTGTAATATGATGACAAGGTCATTGTGCTGCGTATCAACAGAAGTAAGAGACCTGCATACTTATGATGGCCTAAGTGAGGTAGATACCTTCTTGAATAAATTTGAAATGGAGGTGCTGGAAAAGCAACACTTCCAGGCCTTGAATTGGGTACTGCATGCTACGCCCTCGAAGTGGTGGGGTATGCACAAAGGGAGCTTTGACAACTGGCACGAATGTAGAAGGATGATTTGCACATTATTTGGGAACCCTACGGTGCAATTGACAGAAAAATACAATGGACGAAATGATCCATGTGCCAGTCTCGCTGGGTGGATGCAGGCATATGTAAAACAACCTGCATGGATGCACATGAACTTTGTGTTGAAAGGGATGGTAAATAAGTATGTGTTGGGGGGACAAATGCGCAAATGGCTCTTTAGGCTGGAAATACAATATGTAGGAAGAATGATCACATAGAAGGTTATCCACATGGAAGCGTTCAATAAGGTATGCAAGGTGTTGAACAAGGTATGTAACATGCAGCAAAGTAATTGGGACCTACGCGTATCCATAGTATTAAGGGCTTATAGGATGACATGCAAGAAACTGATGGGACAGATGCATTTTAGGCTTATTAATGGAGTGGAAGTCATAATGCCTATGGAGTATATCGTGCCTAGTCTGCGCATAACAATTCTCACAGGTATGACAGACTGCGGAGCCCTGGAGGAGAGGCTCATGCAGTTGGAAGAGCTCGAAGAAGAATGGTTGGGACTCGATGAAGAGATCAGGCAAGGTGATCTTCGGCTCCAAGAAATCATAGATGAAAGAGTTCGGTTGAGGTAGAAAAGCACCATGGTGGAAGTAGAAGTCAAGAAGCTTGAGGAAGGAATAAAGGACTTTCTTGGTAGAAAGACCGTGGTGGTAGAGTAGGATGAGCTCGATTACATTAACATACTTGGGGACTACCATCGAGAGTTTACCAATGTGATGCATTGGTTGGGACTGTATGTTATTAAGGATATCACAGATGGTGGCGCAATGCAGTTGGTAAAATTGAATGGTGAAATTTTCCTAGGGAATGTAAATGGTAGTCATTTGAAGCTATACATAGGTGGCCTGGCCATCTGATTAGCCACAAGAAGCACAGTCTTAGCACTCGAAGCAGCTGAAAGGAGGTGTGGGACTATAAACTACTCTGCTCGGTAGCTACGCGATGACAGGGGTACGCGCAGTAGAAAAGTATCACAAGGTCTACGACAACACAAGGGTAGTTGCACTATCACGCGGGTGGGCTGGAAAGTGACCGTTATGGTCACTATTCACGATGTGATGCTTGGTTTGAGACCAAATGAAGTAGGCGAAAGGCATTTAAGGAAAACTTTATGGGCTAGATTTGGGAAAATCTACCGCCAAATGAGAATTAAAGGACCGAAAGTGGGGGGAAAAATCGAATTCAAATTCGAAAGGTGCTATAAAGTGCAAAGGGCTGCCCAACAAATAACACTTAGAAATTTGATAATTGAGCTATTACGCGCCCACAGAATAATGAACCCCGATTTGTTTGATATTTTGAAGTCGAAGGCATTATTTGAGCACTTACTTGAGCCGTTGAGAGAGTTGTGGAATAGCATTATGGCCGCGGCAGAGAAAGCCATGGATATTGGAGAGATGACCGCTGAGGAGGCTGCGTAGGCCATAACAGTAGGAGAAGCCCTAGAAAGCACCAGGATAGTCGCACAAACCCTTAAATCACCGTGCACACCGATACCCAAGAAAGATAAGCAGCCTATGGTACTAGTGTGCCTATCCCCCAGGAATCCGTTAAGGATGAGGCTCACCATGGAAGAAAAGGGGAAGGCGATCAATTTGGAAGCCGATGAGGAGGAAGAAGACTTTGAAGAAATCTTGGTAGAGGAGAAAGACAAAGAAATGGAGGAAGAAACCCAAGGTGCAAACCCTCTGACCAGGTTGCCCACATATGTTCCTCTGTGGAAGGCGAAAGCATGGGTGACCAAGGACCTAGATGAGAGCAAGAGATCTCTGTAGACTCCGTTGCTCTGCGATGACATCATTTTTTACGGAGTGCACTTGGGGTGAGTTCCTGCGCTAAAGTTTGAAGACTGGGATCTCACGGACCACAATAAATTCCCACATTTGGTAACCGCGCAGCTAATGCACAGAAGAAAAACACATCGGTGGGAGTCATAGAGTTGGAACCGCACAAGTGGTTGCGAGGAGTAGATAAAGTAGGATTGTTAAACCTACTATGGGTGTCGCATTACCATCACGCCCCAGCAACCATTTTTTCATCGGGCAGTTGCTCTACCTAGTGCATGATGGGTGTTTCTGGATGGAGGAGAACATCCCCATCATGGATCATCTAATTCACAGAATTACACGGCTCCCTTGCAAAGGGGAGGATCTAGCGAACATATCCGAGGGTAAAAGTGATGATTTGGCCATCGCAGAGGTCATGAAAAAGAAGTTCAAACTGGAGAAGAAAAAGAGAGGGTACTTGATTTCTAGTATCAATAACGCTGCGGTAAAAGTCGTGACGCAGATATTAGCTAGGAAAGTTATGCGGAAGTGCCGCGCAAATGAGGTGCCTGTGCTGGTGGTTGCACTTGCCACGCAATGCGTAGAGGGGGTCTAGTTTAACTGGGTGGATTACTTGTGAAGAGAGTTCCGTGAAAACTGCCACGAGGCACAGGAGCAGGGAAATAATTTCCACTATGCATGACTTCTACTATCCATAGTGCTGGTGGCTTGGGAATTGCTCGAGGATAGCCAGTTCCCAACAATTACAAAGGATCTTCTGGAGGTAGCAAAGTATGCTTCACTGTGGAAAACTAAAGATGTGCATAGGATCAAAGACAACAAAATATTCTAGGTGTTAATGGAGATGAACATCAGAATGGAGATTAACCACAAGCCACGGTTTTCGCCCACTGTCTATAACAGTCTGCAGAGCTTTGCGGAGTTCGAGGTGGACTTTCATAACGTGTACATCAGGGTGAGGAAGGACCCCACAAAGGCATGGAAGGAGCTACCTTATCTGGCAACGAATGATGTCATATTCACTGTCCTTGAGCCACGGTTGTTGTAGTGGCACGCTCTAGCCAGCTCCATGGTGGAAGCAGAGAAGTTCGTTGCACAGAGGAAAAAGGAGGAGGCAAAACTGCAGATGGCATAGTTGGCAGAAAAGAGAAGGAATGAAGTAGTAGAATCTAAGGCGCGGGAGGCGTGCGACAATTTGAAGGCAGCAAAAGAGTAACAAAGGGCATATGAGAAGGACTATGAGGGAGAAAATTTGCCTTCGTCCTAATAGGAGACAGATCTAGAGGAAGGTGGTGCAGATCCGTAGACAGCGTCCACACAACTTAAGCGATAGCGCCTAAGAGAGCAGGTGAGGCCGTGAAAGAAGTCAAAGAACTTAAAGACTTCTTTCGACCTGATCACCGTCACTGAGGGGGATCTCCATGACATTGGGGAGATGATGCGTGACGTCACCGCGGAGGCCCTCTAGCAGTTTGCAGAGGAAAACTAGATAGTGTTGGGGCTCCTCCGGGCACAAATATAGGAGTTGTAGATGCGCACTCCTCAGGCTGGTACACTGATGACCAGCCTTGCAGTAGGCACAGCCACAGCTGAGGAAATGTTGCGCACCCGCATGACCAACACTATAGTGCTGCTAGAGGGAGCACTAGTTACAGAAAATGAGGCCGACAAGCCTATGGTCAGTGTGCTGAAGGGAGTTGGAATAAACATGGCTATGCTCCCTCGATAGACACTCTATGTTCTGCAGGATAGTGTGACTACAACTGCGAGCCAAGGAGGGTCTCATGCTCTAGGTCATGAGTGAGTAGCGAATCAATATGGAACAATTGATCTTGTAGCATGACGAGGTAGTGGCATAGAACCGATAGATTTTGCAGGTGGTCGAGGACACCTGCCAAATGGTCCTGGAGTTGGCCATCCCAACAGAAGACCCAGTGGAGGCGCGCATCCAGAAACTCACAGCAAGGGTGCGTGAGGCGAAGTGTTGTGGGGAAAAATGCCTATGCAGGACGATCCTATCCACTTAAGGTGTGACAGCGCCTTAGCAACAAATGAATACAGCTATTATCATTTCTTCCTTTATGAAATGTGAAAGAGGGGAGATTGGCAGTCTTACCGTTGTCTTCCGGTTGTCCCTCAATCTAGATCCTCTTCTCTTTGTGTGTCCACAGCTACTTGTCTCCTCGCTTGCTCAAGAGAACAGCTACTTGAATCCCATGAGATCACAAGAGAACAGCTACCTGTGACAAGAGAACAACTACTTGCGACAAGAGAAGAACACAATACAAAGGCAAATATACATATTCATAAATGATTCAGGATTAGAAGTAAATCAAATACACTAATGCAATCATACAAAATACACCAGCATATAGGAAAGAATCAAGATAGCTTTATTGATAAGTAACAGGGTTCAGGAAGAGATACAACCCATAGGGCTCCAATCCAGCATCTCCTTCCCAGCAGAATGGAATTCCTTCTTCAGCTCCCTTCAAAGCATTAAGCACCCAATGTTTCCAGCCACAAACCAACAGCAATTCTTTGCAAATCAAAATTCCAGCCTCCTAGATCCCATGGAGGAGAGATCTATATATAGTTATTTTGGAGAGAGGATGAGTCAGCTTGAGATCTGACTAGTGTCCTCTCCCTCTCTCAGTTCTTGAGTCCACTTGGAGGTTCTTGCTTCCACTTGGAGATTTGGGACCTCTTACTCATCACCAGTCGAATTCCTTGATGCAAGTGTCATTTTGGAAGCTTCCTGGGCATTGACACCTTGAGGAATTACTCTGCCACATGTCCAAACTCGCTCAGCGCAGGTAGCTAGTGTTGGAGTTGACATTCAACGCAGGTAGCCAGTGTAGCAGTTGACATTCAGCGCAGATGCTCAGTGGAGCAGTTGACATGATCCAGAATTGGCTTGTTTTTGAGTGTTTTCAGGTGGAGAACTTTTGTGAATTGCTGTGGTTAGTTGGCCTTGTTCCTCTAGGGGTAGGAACAACATGTTTAGGGACTTTGGATCCCTTAGTTCATGGACATTTCATGCCCAATGCTGTAAGGCACAAAAATGTCTATAACAGTTGCCCCCTAAAGTATGAGGCCGTTTATCGGGTGAAATGCTTTATCCAGGAGGGTCCGAAGTTCATCCAACTGCTGGGAGGAGACCTGTAAATAAAATACAATACAACACATTATGATTCATACTGCTTTCATGATCTAGCTAAGGCGGGCATTCCCATGCTCAGCTTTATAAATTCATTTTTGTACATAGAACAGATGATCGTCTGATGGTAGACTGATAATTTTGGCGAAATTATCATCCTTTGAGTAGGATGATCATCTGCTGCAATGATGTACATGTCAAATGTCTTTATCTTTCCTGAATATATATCGCAGCCTGGATGGATGAAACTAGATTTGGGGTCTTCAAACTCGTTCGATCTTCACTCTAAGTACAAGTCGATCCATGTGAGAATTGCGCTAAAGTCGAACATGGAAAGACATCGCTTGATTACCGGTCAATGATGTAAACCGTTAACAAGCACGAGAGGAATCACCGATAATGATGATGACCCTCAAGGTACTGTAGTACAATTCACGTGGCATGAATAAAGGACTTGGCATTGAACACCACGCAAAATCTTCTGGTCGAAGGTCATTAACGTATACCTGTCGCCGGAAGTGAGAAACTTGCCATTGAGGCATGCAAGCTTCAAAGTACTGAAGGGGGTGTTCCTAGATCAACTTCTTGGATAATGATCTGATGTCGACAAGAAGCGATCCGTCACAGGAGGGCCTTAATGAATCCCACAACAGTGACACAGAACGGAGCTAATGATTTTAATGGAGGTGAAAACGATCTGTGACATATGATTCAGGGTGGCGGTCATGAATGGATGAAGGATAATGTATGGCAGTGGATGGGACCCGGTTGACTCTTTCTGAACGACTTCTCTTGAACATATGGTGACACTGATGCGATGGATCGGTAGCATTACCCCAAATATGGATGGTATGGCGAGACCATGGTGATGTGACCGGTGAATGAAACAACCCAACCCGAATGTGGTACGGAGGAAAAGTGTCATGTTCAAGAGCAACCTGCTACCATCAAAGTTTTCTCGATTCTTTCCCAATTTTCCCCAGTCATTGCTGACCAGTACCTCTTTATTTTTGTCAAGCTTGAGGAGGATAACAAATGCTTGTTCTATAACCTGCCCTTCGGGCAAGCCCATCGCTATGTTTTAACGAGCCTAGCGATAGTGAAACTCGTTCTCGTCTAAAGACAAGTTTGTCGCTATTTAATAATTTTAACGAGTCTAGCGACAAGGATAACTCGGTCCTTTTCATTTTTAGAGAGTCTGAAAAGGTACATAAAGTTAACTCCAAAATTCCTTTTTCGTCATCTAATCCCTTAAGTCCGAAAAAGTATAAAACAATACAGAAGGGATGAGTTTTCGATAATTTTAATGAGCCGAATAAAAGAAGCGCTCGACCTTTTTGTGCAATAATCCCTCAGGTCCAAAAAGATTAAAATCTAGAGGAGGGATAGCTCTTCCTGTCCTTTAACGAGCTAAAAGGCCAAAACTCGGTAATCTTTTCATATTTTACGAGTCAATTGAAAAGAGCTTAAAGAAGACTCGTCTTTTGAGGAACGAGTGATAAACAGGGATAGCAACTGATTCCAGGTACAGGTTGGAATTTTCCAATCATGGCAGTGTCACAAGGATGGCTAGGTGAAATCACTCTTCGCAGCTGTTCCTCAAAATAGGTAAACAATCATATGGGGGTGAACGATCGACCAAATGAAAAGTGGAGGTGGCAGGTGCAAACACGACCAAGGCTTTATGGCTGATAAATTTACGATCACAGTGGTTATTTACTGGGATAGGTTCATTTTTTAGTTAAAAATGAGCTTAAACACTGGAGGAAACTCTGCTCACTGCTTATATTTATTTTTTAACGAGCATGAAGACCGCGTTAAAACTGCTCGGATCTTGCGTTTATTTTTTAACGAGCATGAACTTTATGCTAAAACTGCTCAATTACCCAGTCATTTGATAAGAGTGTCTCATCAAGATTCTATTTTTTATGGAGCTTCATCTCACTAAGATTTGCTCCCCATCCTTTCTTTATGCAAGTTCGGAAACGGCTAATCCTACGAGTTTAAAGGGTTAGACCTACAGGTTTAAAGGGAGGACCTAAAAATTTAAAAAATAAATAGTCACCCCTTGCTTACACTCCAAAAGTTTGCATGCCCCCAGGTATAAAACAGAGTTTCAAGGTTACCTCTACTTACCCTCCGCCAAAACATTTGTTTTAATCGAGAGAGGCTTACCTCTTTCAGGTTACCCGAAGATTGTCTCGTTACTCTTTCAAACAAAACACTTCCTCAGCAATGTCTACCGAAATAGACAAGGGTGAATGACTCTGGTGCCAAACACGTAACTTTGACAAAAGAATCTTATTCTAGAACAACCCCTCTTCCATCCACGGACGGGGTACGGACTAGTCATATTCTCCTGCGGAAACCTACCCTATACCCAAAGTTTTCCTGCCGAAGCAGACCAGGACGCATGCCCCCTGGGTTCCAGTCATATCCTCCCGGATTACTCGCGCTCATCAGGAGGACGGACCGTGGGTTGAGACACTTCTTGCATGAATAGACCATTTAGGGATGGTGCATGACTATTTGCGATGTGTGATCCGGGAAACGAAAGTTGGTCTACGAGCTTGACCATTCTTCCTTCATGCGGAAAACACATTACTCTAAAGAGTGAGGAGACTACAGCTCCCATGCAATATATATAGTCTCGTCCAAGGAGTAGGTTATAATCCAAGGGTCCTTGAACGACCATCACGTTCATTTGAACAGTCTTCCCTTTCAATGTTATAGGCACATTGGGGAGGATCCCTAAAGGTCGACTGGTTCCTTTATCAAAGCCTGATAGACTTCTCATCTCAGGCAAAAGCGCTGGCGAACCAAGCGCTTTCCAAGAAATAGAGGAAAGGATACTCACAGATGCCCCTTCATCAATGATAGTGCCAGCCATTACCATTCTGTATATTTGACAAATAATTCTGAATGGTATACCTGGCAACCGGGGTCTGCCTAGTTGGTTCCAATCAAAGGACACAACCAAGTTGCTTGGTGGTGGGACCGAATATACGACCGGATAGCGCTCTGATGAACTTCCTTGCTGCGACAAAGGAATGGTGGCATTGCCCCCTTGATCATCAGAGTCAGTGCTGATGAAGAGAATCTAGACGGTGTCGTCTTTATTCTCCTCTGTGATGGTGTCATTCGAAGATGGAGCCTCTGAAGGCAAAACTGGGTCAACTGCCGTATCAACCTTTTGACTTTCGTCAGGCATGGATCCAGATGGTTCTTCTTCAATGACAGGTGCTTCGGCTGACCACCTAAGTGGCTCAGCCGGATTCTCAACTAGTGAGGGACTTGGCAGGAGTCTTTGATATCCAGGAGGGAGATGCGCTCGTAAAATCGGGCGATCTTCCAGAACTCTTTTTGCCTCGTCTAAGAAGGGACAACGGTGGATGGCGTGATCGCCTTCACACAGTCTGCAGGGAAATTTAGCTCTCCCGCTCTGTCTTGGAGCTTCACTCCCACTAGTTGACGGTGAGCAGTCGACATGGCTATCAGAGGTCGATGCTACCGAATTGTGCAAACGGGGGGACCAGTCTCTTAGTATCCGCGGGATACAGGGACAATCTCTATGGAAGTGGTCTCCCTTGCATATGACGCATGGCGATTTAGGCCTTACGAGTGCGGTGTGTGGATTCTTGTTAGATGACACTTGTTTGCCCCCAGTCGCCTTAGGCTCCTTCTTCTTCTTTTCTTTCTTCTTCTTCTCCTTCTTCTCCTTAGGAACCTGGTTTTTAAATCGACCAGTTTCGTCAAGCGAAGAGGAAGGAGGGGAGGAAGATGAAGTTGAAGGCTGGGAGGCAACTCTTGTCTGATCTAACTGTTGACTCGACTGTTCAGGAATGGTGGTATTCTGAACGACATTGGCTGAAAGAGCCAAACTGGTAGGCCAATTGTCAGTCCTGGAAGCGACAATGTGGCCATGTGGGGCGCACCAACATCTCCCCAAGAGGAGAAGGGACTAGGATTTCCACCCAAGGGAACTCCTTGGTTGGTGTGCTCCATCTTTTCAACCTAAAGATCAACGCAGGATTAAAGGGTGATTGTTCCGTTTAAAATAAATTGTTAACGATGCTTTTAGACACAACTTGTTTTTTCAGTTTTAAAGAGTCGAGAAAAAGCTAAAGATGACTCTAGTCTCCTTCGATGTTTTAACGAGCCCGAAGTGACAAATGCTCGGATGGACTTTTTCTGTTATAGAGTCTGAAAAAGGCCAAAAGAAACTGCTCTGGAGATCTAGGCAGAGGGTGTGCCAAACTTTTCGCAAAACCACAGAATACTTTTTATGGTATGGGTGGTCGATCTTCGTGAATGCTGTGTTCACTGCATTTCGATCAGTAGGGCGGCCGACACGGCTTCCTAAGGATAAAAGATATATGCCTATAGGGGTCTCCCAATATATACGCGACGGTACGTGGGAGCACAAATCCGTATTAGCGCCACTGTCTCTCAGGAGGAATCACCCACCTTCTTCGAGATCGACAGTCACTAGGTTTAACGACGTCGGAACACGTCTCTAGCCTAGACCTCTATGTTGTGCGTTATGTTACAAAGCGTTGTTAAGTTCATTCAGTTTATTTTAGGTTGATCTTTTTAAAGTTTGCCTTTCAAGGTTCACCACGAGATGTATGATACAAATTCCTAAATGCAGTCTAAGATGATAAGCAAGCTTTATTATCTTTTCAACTTTGAAAATCCTAGCTACTAAGGGAAAAGAATAACACTATCTTTTCTCAAAGAGAAATCAGCACACTCTAATGCACTTTCCCTAAATCCAACATGCAAACTATCAAATGCAAAATGCACAATGCAGGTGTTTGTTTTCCACTTTCTTAGTATAAATACCTACAAAGAAAGCTTTTTTCACAACTTTGAATTTGCTTTTACAATGATCAATACAAACAAGTTCATTTTCTTCGAAATCAACAAGGGTAGAAGAGATTACAATCACTTTGCGATTTTCGAAATAAAGACTTGTTTTGACACTTTGAAAGAGACAAATTCAAACCAATAAGCAAAAGTAAATCTATAATCAATCTGAAAACAGCCAATGAACTCTCTTCTAAGATCACTATCAATCAGATCTGAATCAAAGGCTACAGGATGATTACTTTACTCATACAAAGGAAGACTGTAAATGAAGTCACAAACACATAAAAACATTCACAATCTTTTTGTACAAAAATGAGGTGGAATCTAAGCAAAGAAAAGGCCTATCAGACTGGTACCTATGCTGGTTAAAGGCTGCAAAAACAGAGATCAAAACAGGGCAAAAGACAACAAAGAACCCCAGCTGCACAAGGCCACACTGGTTCAGCGCAGGTCTAACACTGTCAGTTTGACATTCAGCGCAGGTAGACCCTTCGGTACCTGCATTGAAATGCAGACTTCCTTCACAGCAGTTGCGCTGAAAGAGAAACTCTCGTTTCCCTTGGTTTCTGGGTCATAAAATGCTCAAAAATCAACTGTTTCAGGCCAAATCAGAAACACAAGCAAGGTATAAATAGAGGGATGCTTTGATAGGGTACTAAAGACTATCACAAGGATCATCAAATCATTTGTGGATCTAGTTTAGATCATAGACAAGTCCAACAACTGGATCAAAATAGCGACTTTCTACTTTGCATCCGGGAAAGATGCAGTTCAATAGTTGCTGTCAAGTCTATGAAGTAAACAAATGACGGAAACACAAATGAAATGAATAAACAAGTTCTTCCCCAGCGGAGTCGCCAATTTGTTGTGGGGAAAAATGCCTATGCAGGACGATCCTATCCACCTAAGGTGTGACAGTGCCTTAGCAACAAACGAATACAGCTATTATGATTTCTTACTTTATGAAATGTGAAAGAGGGGAGATCGGCAGACTTACCGTTGTCTTCCGGTTGTCCCTCAATCTAGATCCTCTTCTCTTTGTGTGTCCACAGCTACTTGTCTCCTCGCTTGCTCAAGAGAACTGCTACTTGAATCCCACGAGATCACAAGAGAACAGCTACCTATGACAAGAGAACAACTACTTGCGACAAGAGAAGAACACAATACAAAGGCAAATATACATATTCGTAAATGATTCAAGATTATAAGTAAATCAAATACACTAATGCAATCATACAAAATACACCAGCATATAGGAAAGAATCAAGATAGCTTTATTGATAAGTAACAGGGTTCAGGAAGAGATACAACCCATAGGGCTCCAATCCAGCATCTCCTTCCCAGCAGAATGGAATTCCTTCTTCAGTTCCCTTCAAAGCATTAAGCACCCAATGTTTCCAGCCACAAAACAACAGCAATTGTTTGCAAATCAAAATTCCAGCCTCCTAGATCCCATGGAGGAGAGATTTATATATAGTTATTTTGGAGAGAGGATGAGTCAGCTTGAGATCTGACTAGTGTCCTCTCCCTCTCTTAGTTCTTGAGTCCACTTGGAGGTTCTTGCTTCCACTTGGAGATTTGGAACCTCTTACTCATCACCAGTCGAATTCCTTGATGCAAGTGTCATTTTGGAAGCTTCCTGGGCATTGACACCTTGAGGAATGACTCTGCCACATGTCCAAACTCGCTCAGCGTAGGTAGCTAGTGTTGGAGTTGACATTCAACGCAGGTAGCCAGTGTAGCAGTTAACATTCAGCGCAGATGCTCAGTGGAGCAGTTGACATGATCCAGAATTGGCTTGTTTTTTAGTGTTTTCAGGTGGAGAACTTCTGTGAATTGTTGTGGTTAGTTGGCCTTGTTCCTCTAGGGGTAGGAACAACATGTTTAGGGACTTTGGATCCCTTAGTTCATGGACATTTCATGCCCAATGCTGTAAGGCACAAAAATGTCTATAACACGAAGGAAGAGATGGCGAAGGTTCAGTTGGAGCTAAACCTTCAGATCGCTGACTCCAATTGAAGATGCAGCCTTCAACTCCACTAGAGGTGAAGGAACAACGCGATAGCACTATTACAACCGAAATAACGAAGATCAACAGTGCAGTGAAGGACTATACCAAGCTATTTTAAGAGTCCTTCGAGGTCCTCACTACTCTGCAGGAGGACCCAAATATACAGCACCTAGAAACAGAGGCGCACGAGCTACAACAACAGTATGACGAAATAAAAGGGACTGCATAGATGGTAACCCTTACATAGAGGCTCGCGTGGATGCAGAAGGAAAAAGCACTCAAGGAGCAGGTGCACGCTGCTTGACACAAGGAAGTTGTGTTGAAGGCATGCATACAACCATGGATCGATGAGGCCTTCGTCATTATAGCCTCCATCGAAGCAAATCTCACGTAGATACAAGGTACATACGAACAGATTCAGGACACCGTTCAGCTACCGCGTTCTCTAAACAACGTGTCCAGGAAGTGCAACAGGCAGCCCTTCAGTGCACTATCGATCTTGCAGCAGTTTACGTAGAGTTGGGAGGTCTCCATGTGAATATCTCTGCACCGACATAGTGACTCAAGGGAAATTCATGATGTTTGTGTTGGGGGCCTGTTGGGCGCAGGATCCCCAAAGGAAAGTTTAGGGGCTTAAAGCCCAGATTTTGGCTAAAAATTGTAAATCTGATGTAAAGACTCCACATTTTGTGGGCGCCAAGTGAAAAGTTGTAAATGAGTCATAAGGTTGTCCACCCTCAATTTTTTAATGTAATTTCGGCTTTAGAGATCTACCCATGGTCCACGGACCATGGGATTGTATAAATAGAGTGAGGCTCTAAGTAGTTGAGAGATCTAGTTCAAGTAGTGATCATGGAATAGAAGGGTAGCAGAAGATCTAAGTGTAAAGTTGAGTCTTTGGATCGTAGAGTAGGATAAGGATCTGCAACTGAGTACACAGACCCCTGGAGTTGAGTGCGCAGGGCGAGTCGAGTCTGTAACTGTTGACACATTAATAAAGAGAAGTTTTACATCAATTATGTGTATTTATTTCATGTTTTCTATATCGAATATATTGGGTATAAATTGAATTTCTATTGTCTATATGGTGCGCGAACATATATAAATATGTAGATTAAGTGAATGTGAGTTAAAATATCTGGTTACGTGAAGTTGACGAACATCTATAAGAGGATAATTAGGATACATGGTGTAACTTGGGGAAATAGTGCAAATTGTTGCCATAGTAGCACGAAATCACCTCAGCCCCTGGGTTAGGGTTGCGTAAAGGAAAATTATAGCAGATCCCAAAGGTATTGCAAGTCAGAATAGTGTGTGAAGGTAGGCACAGTTGGACTAAATTGACCCCTCAGACATCTCAAGGGTGCGGAAACTTGGTTCCAGCACCCCCCCATAATGCTTCGGGTGAGACTTCAATCCGCGCACCACGGGCTGATGCTGAAAGGGCCAGTAGTGTAAGGGTTTGTTTGGCTAATTAACTATGAACCTAGGTCAAGCCGCATCAAGCCAACATTGGGGTACGGTTGTAGTGCGGCACCCATAACATGTTGAGCATACAAGCCTTGTCTACTCCTCTGAGCCACCTCCACAGCTCTAATGTGATCATTCTAGTGGTTGTATCGATGATGGGGCACATCAGCTACTCAGTCACCAAGTGTGGGAACTTCTCATGGTTGGCCAAGTCCCAGTCTTCGAGCTTTAATAGAAGAACCCACCCCAAACGTGATCCTTCAAAAACAATTTCATCCGGTAGTAGAGGGGTTTGTAAGGGCACCTTGCTCTCGTCAATATCTTTCGGTACCTTGGCCTTGCCCTTGCATGGAGGGACGTACTCAGTCAACCGAGTGATAGGGTCAACACCCTAGGCTTCAACTTCCTCTATGTCTACTCCCACATCCTCATCATCCATCAGGATATCTTCGATTTCTTCCTCCTCTGGCTCTAGATTGATGGCTTTGTCCTTCTCATGTGCGGTGAGCTTGTCCTTTGGTGGGTTTCTTCTTGGCAATGCGTGCACTGCTATTGTAGGATGCTTGCCCTTCTTTTCCTTTGCACTCTCATTGTTTGGGGTGGGCTTTGGTTTCAACATCCTTGGTGATTTAGGGACTTCTATTAATACTTCGACAAACTTTGAAGCAACTACTTTTGCCTTGCTAACCACTTCTGGCATATCCTCCTCAGTTGTCACTGCTTTGGTGTCCATGGTTGTGGCAGGTGTCAACATAAAACTCACTAGCAATGCCCATGATATCTCTAGTAAGTTCCCAAATGCCATACTCACTATCATAGCCTCGAAGAATTCTCAGTTCATGTGCACCTGATAGCTCAAGAACTCAATTCTCAAAATGCCAATTATTTTTCGCTGGGAAGCCACCTGTAATTTATAGGAAATTTTGAATTCAAATCTGACCGTTCCCCCCAAATTCAATTCATTAATGCTAGATTGGTGGCATATTTTCAAGGATCTGACCCATAAATTCCATATTAAATGTCATCCACCCACTCCATTTGGCCTCATTTCTACCGTCAAATCACGAACAATGAATTTAACGGTAACTTTCCGACCAACTTGCGTGATTTCTTCCTGGGTAGCGCATCTCCGTTCATGCTACCGCGAACCCTGTGACACTTTCTTGCTTCGCACAATCCTCCAATCGCGCAACTCACTAACCCGGGTAGTGTGGTTTATAGTCCCGCACCTCCTTTCAGCTGCCTGGAGTGCTCAGACTATGTTACCTTCATATAGTCACATGACCAAACCATTGGTGTATGGCTTCAATCAACTGCCATTCACCTTTCCTGGGAAGGGATCTCCATTCAATTTGACCAGTTGTACCACTCCTCTGTCAGTAATCTCTTTAATGACATAGGGCCCTAACCAGTGCATTCTGAATTTACCTGGAAATTTATCAAACTTGTTGTCATATAATAAAACCAGGTCATTTACCTTAAAGGTGTGCAACTTAATGTGCCGATCATGCGATGCTTTTTTGCATTGCTTTTGGACCTGTTGGTGAAATCTAGCTAGAAATCTCTCTTCCTCAAGCTAAGCCAGTTGTGCGAGCCTCTCCTCTAGGGCTCCACGATCCATCATACCCATGAGTGCTGCTATGCGCAGACTAGGCACAATGTATTCCATGAGCATTACCGCTTCAACACCATATACAATCCTAAAGGGTGTTTTTCTAGTCAATTTTTTGCATGTCGTCCAATAGGCCCATAGTAATACAGGTATGTACAGGTCCCAATCGCTTCGTTGAGCATTGCATACCTTGGTCAGTGCATTCTCCAGCACTTTATTGAATGCTTCCATTGTCCCATTAGCCTGTGGGTGATAAGGCATGCTCTTCTAGTGATATACCTGGAATTCCTCCGTCAGCGTGATGATCGTCTCATTCAAAAAGTGTGTACCAAGATCACTCATCAAAATCTTTGGACACCCAAATCATGTCAAGACATACTCAAAGAGGAACTTTGCAACAATTTCACCTTTGAAATCCTTCAAAGGCTGTGCCTCCGCCCATCGAGTGAAATACTTTGTCGCGGTGATAATGTACCTCACTCCCGTCTTCTTCCCTTAGGGTTGAATGGGTCCCTGTTGGCTTGATCAGGCCTAACCCAAGTTCGGAGTTATTTAGCAAAACAAATCCTTGTACTACTGGCACTTTCAACAATAGTCCGCAGAGCGCGGACTGAGGTCTCACTCGAAGCAGTATGTGGGGATGTTGGAACCAAGTTTCTGCACCCTTGAGATGTCTGAGGGGTCAATTTAGTCCAACTACGACTACATTCTTACAGGTTACTTCGTGCACTTTCATGACCTACAAGGTTTTTGCACCCTATTATATTCACCTTCACGCAACCCTAACCAGGAGCTGCGAAGCTTTCACGCTGCTAGAGCAGTGATCTGTGTTATTTCCCCAAGTTACACTACGGATCTTACTTATCTTCTTATAACAGTTAGTTATCTTCACATGAATAGATACTTTATCTTATATTCCTTTATTCAACATATTCATATAATGTTAAAATTGGCAACTAGGGCCAAACTCCATGAGGATCACCTTATTCATGGCTAATAATATTTTATCTAGATTCCTGTCGAGAGGTGTAGGATTAATCTAAAAATCATCTGATTTCGATAAGTATTTATGGAGATATGAATTTATTTTGGTTATGGACAAATTGTCAAAGTTGGCCAGCAACTTATGTAGGCTCAAAAGCCCAACAGACACATCTATTCATCATCAACGTTTGCATATAAATACAGGATGTCTCCTCCTCATTTGGACACACACTTCTCATCCATCTCTCTCTCTCTTCTACATAGAAAAAAGCCTTTCTCTCTCTCCTACGCAGATAGGTCTCCCTCTCACACGTTGGAAGGGAGGATGTAGTTTTCTAAGGGTTTACAAACTACAGATTGGAACTTTGACTAGCATTGACCAGCATTCTCTCTCTTGACTGCGTAGTAGGTGAAGCTGACTCTCCTTAGAAATCCACAATTTGGCATAGGAATCAATGTGATCTGACCTTCGATTTGGAAGATATTTACTGCCCTAGTTTAGGGTTGATGTCAATGATGCTAATGCCGCTGGTGCTGATGATACTGATGTCGATAATGCTGATGCCACTGATGTCGATGATACTGATGCCGATGATGTTGATGCTGCTGATGCCGATGATGTTGATGCCGTTGATGCTGATAATACTGATGTCGCTGATGTCGATGATGTTAATGTTGCTGATGTCAATGATGCTGATGCTACTGATGCCAATAACACTGATGCCGATGATGCTGATGCTACTGATGTCGATGATGCTGATGCCAATGATGCTGATGCCGCTGATGCCAATGATATTGATGTTGCTAATGCCAATGATGCTGATGCCACTGATGCTGATGCTGCTGATATAAATCAAGTTTTTGTATTATTTCTCTCTACTGAATTATTGAAGAAAAAGAAGATTTGATCAAAGGGTTTCCCCATATTGGGGTTTGTCCCTGGCTAGCCGCCACGTCGTGTGTCTCTTGTCTTGGCTTGTTTTATGTTGATCGTTTAATGTTCTATCTGCACTTTACTTATGTACATGTGATTGCTAATCTCTGGATAATAATAAGAAAGATAAGTAAACTGCTCTAAGCATGGAACATACCATAATTTAACATGGTATCAAAGGTGAGGTGAAGACAAAGCCCAAGCAAGAGCAAGAGCAATCACCAAAGAGAAGGTTGGCAAGGCTATCTAAAAAGAGCTATGGGGTCCTCAACACTCTTCCCTGCCGAAGACAAGCTCCGTGAGAAGTCTGACTATCATGGATGGAAGATGTCTCTCGATATGACTTTAGAAGATTAGGAAGTGTTGGACCATGTAAGAGGCAATATTATTGAGCCTCCATCAAATGCATCTGTTGCTGCCAAGAACAAATGGAAATCCGAAGAAGTCAAAGCAAAGAATATCATTTGGAACTCTATCGACAAGCGCTTGGTGACCTATGTTTCTAAGCTGAACACCTCCAAGGAAATCTACAATAGACCTGTGAGTTTATTTAATGGCAAAATGCATTCAAGAAGAAGCAAGGATGGAATAATAGGAAATGCCCACACTTAAAGGTCATCCCACTGCCTTTTCTTCTCATGCTAAAAGAATAAAAAATTATGAGGTTAAATCCAAAGGAAAGACTAGACCAAAGGGTGGAAGAAAAGGACGATGTTACCATTGCGATAAACCAGGTCATTATGCAAGGGAGTGTCCTGATAAAAGGAACTCACACTGGGATGATGATCAAAATCCCTCTCAAGGCAATCAAAGAAATGGCAGGTCAAATGGTCGAGGTAAAAGGAGTGTTAGAAATCAAGGAAGAGGAAAACCATTCAAGAAGGCAAGAAATTCTAGGTATGAATCTAACACTGTTGAAAATAAGCAGTATGAATATTATCTAGCAACAACTCTATCTACCTCTGCTCCTCTGGACTCGCTAGGAAATTGGCTTATTGATAGTGGTGCCTCAAGGCACTTCACTGGTTACAAAGAAGTTCTCCATAATCTGATAGACAAATAAACCAACCTAGAAATTGTCCTTGGAGATAATATGAAATATCCCGTGAAAGGTGTAGGCAATGTCTCTCTTAAATTGAATCAAGGTAATACAATCCACCTACAGGATGTATTATATGTACCTGATCTCAAAAAGAACCTGGTGTCCATTTTGGCAATGGAAGACAAAGGCTACAAGGTGGCTTTCAACGATGGCAAGAGGCTGGCATTAAGAGGGAGACTACTACACCATATACTCCTGAGCAGAATGGTGTGGCAGAAAGGAAGAACCATATGACTGTGGAAGTTGTCCGTGCCATGCTTCATGATCAAAGACTTCCGAAGTTTCTATGGCTCGAAGCTGCAAACACCATCGTATATGTACAAAATTGATGCCCCCATCAAGCATTGGGTTCCAAAACTCTTGAAGAAATGTTCACCAGTAAGAAACCTGATATATCTGATTTTAGAATTTTTGGAAGCCCTGTATATTTTCATGTGCTAAAAGAGAAAAGGAATAAATTGGGTGCATCTGGAAAGACAGGAATCTTCATGGGCTATAATGAAAATACTAAGGGCTATAGAATCTATGTAGCTGGTCAAAGGGAAGTCCTCATTAGTCATGATCTCACCTTTGACGAAGATATGGCTCTCAACAAGGTGAACAATCTTCCTATAGTGAAGAGCTCTCAAGAAGCTGACACCAGGGAACCGAAAGAAAAAGAGTATGAAGAGATATTTGCACCTGTTGCCGTATATACAACCATCAGCTCGATCATAGCCCTTGCGACTTCACAAGGATGGAAACTACATCAAATGGATGTTAAGATCATGTTCTTGCATGGTTCAATCAAAAAATAGGTCTATGTGGCACAACCCGAAGGATTTTATATCTATGATTGAAAATCTCATGTGTGTAGGTTGAAGTAGGCCCTCTATGGGCTAAAGCAAGCACCCGAGCATGGTATGATAGGATTGATAGCTACTTGATGAAGCTGGGATTCACTAGGAGTGAAGTCGATCCTAACCTTTACTTTAAGGTTGAAGATGACAGACCTCTCATACTAGTGTTATATGTTGACGACCTCTTTCTAACAGGTGCAGACCCTATCATTCACAAATGTAAGAGGGAGTTGGCTTCTGAATTCAAGAAGAAAGATCTAGGACTCATGCACTATTTCCTAGGACTCGAAGTCTGGCAGAGCGAGGCTAATCAGAGTGGACTACAAGTCCGTAACTACCCCGATGGAGCTTAACTTTAAGAAGTTAAGTGGTAGTGCTGCCGAACCTATTTTACGAAATGCTACTGATTATCGGCAGCTCGTCGAAGCATTGATGTTATTGATGAACTCCCATCCAGATATATGCTTTAACACGTTGAGTCAACATATGGTTGAACCTCACCACATACATTGGATTGGTGCCAAGAATCTGTTGAGATATCTTCGTGGCACAATTACTTACGGGTTAAGATACACTGTCGGAATATTGATGTTGATTGGGTAGGCAATGTGGTGTACCGTAAGAGCACTTTTGAGTGACGTTTCTCCTTGGGATCTTCTTTGATATCCTGGATGAGCAGAAGTAGAAGTCGGTGGCTTTGAGCACCACCGAGGCAAAGTATATTACTGCTAGCATGGCCTCCTGTGATGCAGTCTAGTTGCGAAAGCTCTTTAGTGAGCTATTTGGATTTACATTGGATACCACCGTGATCCTATGTGACAACCAGAGTGGGATCCGTTTATCAAAGAATCCCGTATTTCATGATCGCTCCAAGCATATCGATATCAAGTACCACTATATTTGAGATATGGTGCAATGAGGAGCAATAAGACTCCAACATATCAGTACAGATGAACAGGTCGCCGACATTTTGACAAAGCCCCTAGGAAAGGTCAAATTCCTGACTTTTTGAAAATGACTTGGTGTCATTCAGATACCCTCTTATGAGGGTCGAGTATGATGTATTGAGCTCTGGGAGCTCCAGGGGGGCACGAGGTACTTCTTGGAGCGACATATGACCATAGGGTAACTCACCATCCTCGGTTGGTGCACTTTGTATAGGGTAAAAGGTTCAACCTTCCCCTGTGACAACCCTTGGTGACTATCGAATAGGATGATTAGTTCTCCTATGGGCCAGGATGATTTGTTCTCCATGGCGACTATGGAATAGGATGATTCATTCTCCTATGGGCCTGGATGATGTGTTCTCCATGGTGATTGTGGAACAGGATGATTTGTTCTCTTGTAGGCCAGTATGATTAGTTCTCTGTGGCATCCACTGGACAAGATGATTTGCTCTCCTATGGACAGGATGATTCACTCTCCTGTGGACAAGATGATTAGTTCTCCTGTCGAGGCATCCTACCCATGCAGTCTGGGACTCATGGGAAGTACCTCTCATCTGATCAATGAGTAGGGAAATGAGGATAGGGACCATAGTAGTACTGATGGATGCATCATTGTATCTACCATACTCCCTATGCTAGGATGACCTTCATTGATCTAGGATCAATGATACTGGTCTGGGACCAATGAGAGTGGTACCCACTATGACACTAACTTCAGGTCAGTAGAGGACTAGTCTGGGACCACTGGTACACACTCTGAGACTGACTTCAGGTCAATGGAGGATGGTATGATACATCCTCGATCATTTCGTCTTCTTCTTCTTCTTCATAGTTTGAGCAGAGCAGAACAGATCAGAGCAGAGCAGAACATAGCAAGCTAGAGTAGAGCATAGCAATATAGAGCAGAGCAGGGGTCAAGATGTTCAGGGCAGTGCATTTGATGGATGAATAGTAGCGACGGTCAGATGAATTGTAGATGGAGTTCTCCCTAGTTGAGAGGGAGTGTTAAAATTGGAAACTAGGGCCAAACTCCATGAGGATCACCTTATTCATGGCTAATAATATTTTATCTAGATTCCTCTCGTCGAGAGGTGTAGGATTGATCTAAAGATCATCTGATTCCGATAAGTATTTATGGAGATATGAATTTATTTTGGTTATGGACAAATTGTCAAAGTCGGCTAGCAACTTGTAGGCTCAGAAGCCCAATAGACACATCTATTCATCATCAACATTTGCATATAAATACAGGATGTTTCCTCCTCATTTAGACACACGCTTCTCATCCATCTCTCTCTCTCTTTTGCGCAGAAAAGAGTCTCTCTCTCTCTCCTGCGCAGATAGGTCTCTCTCTCACACGTGGGAAGGAAGGACGCAGTTTTCTAAGGGTTTACAAACTGCAGATTGGAACTTTGACCAGCATCTCTCTCTCTTGACTGCATAGTAGGTGAAGTTGACTCTCCTTGGAAATCCGCAATTTTTGGCATAGGAATCGAAGTGATCTGACCTCCGCTTTGGAATATATTGACTACCCTAGTTTAGGGTTGATGTTGCTGATGTCAATGATGTTGATGCTACTGATGCCAATGATATTGATGCTGATAATGTTGATGCCGTTGATGCCAATGATATTGATGCCGCTAATGCTGATGATGTTGATGCTATTGATGCCGATGATGCTGATGCTGCTAATGCCGATAATACTAATGCCTCTGATGTCGATGATGTTGATGTTGCTGATGCCACTGATGCCGATAATACTGATGCCTTTGACGTTGATGATGATGTTGCTGCTAATGCCGATGATGCTGATGCTGATAATAATGATGTCGTTGATGCTGATGATGCTGATGCCACTAATGTTGATCATGTTGATACCGCTGATGTCGATGATACTGATGCCGCTAATGCAAATGATGTTGATTCCGTTGATTCTGATGCCACTGATCTAGGGTTTGCTACTGTTGATATAAATCAAATTTTTTTACTATTTCTCTATGCTGAATTTTTGAAGATAAAAGAAGATTTGATCAAAGGGTTTCCCCATATTGGGTTTTGTCCCTGGCTAGCCGCCACATCTTGTGTCTCTTGTCTTGGCTTGTTTTCTTTTGATCGTTTAATGTTCTATCTTCACTTTACTTATGTACATGTGAATGCTAATATGTGGATAATAATAAGAAAGATAAGTAAACTACTCTAAGCATGGAACATACCATAATTTAACATATAAGTTCGCGCAACAAATAAACAGTAAACTTGCAATTCATATCCAATATACTTCAATGCATAAAATAGGAAATGATACACAGAAATAATCTAAAACTTCTCTTTATTAATGCTTCAATCGGTTACAGACTCAACCTGCCTTGCGCACTCAGCTGCAGGGGTCCACGCACTCAACTGCAGACTACTAGGCCTCTGCGCACTTCCTCATTAGATCTTCTTCTATTCCTTCTATCTAATGATGTCTCTTTACACTTAGAGCCTTGCTCTATTTATACAATCCCATGGTCTGTGGACTAGGGGTAAAACTCTCAAGCTGACATTATATTTACAAAAGTAAGGGTGGACAACCCTATGACTCAATTACAACTTCGCGCTCCGCGCCCACAAATCGCAAAGTCTTTACATCGGACTTAGTCAAAACTTAGGCTTTAAGCCCCAAACCTTGCCTTGGGTGGATCCCATGCCCAACAAGCCCCCAACACAAACATCGTGACTCCCCCTCGAGTCACTCTATCGGTGTGGATATCTTCATGCAGAGACCTCCCAACTCTACTCAGACTGCTGCAAAGTCAGCAATGCATTAAGCGGTTACCTGTTGTATCTCCTGTATGCATTGTTCTGAGACTGCGGTGTCAGAACTGCTCCCCTGTATTTGTTCCTGCATCCCCTGCATCTACGTCAACTTGCCTTCAATTTTTTATGTGATTCCAAAGACCTCATTGATCCAAGGCTAAACACGCACCTTCAAAACTGCTTCTTTCTGTTGCGTTGCATCTACTTGCTCGTTAAGTGCTTTGGCCTGTTGCATACAAGCAAGCCTCTGTGTGAGGGCCACCGTCTACACAATCCCTTTGACGTTTTCATACTATTGTTGTAGCTCACATGCCTCTGCTTCTAAGCGTTGTATGTTTGAGTCCTCCTGCAAAGTGGTGAGGACCTCGAACGACTCTTCCAACATTTTGGTGCAGTCACTCACTGCACTGTTGATCTCCTCCATCCCTGATGTAATGGCGCTAGCACGCTATTCCCTTACCTCTGGAGGAGTTGAAGGCTGTGCCTTCAACCGCAGGTCTGCTATCTAAATGTTCAACTCCAACTGAATCTTGGCCATTTCCTCTTGTGCCTCGCACACTCCTACTGCTAACCTCTGGATGTGTGCCTCTGTTGGTGCTTCTGCTGGGATGGCCAGCTCCAGGACCATCTAGTAGGCTTCTTCAATTACCTGTACCATCTACCTATTTTGAGACACGACCTCATCGCGCTGCAAGCTCAACTACTTGATTTTGATCCTCTGTTCACTCAACACTTGCAGCGCGCAGCTCTACCTAGCCCACAGTTCTGCAGTAATCCCATCCTACAGAACATAGAGCGTCTCCCAAGGAGCGCAACAATGTTGATCCATATTCTTTTCAACACACTAATTGTAGGCCTATCGACCTCATTTTCTGTAACCAATGCCCCCTCCGGCAGCACTATTGTGTTGGTCGTACGACCGCACAACATTTCCTTGGCTACGGCTATTCCTGCTATGAGGCTAGTCGAGAGAGTACCAGCCTGAGCAGTGCGAACCTGAAACTCATGAACCTATGCTTGAAGGGCCCCCAACACAATCTGATTCTCCTCCACAAAGTTCTGGAGGGCCTTTGTGTTGACGTCGTAGATCGTTTCTCCTATATCATGCAGATCCCCCTCAGTAATGGTAATCGGGTCGAAAGAAGTCTTAGATGCTTTCAACTTCTTTCACAACCCTACCTTCTCTCTGGGGCACTGGCGCTTCAACTGTGTCGATGATGTTTCTGGGTCCGCACCACTCTCCTATGTTTCTATCTCCATTTCTTGTTCCTGTTCAGGGAAAGGCAACTTCTAGCCCTCGCACTCCTTCTGTGCTGCCTTCTGTGTTGTTGTTGTGGCCTTCGCAGCGTCTCGCGCCTCCTGCACCTTTATTGCTGCTGCTTCTTTCTTCTTTTCTCTACCAACCACACTACCCGTAGTTTTCATCCTCCTCCTTTCTCTGTGCAGCAGACTTGTCTACTTCCACCATGGAGATGGATGGAGCGCACCACTCTGGTAGCGACATCTCAAGTACGTTGAATATCACATCATCTATGGCCGTATATGGTAATTCATTCCACTTCTTCGTAGGGTCCTTGCACGCCCTGAGGTAGATGTGACAAAAGTCCACTTTAAACTCTGCAAAACTTTGTAGGCTATTGTAGAAAGTGGGTGATAATCACAAATTCAGATTAATCCCCATCCCAATGTTCATCTCCATGAACACCTAGAATGTTTTTCTATCGTGAATGCAGTGCACGTCTTTAGTAGCCCACAAAGAAGCATACTTCGTAGCCTCCAGGAGATCCCTCACAATTGTGGGGAATTCGTTTTCCTCAAGCAATTCACCAGCCACCAGCACCATGGACAATAGAAGCCGTGCATAGTGGAAAGTTTTCCCCTGTTCTTGTGCCTCGCGGCAATTCTCCAAGAACTCCTTGCACAAGAATTTGGACCAGTTAAACTAGACCCCCTCTGTCCACTACTCAACAAGTGCAACCACCAACGTGGGTACCTCATCCGCACAGCACTTCCACATGACCTTACCCGCCAGTATCTGTGTCGCAACTCTGAATTCCTTGTTGTTGATACTGGAGATCGCATAGCCCCTTTTTTCCTTCTCCAGCTTGTATTTATTTTTCATGGCCTCTGCAATGTCCAAATCACTGCTTTTACCCTCCGAAAAGTCTGTTGGGTCTTCCCCTTTACAAGGGAATCAGATAATTCAATGGATTAGGTGATTCGTGATGGGGATGGGCTCCTCCAGCCACACACACCCATCATGCACTAGGCAGAGCAACTGCCTGATGAAGAAGATAGTCACTGGGGTGCAATGATAATGTGGCTCCCAGAGCAGGTTCAACAACCCTGTCTTTTTGATGCCACACAACCACTTGCAGGGCTCCAACTCTATGACTCCCGCCATAGTGTGCTTATTTGACTTCATGAGCTATGTGGTTGCCAAGTGAGGGAACTTCTCATGGTCGACGAGATCCCAATCTTCGAACGTCAAACTCAACACCCGTCGCAGGTGCACTTCTTTGAAAATGATCTCGTCGGGTAGCAGCAGAGTCTATAGAGAGATTTTACTCTCATCGATATCCTTAAGAACCTTCGCCTTCCCCTGTTGCGAAGGAACATACGTGGGCAACCTGGTTAGAGGGTCTACACCCTTGGTTTACTACTCCATTTCTTCATCATCATCCTCTTCTATCAGGATGTCCTCAAGGTCTTCCTCTTCATCGGTTTCTAGGTTAACCGGTTTCCCTTTTTCCTCCATTGTTAATTTAGTTTGCAGCAGGTTTCAAGGGGACATGCGCACAAGAATCATGGGTTGCTTATCTTTCGTGGGCCTCAGCGTGCATGGTGATTTAGGGATTTCCGCAGCTATCTCAGCACTCTCAGGAGCATATTCTACTGTCATGGCCTGCATGGCCTCTTCGGCAGTCATTTCTCCGATTTCCCTAGCTTCTTCAGATCCTGCCATTCTGTTTGTCCATAAATCTCTCAACTGCGCCACTAGGTGCTCAAACAATGCTCTCAATAGGTTAAATCAGTCTTGGTTCAGAATAGTCTAGGCGCATGACAGCTCAATTCGCAAATGGCCAAGTGTTGTTTGTTGGGCATCCCTTTGCAATTTATAACACCTTTTGAATTCAAATTTGACCATTCCCCCCAAATCTGGTCCATTAATGCTCCCTTGGTGGCAGATTTTCCCAAATCTTGCCCATAAAGCTCGTCTTAAATGCATGTCACCTGCACCATTTCATCTCAAGTCAAGCATCACATCGTGAATAGTGACTACAACGGTCACTTTCCAGCGAACCCATGTGGCAGCGAGACACCCTTGCACTATCGCGAACCCCGTGACACTTCGCACCTGTGCGTAACCCTGACATCACGAAGCTCTCAGGCAGAGTAGTTTATAGTCCTGTGCCTCCTTCCAACTACCTAGAGTGCTAATACTGTACTTCACATGGCTAGTCAGGTGGTCGGGCCACCTGTATACAGCTTCAAGCGACCATCACTCACTTTTTCTAGGAAAAATTTTCCTTTTATTTTTCCGGTCTGCGTCGCGCACTTCACCATGTGCATCATGCCATCGTCGGTGATCCCTCTAGTAATATACAGTCCAATCCAAGGCATCAATCTAATCAACTCTCGGTGGTATTCCCAAAATGTTTCAACGTAATCATGCGCACCCTGTTTTATCACCATAGTTTTCTTATTGAGAAAATCCTTCTTTATTTCTTTCTCAAGCTTCTTGACTTCCGCTTCCATTAGAGTGCTTTTCTCTCTTAACGGCACTCTTTCTTTCATGAGTTCTTGGAGCCTAAGATCACCCTATTGGATTTCTTCATTAGGTCCCAAACGTTCTTCTTCGTTCAGCTGCATGATCCCTTCTTCCAAGGCTCCGCGAACCGTCATATCCATGGGCGCTTCTATGCACGGACTAGGCATAATATACCCTATTAGGACTATAATGTTTTCTCTATAGACCTACCTAGAAGGCGTATGTCCCGTCATTTTCTTGTACGTTGTTTTATAAGCCCACAAAATTTCTAGTACACGCAGGTCCCAATCACTTTGTTGCACATTATATACCCTATTTAGTGCTTCGCACACTTCGTTAAAGGCTTCTGTGTGCATAACCTTCTACACACACGTTCTTTCCACATTCTGTCGTCCCAACTGGAGGGACCGTTCACGCAATTGCCTCACCAACACATGCTTATTTACCGTGTTCCCGAACATGAAGTCCATGTGCATCCACGCAGGTTTTTTAACATATGCTTGTACCCACCTGGACAGATGCACACGCAGACCATCCCATACATTATATTTATCTGTTAACCCCATTTGATGCTTCCTAAAACACATGCACATCATTCTCCTGCATTCGCGCCAGTCCTCAAAGCTTCCTTGGGCGTACCCCACCACCTCGCAGGCGTAGAGCATAGTACCCATTTCAAAGCCTCGAAACGTTGTTGTTCCAACACCTACCTTTGAAATTTGTTCAAGAAAGCATCTACCTCACTTAACCCATCATAAGTAGGAAGATCCCTCACTTATGTCGATACGCAGCGTAATGATCTTGTCATCATATTACAGTTCAGCGTGGTCACCGCATTCAACCGGTTCTGCCATGGCTCTATCTCCTTATCGGAATCCGATGTATAGGAGCTTTCGCGCTCCCATGAGATCCTTCCATCCACGATGGGATTTACCCAATCTTTCTCCCACACAGTTATCTTGTAGCTGCAAACCAAATTTTCATCGCTTTCATAGTCACGCGCCAGCTCTGTGTAGCACGATCCTTCTGCAAGGTCCAAAGGTATGACTACGCGCAGAGACTTTTTCTCAAAAATCATCTTGCACTTCTTCACATTTATCATCCCATTCATGTCAGTGGCCCAATCGATTCCTAAGAGTGTGGGATAGGGACTATTTTCATCAACAATCTCTATCACTTCAAAGCCTGCTAGCGTGCTTGCCCCTTCAATATCCATGGTAATTCCCTGCAATATCCCCATGGGTATTATATTTTTTTGGTTCGTCATTCGCAGCTGGATAGGATACCATTGTAGCGTAGGCCTTCCCATGCGCTCCCATGTTTGCTTCAGAAGAAATTTCGCGTCTGACCCTAGGTCCAAAATTACTTGGTCCATCTCATATTCTCCAATCTGTGCAGTCAACCTCATTTCTCTTCCCGTCCTCGTCGCATTCTTTCCAACCTTCTGGACTACATGTGGTTCACCTGATGGGGTCCCAACACATCTATTAATGAGTTCTTGCAATCCCTTTATAGCCTTACTATCGCGCAGTAGCTTCATGCATGTTTCTAGGAACATTGTGAGCATCGATGGGTCCATTTCTAGCTCCAGTCTATCTTTTCTTCCTGAAGTGGAGGCATCAACGAAGCTCTCCTTAGCTTCCATAAAAGTTTCTCATGCGCGCTCCAAATCAAATTATGTTTCCTTTTCCAGAGCTTTGCAAACCCAAGTGTTATCTTCAGGTTGTTTTCCTTTATCATCTTCTGTCGTAATTCCACTTTGAAGTATAATGTTCACATTTGGGTCTTCCTCGCGCATCTCAGACCTCACCATTTGCAGGTTCTGAGTCAGGGGAGGTTGGAGCGCTCCCTTTTTGCGCAGCCTAGCTATCAATGTGGGACAATCCTTCGTCTCATGATCAAACAAGGTACAATACAGACATGATGGACGTGTTGGATTCGTACAATCATGGGCATAATGTCCTGACCCCCCACAATTATAACATATCAATTGTCCACGACCTCTTCCAGGTCCTCCTCCACCTCGGCCTCGTCCACGTTCTTGAAATCTGGTTCACGCCACTCCTACGTTCTGGTCAAGGGGCCGCATTTCAGCTTGAACTCTGTAGGTGGGAGTCCTATCCATCATTAGCTCATAGCTTCTACAGGTGTGCTCATCATGTCCAACCGATCTACAAAAGTTACAGAACAATTGTTGCAAATTCTGTGTGTACTTCTGTAACAAATGGCAGTTGTGTGTAGCATGCTTTCCTCCTATTTGACAAATCGTGCACCATAAAGAAGGCACAGTTCTAGGTCCTTCTTGGGCCTCTAGTCTTAATGGCATTGGACCTCCTCCTGTGAGGTAATTCACGAACACTGGGTAGTGGTCCTTGTCATGTCCCTGATCCTTACATTTTACGCACCATACTTCTTCGTGCACTTCCGGGTGAGCTGTCCTATCCTGTTTCAGACTCCATCTCAAGGCATAATTTTTTCAACTGCACGTGGATCTGTCGAACTCACAGGTTATGATCCTCTATTGGGGTTTCATGCAGCCTCATCGTGATCTCCAAGGCCTTTGCCTGGGTTGTTAACCTCTGTTGCGACAGCGCATTCCTCAAATGTGGCGTTAGCGATGCCACCAACCATTCGTGGTGTTGTCCACCCATCAAATTCATATTAGCTTCACGAATTGTGCACTTGAGTATTTGATCCAACTCCCAATGAGTCTTGTTTGGTAGCATTGTGATCTCTTTGAATCCAATGATCGAGTGCACCTCTGACTTCGGCCTACTAAATTCTTTGTTTAGCACAATTTGGATATCCACGATCCCTACATTCGGATTGTCATTAATCCAACTGTGACTACCTTCACGTAGGTTACTTCGCGCAATTTCCTAACCTGCGAGGCTTTCGCGCCCTGTTATATTAACCTTCGCGCAGCCCTAACTAAGGGTTGTCAAGCTTTCACACTGCTATAGTAGTGATTTGTGCTATTTCCCCAAGTTACATTGCAGATCTTACTTATCTTCTTATAACATTTAGTTATCTTTGCTTGAACAAATACTTTATCTTATATTCCTTTATTCAACATATTCGTATAAGTTTGCGCAACAAATAAACATTAAACTTTCAATTCATACCCAATTTACTTCAATGCATAAAATAGGAAACGATACACAATAATAATGTAAAACTTCTCTTTATTAATGCTTCAATCAGTTACAGACTCAACATTCCCTGTGCACTCAACTAAAGGGGTCCACGCACTCAGCTATAGAGCCTTCTCCTACTCTACAACCCAAATACATGACTTTACACATTTTACTTAATGCTTCCTCATTAGATCTTCTTTTATTCCTTCTATCTGATGATGTCTCTTTACACTTAGAGCCTTGATCTATTTATACAATCCCATGGTTCGCGAACTAGGGATAAAACTCTCAAGCCGATATTATATTTACAAAAGTAAGGGTGGACAACCCTATGGCTCAATTACAATTTCGCACTTTGCGCCCACAAATTGTGGAGTCTTTACATCAAGCTTAGTCAAAACTTGGGCTTTAATCCCCAAACCATGTCTTGGGGGATCCCATGCCCAATAGTCCAACAAAATCTATCACCCATTTCTCAAAGAGTTGTAACGTCATCTGTGGATTCAGACGCAGCTCATCCCTCCATGATAGCCTTCCAATTCTTTGACACACATCACATGCTTTGCAGTAAGCTTTTGAATCCTGACAGAGGGTTGGCCACCAAAACCCTGCATTTAGAATCTTTTGTGCAGTTGCTCTCCCTGCATTATTTCCTCTCGTGGCACCCCCATGAGCATCTGTGATGATACTGCTTCTTTCCAACTTTGGTACGTATCATTGCAATATCTCATCAAACCCCATTTTGTACAGATGTCTGGTAATGGTAGAAAAGTCTATCACGCACACCACTAACTCCTTCTGTTGGACGGTGTATCCTTTCGAGGAAGTTCTTGTCGTTAGGAAGTGTGAATAACCATCTGCAATGCGTACTACAAATAGTTGTGCGTCAGGAAATCCCTCTTCCAAATTAGTGGCTCTTCCCTTGTTTTGATGCACGACAGATGGTCTGGTCCAACGTTTAGTCGTCTAGGATTTACAATAACTGCAAAACCATACTCCTTGAACAATAACAACCACCTGCAGATTTTCCCCCCCAACACAAGCTTATTGACCAGGTATTTCAACGTAGAATGATACGTATACATCTTGAAATGGCCACCTAGCAAATAGTGTCTAAACTTCTAGAGCGTGTATACCATGGCTAACCCTTTGCGCTCAGTGGTGGAATAGTTCTTTTCCGCCTTGGATAACCTTCTATTTTCGAACACTATAGGATGGTCCAAGTCTCCTCCACCAACTTGTGTCAGTACTTCTCCCAGTGTTATACATGATGCGTCAACATGTACATGAAACTCCTTCTTCCAATCCAGGAAGGCTAAAATCAGCATGGTGACCATCTTTTCCTTCAACACATCCAAGTTTTTCTTACAGTCCTCATTCCACTAGAATGTGACATCCTTTTTCAACAACTTTTCCATAGGCGCGGTGATCTAGGCATAGCCTTTGATAAACTTTCTATAATATTCATTATGTCCTAGGGCACGCAGCTGTTTCACACTCCTCGGAGCTTCTAAGTTGAGTATCACCATGATCTTCGCAAGATTTACCATCAGTCCTTGTGTATAAACCACATGACCCAGCAGGGTTCCAAAAGGAACACAAAACAGGAACTTCTTCAGATTGAGTGTGATATGGAATCGTCAATAGGTATCTAGCATCAGGCGCAAACTTGTGACATGGCATTTCACTAGCCTAAACACAATCCAGTCATCAAAGTACACTTACAGGAACTTATGAATAAATTCCTTGAATGCCGCAATGACTACGCGCAATAAAATAGTAGGCACATTCTTGAATCTGAAAGGCATTACATTGTACTGAAAACACCCCCACTCAGTCATGAAGGTCGTCTTGTTCCTATCCTTTAGCACGATTTTGATATGATGGTACCTTGAGAACCCATTAGTGAAGGAATATGCTTCTTGGCCACCTACATTGTCCAACACTTCATCAGTGAACGAAGTCAGGAAAGGATCATGTACACAAGCATCATTTAACTTCCTTAGATCTATGCATATCCTTATTTCATCCTTCTACTTATTTTCATGTACCACCATTGGGCTTACCAATCAGATTCTTCTACGGGCTCAATGATGCCTGCCACAAGCATCTTGTCTAGCTCTAAGCAGACCTTCTCCTTATACTTTGGATTGAGACGGTAAGGTCTTTACTTAACTGAATTCACGTCGGGCTTCAATGTGATCTTCATAACACCCAGGTCTCCTATTATCCCTTTTAGATCCATAAACTTGGTAGGAAACAGATCTTGGTATTCGCGGAGAAATTAAGCAACTTTATCCACCGTCACTTCTGTTGGAAATAATACTGAGAAGGGGGGGGGAGTGAATCAGTATTAGTCAAATCAATAATATTTTTCTTTTCATACTCAAATTTATATACGCTATTTTAATGAAGGTAACTCGCATCTACACACAACTGTATTTAAGGCAACCACCGTATATCCAGCAAACATATGATTCAGTTAATTCATCATATGTTGATCTTTAATCAATGCATCAGTACTTCATTAACCATATAAACAGTAACCATGTGTAGTAATATCAAAACAAACCATCACACATAAGAAACACATATGAACACCAATATTTAAGGTGGAAACCCAATGCGGGACAAAAACCACCTGTTGTTGTCTTCTTTTAACATAAGAAAAACCTGTTTAGAATCTTGTACTGGTGCAGATTCATACCAATACACAGGCACCCACCTACAGAAGGATACAACCTTCTCTCTTTCTCCATCTTCTAATAGAAGGGAGCTACAACCCTCTAGCTCTTGTACTATCCAATTTGTTTACTAATACGTAGGCGTCGGCCTACTGAAGGCTCCAACCTTCACTTGTTTTCTAGCTATTACTAGAACGGAGCTCCAACCCCCTAGCTCTTGTACTGGACAATATGTTTACTAGTACATAGGCACCGACCTATAGAAGGATACGACCTTCTCTCTTCCTCCAAGGACCACGTTTCATAAATTTTCAGAATGGATACTCCTTGAACACAACACCAAAATCTGAAGGCCACGTTTCATCCAATTTTCATACTAGACCCATCAACAACATTGAAGCTCAAAATCAATCACCACTATAATACAACCATCAAATACATCTGCATTAAACAATCATTGAAACTACATTACCAATCTCTGAATCACCCACAACTGAATCACCGAAGGCCCATCATCACTAAAACAAATCACAATCAACCAATCTGAACATTTAGAATACTGTCATCAAAACACAGTCACTAGAACACAGAGCAGAACCTAGAACTCTGCAACAACCACTAGAACCAATTGCAAATTCAAATATCATATTTCATAATGTATACGCTACTCTGATGAGCTGAACCAGTGTGTATATGTGCTTTTACCAAAGTGAACTAGTGTACAGATCTGCAAATACTAACTTAAAAACTTCACAGCTATTTTAGAATCCAGTCATACCCACATCATAACATTTGCATAATAAAACATGCGTCAGTATTCAAAACTAAAGTATCCATGATCAAACCACATAATGGTAATACATTTCAGGTCTTATGATCTCGATCCATCATCCATCATCAACCACATAGGTGCATCCTTAGTTCAGATCAAGCAAAGCATCGGAAACTCATAACATGCATACTTGATCTCACACTTCATCAGATATTCAATACTTGCACACTTGACCTAATGATATTCTCCTCCTTATATAGTTTTAGGCTTTTCTCAATACCTTGGACCAAAACCACTTAGGGCCAATACCTCCAAATACCTAGGGTCAATACCTAAGAGCAGTTACCTCGGACCAAGTACCTTGGATCAATACCTTGGACTAAATACCTTGGTCCAAAACTTTGGTTTTCCAACATGTACGCGCTTTTCCTTTTGTGAAACTGCATGTATACGTTATACGCTCCTTTTGTTCAATTAAACCACGTATATACGCGCCTTGGACAAAGTGAACCAGCGTATACCTCTCTTTCTTCATTCTTTGGAGTCTGATCTATGATCCTTTGTTGTTAACTTGCTACACTGTGAACTATCATCTCAGAGAGTTGCCATTGTACATTACTTATGAACTGATTCCTTTGAACTGCCCTGCATTTTGTCACATTTGTAAACACAACTGAATGCATTCTGTCACATTTGATATCTCTTATGTAGATTCATCTAGTTACCATATACAAGTGAGTTGTTATGCTACAAGTGGGTTTCCATCAAGTACAACACATGCATCATAATGCCAAAAATCTCCCCCTTTGGACATGATGGCAACCATGTTGGTGTTGATTACTATAAGTTGTAGAAACTATTGCAGATAACAAGCAACACCAAATTACTCTCCCCCTTTGACATCAAGGGAAAAGGGCAGACCAAGATATTCTCCCCCTTTGATATCAAGGGCAAAGGGCTGACCAAAAAGAAGACTTTCATATCTGAACAGCTGAATATAAACATTAATCATGCTCCCCCTAAGCACATGCTGAATTCTATAATTAAACTCCCCCTTTGTACATGCTGAGATGCACTATATCATCCATGCTCCCCTAAGCACATGCAGAGTTTGCAAATATTTTTCAAAAGAATAACATGACTCGATAACTCAGCTAAGTGACTTTGACCTTCCTATCACCAAAGACTCATACATATATCAATCTCCCAACTAAGTGGGGATATACCGAATTTGACTCATCCTCCCAACCAAGTTGGGATATACCGAATTTGACTCATCCTCCCAACCAAGTGGGGATATACCAATTGTTTATACTTGACAGAAATGCAATCACATCATCCATCCCATGCAAAGTGGGGATACAAATTACATCATATGACCAAAAAGGACTCATCAAAAGACAGAGACAAATTATTACATCATGGGTCTTTATATGACCTTTACATCAAATGATATACATGACATTTATAATAGAGACCAAATATCTAAACAAGACCATGATAGTCATCAGCAACTATCATACACCATGTATGATCTGCACCATAAGCATCTGTCAACAACATCTAGACCTATAACCTGTATATGTCCATCATCAATTCCAAAGATATGACAAAGTAAATATCATCAACCTGTGACTAAGTATGTCGTATATAGATATCAACTCATCCTCTTGATCTCATCAAGATCAACTTGCTTCGTTTCCTTAGTAGAAAGAGCCTTATCATAACCTTCCATGAATCAACTAAGCATATGTCATATCTCCAATCAGTAACACAAAATCATTCACATCATATCATATGTGACAACACCATAGTCATCACATCATCATCAAGAACTGCATGATCTTTCACAAGAACCCTTAATATATCAACCATGTATCATCACTAGGGAATATCCCGCATATGATAAGCATCAACCATGATAATCAACATATGTGAGTATCAACCTACCATCATAAGGCCATGTCTTTGAATATCCATGTCTTTGAATATCCATGTCTTCAAATAGCTATGTATTCATGTGACCTGTAATAACACCATTTTCTTGGCCAACCAACAATATTTATCAATATGCAACTTAAGTAATCATCCGTGTATCTAGCATACTATATATCCATCAAAGAGATAGCAATATGTATCTAGAAAACCATGATTTCATGGTAATTTGTCAAGATTTATTGATATCATCAACAGCAACAATCCTCAACCATGTGAGAGACAAGAACTATAGGAATCCTGCATCATAACTACACCATATGAACTTTATGCATCTTTGAAGGCATGATGACAGCAACATAAAAGAAATGAGTGGCTCATCATCAAATAATGAAGTTGTGTACTCAAGCTTTGTACTTCTCCTTGTCCTTATGAATATCACCATGTAAGAAACATATATGTACTATATGCATCATCAAAAAGTCATTCACAATCATCCATAAATCTGATCTGAATACCAACTATGTGACCCCAAGTATCATCTGAGATTTTATCATGGACAACTCATAACCATAACATAGAAAGATGTATCATTTAGCCACATAAGCATCATCATCATTGATTAGGTACCAAATACTTCTAAACATAATGCCAACAATGCTTTATTAGAAGCACAACATGTTCTCCCCCTGAACCTGTTCCACCTATTCACTGTTAGATCTGATCATTCCATATATCTGTAAGAAGTATCAAGGCATCATCATCAATCAGATATACATCAAGTTATCAACAACTTGTGAGGATCAAAATCACTTCTAAATAACATCCATAGACTATAGTTATCTATCATCATGATACAAAAGATAACTGATCATTGTCTGAATCATATCAAATCAGGTTTTCTAAGTTTGTCCCACTGCACTTTTCCTCAAATCACATATACGAGATTGTGCAGCTTCTAACTCACGTATATATGCGACTTGTCTTCACGAAACTTGGGTATGTGATTTAGAAAATCAAAGTTTCACACTTTCAGGTCCCCCTAAGTCTGTTATGTCTGTACACTATGCCATGCCACATTTTTCTGACTGTACTTCCTTCTTATTCGATATCTTCGATTGTGATGATGTTTTCTCCTTTTAGTATGGTGCCCGAAATTTTATCCTGCATTCATTTGCTATATGTCCAAACTTGTCACATGCATAACATCTTACATGTTTCATATTCCTTCTATAGCAGTCAATGGCTTTGTGACCAAACATATTGCAAGAAAAACAATATCCCTTAAAGTACCTGGACGTTTATGATCTTTCTGTGTGATGATCTTGAACAATTCTACTTTTGCATCTCGCTGCAACATGTCCAAACTTATGACATATAAAACATTCAACATTATTCATTTCAGGAAATAACCGACTATCACTTCCACAATTAGGAATAAAATATTTTCTTTGAAGAATTTATTTCCTTGGTTGTTGATGGGGTTGACCTCTAATCTCCTTATTGAGCATTTCAGATTTTACATTAGAGGTCCTTGCCTCAGCTTGTGAGCTAGATTCACCTTCAACAGATTCATGAAAACCAAGACCAAATTTGATGGCAAGATACCTTTGACTAATAAGAATATCATCCAAAATCTTAGTACTGTCTTGAAATCATAAAAGCTTATCCTTTTCTTCTAATTTACCTTTTAGTATATTTACCTCAACCTAATATTGCTTTTCCTTTTCAAGGTACTGCTTCTTCCTGATTTCTTCAGCTTTTCTTCCTTCTTCCACTTGTTGCCTTAATTCGAGAACTTCATTTTCTTGTTCTTCAAGAGCTTGGAGTAGTTCTTCATTCTGCTTATTTGATTTTTCAAGATATTCTTTTAGAGAGAGGATCTTAGCTTCAATACTTTCATAGTAACTAGATCTATCTTTAAGTTTCTTGATTGTTGTGCTCCTTTTATTTACTTCATTTCTTAATGATGTCACTTCATCCTACAACTTTTGACATTGATCTTCCTTTTCCTTGTACTACTTCCTTACTTTGTTTCCTTCCTCCAGTTGAGCTTTTAGTCTGGTAGCTTCTTCTTTGGAGGCACACTCCCTTTTTTCCAATAGATCTTGTTGATCTCTAATTTTTTCTGTGATTTTTTTAAATTCTGCCTCTATTTGATATCTTTCTCTTTCACCCATAAGAGAAAATTCAGTTGTTTCGTTGTCATTTTCATCATCTTCAAATGGACAGAGAAATGTATCACCAGAGGATAACAAATTCATACCTAATAGTTCTTTTGCTTGTTCATCTTCATTCTGAGTTGATTCTGAATCTGAAGAGTTGCTTCCATGTAATCCCCAATCGACTCTCCCACTGTCATAGTTCCTTTAAGACACCTTCTTCTTTTGAGGTGCTTTCTTCTTTCCCATTGTTTCTACAGATATCCTTCAAGCGATCAAGCTTTTGCCAAAGGACCTGCTCTGATACCAATTGTTGGAAATAATACTGAGAGGGGGGGTGAATCAGTATTAGTCAAATCAATAATCTTTTTCTTTTCATACTCAAATTTATATACGCTACTTCAGTGAAGGTAACTCGCGTGTACACGCAACTGTATTTAAGGCAACCAACGTATATCCAGCAAACTTATGATTTAGTTAATTCATCATATGTTGATCTTGAATCATTGCATCAGTACTTCATTAACCATGTAAACAATAACCATGTGCAATAATATCATAACAAACCATCACACATAAGAAACACACATGAACACCAAGATTTAAGGTGGAAACCAAATGCAGGACAAAAACCACCTGTTGCTGTCTTCTTTTAATATAAGAAAAACCTGTTTACAATCTTGTACTAGTGTAGACTCATACCAGTACGCAGGCACCCACCTGTAGAAAGCTACAACCTTCTCTCATTCTCTATATTCTATTGGAAGGGACCTACAACCCCCTAGCCCTTGTACTAGTTGATCCATTTACTAGCACGTAGGCACCAGCCTACTAAAGGCTCCAAACTTCACTCATTTTCCAGTTGTTACTGGAAGGGAGCTCTAACCCCCTGGCTCTTTTACTGGCTAATATGTTTACCAGTACATAGGCACTGACCTACATAAGGATATGACCTTCTCTCTTCCTCCAGGGACCATGTTTCATAAATTTTCAGACTGGATACTCCTAGAACACAACACCATAATCTGAAGGCCACATTTCATCCAATTTTCATACTAGACCCATCAACAACATTGAAGCTCAAAATCAATCACCACTGCAATACAACCATCAAATACATCTGCATTAACCAATCATTGAAACTCAATCATCAATCTCTAAATCACCCACAACTGAATCACTAAAGGCCCATCATCACTAAAGCAAATCACAATCAACCAATCTAAACATTCAGAATACTGTCATCAAAACACAGTCACCAGAACACAGAGCAGAACCTAGAACTTTGCAACAACCACTAGAACCAACTGCAAATTCAAATATCATATTTCATAATGTATACGCTACTTTGATGAGCCAAACCAGTGTGTATACACCTTTTACCAAAGCAAACCAGTGTACAGATCTGCAAATACTAACTTAAAAACTTCAGAGCTATTTCAGATTCCGGTCATACCCAGATCATAAAATTTGCAGAATAAAACATGCTTCAATATTCAGATCTAGATTATCCATGATCAAACCACATAATGATAATATGTTTCAGGTCTTATGATCCTGATCCATCATCCATCATCAACAACATAGGTGCATCCTTAGTTCAGATCAAGCAAAGCATCAGAAACCCATAACCTGCATACTTGATCCCACACTTCATCAGATATTCAATATTTGCACAGTTGGCCTAATGATCTTCTCCTCCTTATATAGTTTTAGGCTTTTCTCAATATCTTGGACCAAAACCACTTAGTACCAATACCTTGGTCCAAATACCTAGGGTCAATACCTCGGACCAATTACCTTGGACCAAGTACCTTGGATCAATACCTTGGACTAAATACCTCGGTCCAAAACTTTGGTTTTCCAACATGTACGTGCTTTTCCTTTTTTGAAACTGTGTGTATACGTTATATGCTCCTTTTGTTCTGTTAAACCGCGTGTATACGCACCTTGGACAAAGTGAACCAGCGTATGCCTCTCTTTCTTCATTATTTGGAGTATGATCTGTAATCCTTCGTTGTTAACCTGATGCACTGTGAACTGTCATCTGAGAGAGTTGCCATTGTATATTACTTCTGAACTGATTCCTTTGAACTGCCCTACATTTTCTCACATATGTAAACACAACTTCCATGCATTTTGTCACATCTGATATCTCTTCTGTAGATTCATCTAGTTACCATATACAAGTGAGTTGTTATGCTACAAGTGGGTTTCCATCAAGTACAACACATGCATCATAATTCCAACAGCTTCATCCCAGTAATCTCCAATCTTCATGAATTTGGGCTCTGCCTCCGTACCAATATTTACCTGTTTCGTTTTCAGTGGCACGGTTATATCAGGATTCTCAATCTGCGGTCCTTCAACATCGCGGTGACCTTCTGTTTCAGGGATGTTAATATTTCACGGATCCTCATCTTCTTCTTCAACAGTTACATTATAGCATTCCAGCACGTGACTCAGCTGAGTAGTCCAATCAGGTTAAATCAGGTCCAAAGGATCCTATGATATCCTAAATATTATTGTTTTTACTTGTAGCGCTTCATCAATAAAATCAAACCCATCTTCAAAGCTGAATGTCATTATGAATCCTTCGCGCAAAATATCCCATTCACCTGTACCATGGCAGAGCTCTGTTTCTAAGTACTAGTTCATTGGGATGACATCCAGGGTGTGACAGAACAAGTGCACCCATTCAGGTTGGGGCTTTGCTCCATAAGCCTTAGCCCATTTGGCTAAGTGCACATGCAGATCATCCTTCCCATCATATTTGTCTGTTATTCGTACCTTTGGCTTCCCAAAGCGTGTTCTCATCATCCTCCTACATTCTCGCCAATCCTAAAAGCTACCTTTGTGCGTACCCCACCACCTTGTGGGCGTAGCGCGCAGTGCCCATTCCAAAGCCTGGAACTGCTTCTTTTCTGGTACCTCCCTCTCAAACGCATCCAAAACGATATCTACATCATTCAGGCCATCATAAGTGGGCAAATCTCTTACCTCTAATGACGCACAGCATAGCGACTGGGTCATCATGTTACGCTTGGTTACTTCATGTAACCGATTATGCCAGCACTCTAATTCTTCATCACAGTCCAAGGTCTAGGAACCCTCACAGTCCCATGTAATTTTTCCATCCATTGTTGGATTCACCCAATCTTGGTCTTTCGCTATTATCTTATAGATACAATCCAGATCATCGTCGCTTTCATAATCACAGATTGGTTTAGTATAGCGTGATCCTTCAACAGGATCTAGGGGTACTATTACGTGGAGTGATTTCTTCTCAAATATCATCTTCTAGTTATTTAGGTTGGTTTCCCCATTCATATCAGTAGCCTAATCAATGCCAAGGAGCACAAGGTAGGGGTTTTTTTCATCCACAATTTCTATTACTTCGAAGTCAGCCAGCGTTCTCGCGCCTTCAATATCTACAGTCACCCCAGTCTCCCCATGGGGATGATCTTCTGTTGATTTTCCATCCTTAACTGAATCAGAGACCACTGCAGCACAGGTCTTCCCATCCGTTCCAATGTCTTCTTTGGTAGGACGTTCGTTTCTAACCCTAGATCTAAAATAACCTGATCCATTTCACATTTTCCTATCTGTGTGGTCAGCCTCATCTCTTGTCATGTCCTTGTTTTATGTTTACCAATCTTTCGTACTATGTGCGGTTCACCCGTAGTGTTTCCAGCACATCTATTTATAATCTCATGTAATCCCTTCACAACCTTGTTATCACGCAGCAACTTTATGCAGGTTTCCAGAAAGGTCGTAAGCATAGAAGTTTCCATTTCCTTATCAGGCTTATCCTTGCTCCCTGAGGTGGAGGCCTCATCGAAGTTCTTCTTTGCTTCCATGAATGTTTCACGTGCGTGCTCCAAATCAAATTCAACCTCCTTCACCGAAGCTTTGCAAACCCATGCGCTGTCTTTAGGTTGTTTCCCCTTATCATCCCCTGTTTCAATTCCACTTCGGAGCACTATATTCACATTCAGATCCTCTTTGCGAGGCTCAAACCTCATCATCTACAGGTTTTGAGTTGGTTGAGGTGGTAGTGACCCTTTGTTGCATGTCCTCACTATCAATGTAGGGAAGTACTCAATTTCATGGTCAAACAGGGTGAAATGTTTGCATGAAGGATGCGTTGAGTTAGTGCAATCATGGGTGTAGTGTCCTGGACCTCCGCAATTGTAGCAGATTAGTTGTCCCTGACCTCTACTAAGTCCTCCTCTACCTTGACCTCGTCCGCGCCCCTAAAAGCTTTTTCACGCCATCCCCATTCTCTGGTGAGGGGGCCGCGTCTCTACCTGAACCCTATAGGCAGGTGTTCTATCCATCATCAATTCATAACTTTTGCAGTTGTGTTCATCATGCCTACCGAACTATAGAAGTTGCAAAAGAGTTGTTGTGGTGTTTGTACAAACCTCTGCAGAAAATGGCAATTATCTGTCATATGTTCTCTTGCTACCTGACATATAGCACAGCACAATGCAGGCCCCGCTCTTGGTCCTGCTTGAGCTTCCGGCCTCAAAGGCATCAGACCCTCTCCTACAATGTATTTCACAAAGACCAGGCAATGGTCTTTGTCATGCCCCTGACCCTTGCACTTCAGGAACCATACCTCTTCGTGCACCTCTGGTCGAACTGTCGTGTCCTTCTTCAAGCTTTGCATTTCAATGCAAATATTTTGCAACTGTGCATGGATCTGTTGAGCCCCTAGATCCAGATCCTGCATCAGTGTTTCATGTAGTCTCATTGCAATATCCAAGGCCTCTGCATGAGTTGTTATATTATGTTGTGACAGCGCAACCTTTAGGTGTGGAAGAAGCGAAACCACGAACAATTCGTGGTTTTGTCCATCTGTTAAGTTCATATTAGCCTCACGGATTTTACACTTCAACCTCTGATCTAATTCCCAAGGTGTCTCACCTATTTTCATCGTGATTTATTTAAACCCCACAATCGACTGTGCCTCAGATTTAGGCCTACTGAATTCTTTATTCAGCGTGGTCTAGATGTCCGCCACTCCAGTGTTTGGGTTATTGTTAGAGTATTTAATGTACCAGGTTAGCGCGTGATCCTGCAAAGCACTAACCAATGTTGCTTCTTCATTTGATCATCTGTGACACCTTGAGCTTCCCATACATATTTCACAATGAACTAGAACTGGTTTGGGTCCTCATTTCCCAAGCCTTTAAACAGAGGTAGATTCACTGAATTTTCCATGTTGAATGGCGGTGGTGGTATGGGTGAAGTCGCAGGTGATGGTGGTGAATTTGGAGGTGGTGTGGGTTGAGTTTGCAGTCATGGGAATCCTTACCGTATTAACTGAATAGCACTTTACGGAGAAGCCTGCGCTACCCCCTCTTCGTCACCCAATGGAGGTGAAATCAATGGACTATATTCAGGACCCTTTCTTCCTTCGTTCCTATAATTTTTCTGCTTCACATGGCTCCGAACATCAAGGTAGTTGCATAACCCATTTTTCGCACAATAGCATTTTAATCCAGGTATTCAAAGACTTCAAGTACTTACCTCGTGAACCCTGGAAAAAGCATCGCTCTGCCTCACTGTAGCTGACTGAAGTATCGACAACCAATTCAGTCACAAATCCTCCTATGATGTGATCAAGCTAATGATCGACAGCACAAGCGATCTTATCCTCAAAGGCTTTCAATCTCTGTACTAACTCTGGGGTCTAGACAACAGGACCATCGAGTCTCCACCTTCCTTGGCTATCCGCTAGCTGCTCAATCCACTCATATAGCTCGACCAGAAAGGAACAGAAAAAGATCTCATGGATCTTTGTGTATAGGTACTTGTCTAGCCATTGTTCCTTTATCAGTAATGGATTTTTGTTCTCCTACACCGCGAATTTGTGGATCTTCTTATCCAACAAGTCTTCGATCTGTTTCTTAGTTAAATTCCAGCGATACGACATCACACATCTCTTATGCAAATTCTGGTCCTGGCAACGGAACCATTTGTTGGCTTGGGGGGGCCTGACCCAGGTTTAGTGTTAGTTAGCCAAACAAATCCCTACACTACTAGCCCTTTTGGCATCATCCTACGGAGCACAGACCGAAGTCTCACCCTAAGCAGTATTGGGGGATGTTGGAACCAAGTTTCCGCACCCTGAGATGGTTGTGATGTCAATTTATTCCTTCTATTCCTACTCTTGTACAGGTCGTTAAGTTTTAGGGCTCTATCAGTCTATCCCTTTATTCCTCCCTTCAGTACCTCCACGAAGGGGTATGATTGGCCTTCGCACAGCCCTAACTTGCAGTTCATGTACTTTCACACTGCTAGGGCAGCATATCGTGCAGATTCCAAACCTAGCTTAAGTGTCTTACTTATCTTATTAAACAATCCAGTTAGCACCGCGTAAACAGATATACTTATTAGCATTCAATTATCCAACATAATTGCATACATTCGCACATCACATGAGCATTATAAATGAAATTCATACACAATATGACAAGATGCATTAACAGGAAACAAAGACATAGAATTTGTAGAATACTTCTCTTTACTGATATCTTCATATGATTACAGACTCTATCTACCCTATGCACACAGCTGTAGGGGTCCGTGTACTCAGCTACGGACTTCCACCCTAGGCCTTTGCACACTCAGTTGCGAAGCCTCTACCTACACTAAGACCCGAAACTTAGACTTCTCTCCTTATCACTCAAGACTCCTTCTACAACCTATGACCCATATGAACTACTTATAGCTTACTTACTTAGCTCTTTTTATACAATCCCATGGTCCGTGGACCATGGGTAGATCTTTTACAGCCGACTTTACTTTACAAGAAAAGGGCAGACAACCCTTTATGACTCATGACACCTTCGCACTTCGCGACCAAAAAATGCAGAGACTTTACAACTTTATTAAAAAATTGGACCCAAAACATGGGCTTTTAGCCCCAAAACTGTCCTTGGGGGATCCCATTCCCAAGAGTAATATTATTTATTGATCTTCAATATGGTATTATAGACTCAAAACAGCCTTGCACACTCAGTTGCGGGGGTCTGTGCACTAAGTTGCAGACTCTACCTAGGCCTTTGTGCACTTAGCTAAAGAGCCTTTCTCCCCTATCTGACCCACTTCTATGTGGTATTTCTAAGACTTCATCAATCGCTTACATATATTATGCCTTAGACTCCCTAAGACACACCTATTTATAACCTTTTACATACAATCCCATGATCCGTGGACCATGGGTGGATCTAAAACTTGACTCAACTTTTACATAAACAAGGGGATAAAACCCCTTTGACTCCTAACCATCTACGTGCTCTACATCCACAAATCACGGAGACTTTACATTACTTAAAAAAATACATCAAAACATGGGTTATTTTGAAACATGGGTTATTTTAACCCCAAAACTGATCCAGGGGACCCCATCCCAACATGTAGGTCTCCTGAGAATTAATTTCTCAGCATGGAGCTCTACAAAGTCAAATGATAAATAACTGGAAGGTCCATATCTGTTTTGGTACTGTGAAAAAAAACTACCAGGAGACGAAATGATAACAAGGGAAGCCATACCTATGTATAGTTGGGTTGCTAAAGAAAGACAACAAAGATTGTCTTGCGCATAGTGACTTAGTGGAACAAAACCATCACCTGCAATGGAGAAGATGGGGGTGTTGAGAATATTGTAATAGTATTTTTTTGTTAGTGGTGTGCATTGAAGCAAAGAGGTTGAAGCACCAAGGAGGACATTGTGTTAGATATCAACTAGAGTAGCGAGAGTGTTGTGTGGAGAATCATGAGGATAATGTTGAAGAGAAGTCAGCGGTGAACCCTTAACAGAGGAGGCAAAGCACAGAGGAAGTGTTGTTGTGAAAAACAAGAAAATATCTTTTTGCATGTGAGCACAGAAGACAGAAACTGTAAATATCCATTTTGGTATTTTACTTGTAACATTGTGTGCCTCTCTATTCAGTTTGAAAATTGTATGAAATAGTATAATAGTGGCAAGAGTAGGTTGGTGCCTACACACTAAATAGGTTGGTTCCTCTTGAAAAGTTGTTTCTTGCTAACCAAAGGGGGTCGGTGCCTCCTATCAGTGGGTGCTCACAAACAAACAGAGATAATTAAGTGGGTATTTAACTTACATGATAAACACACAACAAATTTGGTGGTTTTTTCCCTCTCGATTTGTTGAAAAGTGTAACTAGGTTCAGTCTTCATAATGACATGTAATTATCATCTTTTTAAATGATGAAAATGAAGATAATAAAATTATTTTTGTAATGCCTTGCTTCATGGGTTTCATGAGCAAGATATTTTATGTAAATGGCTCCCATTAAGAACCTTAGGATTTTTCATTAGAGCCAAAGAGTCAATTCCATGTATGAAGAACCATTCTTGGGGATATAACAATGTTATGAGTCTATAAAATTTCTATAAATCCCTCCAACGACAAGCACTAATCCTCCCACTGATGTCAGCCTCAAGATGCATAAGAAACTCATGTCGGCTCAACTTATATGGAGACACATCTATTCGATTTGAAATTTCGTATTATTTATGAAGGCCAAACACTATTAATAGGGTAAAGGCACTTCACATAAATCATTGTCCAGAATTTTGATACATCTATGATATTATCAATGGATAAGGCATAAAGAAGTTCATATAGGATTTGGATGGGTATAGTACATAGGTTGGATATAATCACAGTCAAGGGAATTTGGATCCCTTTGTATTTCAGATGGATGAGCACAGTAATAAGTTCATATCTCCTTGATCTACAGTTCGGATGGAATGCAGAAGACTATCTCAGTAAAAGGATTTGATCAAAGGTACAAGATGATGGAGACAAGCTAGTTCCTACCTTACATTGAAGAGTCTCTCTGTCTCAGTGTCACATCAAATTCAAAAAGACAGTAATTATGACACAATAGTTCATTGTAACCACAATTTTTTGATGATACTATTATGTTGAGCTTCCATCCTAGTGCTAAGGGCTCGGTGAAGGAATCAGTGTTGTCAAGGAAGTGATAAAGATCTCGGTGTCAATTTAGTGATGAAGATCTTGGTGTCAAGCCAGTGATGAAAATCTCGGTGTTATAGACATTTTTGGGCACTACAACCCCAAGCATGAAATGTCCTTAAACCAAGGGCTCCTAAGTCCCTAAAAGTGTTGTTCTAACCCCTAAAGGAACAAGGTCAACTGATTACAGTGTCTCCCATAAGTTCTCCATGAAAAACTGCTCAGAACTGGTCAAAACAGGATCATTTCAACTACTCCATAGGCAAATTGAGTTGCATCTCACCTAAATACATTGTGTGGGTGTGTTGCATTTCAAAACTCCCTTCTATGGGGTGCGATGGACGAGAAGTGACAAATGGCAGTGTCATTCCGCGAGGTGGAGAGGCATGAAAACTTCCAGAAACTTCTCCTGTGACACTTGACCCTCTGAATTCGACCAAGGATGAGTAAGAGATCATCAATCTCCAAGTGGAAGCAAGAACTATCAGAGGGAAGACACTAATCAAATCACAAGCTGACTCATCTCCCTTACAGATATCTATATATGGATCCCTCATCCCAAAGATCCAGAGGCTGGAATTTTGCATATTGTAAGGAATTGATGTTGGTTTCTTGAGACAACATCAGAGTGTTGGTTGATCTAAGCTTTGTATGAGGTGAAGAGGGGCTTCCTTGCTGAGAGGATGATGCTGGGTCAGAAAAACTGGTTGTAACTCCCTTGGCTCTTTCTTGTTTATCAATAAAAGCTATTCACGTTTTCCTCCATACTCTTGTGTCATTTATGTTTTATGCATTTGTATGGTCAATTTACATCTGATCCTAGATTTTTTATGATTATAGATCCATGTTCTTGTATAGTGCTATGCTACTGTGATCTTACAGGTACTCTGTGAAGCTGGGCGTACAAGGGAGAAAGTAGCGAAAGACTATCAAGAGAGAGAGGAATCTCACTAGGAGATTAGCGCAAGACAGAGGTTGGTCTTCTTTGTTCTTCTCTCATCTATATTTCATAAAGGAAAAATGAAAGTATCTTTACTTTGTTTGTTTCTAAGGTGGCTACCACACCTTAGTGGGATAAGCAGTTCTGTGTAGACACTTTCCCCTGTAACACTCGGTATCAAGGAAGTGATGAAGATATCAGTGATGATAAGAAGATCAAAATAAGAGAAGAGTGACTATCAATAGGACTTTCGTCTTGGTCTTGGAGTTGCTACTAGGTCAAGGGCCTTGGTATTCGTCAATTGGAATCTCTATAAGACGAATTTGTGAAAGTTTTCCTCTAAAAGAGTGAGAGGTTTTGGACTTGGCCCATAGCTTACATTTTGTGTCTCTTGCCTATTTATTTTTATGCATTGGTAGTTGTTTGATGAAGAAGAACACTAATAACTTAAGCAAAGAGAAGATCCTAATGTAATGAAATAAAATATTCTCACAAGCAGTTACTAATCAAGAGAAATCACCTAAGTCTAATGCCCTAGATTTCTCAGCATGGTATTGGAGCTAAGGTGTCAAAGTCAAGAAAAGGCAATGCAATCATAGAGACACTCAAGGATTGAGTTTTTAAGTAAGGCATCAAAGTAAGTCAAAGGGTATCAAATAAAAATTTCAAGATCTACTTTGAAGAATCAAACCCTAGATCAAATAATCATTCTACACTAGAAAAAGTTTGGGATCCTCTAAGTCATTATTAAAATACCACAAATGCCCTCATCAAGATGAAGAGATCTACAAAGCAAGGTATCCCAAAGTATAGACATCCAAGAGAAGGACTTCAAGGATTTAGATCACATCATCTTAGAGAAATTCAAAACCCTAGAAGCATTTATGATTTGCATTCATTCACTACCGAATAAGTTGAAGTATCTTGAAGGCGAGAAGGCGTTATCATATTAAAAATCTATAAGGCAAGCTCCCTATCATTGCAGCAAGGATGCCCTCCTTATCCTTGAAGAATATCATCCAAGGAAGCATCAAAACATCCTCATCAATCACCATCAATAAAGGAAGCTAGATCTAAAGGCGTTGACATCATAAAAGGAGAAATATCCTCTATTGAATAAGGGATTTTCATTTGGAAGAATATCATCCAAAAGGAGCACTAATACATCTTCTTCAACCACTGTCAAAGAGATCAAGTTGAAGATTTCATATTCACTTATCAAGTAAGTATCTTTCATTCTATAATCAAATCTGGTAAAATGACTTCGGTTTGCAAGGAAATCAATAAGTTGGTCGGATCTTCTAAATTCCTTGCATGGAAAAAGAGGATCGACATAGTCCTCATAGAAAGTGAAGTCATTGAACATATCTATTAAAAGGTCTCTTCTAAATACATGGAAAGGGATCAAAGGGATCAAGGGATTTTTATGAAATCAGTCAAAGGTCCCCTCATCCCTCATATAGAAGTATTGGAGACATCAAAGAGATATATATGAAAATTTAATAGAACTATTCTTTGAAGATGTGATAAAGAAGGTCACATCACTTAGATATGATCTAGAAAAATTGAAGGTATTAAAGGATAAAGGGTTATATCCATAAGATCTCAATTGCAAGATCTGAGAGAGATAATTCTCATTGTTCTAAATACACCAATTGATGAACAAGGTAACTAGTGTCTATGAGGATATGAAAGCTACCCCATTCAACAATTTTCGGTTTCTATGCAAGATAGAAGAAGACAGGTTGAGGGAAAAAAATGTTGAAGGTTAAAATCAAAGAATTCAAACATTTGTAGGAACGAAAGGGAAGTTTGGAAAAACAATTCCTCATAGCCAAGATTCAATTCTATAGGAATTACAAGAAATATTTGTGGGAAATACTGAGAGGGGGGTGGATCAATATTTCTTTTCAATTGTTATTATTACCAGTTTAGATTCTTTACAATTTTAATCAAAGAAATGATTTATTAAATATAGAAAAGGATTGAATACAATATCTGATGAATTTTTCCAAGTACCAACTTGGACTTTGATGAGGCTCCAACCTCTAGGGCTTTGACACTATCTTTCCAAGGCACCAACCTTGAATTTAGGTGCACCAACTCCAAGGACACCAATCCTTCCAATTCTAAGGCACAAACCCCAAGGGCTCCGACCCTATACATTTACACTGTTAATAAATGTTTTTTTGTATTATTATTATTTCAAGGACTTCTTTACCAAAACATATCCTTGTAGTCTTGGCAACAGTTCGCTATCTGTGCTATGGCTTCACTTCAAGTTTGATCCTTCCAAAATGAATCAAGTCAAAACATTGTCCTGTTGCTCTATCTTTAGTTTTCTTCTCCGCTCGGCGTTCGGATTCTGATACACCTTTTGCATCTTCTCGACCTTTGGCTTCCTTTGTTTCTTCAAGTTCATGAGTTGTGAACTTTCCTTATACTTTGTTTTGATGCCCAATATCGATGCATAAAAGTGAAGCGTTTTAACTCGTTTTTATACTCATTTCACCAATACCAAAAAGACACGACTATTGGAGGGAGGCCGACTTGCATATTAAAGTATATATCGAAGGGCCCTTTATCCAATTATATTATAAACTTATTTATTTACGATAATCCACATTATAATGTGTCTGGTGGTCCCCACATTCCATGCCACTGCTTTAATCATGATCGCAATCTCATGAAACTCTCACAATCACAACTTCGGAGGTCTTCTCATAATATTTCTAATCCCTTACTACCGATGGAGAGGATGTGATGTTATATCAAAATTGTTTTTGATAACTCCGTCGGGTCCACAAAATTTATCGCAATCGGCGGTCCATCAGGTCTATCACAATTGGTGATCCGTTGGGTCCAGAACCTTATCGCAATCGGCAGTTTGACATCCTTTGAAACTTGCAATTACTACGGATGCGATATGTCATTAAGTCATGCTATAATGGTGCAACGGGTCCGTAATGTTATCACAATCAAAGGATTTGGATATACATCCCTTTATGACTTGTGATATGAACGTTTTGATAGGCGAACATGATATTTCATTGAGTATTGTAATGGTCTGGCGAGTCTGCAATACACATATCGCAATCGGAGGATTTGAATGTAACAAGGCTTAAAGACTTGCGACGCGGTGGATGTGATATTTCAATAAAGCTATTTTGATAGTCATATTAGGTCTAAAACATATGTCGCAATCAGAGCTTTAGTCGATATGATATGATTTGGTTCTTTATTGGATATTTCAATGATATCACTGTTGGGTTCTTAGCTCCTCTGATATCAGTTTTTTCTTCCTTCCGACCCATCTTGATGCTATGGCTTCTCTTCACTCCTATGACTTTCGATAGCTCTTCTTGTAATGTCTTTCCAATGGCTTCCCTGATGGATTTCCTCCTTGGCTTCTTTCTCTTGTTGCTTCACGGATCTGCTTCTCCTTGGCTTCACATCATCATTTGGTATCCCAAAATATTTCCATATTGACATCAATGACAATCTAGATCAACAATATCCCCCTTTATCATTGGTGGAAATATTCTTCTTCTCTCCCCCTTTGACATCAATGGAAAAGGAGTGCACAAGGACTCCCCCTGTCAAACTACTCCCCCTGTCATGTGGCATCTTAAGAATTAGTTTAGAGTGATGTTAAAGCAATAACCCCCATATTTTGATGAAGATACTCAAATGCTTCTCGAGGAAGAGATTTGGTAAAAATATAAGCAGTCTGTTCCTTGGTATTGATATATTCCAACTTTATGTTTTGTTCAGCTACCTGTTCGTGGAGAAAATGATACTTAATTAGGATATGTTTGGTTTTTGAGTGCATCACTGGATTTTTATTGAGACTAATAGCACTTATCTTATCACAATAGACGTTAATTGGTTGTTTAGTTTCTATGTTGACAACCTATTGTGCTATACAACAACCCCCCATTTCAATTTTTATAATTGAAAGTTTTAAAATTCTAAATAAGAAATGGGTTCCCTTTAGAATATAAATAAAATCAATAAAACTTTTAAGTAAAATACATTTTCAATAAAAAGTCATATAAAAGTTGCTTTTTCTGTATTTAGGACCACTCATCTCATATCGGGATTCTTTAGAACCCGTGAACATCCATTTGGAAAAGTGCGATGCAATCAGAGTCATAACAAAACCCTCATCACGAAGTTTTTATCAAAGTAAGCCATTTATAAATACGACGTGTTGTAACTATCGCACCTCTCACATCATAAATCCCAAGAAATGACTTAGCATTTCATTGAAACCTTGCAATGCGATAAGGCTGTCGCAATCGCATATCGCTAATTCATAGGAAGCATCCAATATACTTCACTGAAAACTTGCGATGCGATTTAATTATTGCATATCGCGCTCTCGATAAAAGAAAAGTAATAAATACTATGAATACATGTGGTATAGGGATAAATAAATTGTAAAGGAAAAAGTGATTTGCCAAGTTTGAAATCTGTTGTCTCCCCATGCCAGCTCAGCACTCATCGCAATCGCAACAATGCAAAGAAACATTTTGAGCGTGGTGCTGATAACCCTGGATTTTCAATACACGATTTTCACACAAATATTAAAATAATACAAATCGCTAATCACAAATTGCAGAGTCACGACAACTATTCTAAAAAGGACCATTACAAAACCTGCGATGCAACATATGGCTTCAGCATTAAAGTTTCATGTTGGGAGTTACAGTAAAACATTAAGGAGCAGTTATGATTAAGTCCTTTAAGGATTTCATCCGTGGTAGCTATGTACAATAAAAGATCTTTTGCATCTAATGCACATAACTTCTTGTAGTTTGTAATTTTTGTATTATCACCTCTCAAGTTTTTCGCCTATTATGCTCTTCTTTCTCATTTTGCAGTACTGATCCAGAATCACACAGTTGGTCAAGATGTCTAAGAAATCCTAAAAGGAAAAGGTCCCCATTACAATGGAAGAAGGACTAGAAAAATTGGTGTTAATTGCAAATACTACCTATCAAGGCCTTGGTAAAATCTCGTGGGAAGGCATATATGCTTTACTTGAAGCAGAAAATCCAACGGAGATAGAAGAAGAAGCAACAGTTGATGGAACTGATCAAACAGAAAGCACGCTCAGTGATTTGGCTAGCTCTTTCCTCCATAAAATAGCAGCCTGAGCCAAAGTTTTACCATATAATGATCTAGTGAGATGGGTAATCAAAAGTATTAATATAAAAAATAGAGCTTTCTTCACAGCCAATAGGAGGATGTTTGGGACATTTAAACCTGAAGATGTCAAAAGAAGTATCACTTGCTGAGTCCCCAACAACACTACAACAAATCATTCCTGGAAGCTTTCGCTAAGGAGAATGACATAGAGTCAGACCCTATCAAATAGTGGAGACATTTTCCAAACAAGCATAAACATGAATCCTCTGGTATGTACTCTATGGACTCCTTAGCATCTCCATATTGTTATGTTGCTGCTATGGTATGTAGGCTCTTTGGAAGCCCCGATTCTGCTAGATTTTCTATAGAAATGATTCCATTAATAGAAGTATCAATCAACTCCTTTATTATGGATTGGGCAACCATTCTATCAAATAAAATGGCCAGTCAAATACTAGATTATAGAAGGAACAGATTTGTCTCCACCAGAATTGTGCCCCCATTCTATATGAGCACCTACATAATGGACACAATCTGTTTTAATTCCGACTTTCCCATCCTAGGCTAGAAATGGATTGTTCAAGATCCAACCCCCATTCATATTTATCATAAATATTTATGGAAGTCTGACTACAAGAATCATTTATACAGGATTTTCCATGGTTTCATTTTACCTGTCCATCAAGCCATCTTTAATAAACTTGCTCCTCAAATATATGACGAGGCTAGCATTGACTTAACTTCAATCGGCAGTTGATTCAAGGGGGGAGAAGTTCACTTATATTAGGGTTTTTGGCAATATTACAAATCCTCATGTCCTTCCACTCTACATTCCTAATAAGTTATTAGCTAGGGAAATAGCTTACCAAATAGTGGAAAAAGGGATGTCTGGAAACCTTAAAGATTCTAAGAAGCAAGTATGGCCTCCATTTCCCCTATGTTATGGCACTTACACATTGCATGATTTTAAACATGCTAAGAAAGAAGCTAAGAAAACAAAGGATCTAGGTCTAGCGGTTATTCCTAAAAGACAATACAATCCAAACAAGGTTGCTTTCAATTTCACCAATCAGGTGAAAGTTAGTAAATTTATACATGAGAAGGATGAATTTGATGACTTATTCGCTTCAGCAGTGTTGTTCTCACAAGTAAGTCATCTGGCAAGATTCAAATTGGGAGCCGAGAAAATGGACAAATTTATGGAATACAAGACACAGAGGTTACTAACAGTACGTCTGCATTTATTAAATACTACCCCTATTGTTCAGCAAGTAGAGCACAACGGGGAGCAAACTATTGAAGAGATTTCCGGGGAAGGGGAAACAGGTGTAATGACTAGTGAACCCCTTAGCACAGATGTTCATATTGACCTCATCTTGATAAAATAATGGGAGCAATTTGATCAGCAGATCAAAAGCTAGAGTGACCCCCAAAACATTACCACATCAGCATCGCCCACGACACAACAGCCCACCATTCTTGATAGTGTGATTGAAGTAACACCCAGTAAAGACATAGCTCAGAAAGAGATTGAAATAATCCCTAAAAACCCTTTAGGAGAAATTACATTGAATATTGAGGAAATACCACCCTTGGATGTATTTTACAGTCCAAAACACAGGGTTGTAGTCAAAAGACAAAGGAAAAAGAGGAAAATAGACCAGACATCATCCACAGCTCCTCAATCTGAATTTATGAATGTTTTATGGAAGGATTCAGAGGTCAATCCTTCTGAGGATTTGACTAAGTTATCTCAATTTGCAGGGGCATACACAACCACCACAATTGATAAGGAAACTGAGGTTAACCAATTGTTCAAGGAAAAGGATCAGAAGATTAATTAGCTTGAGGAATAACTGGCAGATGAAAAACAAAAGAACGAGCAGCTTGAGGTACAATTAAACCTGGAGAAATAGAAGAGTGACTAGCATGCCATCCAAAAACAACAACAGTTGTCTCAAGAGCTCAAACAGCTTCAATTTTCATATCAACAAGAAATTAAGACTAAAGAGGAGAAAGTCACACAACTACAACCCTCTATAGAACAGTTCAGAGATTATCCCAAGGTTGAGGAATTTAAGAAGGAAGCCCTAGAAGCGAATAAAGCCTTATCTCAACAACTCAATCTACTTTGCCATAAAATATCTCTTATTGACCCATTATGCATCATAACTACATCATTGATCGATCAAGCAGTTAATACCAGATTAGAATTTGAGGATGCAGATGATAAGGTCACAAATTACCTCTCCTGGAAAAGCACAGTAGAAGGAAGAGCTGCTAACCTACCAAAAATTCAAGAGTCACATAAAGAAATATTGTTTTCGGAGTGGGAAACACAGCTGATAAAGGTAGAAAGGGCTACCTCCAGGGCTAGGTCTATAATGAATAATGTGATTGAAATGATAAATGATGGTTTATATGGATCCATTTTAATTTCCGGTTGTTCCCCAAGTAATCTTCCAAAGGCAAAAGTGTTAGAAAATCAATGGAACAAGATTTGGTCACCAAAGATGAACAGCTCAACAGAATACAAAGCCTTAACTGGGATATGTACTGGTCCTTTTTGGTCAAGCCACACAGCCAACAGATGACCATCAAATGCCTTGCCGATGTTGTTGATTGCATGATCCCCGAGCTTTCAAATGCCACGTACATGGGACAACTACACTCCAGGATGAGTCACCCTCTAGAAATTCAAAACATGCTTTCAATTTGTTAGTTGCGAATACAAGAGAAGAAATAGATACGATGAATATTTTCAGATGCAATCGCATTACTATTTTTGCAATTCAAATCCCAGATTTTAATGTTGGCAGTTCAAACAACTCTCAGTGATTTTTGTAGACAGTTTGTTTTAATTCTATTATATAAACCCTTTCATATTATTAGAGAAAGGGTCATTAATTTTTACAAAAACTAGACTTGAGAAGTTGCACTTCTGCACTTCTTAATTTATTTTTTATAAGCAGTCGATCAAAGTTTTAGATTTTTGTGAAAGAACTTTTTAAGACCTGCATTTTTGTATCTATTGGAAGTTTCTAGAATAAAAAAGTGGAATCAGAATGTTACTTACATATCAAGACTCAAATGCATGCAGTATTTCTATCACTATTCTTTTTGTCTTGTTCTTTATGTAATTAGCATTTCATTTAATTTGTTATTGTTGATGTTGTTAGCCTCCTGCTGCAGCAGGTTAATCATCTTTCATGATCGATAGTTTTACATGCCAAATATGTCGTGCTATGCATGCTGCAATGCTCCATATTTGCTACAGATGGCCAAAAAGTATCCACAAGAGTAGGCTGGTCTAAGGGCCACTGTTGTGTTCCAATTTTGATAAAGCAATCCATTTTTGGGTTTGAGGCAGTTTTTCAGTTGGAGGTACTCAGGCTGGAGTTCACTAACATCTTTTTTTCTCATCACCCTTATTATGTAACTCCCTATTAGTTTTTCCCTCCCCCTATTAAAATCATGTATATAATTCCCCCTCTGTAAATACCCCTCCCTGGCATTATAGCCATAATTATACTAAGTCAGGGAAATCTCAGTCCATCTGGGACTGTTTTTAGCCCATCTGAGTCATTGAGGAACTAGTTTGACATCTGGTCAGCTAGCAACCTCTCCCTTAACCCTAAAAACCCCCAAAAAAACCCACATTCCATCCCTAACCCAAGGTTCCTGCGCATAAACATTAACCCGCACCTTTATTTAACCCCGCAAACCCGTTTTCCTAAGTCTATAACCCGTCGCGCATATTAAATTCGAAATATTCCTGTGAATATTCCCGCCCGTTAACCCCATATCCCGTCGCGTCCGCCGCCAGCCGTCCGATCCACAACCCCGCAGATCTATGACTAGGGGGCATCCTTATCCCTGACGCGCCCGGCCTTTAACGTCCGGGAGTTCGGCGGTTTTGCCGCCGTACTCCCGCCACGCGTCAGGCGCTGGGTTGTGGCGGAGCCCCTCCCTCCGAAACTGCCATCCCCCATAATCGGTGCACCACATACCGCTTACCGCTCGGTGACATCACCAGCCCACGTCACCCCTCTTGTACAGTCACCTGATGAGTCACCCGCCTGCGTGGCCTCCTACCATGTCACTGCCACGTGTCCCGCCACCGTACCTGCCATGTCATCGTCCGTACGAGATGACATCATGCTGACGTCATCATGCCACGTCGCCATGCTGACGTCACCTGCCGTACAATGCTGACATCATGCTGACATCATCAGCCCTTCTTTTTTTACGCAGAGGCGCGAAAGTCGCACTTCGGAGCCCCGAAATCGCATGTTTTTTTGGGCCAAAATGGAGAATCTTCTGGGAATCTTCGCTCCATGCAGCCCCAGGAAGCCCGAAAAGGCGCAAAAATGATCAGTTTTCTTCACAGAGCATACCAAAATGATCAGAAGACAATTCCAGATGATACAGAGGCCGAACAGCAGCCATTTACTGGTGATTAGACACGCAGCACAGCAGATCAGCAGCCCAGATTTTGTCAGAGAGTATCAATGGAAGAAAGGACGCCAGAAAGAATCAGTCATGATTTTTTAGGGGCTCGAGGCACCTGAACATTGATGAAGCCCCCAGAAAATCAAATCGATAAGCATCAGCCCATCCTTGCCTTCAAATCACCGTCAAGACATTTAAGGCACCAGGACAGCAAGAAAATATAAACCCATACCCATTTATTGCAGAAAGCACTGCAGCAAGCCACCGAGGACAGCATCATTCATTCAGTTTTGACACATCGACCCTGAGCACAGCCCGAGACATTCTTTGCATTTATTTCTAGATAGGATTAGGTCAAGTAGTCATTTTTATGACCTAATTAGGTCAAGATGTAATAAAGGAACTCTGCAGAGAGTTTTGCCCTATATATACCACCCTCTGTATAGTTTTAAGGGTGGTCAATTGATAATTTTCGCTAGAGACTCGCTGTGTATACCTGAATTTTTCTGTAATCAAAGATTGCTTAAAGCTTGGAGAGCGAATTATCTGTTGTTGATGAATCGTTGAAGAGTTGAAGATGGAATTCCTGCGCTGCGGCCTGAAGCAATAAGTGCCTCTTATCTTTGTTTATGTGTTTGCCATTATCTAAATAGCAGGAAAAAAAGAATAGCCTAGAATTAGTTTAAATACTCTCTATGCTTAATTCCTGCTGTTTCTTGATGTTTTCTTCTGAATGAATTGGCTATGAACATTGAATTCCTTCTGGCTCATGTTTACCCCAGTTCACCTGTGCTGGCCAATTATCTAGGGATTCTTAACTGCTCCTAGGTAGCGCCTTGTTGTTTCCTCTGCTAATCTGTTGGAGAGATTCTTAACTGCCTCTCTTTCTTTAGCATTCTTGCCATCCCTTGAAACCTGAAAGTTGCTTCTACTTCAGTTATCTTGCTCCATTTTCCCCTCACTGTTATTAAGGAAAGACAGCAGCAGTTCCCCCTCCTCGACTCCACGCCCAATGGTTTGAAACATTCAGACTATACTCAGCCTCTCTACCTGAAAGTGTCAGTTTTCCCACCAAAACTCAATCAAAACCCTTGTGCATCATAACTAGCCTAAAATCACCCCCTTCAACAAAGCTAAATCATAAAGAGAGAGCCCTCTCTTACTGCAGGCAGGCTAGGGCCTGCAGTCCAATGTTGGTTTGTGGTTACCTCGGTCGTATCCCTTTAGGAGTCAAAAGGGAAAACCTGAGTGATAACATAATGGCGACTCCACTGGGGAAATGAATCATGTGTCTATTAGTGTAAATCCTCAATTTTGACCAGTTCGCCTCGTTTTCTGGAGAAAGTGTTCCCTTTTCTTCAGGGTTTTTCATGTTCAGTTCTGATATGTGACGGTGGACAGAGATCTGGCACTTTAAGGTTACATCATCCACCTGGCGACTCCACATCATCCTCATAATAAAGACTCCGCTGGAGAAATGAACCCGAAGGAATTATATAAGCAGAACAGGTTCTTGATTTGGATGATCATCCAAGAGACCATGTTCTTTCTCTTGCACCAAATTTTGTTGTGCATATTGTACTTTAAAAGTGATTTTATGTCAGATTTTTGTGTTTTTCCTTTGGAAAAGATTGTTGAAAAGCCTCCTTGCATATCAGAGTAGCAGCTTTCAAATGCTGTTGAAGATCATCATACAGTCAAGGAGGAACCAAAAATAGAGTCCAGTCTTCTAGTTCCTGTACATACTCCCGTGCCTCGTAAAGTTCCTGAAAGATATAAGCCGCTCATTTTGCCTCCTGTGCTTGGTCCCCTGCCGGCAAATCATCCTGAATATCTCCCTAGATTTGATGGAGAGAATGGCACTACTGCCCAGAAACATATCCAGGCTTTTGAAGATTATCTTAATACATTTGAAGTGGAAGATGAAGATGTCAGTCTTAGACTATTTTCCCTTTCTTTGCAAAGCGAAGCTAGGACTTGGTTTAAAGCGTTTCCTGAGGCGAGCATCTCTAAGTTTCAGCAGTGTGCTAAGATTTTCCTTGATAGATGGATGATCAGAGGTAATCTCTTCTTGTTGATCGAAGAATATAATCATTTAGAAAGGCATCCGGATGAATCTGTTCAGCAGTTTTCAGACAGATTCAATCAAGTTTATCAAGCCATGCCTCTAAATATAAGACCTCCCCTTGATCTAGCTCTATTGCAATATCCTAGAGCATTTGACACAGAAATGGAATTCTGTCTGAGAGAAAGATGCCCGTCCACCTTGAAACAGATGCAGGACATAGCTGTGGACGTGGAAGAAAATCTAAGAAGAAGGGAGGAACAGCGCAAAGCAGAGCAAGAAGAAAGATTTCATAGTGTGCTACAAAATATAGAGGAAATGATGCAGCTGATCACAATGAAAGTAGAAAGTTCATAGCACTAGAACAGATCTGTTTCACAACTGAAAAGTAGTGACATTCACGAACAAACCTGCCACAAAACAGATGACATATTCATCCAGCCATACATGATGGAGCAGACTCCTGATATATTGTGTGAATATAATAGATCCTCTTCTTTCAACTGTTTGCCCAAGGATGATCTGTATGATGAGGATTATGAGCCTAATGACCAAATCATCCTTGCAGAGGAATCAGATCCTATTTTGGCAGGAAGCAGTGTTCAGGTTCAGCAACCTGAACCTAATGATCAGCGTGCCCGTCTTAGCTATGAAGAAAAGGAGGAGAACACAGAGTGTGCCGATTTCAGTGAAGGAACTTTACCCTTTTGTTTTGAATCTTTCCAATTTATCAAGGATAACTATCATGCTATATATGATCAAGCGTCACCACCTGTTGCTATTGACCGTCTGGAGATTAATCAAGATACTGTTCCAAAGGTATCGCCTCTAGTTCTGCAGCCCCAAAGAGCCATTGAATATCAGATTGAGGAGGACCCAGAAGCAGAAGCATATGACCAGATGATCCAAATGGATCCCCTGCCTCTTTGTTTCCAGCCATCTGAATTATTCAAAGAAGAAGAAAACCAGCAGCCCGCACAGATCAGTCCGGCCCTATTCGTGCCAGATTGTAATAAATTACAAGCACCCCTGCAAGTACCGAATGACCTACCCGCTGGCAGGAAGAATGATGAAAGAAATCAGTGCACGTCGCCATCAACAAGATGCAAGGCTCAGTATCGAGTTGTCAATGATCTCCCGACTCCAAGGCATGGTAGTGATCCTGAACCTTTGTACAGTTCTTTAATTCAGCCAAAAAATTGTATATATATGTTGCAGGACAGTTTTGTACAGTATTTAAACACCGCAAAGGAGGTCAGTAGCTTCCTGATCTTCTCAAAGATTGACAAAGCCATAACAAATTGCAAAATCTCAGTTGATGTCACTAGCAAGCATAAGCAGCAAAACCCACTCATGTTATTATTACTTAAGTGGCTGCATTGGTTATTTCACTTCACCTAACAACAAAGTAAGTGTTGGTTAGGGTAGGTAGGTAGGTAGGATCAATAAGGCAGCCAGCCAAGAGAAATTTGCAGAACACAGTAACAATTGAATACAAGGCAGTCTGACCTGCTGTTCTTGACTTTTCACAAGGAAAAGCCATCCCCAAGTGGAGCCACTGTTAGCCTCCTGCTGCAGCAAGTTAATCATCTTTCATGATCGATAGTTTTACATGCCAAATATGTCGTGCTATGCATGCTGCAATGCTCCATATTTGCTACAGATGGCCAAAAAGTATCCACAAGAGTAGGCTGGTCTAAGGGCCACTGTTGTGTTCCAATTTTGATAAAGAAATCCATTTTTGGGTTTGAGGCAGTTTTTCAGTTGGAGGTACTCAGGCTGGAGTTCACTAACATCTTTTTTTCTCATCACCCTTATTATGTAACTACCTATTAGCTTTTCCCTCCCCCTATTAAAATCATGTATATAATTCCCCCTATGTAAATACCCCTCCCTGGCATTATAGCCATAATTATACTAAGTCAGGGAAATCTTAGTCCATCTGGGACTGTTTTTAGCCCATCCGAGTCATTGAGGAACTAGTTTGACATCTGGTCAGCTAGCAACCTCTCCCTTAACCCTAAAAACCCCCAAAAAAACCCACATTCCGCCCCTAACCCAAGGTTCTTGCGCATAAACATTAACCCGTGCCTTTATTTAACCCCGCAAACCCGTTTTCCTAAGTCTATAACCCGCCGCGCATATTAAATTTGGAATATTCCTGTGAATATTCCCGCCCGTTAACCCCATATCCCGTCGTGTCCGCCGCCAGCCGTCCGATCCACAGCCCCGCAGATCTACGGCTGGCGAGCATCCTTATCCCCGACGCGCCCGGCCTTTAACGTCCGGGAGTTCGGCGGTTTTGCCACCATACTCCCGCCACGCGTCAAGCGCCGGGTTGTGGCGGAGCCCCTCCCTCCGAAACCACCATCCCCCATAAGCAGTGCGCCACATACCACTTACCGCCCAGTGACGTCACCAGCCCACGTCACCCCTCTTGTACAGTCACCCGATGAGTCACCCGCCTGCGTGGCCTCCTGCCACGTGTCCCGCCACCGTACCTACCACGTCATCATCCGTACGAGATGACATCATGCTGACGTCATCCTGCCACGTCGCCATGCTGACGTCACCCGCCGTACAATGCTGACGTCATCAGCCCTTTTTTTTATGCAGAGGCGCGAAAGTCGCACTTCGGAGCCCCGGAATCGAATTCTGAGGCAATTTTTGATGAGCGATTCGCGTCGCAGGTTTTTTTGGGCCAAAATGGAGAATCTTCAGGGAATCTTTAAGGAATCTTCGCTCCATGCAGCCCCAGGAAGCCCGAAAAGGCGCAGAAATGATCAGTTTTCTTCACAGAGCATACCAAAATGATCAGAAGACAATTCCAAATGATACAGAGGCCGAACAGCGGCCATTTACTGGTGATTAGACACGCAGCACAGTAGATCAATAGCCCAGATTTTGTCAGAGAGTATCAGTGGAAGAAAGGACGCCAGAAAGAATCAGTCATAATTTCTTAGGGGCTCGAGGCACCTGAACATTGATGAAGCCCCCAGAAAATCAAATCGATAAGCATCAGCCCATCCTTGCCTTCAAACCACCGTCAAGACATTTAAGGCACCAGGACAGCAAGAAAATATAAACCCATACCCATTTATTGCAGAAAGCACTGCAGCAAGCCACCGAGGACAGCATCATTCATTCAGTTTTGACACATCGGCCCTAAGCACGGCCCGAGACATTCTTTGCATTTATTTCTAGATAGGATTAGGTCAAGTAGTCATTTTTATGACCTAATTAGGTCAAGATGTAATAAAGGAACTCTGCAGAGAGTTTTGCCCTATATATACCACCCTCTGTATAGTTTTAAGGGTGGTCAATTGATAGTTTTCGCTAGAGACTCGCTGTGTACCTGAATTTTTTTGTAATCAAAGATTGCTTAAAGCTTGGAGAGCGAACTGTCTGTTGTTGATGAATGTGTTGAAGAGTTGAAGATGGAATTCCTGCTCTGCGGCCTGAAGCAATAAGTGCCTCTTATCTTTGTTGATGTGTTTGCCATTATCTAAATAGCAGGAAAAAAAGAATAGCCTAGAATTTGTTTAAATACTCTTTATGCTCAATTCCTGTCATTTCTTGATGTTTTCTTCTGAATGAATTGGTTATGAACATTGAATTCCTTCTGGCTCATGTTTACCCCAGTTCACCTGTGCTGGCCAATTATCTAGGGATTCTTAACTGCTCCTAGGTAGCGCCTTGTTGTTTCCTCTGCTAATCTGTTGGAGAGATTCTTAACTGCCTCTCTTTCTTTAGCATTCTTGCCATCCCTTGAAACCTGAAATTTGCTTCTGCTTCAGTTATCTTGCTCCATTTTCCCCTCATTGTTATTAAGGAAAGACAGCAGCAGTTCCCCCTCCTCGAATCCACGCCCAATGGTTTGAAACATTCAGACTATACTCAGCCTCTCTACCTGAAAGTGTCAGTTTTCCCACCAAAATTCAATCAAAACCCTTGTGCATCATAACTAGCCTAAAATCACCCCCTTCAACAAAGCTAAATCATAAAGAGAGAGCCCTCTCTAACTGCAGGCAGGCTAGGGCCTACAGTCCAAAGTTGGTTTGTGGTTACCTCGGCCGTATCCCTTTAGGAGTCAAAAGGGACAACCTGAGTGATAACAGATGTATTAACATGCTTCAAGCAATTCTATATTGAGTCACTTCTGAATGATTTAGAATTTTTATATTAGAGATATATGTCAGCAATAAATACTAGTATGTCATGCAATATGTTTTTATAATTACTTTGTTTAATTTCTTAAACAAAGTAATCATTATTTAAATGCATATTTCTATGGATAAGTAAACCATCTATATGATTATTTGTCTGTTGGGATTTATCAAAAATCGCATTGTTATAAGATTACCCGAGTTATATAAATATATGTGTATATTTTCTTAGTTATAGATTAAATCACCTATCATCTTTGTTATACATTTAAAACGCTCCTTCATCAAATTGTACATTATTGGGAAACTGGTTTCATAACATCCAGTCGGAGCCACCACTCCAAACGGAAAAGGAGTTGTACTAAGTTCCGGACTGGGTGGTTATCCCCAATGTTGGTGTTATGATTTTAGAGGCATCAACACAACCTTAAAATCTTCCTTCATCCATAGTATTTTTGTACAATGGTCAGCTACGAATATATATTTGGATTCTGTTGTAGAGAGAGATATAAATGATTATTTTTTGTTGAGCCAAGCTACTAGGAAATCTCCCATAAAAAATTCATTTCCACTCAGGGCTTTTACGATCATCCATGCTTCCATCCCAATCAACATCAGTAGAAGTTGTCACTGTAGTATTTGTGTTTTTGAAATACCAAAGACCAAAGTCAGGGGTTCCTTTCAAGTATCTGAGAATTCTTTTCACAGCCAACATGTGGGATTGCTTAGGAGCTTATTGAAATCTTCCCACCATTCCCACTGCTTGCATAATGTTAGGCCTTGTAGCAGTTAACTATAAGACAGCTCCAATTATTGACCTGGAAAGATTTGCATCTACCAGAGGGGAATCATCATCTTTGGTTAGTTTGCAATTTGTGGTCATAGTGTGCTCATAGCTGCACATTCTTCCATTCCATATCTCTTAAGCATATCTTTGAGATATTTTTTTTGAGAGATAAACATGCCTACTGTGGTTTGTGATACTTGTAGTCCAAGGAAGTAGGATAGCTCACCAATCATTGACATTTCAAATTATTTTGACATATTTTGAGCAAACTCATGGCTCATTGCATCATTATTGCTAGCAAAAATCAAATCATCAACATATACAAAGGTGATTAGTGTTTATCCTCATCCATCTTCATGTAGAGATTACTTCCTGCCACCTCCTTTTTGAAGTTTTGTTATTGTAGATAGTGATCCAATCTTGCATACCACACTCTAGGAGTTTGTTTCAAACCATATAATGCCTTTTTCAACTTACATACAAAGTCTTTTCCTTCTGCTAGATCAAAACCTTATGGTTGCTCCATGTAGACTTCTTCCTTGAGTTCCCCATTCAAAAATGTTGATTTTACATCCATTTGATAGACTTTGAATCCTTTTGAGTATGCAAATGCCAAGAACATCCTTATATATTCCATATGAGCTACCAATGCAAAGGTTTCTTCAAAATTGGTTCCTTCAATTTGTGAATAACCTTTACAGACAAGTCTTGCCTTATTTCTGATGATTTTTCCATCTTCATTCATTTTTTTTTTGAACGCCCACTTAGTTCCAATTACATTTTTATCCTTTGGATGAGGTGCCATCTCCCATGTCTCATTTTTCTCGATTTGAGACATTTCTTCTTCCATGGCTTCCACCCAATGAGGATCCCTTACTTGCTTGAGTAAAGGTTTCTTGTTCTATCATAGATAGGAGAGCAACATCATTTCTCTTTGGTGTGCTTGTCATCCTTCTTCTGGTTTGTATTCCTTCATCTATATTGCCAATAATCTTCTCTTCCAGATGATTATTTTGGAGTAATTTCACTTTTAAAGGAGTTTGAGAAGGTTCTTTTTGTTTTTGTTTTTCTTGATCTTTTTCTTCCTTTTTAGGTTCTTCTTCACTTTCTTCAATAAAGGGGTCAACTTCATGATCTTCAATTTTCTTTTCTAGAAGCTCTTCATCAATCTTCACATAAATACTTTCCATTATTTTCCATAGTCTATTATTGTAGCATTTGTAAGCTTTTTTCTGGTAGAATACCCAAGAAATATTCCTTCATCAACTCAAGAATCAAATTTTCCTAGTGAGTCATCATTGATATTTATGAAGCATTTTCTTCCAAAAATCTTGAAGTATTTTACTGAAGCAGGTCTTCCTTTCCATAATTCATAAGGATTCTTCTCATTATTTTGTCTTAATTGAGTTCGATTCAAGGTATAAACTGTTATCTCGACTGCTTCCTTCCAAAATTTTGGCTGCAAGTTAGCTGCTAGTAACATAGTTCTGGCCATTTCTTGAATAGTTCGATTTCTCCTTTGAACTACCCCATTTTGCTTAGGTGTTCTAGCAATGGATAGCTCTCTTTTGATTTCATTTTATTTACAAAATTCATCAAATTCTTTTGATGTGAATTCTCCCCCTCTATTCACTCTAAGACTGTTATAGCTCTGATACCACTTGTTATAGATCTGATATGAAAAGATATGAAAATACAAATATACCAAGAAATAATAAGATAGAAATAGAAATGCTTCTTTATTGATCAAACCCTTAAGGTAGGGCAACACCATACATTCACTCCTTAAGGAAGGAGAACACTCCACAAGCCATATGCCTGTTCATACAATAATCCTTGACCTCTCTCAATGGGGAGTCTCTAGCCTCCATATAGGCCTCATATATACAATACCATGGGTCATTACCATGGTTCCCTCAATACCATCTATCTAATACCATGGGCTTATTACATGATTGCTAACTACTTGTAGTCCCTTACATGATATGGGTTAACCACCTTATTTATTACTATGGTCAATCCCATTATTACATTATTCCCTTGGGTACCTCCCTCTGTACCCCATATTATCCCCCCTAGGTATACTACATTCCACCCCTCTTAACATGTTTCATCCCCGAAACATACGAAGAACACAAATAATAAGATATACTCAAAAGAGTATGGGGTACAAAGGAGGTACCCAAGGGAATAATGTAATAATGGGATGGACCATAGTAATAAATAAGGTGGTTAACCCGTATCATGTAAGGAACCACAAGTAGTTAACAACAATGTAATAAGCCCATGGTATTAGATAGATGGTATTGAGGGATCCATGGTAATGACCCATGGTATTGTATGTATGAGGCCTATATAGAGGCTAGAGACTCCCAATTGAGAGATGTCAAGGATTATTGTATGAACAGGCATATGGCTTGTGGAGTGTTCTCCTTCCTTAAGGAGTGAATGTATGGTGTTGCCCTACCTTAAGGGTTTGATCAATAAAGAAGCATTTCTATCTATATTCAGATATTTTTATTTCTTATGTTTATTTGCATTGTCTTATATTTTTATAATAGATATATAACAAGTGGTATCAAAGAACTTTCTTTGGAAAAGTGGAGAATTTTTTTTTTTTTGCAGGAATTTTTTGGGGCAGCGAGTTTGTAGATCATATCTATATGTTTTGGTGAAAAATATGCAAAATATAATTGCAAATCTAGATTTTTTGTGAAAAAATACCCAAGTTTAAAAAAAAAAAAAATCGATCGAATCGGAGTCCAGATGAGGGAGATATTGTTGATTTAAAAGTCAGTGGTGTTGCAGACATTTTTTGGGGTGGCGAGTTTGCGGAGCAGATCTATATGTTCTGGTGAAAAATGTGCAGAATCTAATTGCAAATATGGATTTTTTGTGAAAAATACCCAAGTTCAAAAAAAAAACAGTCGAATTGGAGCCTGGATGAGGGAGATATCGCTGATTTAAAATCAACGCTTTTTTCAGAAAATTTTTGTGACAGTGAGAAAGTTGCAGCGTGAATCGGAAATTCTAGTGCCTAGATCGGGATTTCTATCACATGAGAAGATGTAGAATGGTTGTTCCATTTCCAAAAACAAGTCATAATATGGATTCTGAGCAATATTTACTAAATTGTGGCCATTCAAATTTTCGCCAAGTAAGCGATTTGTTTTCAAAAACCCTCTTCATGGCTTCTAACAGTAAGTTTTTTATAGGAAAAAATAATGGGTCTTCTATTGAAAATTTTATAGAATGTCTTATGTTTGACTTGCCAGGGTGCTGGAAGGACAAAATAGGGTATTATTTGAAAGATTAGGCTACTATATGGTGAAAATCACTTGACAGTGAGATTCTAAAGTTATGTCGTGATGACGAAATTGAAGAACTACTTTTGGACAAATGGTCTCATACTAGAAAGAGAAGATCATTGTGTCTATAAATCCTAGTTGCAAGCATAATTTTATCAATGTTAATTTGGCAAAAAAATCGCAAGTTCCCACAAAACACATGGAAAACACACAGGTTGATAATGGGGATGTTCAAGTTTATAAAGATTTGAACCTTTCTATGAATAAGTATATGTTGCATTGTGACTTTTATACTTAAGATATGGATAACATGGATGTTGTTTTGGGATATCCTTGGATGGAATCTGTGGGTACTGTCAATATTAATGTGTAGAAGAAATTCCTGAAGCTCTGGTATAAAAGGAAGAAAATTACATTGCAGGATATTTCAATTAAGACCCAAGTAGAAGATGTTCCAGGGGCTGACACATCAGATGATAAGCCCTTGATGGTTGAAAACCAAACATAAACATCAAACCAGGTACAAGTAGAGTCCAAGGAGGCTGAAGAAAAAAATATTACAGGTACAAATACATCAGATGAGGAATCAGTGGTTGAAGTAATATTGAAAGATAAGCAACAACAAAAGACGCCACAACATGTACCAGCTACCAATAAAGCTCCATTAGGTGGTGAATTAAAGAAAAAGACATTGTTGGTTAAAACTTTAGCATATCACCACCCACATCACCCCGCAAGAAAACAGCCAACAAGATGGCAAAAAATTAGCCACAAGGACAAAAACCTTGGCATGACAGATAGAGAGGAGTGACGATCCACCTACTACACATCAACACAGAAGAGCTGCGACAGTTCAGCTTCCATCTCAAGTAAGCGAGGCACCAACTAGATCGATGGTTCACCTTTTGCTGGGATGGCTAGATGCACGTGAATGGTACCAGTGGACTACTCTTTTGAGTAGATCCTATTATTTGCATTCTTCCTATGTTTCGAGGACGAAACGTGTTAAGGGGGGTGGAATGTAGTATACCTAGGGGGGATAATATGGGGTACAGAGGGAGGTACCCAAGGGAATAATGTAATAATGGGATGGGTCATAGTAATAAATAAGGTGGTTAACCCATATCATGTAAGGGACCACAAGTAGTTAACAATAATGTAATAAGCCCATGGTATTAGATAGATGGTATAGGGGAACCATGGTAATGACCCATGGTATTTTATGTATGAGTGTTATCAGGAAATCTAGTGTCTATGCAGAGATGCTAGTCCCACTAAGATGGGTAGCTATCTTAGAAACAAACAGATTAAAGTTACTTTCGTTTTCCTTTATGAGAAGTAGATAAGAGAAGATAAAAGACTACCAACCTCAATCTTACACTTGGTTCTTTTCTTGTTCCTTCTCCTCATCGATAGGTCTTTGTCGCCTTTCCCTTGATCACTTCGCTTCAAAGAGTACCTGTAAAGTCAAAGCAGCATAATACCTTCAAAGTACAGAGATCTGCAATCATAAACAATATAGGACCAAATATATATTGACCACACAAATTCATATACTATCAGACATACAAGAATGTGGAGGAAAACTTGAATAGCTTTATTGATATGAAGATTAGAAGAGAGGATTACAACCCATTGATCGGACCCAGCGTCATCCTCCCAGCATGAAAGCCCTTCTTCACCTCATGAAAAGCTTAGATCACCCAACACTATGATATTCCACCAAGAAACCAACAGCACTTCCTTACGAGATACCAAATTCTAGCCTCTCGATCTCTGGGATGAGGGATCCATATATAGATGATTGCAGGGAGGTGAGTCAGCTTCTGGGATTTTGATTAGTGTCTTCTCTCTGATATTTCTTGATTCCACTTGGAGATTTGTGATCTCTTACTCATCCATGTGTGAATTTAGAGAGGCAAGTGTCACAGGAGAAGTTTCTGGAAGATTCCATGATCATCCACCTTGCAAACTGTCTCTGCCATTTGTCCATTCTCGCCCATCGCACCCTACAAAAGGGCTTTTCAGTATGCATCGCACTTTTTGCACTGGGAAGGTGAGATGCATCGCACCCTTAGCACTTAGCAACCTGTATGGTCCAGTTTTGACCAGTTCTGAGCAGTTTCCTGTGGAGAACTTCTAGGAGATGATGTAATCAGCTGACCATGTTTCTTTAGGGCATGAAACAACACTTTTAGGGACTCAGAAGCCCTTGATTTATGGACATATATGATTGCGGTTGCAGTGCCCAAAAATGTCTATAACAGTTTCCCCCTAAAGCATGAGGTCGTTAATCTTTTGATGTCGGGTGAAATGCTTTATCATGAGGATCCGAGGTTTTTCGAACTGGAAGGCGACCTGTAATAAGATACAATACAATACATTATCTTCATAATATTTTCATGATCTAGCTGAGGTGGGCATTCCCATGCTCAGCTTTATAAATTCATTTTCACGTACATAGGACAAACAACCGTCTGTGTGGCAGACTGATGATTCTGATAGCGCCATCATCCTTTGATTCGGATGATCATCTGTGCAGTAATGATGTACATTTGATGTCTTTATTTTCCAAAATATATCGCATCTCGGATGGATGAAACTAGATCCGAGATCTTCAAACTCATCCAATCTTCGCCCATAGTACAAGTCGATCCATATGAAAAATGTTCTGGAGTCGAACATGGAAAGACACCGCCTGATTACCAGCCAATGATGTAAGTTGTTAACAAGCGTAAGAGGAATCACCGATAATGATGATGACCCTCAAGATACGGCAGTACAATTCGTGTGGTGTGAAAATGGGACTTGGCATCGAACATCACGCAAAATCTCTCGATCGAAGGCCATTCATGTAAACCTGTCGTCGAAAGTGACAAACTTGCCATTGAGGCATGCAAGCTTCAAAGTACTGAAAGGGTTGTTCCCAGGTCAACTTCTTGGATAGTGAGCTAATGTCGACAAGAAGTGACCTGTCGTAGGAGGGCCTTAATGAATCCCACATCTATGACACAGAACGGAGCAAATGACTTTTGGAGTGAAAACGATCTGATGATACAGGGTTCAGGGTGGCGGTCATGAAAGAATGAAGCGTAAAGGTATTGCAGTGGATGAGACACAAGATGAGGTGGTGAATTCGCTGATCGACTTCTCTTGAACATATCGGCGACACTTGAAATGGATTGGTAGCGTTAACCCCAAAGATGGATGGTACGATGGACCGATGGTAATATGACCGGTGAACGGAATAACCCAACCCGACTCAGACATGGAGTGAAAGTGTCATTTTCAAGAGCGAATTTTCTACCAATAAAGGTTCTTCAAGTTTTCTTCCCAATTTTCCCCAGTCCTTGCTGACCAGTACCTCTTTATTTTTATCAAGCTTGAGGAGGATAACATATGCTTTTTCTATAATTCGCCCTTCGGGCAAACCCGTCGCTATGTTTTAACAAGCCTAACGACAATGAAACTCATTCTTGTTTATATGGACAAGCTTGTTGCTATTGGTTTTAACGAGTTTAATGACAAAGATAACTCGGTCCTTTTCAATTTTAGAGAGTTTGAAAGGGACGTAAAGGAAACTCCAATAATCCTTTTTCATCATATAATCCCTTAAGTCCGAAAAAGTATAAAATAATATGAAAGGGATGAATTTTCGATAATTTTAACGAGCCGAACAAAACAAGCGCTCGATATTTTTGTGTAATAATCCCTCAGGTCCAAAAAGATTAAAATCTAGAGGATGGATAGCACTCCCGGTAGTTTTAACAAGCTAAAGAGGCCAATTGCTCAGCAATCTTTTCATATTTTACGAGTCAGACGAAAAGGGCTTAAAGGAGACTCGTTTTTTGAGGAACGAGTGATAATTTCAGGTAGCAGTTGATTCCAAGTAAGGTTTGGATTTTCCAATCACGGAAGTGTCACAAGGATGGCTAACAGAATCACTCTTCGCAGATGTTCCTCAAAAGGGGTAAACAATCAAATGGAGGCATATGATCGACTAAAACAGAGTGGAGGTGATGATGAGAACACGACCAAGGCTCAAAAGCTGATGATAATGCATTCACAATGGTTATTTACCAGAAATTGGTTCATTTTTTAATGAGCTTAAATTCTGGGGGAAACATTTTCTCATTTCTTAGGTTTAATTTTTAACGAGCTTGAACTTCACATAAAAACTACTCGTGATAATGGTCATTGATTATTTGATTTCACCACTAACATTTTGTTCCTTCGACAGTCGTACTGCCTGTTTGATTTCTTCATCAAACCGATTAGAAATGAACAATACATGCTTAAAATTAAGTTAAAACACTAATACTTTACTTGAATTACGTGAAAAGTAATTTAAAAGTGGTTTTTACCCCTCATTTTACCATTTCATTTGAACTTTGGTTTGTTGGAGCTCTGGAGGTGTCTTCCCCCCTTGATTTTCACTAGCTGATTCTGGGAGATTCTGTGGACGATTCTCGGCGCCGTCTGGACCAGGTAAGAGCTAAACCTGAGCTCTTCAGTTGCATTCCTTCCTTTTTGAATTCTGAGCATGTTTCCCTGTTTTTCTGAGCCCCTGGGGTTTGAAAAATTCACCCTGGCTCCATCGCACCCTTCCTATATCGAAAGGTGCGATGCATACTGGCCTGGCCATTGGCCAGTCAGTATGCATCTCACCCAGTACACTGCTGGGGTGCGATGGGCGCGAGAAGGGAAACTTTTGCACTGTTTTCTCATGGAATTTTTGCCTGTTTTTTACCAAATCAGGACCCTAATTCCTCTCTTTCTTGTTTTGCATAGATTCATCAAAGCAAAATGGTTGTTACATGGTGAGAACACGAGCATGAAGAAGAGGACATGGTTGCTTTACATGATCCGGGTACAGTAACTGCACTGCGGAACTGTGGCCTGCTCAAGTTTTTCCGCATCTCTAGCATGAGGCAACAAATCAACTTGTTGCAATATTTTCTCGATGCATGGGATCCTACCAACCAAATGTTTCAGATCAGAGGCAAATCCATCCCCTTGACTGTCATGGACATCTATTTTTTTACCGGTTTATCGAGGCGTGGTGCTCCTCTCTCATTATCAGGTTCCACCCGTGGGGGTGAATCCGTGAGAGATTATATTCGCCGGTATTACAGAGAGGGATCTCAGCCGAGTAGGGACGACAAGATCAACATCCGAGATGTCACTGACCGGCCCTTGAGAACCATTCTATTTTCTTTTGCTAGACTGGCTGGTAGTGTGGCTCTTCACGTGGCTAACAGTTCCTATATGCAGTATGCCTTGGAATGCCTTGAACCAAAGGTGTTCAACTAGTGTGACACAGTACTCCCTATGATGAAAGAACAACTGACCAAGGTAAAAAGCAGAAAATCCAAGAATTTCGGCTATGGTTCTATTTTGACCGCTTTCTCCTTACAAAATATCCCATTGATGCAGCCGCAGTACATTTCACTTAGTTTACCTCCACCGACTGAGCCACGGATGCAGAGATGGGTCGACCTCATGGCCCAACATGCTGGTCAGTCCCAGGTTTCCTTCTCTGATACCTTCTTTGAGTGGTTCAACCGTCAAGAGATGGTTTTTTCCGAGTGTCCATATGCTGGTATGGATTTCCGGGGTGACCCAGATTTGGTGCTGCCGGCTGGTGAGCAGTGGGGCGCTATCGGTAAATTCTCTGACCATATCTCTGTTTATCATTTTTTATAATGTTCTCATGCTTTCTTCTATCAAGACTAATCAAAACTCATGTGCTCATGGAGATATTGGACCAGTTTGGCTAGCAGTACGTCTGAGAGCACGAGTTGTCGTTCTAGCAGGAGAGTCTATGGGGAGGGCTATCCTTCGTGACCTTGATGTGGCTGAGACTCTTTCAGCATTGCACGATCAGGTTGAGGGTCTCACTCTTGGTATTCTGAACGTGAGGACCAACGAGTTGCCTCTAAGGTTGCAGCGACATACTACTGGCGTGCCGAGTCGATGGTCTAGGCTTTTATGCATGATTGCACAGGCGGTGACTTATTATCACCAGCATCATTAGACTAGGGTGCCCCCTATCATTTTGAGTTTTGGGTCATTTGACCAATTTTGTCTTGGTTACAGAACATTATGTATAAACCATAAACAGTTATATATATATTTTTGATTTTCGGAGCTTTATTTTGGTTAAGTTACATGATCTTGATGAAAATATTGATGAAATGCTTCTTTTATAAATGTTGCAAATGTCTATCTAACACATAATTTGCAAATGAGTTAGTTAATGTGTTTAAGTTTCTGGAAATATACTGATATTGAATAGAATCAAACTGCCTTTTTAAAATCTTGACCCTTAGGAACATGCGATAGATAGTTGGATTTCGTACGGAGTAGATACCGGTGAGTTGTAGGATGACAAGTTGTGAGTTTAGCCTGACGACGAGTCGGCGTATGCCATGTGTGATGGCATCAGAGAGGAGCTCTATCAACACGTTGTATTCAGAAATATTGTTCGTTGACTGACCAATACATACCCCTTTGAAACTCACTAACTCGTTGCTTGGATTGAAGATGGCCCAGGCCGCAGAAGATAGGTTTCACGAACTACGACTCGCTCCGTCGACATATCCAACAAATGATTCCAATAGATCTAACATCTGCAACAAATGTAAAATCAGATCACTTAACCAAAACAATTACCCTTAGCGAAAACAAAAATGTAACAAAAGCATAGGGGTTACTATCTTGATTCAAGCATAGTAACACTTAAGGTACAACCCATTGCGGGGTTGCTCCAGTGGAATCCCATCATAATCCACTAACTCGTAGGATCCTTTTGCTAATACATGCTTAACAAGGGGCCCCATCAATAAAGACTTGAACTTACGTGCTCCCAATTTATCAGACTCCTGGTCGTAAAGTAAGACCAGGTCACCTTCTGAGAAGACACGGGGTTTGACATTCTTGTCGAACTACACCTTGACTCGTTTCTTAAGGGCTTCGTTAGCCAAAGTGACATCATGACGGGTTTCATCCAATTGGATTAGTTCCAAGAAATGAGCCTCCTCTTCTGAAGTTTCGGGGAGAGGGTCGACCGCGAGTTTGAGAGACACAATTTCACACTGAACTGGTAAGATCGCTTCCAGGCCATACACCAGTTGAAAGGGTGTAAACCCGATTGCATTCCTCACCGATGTCCGGTATGCCCACAAGTATGAGTATAGGATCAGGTGCCAATTCCTTTTATGGACTCCAATCATCCTTTGCAGCATCCGCTTCAGGACCTTGTTTATTACCTCAACTTGTCCGTTAGCCTGCTGATAATACGGAGTAGAGTTGTCATGGGACAGCCCTAATTTGGTAGCCAACTCAACCATCATGTGATTTCAAAAATGTGATCCATTATCTGTGACTATGGCCTGTGGAACGCCGAATCTAGAGACTACATGATTGAAAAAGAAGAGGGCAGTCGTTTCGCCGTTGTTGTTTAATGTAGGCATCGCCTCGGCCCATTTGGTAAAATAGTCTACTGCGACTATGATATACCCATGCCCCTCGGCCGAGGTGGGGTTACATGTCATGAAATCTATGCCCCATTTTTTGAATGGCCCAATAGCAACTACTGGTTAGAGAGGTGCGGGTGGTATTCTAGTTTTACGATCGAAGATTTGACAAGCATGGCAATTTCTGACTGCGGTTATGCAATCTTTGAACATTGTTGGCCAGAAGTATCCGGCTTGTAAAATCTTTTGCACTATAGCATAACCAGATTGATGCCCCCCACACACGCCTGAATGGTAATCATTCAGGACTTTTTCGGCCTCCTCATGGGTGAGGCACCTCCGCAAAATTGTATCGACACCATGATGGTAAAGCGTGTCACCGACGATCATGTAGTATTTTGCTTGGTATCGAATACGTCTTTGTTCCGTGCGTGAGGTATTAGACCTATATGTTTGGGTTTGGAGATAGATTATTATGTCTCCATACCACAGATTGCTTGAAGATATCAGAAACAAAGATTTGTCCATGATCGCTTCTTCTGATGTTACATCGTTGGACGATGAAGGGAGATCGCATAGTAACTCTGCATAAACTAGGGCTTTCTTCAATTTGGATTTTATAAATTCCAGATCAAACTCTTGTAGAATTTCTATCCATTTTGAATATTTTCCCCCCAGAAACTGTCGAAACAATATATAAGTCATGGGGTTGCAATCTGACAAAATGGTAGTTTTTCGAAAGAGGACATAGTGTCGAAATCTTTGTATCACTTGAACAGCTGCAAGAGCTAGCTTTTCAATGTAGGAGTACTTTCTTTCCATATCATTTAAGTTTCTATTCAAATAATATATAGGATGTTCAATTCCATTGTCTTCTTGAACTAAAACCATTGCGATGGTTGCATCTGCTGCAGCCAAATATAGATTAAAGTCTTTTTGATAATCAGGAGCGTATATTAATGATGATTTTATTATGGATTCCTTTAAAGCATTAAAGGAAGCTTGTGCGACCTGATCCCAGATGAAGGGTACTTCTTTTTTCAATAGACAAGTATAACATTTAGAAAGTTCGGTGTAATTTGGAATGTCCTCAGAAAGTTTGCTTTCCCTTGGAGTTTCTGAATCTGAAGAAAATTTGAAGGCAGAGGAAAATTAATGATTGCCTAAACCTTACATGGGTCGAGACGAATCCCGTCCTTTGAGACAACAAAGCCAAGTAAACGACCAGAACTGACACAGAACACACATTTGTGTGGATTGAGTCATATCTTGTAGTGTCGACAACATAGAAATATTGCTCTCAAATGCTGTGGATGATCAGTCTGCTTTCGCGAATGAGCCAGAAGATCATCGAGATATGGTTGAACGATGTTTTTATGTCATGGAAGGCATAATTCATTGCCCTCTAAAATGTTTCTCCTGCATTCTTTAAACCAAAGGGTAGCTTGCGATATGCAAATGTGCCCCATGGACAAATAAATGCAGTCTTTGACTAGTCCTGTGGATGGATATTTATTTGATTATACCCGGAAAATCCATCCATAAATGAAAAGATTTCACATCTAGCGCATTCATCAATTATCTGGTCAATGAAGGGTGTAGGGTAGTTGTATTTCAGACAAATTTACATCCCTATAATCAATGCACACTCTAATCCTTCCTTGTTTTTTCTTTACAGGAACAATATTCGATACCCAATCGGTTAGAGGAACTGGGTAAATAAAAACAGCATGGAGAATTTTTTCAATTTCTGCCTTGATGGCAGTGGCATTCTTGGGGCGCACCTGCCATAGCCGTTGTCATACCGGTTTGACATCTGGATACATCTTAATTTTTGTGTTCAACTATGCTCGAGTCAATGCCTAGCATTTCATCATACAACCAAGCAAAGACATCTCTGAACTCGTGAAAAATAGCATAATATATTTCCAGTTCTGAAGAAGAACAAGATTTACCGACGTGAATATTCTCTACAACATTTGTTTTGGTCGAGATATTTATGGCAATAGTCTCTTCAATATTGGACAAGTTTCGTTCGGAATCCACCGTGTTTACAGTATTTGATAGAAAATCAAAAACTGAGGGATGATGAAGTTCACTGGAACTATCTTCCTTGTAATCTGGAAGATGGGAACGATGGTGGTAATCTTCCCAAGGTGCCCCATCAATCATCATTGGTTGAACAATTCCTTCATCTGTAGATTGTACTTCCGACCAAGGATATGAAGGGGTGCCATATTCCTTAGATCTATCTATCCAAACGCTTGATGAGCGTTGATTTGGGTTTTCCTCCCATCCCAAAAACATTGATTGCTACAATATTTCTATTGGGCTTGGAGGCAATACCTGCATATGATCCATGTTAATATCATTTCTAGACATCTTTTGAATAGAAGATAGCATAGTGCAGGTTCCCACTGTTGCCACTTCCACCAAATTGATTAGAGGCGGTAGGGAAAAAGTCCCCATTAATATAGGGTCTTTTAGTAGGCCTACTCCAATATTTTGAAGCGAATGAGGGCTTCCATGGATCATCGGAATGCTTCCCGTAACTTGTGAACTATTGGGGAGAAATGTTTGCTGGTCGACGATTGTAATACTTCCTTGGAAGGGAAATGTAATTTTCCTGAAGTAGGTCGACACAACGGAAACCATAGTATATATCTAGGGCCTTCCCAGTAGGATGTTGTAATCGAGGTTTCTGTCGATCACTTCAACATCAATTTCTACCGTTTTCCCCCCTAGTTCGACTTGCAAGTTACTTAAAATCCCATATGGGGTGTATGTTCATCCATCAAATGCTTTTGATGTCGTCGAAGATCGCGACAAGGGTAGAGATCCTAAAGTTTTCCAGCAACTCATCATGTATATGCCCCCTCATCAATGATTGTTCGATGAACAGTTTTGTTGAGGGCTTTCACTTGAATAAGGAAAGCTAGTTGAACTGGTAACTAAGGGTCATATCCTTTGTGATTAAAGGACACAATATTGGAATCCGTTGGGTCAATCCCACCTATCGCTGATAATAAAGCCTGTTTTGGGGAGGGGCAATTTTGCAGTACCTCAAGTGTCGACATAGTGGACGGTGATTGGGCCAGATCCTCCACTATATTATAATGTTGTGCTACTCTGGCACGAGGATTAAATGTCGATTTTTGTACTACTCCCTTTGGTGGATTTATCGTTAGTTCAAGAATGATGGGTGGCACAACTTCGGTCGAAGTTGTTGTCAAACTACTAGGTTGATCATTAGCCTTGTTGTCTGACAGCTGTGGATTCTCGTAATCTTTATTCCTTGTCGATATCAAAGCATCATTTTGCTTCTTTGAAACCGATAACATTAGCACTTGGGACAGGGAAGCATTGTCACTAGCAACCAGATTTGTTCCTGGATTTGGAAACGGATCCATCAATACCACCGAGGTTTTTGAATTCTTAAGGAATTTTCTAAGCTCGACTTTATGTGGAAAATCTTTCGTCCACTGATCCTCATCACATATGAAGCATGGATGACTTGGTTTCCTTTCTCCATAAGGTTTTGCAGAGGATTTTTCAGGAGACGACTCCTCCTGTTTTTTCTTCTTCCCTTTCTTTTTCTTCTTGCCCCCTGGTTGCTTCGGTTCTTTGCCTTTATCAGTCGACATGACATTTACCTCTGAGGTGAGAAGTTCCTCATTTTCATTTTGACTTGGAACCATACGAGCCTTCTTTGATGTAGCTTTTACGATTTTCGTGCTAGTTTCTCCTATCATGCCATCACCGGCATGAGAGTCTTTGCTTGATTTAGGAGGGGGAGGAACAAAGAATTCTGGTCTAGGAGCATTAGGGATTTTATCGTAGAGCATGCCAGACTGAGTATATATCAAGTCTAGATATTGCGCACGAGCAATTACTTTCTCTTCAGTGACGACTCCTCCCTTTACCACATCTTCTGTAATAGAAGGTAATAATGACTTAATAAACCATTCAACTAGTAGCTGATCAAGAACATATGTTTTCACCATTCTACGACGACGTCGCCACTCATGAATATGATCAGATATGTGAGTGGCCATTGTCTGTTTGAAATTGGTAAGAAGCTCTGTTCCCATTTCGTACCTTAGGGGTAACTGAAAATTGGTTAAAAAGGTTGTGGCTAGGGTGCTGAAGTTATCAAATGAAGCTCTAGGCAATTCGATATACCATTTTGTTGTTGGACCAGTTAACGTTTGCTGAAAAAGGTGAAGCCTAATCAAATCATCATTTAGAGTGTTAGATGAACACCACAGATGAAAGGTCATCACATCATTCGACGGATCTTCACCTAGATTTCTATTAAATTTAGGAATATCTAACAGAAGTTTATGAGGAATCGCTGGCCACCAAGGGGCGTAAGCGATTGGATCGTTTGTCAGCCGATTTAGATATGGTAACTCTAAAGTTTCCACGAAGTGCAACTGTTGATTCAGGTTTGGCGAAGCATACCCAGGATAAGATGGGATTGCCTGAGCAGTGGGTCTTTTCATACCAGCATAGTGCATTTTATGTTGATAACTTTGGTAAGGTTAATGGGTATAACCATTATGAAATGGCTGATGTTGACCATTTTGAATATACGGCTACCCATTACTTGCAAAGATTTGGTGCTCAGATCCTTGGTAAACTTGTTGGAATTGCAGTTGTTGATATTGTACCAGCCATGGTTGTGAAACCACTTGCTGTCGTCCAATACTGGCTGTTTGACCAAGATGAGGGGTAATGATACCCGTTTGACCCTGGGTCACTCTAGTTAAGGAGCCACTAATCAATGATTATGGTGGCACCGTAGAGACAAGAGGTTGTTGAATTGCGACCTGAGAAACTTGAGGTTGGCATACAACAGGAAACGCTTCTACTTGATAATATTTGGCATACGCAGACTTTGTTGCATTGAGTATACAACTCTTGGTTATTGAGGCAGTATCGACACCCAACCGCTAGATGTAATTCTAGCATGACCTGAATTCTTTTGTGAACTCTCGTATGTTTGTTCTCCCGGAGGAGACAACGAAAGGGTATATTGCCCCCCATACGGCGGTAATCCAATGCTTAAAGGAATGATTTTCCTTTGAGGACCGGACTGCCCAAATTGACATTCCGAAGGATCAATTTGTTGAGACTCAACATAAGAGATTCCAGATATTATTCCGAACAAACAAACGGGAATAGACCATACTATCGAAATAGCCCCTGGATGGATTCCACCCAGTGCTTGAGAGCTAGTTGCAATAGACGGTACACCGGCGAATTTTGTTGGAGTGACAGCAGGAAGTTCTGTCGTTGCTGTGTCAGATGACACAGTCCTTGATGTCGATGGTTGTTCAGACATACCTAGTCTATCCAAAATATTTCCTAGTGATTCTACAGGAACTTCCGATAACGGTAGACTAATTTCTGACGAAGAAGGATATAGGGTGATCCCAACTCCAAATTTTGATGGAGTGTTAGATGGGGGATCCTCCACAATTGCTTCTATAGCAATCAATCCAGGTGGAAGAGGTTGAAATAATATAGCTACTAAAGAAAGAGAGATGATATTATTTCAACATAGAGTAGAGAGCACACACTAGATGCACCGTCCTAAATCAAACCAAAAAGCAGTCTAAATGCAAATGCACATGCATGTATTTGTTTTCAGATTTATTAATGTGTGAATGACAAGAAGAATGCTAAGTACAAATCTGAATTATCTTTTCAAAGTGACAGTACTAACAAATTTCTCTTCAAAAACGAAAGGAAGATAATGACGACACTTTGTGACTTTGAATTGAAAACTGTTTTCGACACTTGAAAAACTACTATTTCAAATCAAATACAAGAGTAACTGTATAATCGACCATCAAGAACAATAGAATTCTTTTCTTTGACTGAAAATGAAACTTGTGACACTTCCAAATCAAAAGATGACGGTTCGATTACGCTACTTTTTGTAGAAGAGAACTGTAAATGGCGCACAATACATAAAAACATTCACAATTCTTTATACTATGGAGGTGGAACCATGCAAAGGAAAGGAGTTTCCACAGTGGTATACTGATCACAGATAGAAAAACTCCTGAATAAAGCTGAAGAGAGTGAACACAGAAACCAAAATATGAGAGCAGAAGAGGTCTTATCTGTTCAGCGCACCTCCAACACAAGGAAAGTGTGATGCAGTGCACCTACTGCACATGGGAGGTGCGATGCATCCAGATTCCCAAGAGGAGAAAGTGCCATGGTCCAGGGATGAAACTTCAACTTGGTTCTTGGTCACATTTTGTAGCTTAGTTCAGGGATTTAGGCTGAGCTAATGATGGTCAATAAATAGAAATCATAGGGGCTGATCTAATGAGGTTACTAGAGCCACCACTAGGGCAATTAGGATGTTTGCAAATTGATTGTTCAGTTTATAAACAAAACCTAGAGATAGACTGAAGCAGCATTGATCTACTTTGCACTTGCATAGAAAATGTAGTTTGAAGGCTAGCTGGCTTAACTTCAGGCTCTGTCTATAAGTTTATAAAACAAACAAATATAGACAAGCAAACAATCTATTCGCTCCCCAGCAGAGTCACCATTTTGTTATCGGGAAATCTAGTGTCTATGCAGAGCTGCTAGTCCCACTAAGACGGGTAGCTATCTTAGAAACAAACAGATTAAAGTTACTTTTGTTTCCCTTTATGAGAAGTAGATAAGAGAATATCAAAGACTACCAACCTCGATCTTGCGCTTGGTTCTTTGCTTATTCCTTCTCCTCACCGACAGGTCTTTGCCACCTTTCCCTTGACCACTCTACTTCAAAGAGTACCTGTAAAGTCAAAGCAGCATAATACCTTCAAAGTACAAAGATCTACGATCATAAACAATATAGGACCAGATATATATTGACCACACAAATGCATATACTATCAGACATACAAGAATGTGGAGGAAAACTTTAACAGCTTTATTGATATGAAGATTAGAAGAGAGGATTACAACCCATTAATCTGACCCAGCGTCATCCTCCCAGCATGAAAGCCCTTCTTCACCTCATGAAAATCTTAGATCACCCAACATTATGATATTCCACCAAGAAACCAATAGCACTTCCTTACGAGATACCAAATTCCAGCCTCTGGATCTCTGGGATGAGGGATCCATATATAGATGATTGCAGGGAGGTGAGTCAGCTTCTGGGATTTTGATTAGTGTCTTATCTCTGATAGTTCTTGATTCCACTTGGAGATTGGTGATCTCTTACTCATCCCTGGGCGAATTCAGAGAGGCAAGTGTCACAGGAGAAGTTTCTGGAAGATTCCATGACCATCCACCTTGCAAATTGTCTTTTCCATTTGTCCATTCTCGCTCATTGCACCCTACAGAAGGGCTTTTCAGTGTTAATCACACTTTTTGCACTGGGCAAGTGAGATGCATCGCACCCTTAGCACTGAGCAACCTGTATGGTCCAGTTTTGACCAGTTCTAAGCAATTTCCTGTGGAGAACTTCTGGGAGATGATGTAATCAGCTAACCTTGTTTCTTTAGGGCATGAAACAACACTTTTAGGGACTTAGAAGCCCTTGGTTTATGGACATATACGATTGGGGTTGCAGTGCCCAAAAATGTCTATAACAATGAGGCCTATATAGAGGCTAGAGACTCCCCTTTGATAGATGTCAAGGATTATTGTATGAACAGGCATATGGCTTGTGGAGTGTTCTCCTTCCTGAAGGAGTGAATGTATGGTACTGCCCTAGCTTAAGCATTTGATCAATAAAGAAACATTTCTATCTATATTTAGATCTTGTTATTTCTTGGGTTTATTTGCATTGTCTTATATTTTCATATCAGATATATAACAAAGACATTTAATTTTGGAATCCTTTTCATTTTCTACAAGAGCTTTAAGATTATTTCTCCTTGGAGAGTTGGAGTTCTGGTTGGCCCTGTTAACCCTGAGGTGCAGCGTTGAATTTTTGAAGGTTGAAGGAAGGACATTATCTGCTTTGTTGTCCTAAAGAGGGCCCCACATGGGTCATTACCCCACTTTCCTCACTCTTCCACTTACATTTCATTCTGCTCATTTCTTAACCCAAAACCCCCACAAAACCTTACCTTTCCATCTTACGTGCCCTCTACCCATTTCTCGAGGACATCCCTTGCTTTTGTGTCCCTCCGCTGTTGATCTTCCCCTGCCAATCTGACATCCCACGTTTCGCACAATCAACAAAACATGCCCGATCATTCCCCACCATTAGATCACCCCTGCCAGATCTAATGGTTGTTGCTCATATCGCGCGAACAATAAGCACAAAGAATACCCGCCCAATAAAGGCGATTTTTCTCTCTCTTCTGCTACTACGTGTCATCCACAAAATGGAATCGGGTGGACTCTGCCATTTACCACTTACCGCCCGATTCCCTTCCAATATAAACCATAACTGCCCAAACAAAACCACTCCTGGGCATTATCATCCATGCATCTCCTCCGCCCGATAGCCATCCAATCTGCTCACCCGAGATCAAACGGCCCGAACATGTTCCACTCCCACCACGACCGCAGACCTCCTGCACCTGATCTCCATTGTGCCTTCCTTGTGATCCAATGGCCCTCGTTCATGATTGCTCCAACTTGCCCTCCTCCACACTATCATTTCTCCATCCGTCCGATTTGGCACGTCCCTCTACCCATGTGTTATAAACATATTTTGGAACTTCAACCCCAATCTTGTATGTCAATAAACTATGGCTCTTTAACCCCTAAAAGTGTCGTTTCATACCCTAAAAGATCATAGTCAACTGATTACATCATTCCCCAAAAGTTCCACCTAAAAAACCATCCAAAATTGGGCTAACCTAGACCATACTGACTGCTCCACAGTCAGGGTGCGATGCATACTGACTTCTACACTAGCCAGGTGTGATGCATACTGATGAGGCCTTATGTAGGGTGCGATGAGCGAGGATTGACAAATGTCTGAGACAGTTTGCCAAGTGGATGCTCATGGAATATTCTAGAAACTTCTCCTACGACACTTGCCTCTCTGAATTCGCCCAGGGATGAGTAAGATATCCAAGAAATATCCAAGTGGAACCAAATGCAACAAGTGGAACGACACTAATCAAAAACCCAAAGATGACTCACACCCTTGCACACATCTATAAATGGATCCTTCGTCTGTGAGATCTGGAGGCTGGAATTTTGTGAATTGCAAGGAAGTGTTGATTGTTTGTATTTGAGAAAGAGCATTGTATTGTTGGTGTGATCTTGCTATTTCATGAGGTGAAGAGGGCTTCATGTTGGGAGGATGATGCGAGATCAGACAACTGGGTTGTAATTCTCCCTTAAATTTAATAAAGTTCTTCGAGTTTTCTTCCATATAACTGTGCAATTGTGAATGTTATTATTTGTGAATGCCATTGTATGTTCATTATATTTCTGATTCCATAATGATTATTTTATAATAGATCAATATGCTTTGACGGTTCTTTGTTACTGTGTTTCCACAGGTACTCTCCAAGTGGGATAAGTACAGAGAGGAGTTGCAATTTTTGTCAAGGGGGAGAGAGATCAAGAAAGGAGTTAAGCGGAAGATCCAGGTTGGATCCTTTGTCTTTCTCTTATCTATTATACATAGAAGAAATCACAAATTGCTTTAAACTGTTGTTTCTAGGGTAGCTGCCAAACCTAGAGGGCTAGTCAATTGAAAAGACACTAGTTTTCCTAGAAACAAATTGGTGACTCCTCTGGGGATCGAATATATGTTTGTTTGTTGTGATTGTTTGTTTTATAAACTATAGACGGAGCCTGAAGTCAACCAGGTAGCCTTCGAACTACTCTTGCTTTGCAATTTCATAGTAGATGAATGCTACTTCAGTCAATATCCAGTTTAGTTTATGAATTAAACATTTGACTTACAAGCATTCAAGATGCCCTTTTAGTAGCTCAGTAACCTCCCAAGATCATTCCTCTGTAATTTTATCTTTATTATCCATCATAGCTCAGTTTAACTCACTAAAATCAGCCACAAATTTGGGCCAAAACCCACTTCAATTGTGCTCGCTAGCCCATCGCATTGTTTGTCACTGTGAACCAGTATGAATCGCACCTCCCAAGTCTATAAAGTTTGATGCATCCCTGTTTCTGTGAAGCCTAGGTGTGATGACTGACTGAACCTATTTCCATTCTTGAAATTTGGGGTTTTTTTTCCTTGTTTTCAGTTCTGTTTAGTTGATTTGCTGCTTATGAACAGTGCCTCCTTACTGAAGCCTCTTTGCATCACATAGATTAGCCTCCATTGATTAGGATTAGTAAATGTTTTTATGTATTTGTCCATCATTTACAATCCTTTGTCGAAAAGTTGCTTAAATCAATCTGTCGTTTTGTGTCAAAAAGAGAAGTGTCATTGAGTCTTCCTTCCCTAGACAGTCGATTGAACTTTTTTTCATGTACTTGATTTGATTTGTTGATATTTGAAGTGTCGAAAGCATTTTCTATTGTAAATTGAAAAGTGTCGCTTAGTCTTCCTTTCCATTTTGAAAAAGAAATTTTCGAAAATGTCGCTTTGAGTAAAATATTTCAAGTCTTTGCTATACTCAATTTTCTTTTTTGGAATTTTTTCACATTAAGGAGAACAAAAAACAAATACATGCATTTGTATTTGCATTTAGTTTGTGTGCAAAATATGATTTAGGAAAAATGCACCAGTGTGTTCTCTTTGCTCTTTGTCTGAAAGAAATTGTAATCTTCTTTCCCTAGTAGCTAGGATTTTCATTGCTCAAAATAAAAAATGATTGTTTATCATTGTAGATTGCATTTTTAGGAATTTCAAATCAACATCATGCGATGAACCATTGAAAGGCAAACCTTAAACAAGATCAACTCTAAAATAAATTTCAATGAACTTAACAACGCTTTGGAACTTAACGAACACATCTAGAGGTCTAGGCTAGAGACGTGTTCCGGCGTCGTGAAAACTAGTAACTATCATTTTCATCGAAGGTTGGGAGATTCCTCCTCTTTGATACGACAAGTGCTAGCACGGATTTGTGCTCCCCGTATCATCGAGTATATATTGGGAGACCATAATAGGCTTATATCCTTTATCTGCAGGAAGCCGAGTCTGTCGCCCTATCGATCGCAATGCACTGAACACAGCATTCGGGAAGATAGACTGTCGTACATAAGTCCTTGGTAATTTCTCTTCAATTTATCACCAAGGTGTATATTGCAGTTTTGCAATTGGTTTGGTAATCCCTCTGTCTAGATTTCCAGAGTAGTCACTTTCGTTCCTTTTTTACTCTTTAAAAGAAAAGGTCCATTTGAACACTTGTCACTTCAGGCTCATTAAAAATCGAAGGGGACTAGAGTCATCTTTAGCTTTTTTTCAACTCTTAAGAATTGAAAAAGCAAAGTTGTGTCAAAGCGTCATTAAAATTTCTTAAATTTGGAATAACATCCCTGTTCCTTCGTTGATCTTAGGTTGAGATAATGGAGTCCACCAATCAAGGAATCCCTTTTGAGGGGAATCCTAGTCCATTTTCTTCTTGGGGAAATATTGGTGCTCCGTATATGGCCACATTGTCCCTTCACAATCGAATCAACATCCAGTTGATACTAAAGTTGACCCTTCACCTTCTTCTTCGTTTGTTTCTCCCTCCCCTTCTTCGTCTTCACTTGGTGAAAATAGTGATGCTAGTAACCAAGTGGCTGAGAAGAATAAGAAAGGGAAGGAGAAGAAGAAGAAGAAGCTGATTCAGCAAGGGGGCAACCATGAATCATCTCATGAAAATCTGCACATTAAATCTCCTAAACCCAAATTCCCTTGCATAATTTGTAAAGGAAACCATTTTCATTGAGACTGTCCTTGCCTTCCTCGGATCTTCAAAGAATGGTCTCCCTGTTCGCACCGTCAGGTGTCATCAACCTCTAGTGATTATGTTGAAAGCACACCATCAACTAGTAAAGTGAAATTCATGGATGGAGAGGAAGGTCAAAGTTCCATGTAGGTTATGTGAAGGAGACCATACCCTTCACCGTTGTCCTTTTTTGGATGAAGCCAAAAGAGTTTTGGATAACCGTCTTGCTTCACTGCAGTGACTCCCATCTGGATGCAGGAAACGCTCCCCAAGTCCTTTACTATTTGAAAAACCGACTGACTTAACTCAACCGTTGGTCGAAACATCTATCACTAAAAGTGAATCTTCTGATTCCATACCCAATGAAAGTCAGCAAGTCAAGGTAACAGTTGACCCAGTTTTAACTTCAAAAGATCATACCCTTCCCGAAGAGAGTAAGAACGATAACGTTCAAATTCTTTTTGTTACTTCAGAATCAGATGAACTTGGGGGCAATCCGCCCGTTCCTTCACAACAGGAGGAAAATTCCTCAGTTCCCGCTACTCAATAGGTTAATTCAACTGTTTATTCGGTACCCCCTCCAAGCAGTCTAGTCACTTCCTTTCGTTGGAATCGACTAGCAAGATCCCGCTTTCCATCTTACGTACCTTTCTAGATCATAGTACAAGTTTACAAAATGATTGTGTCTAGCACTATCATAGATGAAGGGGCATCAGTGAGTATCCTTTCGTCAACTGCTTGGAAAGCGCTTGGTTCGCCATCGCGTATGCCTGTTACACAGAATTTTTCAGGCTTTAACAAAGGAACCAGCCAGCCGTTAGGAATCCTTCCTAAGTTACCGATAACTTTGGGAAGGAAAACCGTTCACCTGAACGTGATGGTAGTCCCAAGACCATTAGATTACAATCTACTCCTTGGACATGACTATGTTTATAACATGGAGGCTATCGTTTCAACACTCTTCCGAGTGATGTGTTTCCCACATGAAGGAAAAATTGTCATTGTTGACCAGCTTTCATTTCCCGATTCAAACATAGCTCCAAGTCAATCATCATCCCTACATGGTCCTTGTACATCAGCAGTGTCTCTTGAACCTTCATTCCATCCACCTAATTACCGCAAGTAGTCTAGTGAATGTAATGAAGCTTAGGGGGCATGCACCCTTATCTATTTGGCAGACGAACCCAGCTGAAAAGATAAGTTTCCCTGTAGAGATAAGTTTCACTGTAGGTTATGTGATTGGTCTGACACACCATTCAACCTTGTCTATTCTGCGGACAAAGCCAATGAAGTGTTTTGTCTACTCTGCAGACGAAACCATCCTACATAACCACAGTAAGTTTCCATATAGCTATTGGAGACTTTCCTTTTCACCATGCTGGGGGCATGCAAACTTTTCGTTTCTTTTTTCTATTTTAATTTTCTAGCTTTTTAGCTTTGTCATTTTCTAGCTTTTTTAGCTTTGTTGTTTCTAGCTTTTTAGTTTTTATCTTGCGTAGAAATAGAAACTTATTCAAGCATATCTTTCCATTTTAAGCTTGTAAAAAAAGGAAACTAAAAACCGAGCATAGTTCCCCCCACGGTTCAAGATCGTTAAAAAATGAACCTACCTTCAGTAAATAACCTCTGTGATTGCCATGCTGTCAGCCTTCTAAGCCTTGGTTGTGTACCTCTCATCACCCCCATTCTTTTGGCCAATCATGCGCTCCCATTTGGTTGTTTACCATTTTGAGGAACAGCTGCGACGAGTAGTCTTGTTAGCCAACCTCTTCCCAGAAATCACCATTTTTGAGAAGTTCCAAGCTTACCCGAAACCAGTTGCTACCCTAAAACACCACTCGTTCCTCAAAAATGAGCCTTCTTTAAACCCTTTTCAGACTCATTAAATATGAAAAGATTGTCGAGAAATTGGCCTCTCCAGCTCGTTAAAATGATTTGAAGTGCCATCCCTCCTATATATTTTAATATTTTTCAGACCAGAGGGATTATCTCATGAAAAAGTTTGAGCGCTTGTCTTTTTCGGCTCGTTAAAGTGATCAAAAAGTCATCCCTTTTGTATTATTTTAATCTTTTCGGACCTAAGGGATTATTCTACGAAAAAGAACTTCTGGAGTTTCCTTTTCGTCCCTTTTCAAACTCTCTAAACATGAAAAGGACCGAGTTATCCTTGTCATTAAACTCGTTCAAACAATAGCGACAAACTTATCCACCCAGACAAGCACGAGTTTCACTATCGCTAGACTCGTTAAAACATAGCAACAGGTTTTCCCGAAGGGAAAATTATAGAACAAGCATATGTTATCCTCCTCAAGCTTGACAAAAAAAAATATGTATTGGTCAGCAATGACTGGGGAAAAAAGGAAGAAGACTTGAAAACTTTATGGTAGCAGGTCGCTCTTGAACATGACACTTTCACTTCATCTCCGCGATTGAGTTGGGTTGGGTTATTCCGTTCACCAATCATCTCACCATTGGGCTTTCACACCATCCATATTTTGGGGTTAACGCTACCAATTCATCTTAGTGTCATCGATATGTTCAAGAGAAGTCATTCGGTCGAGAATTCACCATCCAGTTAATGTCTCATCCACTGCAATACCTTCAACCTTCATGTTTCATGACCATCATTCCTGAACCTTGTGTCATCAAATTGTTTTCACCTCCAGAAAATCATTTGCTTCGTTTCATGTCGTAGATGTGGGATACATCAAGGCCCTCCTATGACAAGTCACTTCTTGTTGACATCAGCTCATTATCCAATAAGTTGACTTAGAAACAACCCTTTCAGTGATTTGAAGCTTGCATGCCTCAATGGCAAGTTTCTCACTTCCAGTGACAGGTTGACATCAATGGCCTTTGACCTAAATATTTTGTGTGGTGTTCGACATCGGATCATATATTCACACCACGAGAATTGTATTGTAGTACCTTGAGGGTCATCATCATTATCGGTGATTCCTCTCGCATCTATTAACAGCTCACATTATTGGCTGGTAATTAGGCGATGTCTTTCCATGTTCAACTCCAGAACATCTTTTCACATGGATCGACTTATACATTGGGTGAAGATTGAACGAGTTTGAAGACCCCAGATCTAGTTTCATCCATCCAGGCTGCAATATATTCAAGGATATAAAAACATCAAATGTATGAAGCTGCTGCACAAATGGTCATCCAAATCAAGGATGATGACTCTATCACCAGTCTGCATCTGCCAACGACTATCTTATCTATGTACATGAAATGAATTTATCAAGTTGAGCATGGGAATGCCCACCTCAGCTAGATCATGAAAAATTATATTTTGATGATGTATTGTATTGTATCTTATACAGGTCACCTTCCAGTTCGAAACCTCGGATCCTCATGTTAAAGCATTTCACCCGACATCAAATATTTATGACTTCATGCTTTAGGGGGCAACTGTTATAGACATATTTGGGCACTTCAACCCCAATATTATATGTCAATAAACTAGGGCTCTTTAACCCCTAAAAGTTTTGTTTCATACCCTAAAAGATCATAGTCAACTGATTAGATCATTCCCCAAAAGTTCCACCTGAAAAACCATCTAGAATTGGCCTAAACTAGACCATACTGACTTCTCCACTCTAAGGGTGCGATGCATACCAACTTCTACACTAGCCAGGTGTAATGCATACTAATGAGGCCTTCTGTAGGGTGAGATGAGTGAGGATGGACAAATTTCCAAGACAGTTTGCTAAGTGGATGCTCATGGAATCTTCTAGAAACTTCTCCTATGACACTTTCCTCTCTGAATTCGCCTACGGATGAGTAAGAGATCCAAGAAATCTCCAAGTGGAACCAAATGCAACAAGTGGAATGAAACTAATCAAAAACCTAGAGATGACTCACACCCTTGCACACATCTATAAATGGATCCCTCGTCCGAGAGATTTGGAGGCTAGAATTTTTTGAATTGCAAGGAAGTGCTAATTGTTTGTATTTGAGAAAGAGCATTGTATTGTTGGTGTGATCTTGATATTTCATGAGGTGAAGAGGGCTTCATGCTGGGAGGATGATGCTGGATCAGATAACTGGGTTGTAATTCTCCCTTCTATTTAATAAAGTTCTTCGAGTTTTCTTCCATATAACTGTGCAATTGTGAATGTTATTATTTGTGAATGCCATTGTATGTTCATTATATTTCTGATTCCATAATGATTATGATATAATAGATCAAGATTCTTTGACGGTTCTTTGTTACTGTGTTTCTACAGGTACTCTCCAAGCGGGATAAGTACGGAGAGGAGTTGCAAGTTCTGTCAAGGGGGAGAGAGATCAAGCAAGGAGTTAAGCGGAAGATCCAGGTTGGTTCCTTTGTCTTTATCTTATCTATTATACATAGAAGAAATCACGAATTGCTTTAAACTGTTGTTTCTAGGGTAGCTGCCAAACCTAGAGGGCTAGTCGATCGAAAAGACACTAGTTTTCCCAGAAACACCATGCACCTCGTACTCCACTCCCTATCAGTTACCCGAGGAAGAAGGTGGTCGACTCTGATAGTATTGTAACAGTCAGACCGCTGAACCGAATTAACAAGAAGCATGGCCGAGGGAAGAAGGGCACAGCACGATCTTTGCAAACAGAATTAAATAATCATGGAGCCTCACTGGCACAATCAAGCCAACCACCTAACAAGGCAATGTTGTATCAGGATTAATTACCGTTTTCGTGATGGAAGGAGAATTGTGTCCTTGTATGCATGCAAGCAGTTAAAGACAGTGGGGGATAGATTAAGACAGCTCCATCCCTAAAAGGTCTGGAGAGCATTGTAGAGAGCTATAAATAGCTAAAAGCAAGATGTAATCAAGGTTCAACTTCTGGAGACTGTAGATACTCTGTTCCTTGCAGCGTCTCATCTTCATTTTTAGTAATCCAAGCTTCTTTTGTTGTTATATGTGCAATGTCCATTTCCCCTCTGTTCTAAACTTGCACCTGGATAGGTTTATGCATGCTTCCTCCTATGTCTAATGATAAATAACTGTGATCATATCTCTGCCTTGGTGAATTGTATTTGCTACTGAATAGGTTATCTATGTTTCTTCTGTATCTAACGCTAGATAAATGTCATCTTATCTCTGCTTAGATAAATTAGAGTTGCAAGCTTCATTCACTGGCTACAGCTGGCCATCATATGTTATGTATGCATCTGCTGGTGTGGTTAGTATTCTCCATTTATTCACTTAATTTGCAAACTATTAAGCATTAGTGGTCTAAAGCCTTGTAGGCTGAGGGTGTTCATGCATGTTTGGAGTGAAAACAGAGTTGAAGTGGCTATCTAGTTTGAACCAAACCATCATCCATTACAATAGTTCTTAGAACAATATTGAAGATTATATGTTACTAGGCATCTCCGGGCTACAACCTAGGAGAGTTTCTTGGAGCGATAACATAATTGGCGCCATTTCCAGGGAGAGGATATTGAAGCCCAGCTTCCCTGAGAGACGACACAGATCTAGCTTTGATGATAAACAAAGTCTGGACACATTTCTAGTTGTAATCATCTATCTGGTGACTCTACTGGAGGTTGAATCTCTTGGCGACTCCACATCACAGTTCTGGCTCAGTTTGTGAGACATACTTGGAGAAATCCTCAAAAGTCACTAGCTGACCCAGTACCTAACCTTGAAAAGATCATTTTTGATTAGATTCTCTTCCGGATCCATCGCATAAGGATTCTTTTCCATCGACGTTTCGAACCAGCAACGATGGTTCATCTTCAGGATGTGAGAAATTATTGAAAGACTGGTCTTATTTTTTTTTATTTTTTTTCTATATATATAGAGATGCTTAGCCGACAGATATGATTAATTTAATAATTATTATTATTTATTTATTTAATCTATTTAATTAATTTTTCTTCATTATATTTGTTTTCAATTTTTTTTTATTTTTTTATTTTTTTAATCTTAATATTAATTGTTATTTATTTTAATTAGTTTTAATTTTAGTTATTATAATTATTAATTTTAATTTTGATTATATAATTATTTTAGTTATTAATTTTTAATTGTTATAATTATATAGATTTCATAATTGTTTTATGCAAATTTTAATTATTTGTTTATTTTAATTGCTATTTTAATTAATTATAATTGTATTGATTGTATTTATTATGATTATTTATTTATTTTAATTATTATTCTCATTAAGTATTAATTTTTAATTTTTAGTTGTTAATTGTTATAATCATATTGGTTCTAGTTTATTTATAAATTGTAATTTTTAGTTTTAATTATTATTATTAATTGAAATTTAATTTTAATTATTCTTTATTTTAATTATAATTATTCATTATATTAATTTTAACTATTTCTTATTTTAATTATAATTATTTTTAATTAATTGTAATTAAATTTTAATTATTCCTTATTTTAATTATAATTATTTCTTATTTTAATTATAATTCTTTTAATTAATAATCTTAATATTAATTGTTATTATAACTAATAACAATTATTATTTCTTATTTCTTATTTCTTTATTTTAATTGATTTTAATTTCAGTTATTATAACTATTTTAATTATTAATTATTATAATTTTTTAGTTATTAATTTTTAATGGTTTATAATTATATTGATTTCATAATTGTTTTATGCAAGATATTTTTAAATATTTGTTTATTTTAATTGCTATTTTAATTAATAGTAATTGTATTGATTTTATTTATATTGATTATTTATTTATTTTAATTATTATTCTAATTAATTATTAAATTTTTAATTTTTTTAATTGTTAATTGTTATAATTATATAGGCTATAGTTTATTTATTAATTGTAATTATGGTTTTAATTATTATTATTATTCATTCTGATCTGGAGGATTATGGTTAGGGGTAGATTTGGATGATAGGATTGGAACCCAGTTTTTGCTTATGGTCCATCCATCGTCTCTGTTAAGGTTATGGGGGTGTTTGCTAATTTCTATGGCTTCCCTGAATTTCCTTATGAAGTAGTGATCTCTCCTGGCTAAGATTCGGGTGTCCTCTATATATATTTGGTGCTTAGTTTTATTAGAATGTTCAGCTAGGGCTGAGGATTTGGATCATTGTGTTTAATGTCTGTTGAGTGTTCCTTGATCCTTGTGTTAAATGATCTTCCTGTCTCGCCTATATAGGGTTTGCCGCATGAGCAGGGAATTAAGTAGACACCTTTATGGCATTTAGGGTCAATTTTGTCTTTTACATGATTAAGGCAATTGCGGATTGTGTTTAAGGGTTTGAAAGAAAGATAGAAAGAAAGAAAGATATCATAGGAAGGAGCTTCAAGATCAGGTAAACCTAAACGATCCTCTATACCTCTGCAAGAAAGGCTAGTAATATAACAAATACATGTTGAGAGTATAGCCTCTGACACTAGCAGTGAAGAAAAACTTTCATAGATTCATAAAGTTCCTTATTCTTTAGGTTCTCTTTTCATTTAAGCCCGAAGGAAACCACACCTCCTATCCCTCATACTCCTCTAGTCCTGTCAGTCACTCCTCAACTCTCTATCTTTCAGACTGCTAGTATTCTTTTATCCACCACAGCCATGGCAGGTCCACAAGCATTCATCAAAATGGAAAGAATCATAGCTGCTAGGTATGGACCTCTAGTACTACCCATGCCTTTGAATGCAATGCCTAATGGAGAATATCATAAATACATGCCTAAGTTCACAGGGACTGAAGGAGTTACAGTTGAAGAACATCTTGAGTCCTTTTATATCTATGCTGATAATCTAGACATTAGTGAAGATGATGTGTGGATGAGAGTATTTGTCCAAAGCCTAGATGGAGAGGCCAGAAAATGGTTCAGAGAATTGACCCCTTGATCTATAACTGATATTGAGGCCTTGGATGATGTATTCTTAAAGCATTTGGGGGATAAGAAAGATCTACTCTACTACCATACTGAGTTTCGTAACATGAAAAGGGAAAATGGGGAGTCACTTTCTGATTTCAATAAAAGGTTTAACCACATGTACACCAAGATATCAGCTAAAGTGAAACCCACCCCTACCTTTGCTAAGCTCACCTATGCCAATGCCTTCGATTATGATTTATGTCTACTATTGAGGGAGAGAATATGTGCTTCTTTGGCTGAAATGTAGGATGCTGCCTTGGAGGTAGAGTCCAACATCATGGTTGCAGAGAAACTCAAGGGACATGTTGACCGGGGGAGACAGAGGGGCGAGTCTTCCTCATCTTCAGACCCCAAGATAGATAAGATGACCAAGATGATAGAGTCACTAGCCTATGAAGTCTCCAAATTAAAGGTTGAGCAGCACCCAGGGAAAGGAAGAGTTCATAATACCTTTGTTCCTAGGAATCTGAATCCATATAGAAGAGCCAATGAGTAGTTGTAGATTATGCAAAGGAGCAAAGATGCCAATGAAGACCAAAGAGTGGATACCCCTTTCCAGAATGTAGTCATGGAAGACGAGCAGTTTGAAGAATATGATGAGATCCATCATATGGAAGACAAAGGAAGCACTTCCTTTTTGACCTTGGCTGCCTATGAAGAGTCGTTACCCAAGGACTAGGCTAGCCAAGAGTGGGATGGTGAGGTTGTTCTGCAAACCGAAGATTAGCAAAGATATAATCTAAGGTCGAAAATTGTTAGGTCCCTATAATACTAGTGATGCCCCCATTAATATTGTATTTGTATCCCTTATTAATATTTTTGTTCCCCTATTGTCCCCATATTGTTATTACTGTGCCCCATAGAATCCCTCTATTGTTATTTTTGTGTCTTTATATTATTATTGTTAGGTCAGCTTGGTTATATTGTGACCCCTTAGACTCCTATATCTATAAAGGAGGTTATGTCATTTGAATCATCCAAGAATTGTTCTTTTGTGTAATGTAAAGGAGGTTTCCTCCTCGAAGAGGCTGAATTCTAAGGCATTCAACTATCTTTTCTATCTTTTCGTGAGCTGGTTTCATAACATTTGGTATGAGAGCTTTGGAATCTAGGGTTTTGTTGCTCTAAATAGGTCATCCTAGAATTTTTGCTATAACTTTTTTTTGTGATGTTTCAGAAGCGCAAAAAAAACCCATTTGAGATGAAATCGCACTAAACCTCGAGTCCAAATTTCATAGCTTTTCGCATTATATTTACGGAGATATGATCTGAGGAAGTTGGTCCTTTTGCAGACTCTTGAATTACATTCCAAACAAGTGTCTTGGGGAAAATCTTCATAACTTTCTCTCTAAGCATCAGATTGAAATTTTGTAAGAAGCTACAGAAAGAGGATAGACTATAGTTTCTTGTATATATTTTTCAGAGCCAAAGGTTGAAATAGTGACAAGTGGCACTTCATACAAGTTTGCTCTTCTAGAAAGGTGTTGAAATTTGGTACCGGAGGACAGGTGGTTCCCTTAGGCTTTGATCTTTGGCCTAGGGAAAAGTGTCCAAAAGAATTTAATTTTTCTTCTAAAGTGACTTTATAATTTTATAAAGTTAAATCTAATTTAAAAGTGACTTTAAGTGATAAAGTTACTAAGTCTAATTTTAAAGTGACTTTTATAAAGTCAATGAAAAATTAGAAAGGAAAAGTGACTTTGGAAATAAATGACTAAGTGGGTCTTTATTAAAGTGGGGTGAATTAAAAAATAAAAAGTGAGATTTAAATGAGCATTTAATCTCAGCCATTGATCTAAATCTATTTCAGCCATTGGATTTAGAGATCACCCAAAAGTCACTTGGAGTTATATTAAGGGAGGAAAAGGAGGAAAAGATCACATTCGATTCAATTATTTCATGAGCAGATTGAGAGAAGGAGAGCAAGAGAGCAAGGGAGATTTCTGGGCGGTGTAACAGCTGCGGAGTATCAGCAACAGCAGCGGTGTATCAGCAGCGGTGTATCAGCAACAGCAGCGGTGTATCAGCAGTTGTGTATCAGCAACAGCAGCGGTGTATCAGCAGCTGTGTATCAGCAACAGCAGCGGTGTATCAGCAGCGGAGTATCAGCAAGGCTGAGTTTTAGAAAGGCTGAGATAAGTTGTAAAATTCTGTTTGCTGATTTTTTTTGCTGAACATTTCTCTTACTGTAAAAAGGCATTTTCCAGAAATAAAGAAGAGCTCTCAAACTAGTTTTCCCCAAGAGTTGTAGGGGGTTTTTCCAGGGTCACATTGACCAAAAATCTCAGTGTTTAAATGTGTTTTAATGGCTGTTTATTACTGCTGAATTTTATTTCTGCAATCTCCAGCATTCTGTAAAATTTCCAGAATTTGTGTTTTCAGCAAATTTATTTTTTTCAGCTTGTTAAATGTATGGTTATGGGAAAGGGCATTTAATTATATGGGAGAAATAGGGAGAAACTGAAAACCGGGGTGGGAAATGATAAATTTCTACATGGTATCCGAGCTTGAGTGCTGAAGGGCAGTTTGGGACAAAAAAAGGAAAAATTACAGTTGTTGATTTTTCACTTAGAAAATTCCAGCAAGCTGATTTTTCATAAACAGCAGTTTTACCTTTACTACAGCAGTGCTATTTTTCAATTTTAGGGCAGCAGGATATCATTGGGATTGAGGGTGGAGGATAGGCTGGATGGGCATATAAATTACAACGTTTGGAAGGAGAGAATGCAGAGTATCTTTGAGGAGGCAGAAGTCTAGGATATCATGGTGCATACCACACAGAACCCTGTTGTTGTGCCTACTGATGCTACTCAGTTGACAGCTTATAATAAAAAGAACAACAAGGGTAAGAGGCTGATTGTAGACGGAATCAAAGACCATTGCATTCCTCATGTGAGAGGAAAGAGCAATGCCCATGAGATGTGGACAGCATTGTCTAATCTCTACCAGAGTACCAATGAGAACCGGAAGATGGTCCTGAAGGAGAAGCTGAAGAACATTAAGATGGGTAATGATAGTGCAGCTGGATATCTCACAAAGATTACTAATGTGAGAGATGAGTTGGAAGCGATTGGAGAGGCCATTCCACCCACTGAGTTGGTACGGATTGCAGTGAATGGCCTCTCCCGTTCATGGTTGAACTTTGTTGATGGGGTTTGTGCACGTGAGACCCTTCCCACATGGGAGAGGTTTTGGGATGATTGCATTCAGACAGAGATCAGGAAAGGTCAGCTTGGGGCAGCCAAGCCAGTTGAACAGGATGAGGATGTAGCACTGGTGGCAGGAGGCAAGAAAGGCAAAGGGAAGAAGCAGGCTTCCACAAGCAGTGGTGGGGGCAAAGGCAAAGGTAAAGGTAAACAGGGGAACACATAGAAGGACTATTCCAAGGTGAAGTGTTGGAATTGTCAAAAGATGGGACACTATGCAGTTGTGTGTCCGGAGAAGAAGAAGAAGAAGGGGAAGAACCAGGACGTGGCAGCTTCAGCAGAGATTGAGGACTTTGCTGGTCGTTTTGACCGAGAGTTTGCATTCACTACGTGTGAGTCCTCTAGTGCAGGATCACCTGCCACACAGGTTCAAAGGGAGCATGCTTTTCCCTCGATTAGCGGAGCATCTTCAGGTATCTGGTATGTGGACAATGGGGCTTCACGTCACATGACAAGATTCCGTGAGTACTTCTCAAAGCTTTCAGAGAGTAACACTGATATTGAGGTAGTATTCGATGATGACAGAGTTGTTAGAGCAGTCGGGGTGGGGACAGTGACATTTCAGAGGGAGTCCAAACCTCCCTTGAAGGTGTCAGAGGTTCTTTATGTGCCAGGGATGAGGAAGAACCTCATATCCGTCTCAGCTTTGGAGGACAGAGGATATGAGGTACTGTTCAGGGGAGGACAGGTGTTGATGTATCCCAGGGGCACTCCAGCTGATTCAGCTAGAGTGATAGGTGTACGCCATGCAAAGGTGTAAAAGTTTGCATTCCAGCCCCTTTTGGCATTGAGCAGTAGTACCGACAGCAGAGCTAGCAGTTCTGAGCTGTGTGAGATTTGGCACCGCAGGATGGGACATATGTATCATGGAGCCTTGAGGACATTGCGGGAGATCACTACAGGTGTGCCAGATTTCAGTACTGATCACTTTGATACTTGCAGAGGTTGTGCGATGGGCAAGTTTGCCAAATCCCCTTTTCCCGGCAATGACAGCAGAGCGACAGGGATACCTGATTTGATTCATTCCGATGTGAGCGTTCGGATGTCTCATGTTTCCTTGAGTGGATATGAGTACTATGTTTTATTCATCGATGATCACTCCAGGAGGACCTGGATTTATTTTTTGAAGACCAAGAGTGAGGTCTTCAAGCGGTTTCAGGAGTTCAGAGCTCTTGTGGAGACTCAGACAGGTCGAAAGATCAAGTCCCTGAGGTCGGACAATGGAGGAGAGTACACCCTTGGAGAGTTTGTTGACTATTGTGCGGAGGCAGGCATTAGGAGGGAGTTCACTGTTCCTTACAACCCCCAGCAGAACAGGGTTGCGGAGAGGAAGAACATATCCATCATAGGGGCTGCTAAAGCCATGTTACATGATCAGGGGTTACCATTGTTCTTGTGGGCAGAGGCCTGCAACATAGTTGTTTACTTGAAGAACAGGAGTCTGCATCGTGCCTTAGGGCACATGACTCCAGAGGAGGCTTTCTCTGGGAAGAAGCCTGATATTGGTCATCTTCATATCTTTGGATGCATTACATACTCCTATATACCCAAGGAGAAGAGGACCAAACTAGAGCCCACCGCAGAGAAGGGTATCTTTGTGGGCTACAGTGAGACCTCAAAGGCCTTTCGGATTTACATTCCTGCACAGAGGAGAGTTGTTGTCAGACGGGATGTGAAGTTCGAGGAGGACAGGGCCTTTAGGAGGTCACGGGAGTTAGAGTATCTGGATCAGCCAGACCCTCAGCAGCAATTGAGTCAATCGCAGGGATCCAGAGGTACATCTATGAGGATGTCAGGTCTGTCAGTGAGCAGTGGCTCGTCGAGCCAGAGGGGTGGTGCTCTGGGTAGCATGTAGAGCAGTTCACAAAGCAGTTCACTAGGGAGTCCACTGATGGATAGTTCACACGGTGCCTCAGCTTCTACAGGTTCAGGTGCAGGCAGGAGGACAGCAGACAGACAGTCAGGAGTTCAAGCTACTGATGGTGATGAGGAGGAGGAGTTTCATTCTCCTTTGGGAGAAGCATGCTCAGGGAAGAGAAAGCCCAAGTGGCTTCAAGACACCTTGAGAGATGCCACATCTGTTGCTGAGCCGAAGAGGCCAGTCAAAGAGAGTAGACCACCTGAGAGGTTTTGTAGCTATATGGCGATGGTTACCAGCATCCTTGACTCTGAGCCTTCTAGCTATGAGGAGGCAGCTAGCCAGCAGGTCTGGAGAGAGGCCATGCAGGGGGAGTATTCTTCTATCATGAAGAATGATGTTTGGGAGGTGGTGTTGAGGCCTGAGGGCAAATCCGTGGTTACTTCCAGATGGCTTTACAAGGTAAAGCATGTTTCAGATGGCAACATTGAGAAATTCAAACCGAGGTTTGTGGCTAAAGGGTTCTCCCAGGTAGAGGGAGTTGATTATGAGGAGACCTTCGCTTCCGTGGCACGATATACTTCGATCCGCTCCATTATATCGATAGTAGCAGGGATGGATTGGAAGATCCACAAGATGGATGTGAAGACCACATTTCTCAATGGCTTCATACAGGAGGAGGTGTACATTGAGCAGCCACAGGGCTTTGAGGTGCATGGGAAGGAGTCCCATGTGTGCAGACTGAAGAAGGCCCTTTATGGCCTGAAGTAAGCTCCCAGAGCTTGGTACTCCAGGATAGATACATATTTGCAGGGGATGGGTTTCACAAAGAGTGAGGCAGATCCAAACCTTTACTTTATTGTGATTGGTGAGGAGCCTCTCATTTTGGTGTTGTATGTGGATGACTTGATCATTACAGGTGCAGAGAGACTCATAGAGCACTGCAAGAGAGATCTTGTGACGGAGTTTGAGATGAAAGACATCGGCTTGATGCATTACTTTTTGGGTTTGGAGGTGTGGCAGGAGGAGGGGCATTTCTTCCTGGGGCAGGGGAAGTATATTGTGGACATCCTTAGCAGATTCCACATGGAGGATTGTAGACCCATGTCGACATTGATGATCACCAACTGGAAGAATCTTCATGCTTCTGATTCCAAGTTGGTGGATCACACATTGTACAGGCAGCTGATTGGTTCCTTGATGTATTTGGTCAACACTAGACCAGATATCTGTTTTTCAGTCAACACGATGAGTCAGTTTATGTGTGAGCCTAGGAAGGTTCACTAGGTGGTTGCAAAACACATTTTGCGGTACTTGCAGGGGACAGTGAATTATGGTCTGGACTACAGCCAGGGAGATGGAGTGAGATTGGCAGGATACACTGATTCTGATTGGGCAGGTTGTGCTTCTGATAGGAAGAGCACTTCAGGGTGTTGTTTTGGGTTGGGTTCAGCAGTAGTGTCATGGTTCAACCGGAAGCAGCAGTCAGTAGCACTGAGTTCAGCGGAAGCAGAGTATATGGCAGCCAGTCTAGCTAGTTGTGAGGCTATCTGGCTTCGGAAGATGTTGTTTGGTTTATTTGGTCAGTCGTTGAGACCTTCAGTGATTTACTGTGATAATCAGAGTTGCATTAAACTCACGGAGAATCCAGTATTTCATGACAGGTCAAAGCATATCGGGATCAGATATCATTTCATCAGAGACTATGTTCAGAAGGGAGCTGTGAAGCTTGAGTATATTTCCACTGATGAGCAGGTTGCAGATATCTTTACCAAAGCCTTACCATGGGGCAAGCATGTCTACTTCAGAGACAAGATGGGTGTGGTGAGGAACACCTTCCTCGGTAAGAGGGAGTGTTGAAATTTGGTATGGAAGGACAGGTGGTTCCCTTAGGCTTTGATCTTTGGCCTAGGGAAAAGTGTCCAAAAGAATTTAATTTTTCTCCTAAAGTGACTTTATAATTTTATAAAGTTAAATCTAATTTAAAAGTGACTTTAAGTGATAAAGTTACTAAGTCTAATTTTAAAGTGACTTTTATAAAGTCAATGAAAAATTAGAAAGGAAAAGTGACTTTGGAAATAAATGACTAAGTGGGTCTTTATTAAAGTGGGGTGAATTAAAAAATAAAAAGTGAGATTTAAATGAGCATTTAATCTCAGCCATTGATCTAAATCTATGTCAGCCATTGGATTTAGAGATCACCCAAAAGTCACTTGGAGCTATATTAAGGGAGGAAAAGGAGGAAAAGATCACATTCGATTCAATTCTTTCATGAGCAGATTGAGAGAAGGAGAGCAAGAGAGCAAGGGAGATTTCTGGGCGGTGTAACAGCTGCGGAGTATCAACAGCGGTGTATCAGCAACAGCAGTGGTGTATCAGCAGCTGTGTATCAGCAACAGCAACGGTGTATCAGCAGCTGTGTATCAGCAACAGCAGCAGTGTATCAGCAGCGGAGTATCAGCAAGGCTGAGTTTCAGCAAGGCTGAGATAAGTTGTAAAAGTCTGTTTGCTGATTTTTTTGTTGAACATTTCTCTTACTGTAAAAAGGCATTTTCCAGAAATAAAGAAGAGCTCTCAAACTGGTTTTCCCCAAGAGTTGTAGAGGGTTTTTCTAGGGTCACATTGACCAAAAATCTCAGTGTTTAAATGTGTTTTAATGGCTGTTTATTACTGCTAATTTTTATTTCTGCAATTTCCAGCATTCTGTAAAATTTCCAGAATTTGTGTTTTCAGCAAATTTATTTTTTTCAGCTTGTTAAATGTATGGTTATGGGAAAGGGCATTTAACTATATGGGAGAAATAAGGAGAAACTGAAAACCAGGGTGGGAAATGAGAAATTTCTACAAAAGGTCTATAATCAGGTCATCTTGGGAGATTGTGCATAACTCTTCCTTGGAGAATCCAATTTGGATCAGACTAGTGGCATTGGAAAGATGACACAGAGGGCTACTACAGATCACAATTTTAGAACTGGATGATCTGAAATTACAGAGATACATCAAATTCAATATCAAGCTCCTACAAAGTGAAAAAAGGTGTGCGTAGTTTTTAATTAATTTTTGCATAAGCTTGGTTTGAAAAATTAGTTTGAAGGAATTCAAAGGACATAGTAAAGCATTATTATCGGTAATTGATGCCCCGAGGAATGAAAATGGCAACACTAGTAAGCAACCTGAAAGCTCTAGCATGACTCATGAAGAAGAGGGAGAAATGAAACATGATATATCAAAATTACGAGACCAAGTGCAACAAGTGTCACTTGCATAAAAAGTAACAGAATCTAAGATGTATGGTTTAAAGAAAGATGTAGAAGCTAAGATGGATGGTTTAAAGAAACGTGTAGAAGCTAAGATGGATTGTTTAAAGAAAGGCGTAGAAGCTAAGATGGATGGCATGGAAACTAGGATGAATGGCATGGATGTTAAGATGAATGGTATGGAAGCTAAAATGGATGGCATGGATGATAAGATGGAAGAATTGAAGATAAATTTGAATGAGTTGCTACAAGAAATGCTCACTAATGGTGAAAAGGTAGTAAAGGAAACTCATGATCAGAACAAAAGAAATGTTAATCATGATTTCATAGACTCTATTGTTGGATCGAAGACCTGCCATATTCCAAAAATCGATATGAGAAAGTTTGATGGCAAGGATCCCACAACATGGATATTACAGATGGAGCAATTTTTCGATCTCAATAATGTGCAAAACACACAAAAGGTACGTATTGCAACTTTATATTTGGAACCAAATCAGCTTATATGGTATCAATGGCTTTGCTCTAGTAAATAAATTCTCACTTGGGAAATTTTTACGGAAGAATTGACAACACATTATGAGGATACAAACAGCAACACTTTTTTTAGCCAATTGATAACTCTCAAACAAAAGGGTTCAATAATGGAGCACATTCAGGAGTTCCAAAAATTGAACATAAGGGTAAAAAATATTCCAGAGGAGCATAGGATTGATGTGTTCATAGGGACTTTAAAGGATAATATCCAACATGATGTTCGCCTTTGGGAACCTGATTCATTAGAGAAGGCATTCAGGTTAGCAAGAAAAATGGAAAGCAAAATTATGGCAACCAGGAATCATACCACTCACAACTATACAAATGGAAGTGTTGTTGCCCCTAGCCTTCCACAACCTATAAGGTTGACACCACAACAATTGGAAGAAAAAAGAGCAAAAGGGCTTTGTTACAGTTGTGATAGCAAATACACTAAAGGTCATAAGTGTGCTGAGAAGAAATTATGCTACATAGATTGTGAAGAGGAAGAATAAAAGGAGCAAGAAAGGTCAAAAGAATAGGATATACTCTAGGAACAAAGCCTAGATAAAGAAGAAATGAATCCGACCATATCTTGTAATGCATTGGCTGGAATTACCACTCCTCAAACCATCAAGATAGAAGGACAAATCAAGAAGAAAAAGGTAATAGTGTTGATTGATTCAGGAAGTACCCACAATTTTATTCATTGTAAGATAGCAAAAGAATTGAATTGCTTCCTATATCCAGCACCAGAGTGTCAAGTGATGGTTGCAAATGGAGGAACGATAAATTGCTCTAGAAAGTGCCATAATATCAAGCTATCCATGGGATAATATGTATTGAAAAGACCAATGCTTTCTATTCCAATGGGAGTTGTTGATGTTGTACTAGGAGTCCAATGGCTACAATCCTTGGGTACAATAGCTTTTAACTTTCAAAAACTTTTCATGAAATTTTATGTGGAAGGAAAGGAAGTTGAATTAAGGGGTATTGCAGGGAAACCGGGAAAGATAATTAGCTCTAACGGTATGACAAAGCTTCTAAAAAAGGAACAACGAGGTGTAATTGCACAATTATGTTCGCTAGATGTTTCCACATCGAAATCATCTATTTCTCTAGATCTCCAAAAAGTCTTCGACAATCATTCCAAGATATTTGAGACTCCCAAAGGTCTCCTACCTATTCGTGATCATGATCATGCTATTCATTTGATTCCGGGAAGTGTTCCTCCAAACATCAAGTCGTACAGGTATCCCTATGCCCAAAAGAGTGAAATTGAACGTATGGTTGCAAAAATGCTTGAGGCAGGTATAATTCAACCTAGCCAAAGTTCTTTCTCTGCTCCAATAGTATTGGTGCAAAAGAAGGATGGATCATGGCGCATGTGTCAGGATTATAGGGAGTTCAACAAGCTCACTATTAAAGATAAGTTTCACATTCCTGTCATTGGTGAAGTATTGGATGAATTGCATGGATCAATTTACTTCACCAATTTATATCTTCATTCAAGATATCATCGAATCAGAATGAAGACTCAAGGCATTCTGAAAACAACATTTAGAACTCATGAGGGTCACTATGAATTTTTGGTCATGCCTTTTGGCCTTACCAATGCACCTTCTACATTTCAAGGTTTGATGAATTCCATTTTCAAACCCTTCCTTAGAAAATTTGTGTTAGTATTTTTTGATGATATAATAATCTACATCAAATCTTGGAAGGATCATGTTGAACACGTTGAAAGGGTGGAGGAGAAACAATTATATGCAAAAAGATCCAAATTTTTCTTTGGAATACAAGAGGTGGAATATCTGGGTCATATTGTATCTCATGAAGGAGTTAAGGTAGACCCTAGCAAAATTAAAGCCATTAAGGAAAGGGAAATCCCCACATCCATAAAGCATTTGCGAGGATTTCTCGGGTTGACAAGGTATTATCGCAAGTTTGTTAAGAATTATGGGAAAATAGCAACACCCCTAACAACATTGTTGAAGAAAGATGCATTTTCATGGACTCCAGAAGCAACAAAGGCCTTCGAATATCTTAAAGAGGCAATGTGCCAAGCACCAGTCTTAGCTACACGAGACTTCATAAAAACCTTTATTGGAATGTGATGCTTCCGGAAATGGAATTGGTGCTGTTTTAATGCAAGATGAAACACCCATTGCTTTCGAAAGTTGTCCAATCAAGGAAAAGTATTTACACAAAGCTATTTATGAGAAGTAAATGTTGGCAATACTACATGCACTTAAGAAATGGCGACCCTACCTAATGGGAAGACACTTCAAGGTAAAAATGGATCATGATAGCCTTAAATACTTTTTATAACAAAGATTATCCTCTGAAGAACTATATAAATGGGTCACAAAGATGTTGGGTTATGACTTTGAAATTATATACAAAAAAGGGAAGCAAAATATTGTGGCAAATGCACTCTCAAGAAAGGATGAGGATGTGGAAGCATTGTTGTGCACCATTTCTATTATCCAACTAGATTGGATAAACGAAGCAAGGGAGTAATGGAAGAATGACGAAGAAGTTTGGGAAATTATTCGAAAGTTACAACAAGATTCCAGTACATCTAATACATTTATCTGGAAAAATGATTCGTTATGGTACAAAGATCGCTTATACCTCTGTAAGAATTCCCAACTCAAACAAAAGATTTTTATGGAATTGCACGGTTCTCCCTTAGGAGAACACTCAGGATTTTTAAAAACTTACCACGGGTCTAAGAAGGAATTTTTTTGGGATGGCCTTAAATCGGATATTCAAAATTTTGTGGTGGAATGTTTGGTATGCCAACAAAATGAGGCTGAAACAATTAAGACACCAGGTCTATTACAACCTTTATCCATTCCAAGCCAACGTTGGGAGGAGGTTTCAATGGATTTTATCACAGGTTTACCCAAGTCTAAGGGAAAGAGTGTCATCATGGTGGTAGTTGACAGACTTACAAAGTATGCATACTTGCATGCATTATCACATCCATTTAAAGCCAGTATATTTTCTACGGCATTTATGGAAACAATTCAAAAGCTACATGTAAACCCAAATATTATTGTAAGTGATAGAGATCCCATTTTTACAGGAAATTTTTGGATAGAATTATTTTCTTGTCTTGGTACTCAGTTAGCTCATAGCTCATCTTATCATCCTCAATCTGATGGGCAAACGTAGATAGTAAACAAATGTTTGGAAGGATATCTTCGTTGCTTTGTATCTGATAAACGGACACAATGGGTCAAATGGTTGCCTCTAGCTGAATGGTGGTATAACACTTCCTTCCATACTGCAACAAAGATGACCCCATTTATGGCACTTTATGGATATCAGCCACCATCCATCACATCATATTTAAGAGAAAATTCTAAGGTTCAAGCAGTGGAACATCACATGAGAATCAACAACAAGTTCGCCAACTCTTAAAGGATAACCTCATGTTGGTGCAGAATAGAATGAAACAACAGGCAGATCAACATCGCTGTGAAAGAAGTTTTGATGTAGGTGATTGGGTATTCCTACGACTACAACCATATAAACAAATGTCCCTCAAGAAAGCTAAGAAGGATAACAAATTTTCACCAAAGTATTATGGTCCGTACAAGGTGTTGCAAAAGATTGGTACTATCACATACAAATTGGAGCTTCCCGCAACTTCTTGAGTGCACCCAGTTTTCCATGTTTCATGTTTAAAGAAGGTTATAGCGACAAGCTACCAGTTCAAACAATATTGCCAGAACTTGACGAGGAAGGAAAAATTATATTGGAACCGGAAGCAGTCATAGAAACAAGAACTCGACAACTATGAAATCAATCCATTTCAGAGTATCTCATCAAGTGGAAGAACTTATCCGCTAAAGATTCCACATGGGAGGATAAGAATTTTATACAGAAGCATCCAGAATTGCTCAAGCGTTGAGGACAACACTTTTTTGAAGGAGAGGGGCATGTTAGGTCCCTATAATACTAGTGATGCCCGCATTAATATTGTAGTTGTATCCCTTATTAATATTGTTGTGCCCCTATTGTCCCCATATTGTTGTTACTATGCCCCATAGAATCTCTCTATTGTTATTTTTGTGTCTTTATATTAGTATTGTTAGGTCAGCGTGGTTATATTGTGACCCCTTAGACTCCTATATATAGAAACGAGGTTTTGTCATTTGAATCATCCAAAAAAATTTCTTTTGCGCAATCTAAAGAAGGTTGCCCCCTCGAAGAGGCTGAATTCTAAGGCGTTCAACTATCTTTTCTATCTTTTTGTGAGCTGGTTTCATAACATTTGGTATCAAAGCTTTGGATTCTAGAGTTTTGCTACTCCAAATAGGTCATCGTGGCATTTTTGCTATAACTTTTTTTCTGTGACGTTTCATAAGCGAAAAAAAACCCATTTGAGATTAAATCACATTAAACCTCGTGTCTGAATTTCAAAGATTTTTGCGCTATATTTGCGGAGATATGATCTGAGGAAGTTGGTATTTTTGCAGACTCCTGAATTACATTCCAAACAGGTGACCTGAGGAAAATCGTCATAACTTTCTCTTTGAGCATCGGATTGAAATTTTGTAAGAAAGTACAGAAAGAGGATGGACTGTAGTTTCTTGTATATATTTTTCAGAGCCAAAGGTTGAAACAGTGACATGTGGCACTTCATACAAGTTCGCTCTTCTGGAAAAGTCTATAATTAGGTCATCTTGGGAGATTGTGCATAACTCTTCCTTGGAGAATCCAATTTGGATCAGATTGGTGGCATTGGAAAGAGGACGCAGAGGGCTACTAGGGATCACAATTTTAGAACTGGATGACCCAAAATTACAGAGATACATAAAATTCAATATCAAGCTCCTACAAAGTGAAAAAAGGTGTGTAGTTTTTTTTAATTTTTGCATAAGCTTGGTTTGAAAAATTAGTTTGAAGGAATTCAAAGGGCATAGGAAAACATTATATCGGTAATTGATGCCCCGAGGAAAGAAAATGCAAACACCTAGTAAGAAACATGAAAGCTCTAGCATGACTCATGAAGAAGAGGAAGAAATGCAACATGATATATCAAAATTATAAGACCAAGTGCAACAAGTTTCACTTGCACAAAAAGTAACAGAATCTAAGATGGATGGTTTAAAGAAAGATGTAGAAGCTAAGATGGATGGTTTAAAGAAAGGTGTAGAAGCTAAGATGGATTGTTTAAAGAAAGTTGTAGAAGCTAAGATGGATGGCATGGAAGCTAAGATGAATGGCATGGACGCTAAGATGAATGACATGGACGTTAAAATGGATGACATGGATGATAAGATGGAAGAATTGAAGATAAATTTGAATAAGTTGTTACAAGAAATGGTCATTAATGGTGAAAGGGTAGTAAAGGAAACTCATGATGAGAATAAAAGAAATGTTAATCATGATTCCATAGACTCTAATGTTGGATCGAAGACCCACCATATTCCAAAAATCGATATGAGGAAGTTTAATGACAAGGATCCTGCAACATGGATATTACAGATGGAGCAATTTTTCGATCTCAATAATGTGCAAAACACACAAAAGGTAAGTATTGAAACTTTATATTTTGAACCAAATCAGTTTGTATGGTATCAATGGCTTTTCTCTCGTAAACAAATTCTCACTTCAGCAATTTTTACGGAAGAATTGACAACACATTATGAGGATAAAAAAGCAACACTTTTTTTAGCCAATTGATAAGTCTCAAACAAAGGGGTTCAATAATGGATCACATTGAGGAGTTCCAAAAATTGAACATAAGGGTAAAAAATATTTCAGAGGAGCATAGGATTGATGTGTTCATAGGGAATTTAAAGGAAAATATCCAACATGATGTTCGCCTTTGGGAACCTGATTCATTAAAGTAGGCAATCAGGTTAGCAAGAAAAATGGAAAGCAAAATTATGGCAACCAGGAAGCATACCACTCACAACTATAAAGAAGGAAGTGTTGTTTCCCCTAGCCTTCCACAAACTATAAGGTTGACACCACAACAATTGGAAGAAAAAAGAGCAAAAGGGCTTTGTTAGAATTGTGATAGAAAATACACTAAAGGTCATAAGTGTGCTGAGAAGAAATTATTCTACATAGATTGTGAAGAGGAAGAAGAAAAGGAGAAAGAAAGGTCAAAAGAAGAGGATATACTCCAAGAAAAAAGCCTAGATAAAGAAGAAATGAATCCGACCATATCTTGTAATGCATTGGCTGGAATTACCACTCCTCAAACCATCAAGATAGAAGGACAAATCAAGAAGAAAATGGTAATAGTGTTGGTTGATTGGTTCAGGAAGTACCCACAATTTTATTCATTGTAAGATAGCAAAAGAATTGAATTGCTTCCTATATCCAACACCAGAGTGTCAAGTGATGGTTGCAAATGGAGGAACAATAAATTTCTCTGGAAAGTGCCATAATATCAAGCTATCCATGGGAGAATATGTATTGAAAAGCCCATTGCTTTCCATTCCAATGGGAGGTGATGATGTTGTACTAGGAGTCCAATGGCTACAATCCTTGGGTACAATAGCTTTTAACTTTCAAGAACTTTTCATGAAATTTTATGTGGAAGGAAAGGAAGTTGAATTAAGGGGTATTGCAGGGAAATCGAGAAAGATAATAAACTCTAACGGTATGACAAAGCTTCTAAAAAAGGAACAAAGAGGTGTAATTGAACAATTATGTTTGCTAGATGTTTCCACATCGAATTCATCTATTTCTCTAGATCTCCAAAAAGTCTTCGACAATCATTCCAAGGTATTTGAGACTCCCAAAGGTCTCCCACCTATTCGTGATCATGATCATGCTATTCATTTGATTTCAGGAAGTGTTCCTCCAAACATCAGGTCGTACAAATATCCCTATGCCCAAAAGAGTGCAATTTAATGTATGGTTGCAAAAATGCTTGAGGCTGGTATAATTCAACCTAGCCAAAGTTCTTTCTCTGCTCCAATAGTATTGGTGCACAAGAAGGATGGATCATGGCGCATGTGTCCGGATTATAGGGAGCTCAACAAGCTCACTATTAAAGATAAGTTTCCCATTCCTGTCATTGATGAATTATTGGATGAATTGCATGGATCAATTTACTTCACCAAGTTATATCTTCATTCAGGATATCATCAAATCGGAATGAAGACTCAAGACATTCTGAAAACAGAATTTAGAACCCATGAGGGTCGCTATGATTCTTTGGTCATGCCTTTTGGCCTTACCAATGACCCTTCTACATTTCAAGGTTTGATGAATTCCATTTTCAAACCATTCCTTAGAAAATTTGTGTTAGTATTTTTTGATGATATACTAATCTACAGCAAGTCTTGGAAGGATCATGTTGAACATGTTGACAAGGTGATACAACTATTGGAGGAGAAACAATTATATGCAAAAAGATCCAAATGTTTCTTTGGAGTACAAGAGGTGGAATATCTGGGTCATATTGTATCTCATGAAGGAGTTAAGGTAGACCCTAGCAAAATTAAAGCCATTAAGGAAAGGGAAATCCCCACATCCATAAAGCATTTGTGAGGATTTCTTGTGTTGATAGAGTATTATCATAAGTTTGTTAAGAATTATGGGAAAATAGCAACACCCCTAACAATATTGTTGAAGAAAGATGCATTTTCATGGACTCCAGAAGCAACAAAGGCCTTCAAATATCTTAAAGAGGCAATGTGCCAAGCACCGGTCTTAGCTACACCAGACTTCACAAAAACCTTTATTGGAATGTGATGCTTCTGGAAATGGAATTGGTGTTGTTTTAATGCAAGATGAAAGACCCATTGCAATCAAGGGAAAGTATTTACACAAAGCACTTTATGAGAAGTAAATGTTGGCAATACTACATGCACTTAAGAAATGGCAACCCTACCTAATGGGAAGACACTTCAAGGTAAAAATGGATCATGATAGCCTTAAATACTTTTTATAACAAAGATTATCCTCTGAAGAACAAAAAAAATGGGGCATGGATGTTGGGTTATGACTTTGAAATCATATACAAAAAAAGGAAGCAAAATGTTGTGGCAGATGCACTCTCAAGAAAGGATGAGGATGTGGAAGCATTGTTGTGCGCCATTTCTATTATCCAACCAAATTGGATAAATGAGCAAGGGAGGAATGAAAGAATGATGAAGAACTATGAGAACTTATTCGAAAGTTACAACAAGATTCCAGTACATCTAATACATTTATCTGGAAAAATGATTCGTTATGGTACAAAGATTGCTTATACCTCTGTAATAATTCCCAACTCAAACAAAAGATTCTTTTGGAATTGCGCGGTTCTCCCTTAGGAGCACACTCGGGATTTTTAAAAACTTACCACAGGGTTAAGAAGGAATTTTTTTGGGATGGCCTTAAATCGGATATTCAAAAGTTTGTGGTGGAATGTTTGTTATGCCAACAAAATAAGCTGAAACAATTAAGACACCAGGTCTATTACAAGCTTTATCCATTCCAAGCCAACGTTGGGAGAAGGTTTCAATGGATTTTGTCACAGGTTTACCCAAGTCTAAGGGAAAGAGTGTCATCATGGTGGTAGTTAACAGACTTACCAAGTATGCACACTTTTTTGCATTACCACATCCATTTAAATCCAGTACAGTTTCTACGGAATTTATGGAAACAATTCAAAGGCTACATGTAAACCCAAAGATTATTGTACGTGACAGAGATCCCATTTTTACAGGAAATTTTTGGACAGAATTATTTTCTTGTCTTGGTACTTAGTTAGCTCATAGCTCATCTTATCATCCTCAATCTGATGGGCAAACGGAGATAGTAAATAAATGTTTGGAAGGATATCTTCGTTGCTTTGTATATGATAAACAGACATAATGGGTCAAATGGTTGCCTCTGGCTCAATGGTGGTATAACACTTCCTTCCATACTACAACAAAAATGACCCCATTTATGGCACTTTATGGATATCGGCCACCATCCATCACTTCATATTTAAGAGAAAATTCTAAGGTTCAAGTAGTGGAACACCACATCGAGAATCAACAAGAAGTTCTCTAACTCTTAAAGGATAACCTCGTGTTGGCGCAGAATAGAATGAAACAACAAGCAGATCAACATTGCAGTGAAAGATTTTTGATGTAGGTGATTGGGTATTCCTACGACTACAACCATATGAAGAAATGTCCCTCAAGCAAGCTAAGAAGGATAAAAAATTGTCACCAAAGTATTATGGTTCGTACAAGGTGTTGCAAAATATTGGTACTATCGCATACAAAGTGGAGCTTCCCATAGCTTCTCGAGTGCACCCAATTTTCCATGTTTCATGTTTAAAGAAGGTTATAGGTGACAAGCCCCCAGTTCAAACAATATTGCCAGAACTTGACGAGGAAGGAAAACTATATTGGGACCGGAAGCAATCATAGAAACAAGAACTCGACAACTACGAAATCGATCCATTTCATAGTATCTCATCAAGTGGAAGAACTTATCTGCTAAAGATTCCACATGGGAGGATGAGAATTTTATACAAAAGCATCCAAAACTACTCAAGCGTTGAAGACAACACTTTTTTGAAGGAGAGGGGCATGTTAGGTCCCTATAATACTAGTGATGCCCCCATGAATATTGTATTTGTATCCCTTATTAATATTGTTATGTCCCTATTGTCCCCATATTGTTATCATTGTGCCCCATAGAATCCCTCTATTGTTATTTTTGTGCCTTTATATTATTATTTTTAGGTCGGCTTGGTTATATTGTGACCCCTTAGACTCCTATATATAGAAAGGAGGTTTTGTCATTTGAATCATCCAATAATTGTTCTTTTGTGTAAAGTAAATGAGGTTGCCCTTCGAAGAGGCTGAATTCAAAGGTGTTCAACTATATTTTCTATCTTTTTGTGAGCTGGTTTGATAACAAATATGAACAATGCCAAGGAAACCCCTGTTCAAAGAGCTGCTATTCCTACAATACAGCAAGCTAACAAGAAAAAACGACCAGCAGCTGATCCCATCATTATCAAAGCTCCAACACAAGAGGTAAGAGGTCCTAACAAGTCCCCTTCTCCCTTCAGTTTTGAATTAGAAATCCAGAAGTAGAAAATATCTATACCTCTAGTTGAACTAGTGAAGAATGAAGCCTTTAAGAGGCCCATCCTTGAGGCCCTCGAGCTTAAGGCCACACAAGCATCAAATGACTATGTGAATTTACAAGATGACAAACCTGCAGTTGTTCTTAGCCCAATTACTGAACCTCCTAATTAAAATTCCCCGTTATTCTATGTCTCCTTGACTATCCATGACAAGATCCTTCAAACTGTCTGCTGGATACAGGTGCCAACCATAATCTAATGCCCAAGGCCATCATGGATGAGTTAGGCCTTGATATCACTAGGCCTTATCATGACTTGTTTTCTTTTGATTCTAGAAAGGTGAAATATTTGGGGTTAATCAAAGACCTGGCCATCACCTTGGCTCAGCTGCCCATGAAGAGCATGATGATGGATATAGTAGTAGCAGATGTTCCCCCTAATTTTGGCATGCTTCTTTCCAAGGGATGGATTAAAATATTGGGTGGAATGTTACAAAATGATCTATCCTATGCTATTGTCCCAGTTTTTGGAGGTGAGAGTAGGAGATTATATAAGGAAGCTCAGTTAGCCTATATCATCAGTGATGAGAAGAATCCCACTAATCATCCCATCTATGTTGTTGACACTGATTTTGGAGCCTGTATTCTTCAAGTGGAACAATCCCAGTTGGCCTCCATATAGCTCAGGAAACCAGTTTGTCAGATCATGGAAGAAGAAGGCCCACAAATTTGGGACATGTTCTTTGATGGAGCTTGCTCTAGGGAAGTTGCAGGAGTGGGTGTAGTTCTGGTATCTCCCACACAAGAATGCATACATTTATCGTTCAAGCTGACTTTCCAAGTCACAAATAATATAGCAGAATATGAGGCTTTGATCTTAGGCTTGAATGCAGCTAAATAAATGGGCATCAAGCATTTGAAGGTGTTTGGAGATGCAGACCTTATTATTCAACAAGTGAATAAGACATTCCAAGCGAGGCATCCCAGGTTGAAAGCATACAAAGATGAGGTATGGAGGCTCAAGGATTCGTTCAATAACTTTAGTATTTCATACATCCCTAGGGCTGAGAATCAGCTTGTTGATTCCCTTGTTGTGTCTGCTAGTATGTTTGTTCCTCCTTTACCCCCTAGATTGACTTATGAAGTCCAAGTAAAATACAAACCGTCATTGCCTGATAATGTCAAGTATTGGAAAGTCTTTGAAGATGATGATGAGGTCAATAGGTTTCTACAAGTCATTGATGAATTCTCTGAAATGCAAATTTATCAAGAGAATGAAGCCATGGAGGAATGCCATCAGTCATAGTTGAGAAACAAAATTGGTCAAGACAGCATTGTACAACTGCCTAGTAACCATATACCCAAAGGGTTGGTGCCTCTAGAGAAGTTGTTTGATCATAATGATGTGCCTTATAAGCCTGCCCAGAAAGAGAATGAGTCTACAGTCCATAGACACAATATAGGGAGTCCATATCATCCAAAGTACATAAACCTATCCACCCACTTGTCTGTTGCCCAAAGTTTTGAATATTGCACCCTAATGAAGCAATTCGCTGATGTCTTTACCTGGGAATACAGTGACCTTAATACTTTTGACAAAAACATCATCCAGCATAAGACTCCACTAGAGAAAGACACCATCCCTTTTAAGCAAAAGTTGAGACCTATCAACCCTCTATTACTACCTTTGATTGTAAAAGAAATTAAGAAACTGTTGGCTGCCAAGATCATAGTCCCCCTAAGGTATTAAAAATGGATAGCTAACTTGGTGGTAGTGAGAATGAAAAATGGAGAAATCAGGTTTTGTGTTGACTTTAGAAATCTGAACAAGTGCTCTAAGAAAGAAAACTACCCCCTACCCAAGATGGAACATTTTCTACAAAAAGTTTTTGGCGCTAGAGTCATGTCTTTCTTAGACAGTTTCTCAGGTTACAATCAAGTTGTTGTACACCCAGAGGATCAAGATAAGACTGCCTTCACTACTCCTTGGGGCACTTTCATGTACTCCAAGATGCCTTTTGGACTAATTAATGTTGGGGCTACTTTTCATAGGGCCATGGATATAGCCTTTGTGGGAGAGAATGACAAGTTTTTCCTCATTTACCTTGATGACATAACAGCCTTTTCTAGCAATCACATGGAACACTCGCAGCATTTGAAGAAGGTGTTTTTGAAGTGCAGAAGGTTTGGAATCTCAGTAAATCCCAAGAAGTCACAGTTTGCTCTAGAAGAAGGAAAACTGTTAAGACATATTGTTTCTGCTGCAGGTGTCAAGATTGATCCAGAAAGGGTTCAAGCAATACATACATTGTCCATCCCAAGGTCAAAAAAGGATGTTCAATATTTTCTGTATAAGATTAACTTTGTGAGGAGGTTTATTCCAAATTTTGCAGAACTAGTGAAGCACATCACCTCCATGCTAAAGAAGGGGTCGAAGATAAAATGGACAGAGGCTACAAGAAGATCATTCGAAGCCATCAAAAGAGCTATCATGGAGGCTCCCACCTTGGTCAGCCCAGACTACACCAAGGAGTTTTATATTTTCTCTTTCACTTCTTATGATACACTTGCAGTAATCTTGTTACAGAAAAATGATGAAGGTATAGAACACCCAGTGGCCTTCTTCAGCAAAACTTTGAGGAACGTTGAATTAAGGTATGACCTCGTCGAAAAACAGGCATATGCCCTCATAAAGTCTTTAAAATCATTCTGAATCTGCATTCTACACTCAAAAGTAGTTGCATATGTACCTTCAACTTCAGTAAAGGACATCCTAACACGCCAGATGCTGATGGAAGAAGGGCCGAGTGGATTGCAAAACTCATATAATTTAGCATATAAGTAAAACCCACCAAGCTTGTCAAAGGCTAAGGCCTAGCTCAGCTTATGGCCGAGGAAAATTGTAGTCTACTAGACATAAATTGCATAGGTGCAGATTCAGATGTTGAACAGGCAGAGGAAGCAACAGAAGAACAAGGGCAGAACCAGTCATTGGCTGAGAATTTGGCTACTTGTGAGTGGTATTCCAGTATATCTCATTTCTTGTTGAAGCTCGAAGTCCCTCCAGGGCTTAGCTCAAGTCAGGCTAGGACCATCAAGCTTAGAGCAACCAAGTTTTGTATTAATAAGAACCTGCTTTATTGGAGAGACCCATCTGGAATCCTCTTGAGATGTCTAGACAAAGAACAATCTGTGGAAGTCATGCACCAGTTTCATTCTAGCATCTGTGGAGGGCACCACTATTGGAAAAAAACAACCCATAAGATCCTAAGGGTTGGGTATTATTGGCCTACTCTATTCTCTGATGTATTTTCATTTGTGAAGTCTTGTGACAGATGTCAGAGGTTTACAGGAAGACAACAGCTGAAATCTTTGCCCCTGAAGCTAATACACACCAATGGTCCCTTCCAGCAGTGGGGTTTAGATTTCATAGGGGAGATTAATCCACATTCCAGTGGCCAGCATAGATGGATTTTGGTGGCCACTGACTATTTTACCAAATGGATTGAAGCCATGCCCACTAAGAAGGTTGATCACTAGGTTGTCATGAAGTTCTTAACTGAGAATATTTTTACTAGATTTGGCTACCTGACGAAGATAGTTACTGATAATGTAGCAGCTTTCAAAGAAAAGGAATTGGTAGACATGTGTGAATCATTGGGCATTAAATTAGTGCATTCTACCTCATATTATCCTCAAGGCAATGGCTTGGCAGAATCATCAAATAAAAGCCTGGTAAGGATAATCAAAAAACTGCTGGAAGACAACAAACGAAATTGGGATTCTAAGTTGAAGTTTGCATTGTGGGCTGACAGACTTACCACTAAGAAGTCCATAGGAAACACCCCATTTAAGCTAGTGTATGGTACTGAGGCTATTTTTCCAATCCAATTAACCCTCCCTGTGGCCAAATTCTTGCAAGAGGAGCAGGATGAGGAAAGTGACCTAACAAGGAGGATGAGTGACTTAGTTGAATTTCACCATATCAGGGATCAACTGATTGAGAAATCAGTAGTGCATCAAAAGAAGATCAAGGAAACCTTTGATAAAAAAGCAAAGATGGATAGTTTTCAGGTGGGTGACTGGGTTCTCAAATGGGATGCCTTGAAGGAAAAGAAGGGAAACCATGGTAAATTTGATGCCTTATGGGCAGGATCATTTGTCATTACTCGAGTTCAGATGAACAACACTTTCACTCTGCAAAATTTAGAGGGGGAAAATGTTTTTGATGGCCCAATCAATGGGTGGTTTTTGAAACTTTATTTTATTCAAGGCTTTAAAGCCTTGGTATAGTAAATATGTTTTTCAGTTTTATTTCATACTAGTTAGACTCCATGCCCAATGGAACTCTATGTAGTAGATTTAATCTTGTTGTTTACTAGAAAGGCAGTGGTCTACAGTTCTTGAAACCTCATAGGGAGGCTTTCATCCCTAGAAGGAGCCAGTGTTAGCCTTGAGGTGCAGCGCTGACGTTTTGAAGGCTGAAGGAAGGACATGGTCTGCTTTGTTGTCCTAAAGAGGGCCCCACACGGGCCATTACCCCACTTTCCTCACTCTTCCACTTACATTTCGTTCTGCTTGTTTCTTAACCCAAAACCCCCACAAAACATTACCTTTCCATCTTACGCGCCCTCTACCCATTTCTCGAGGACGTCCCTTACTTCTGTATCCCTCCACCATTGATCTTCCCCCACCGATCTAATGGCCCACGTTTCGTCCAATCAACGAAACATGCCCAATCGTTCCCCGCCGTTAGATCACCCCCGCCAAATCTAACAGCTCTCGCTCATATCACGCGAACAACAAGTGCAAAGAATACCCACCTGATAAAGGCGGTTTTTCTCTCTCTTCCGCTGCTACGTGTCATCCACTAAATGGAATCGGGCGGACTCCGCCATTTACCACTTACCGCCCGATGCCCTTCCAATAGAAACCATAACCGCCCAAACAAAACCACCCTCGGGCGTTATCATCCGCGCATCTCCTCCGCCCGATAGTTGTCCAATCTGCTCACCCGAGATCAAACGGCTCGGACATGTTCCGCTCCCACCATGACCACAGATCTCCCGTGCCCGATCTCCACCGTGCCTTCCCCGTGATCCAATGGCTCTTGTTCATGATCGCTCCCGCTTGCCCTCCTCCACGCTGTCATTTCTCCATACGTCCAATTTGACACATCCCTCTGCCCATGCACCTCGTACTCCACTCCCTATTAGTTACCCGAGGAAGGAGGTGATTGACTCTGACAGTATTGTAACAGTCAAACCGCTAAACTGAATTAACAGGAAGCATGGCCGAAGGAAGAAGGACACAACATGATCTCTTCAAACAGAATTAAATAGTCATGGAGCCTCATCGGCACAATCAAGCCAACCACCTAACAAGGAAGTGTTGTATCAGGATTAATTACCATTTTCGTGATGGAAGGAGAATTGTGTCCTTGTACGCAAGCAGGCAGTTAAAGACAGTAGGGGATAGATTAAGACAGCTCCAACCCTAAAAGGTCTGGAGAGCATTATAAAGAGCTATAAATAGCTGAAAGCAAGATGTAATCAGGGTTCAACTTCTGGAGATTGTAGATACTTTGTTCCTTGCAGCGTCTCATCTTAATTTTCAGTAATACAAGCTTCTTTTGCGATTATATGTTCAATGTCTATTTCCCCTATGTTCTAAACTTGCACCTAGATATGTTTATTCATGCTTCCTCCTATGTCTAATGCTAGATAACTGTCATCTTATCTCTGCATTTGTGAATTGGATTTGTTATTGAATAGGTCATCTATGTTTCTTCTATATCTAAAGCTAGATAACTATCATCGTATCTCTGCTTAGATAAATTAGAGTTGCAAGCTTCATTCACTTGCTGCAGCTGACCATCATATTTTATGTATGCATCTGCTGGTGTGGTTAGTATTCTCCATTTATTCACTTAATCTGCAAACTATTGAGCATTAGTGGTCTAAATCCTTGTAGGCTGAGGGTGTTCATGCATGTCTGGGGTGAAAACAGAGTTGAAGTGGTTATCTGGCTTGAACCAAACCATCTTCCATTCCAATAGTTCCTAGAACAATATTAAAAATTATATGTTACCAGGCATCTCCGAGCTACAACCTAGGATAGTTTCTTGGAGCAATAACAGGCCCACATAAATCTGCATGAATGATCTCTAGATATTTTGATGTGGAGAAATCCTTATTCTTGTGCCTGGTTCTATTTTTCTTGCCATGTTGACATGGGCCACATACAGCTTGATCTGGTTTGGACATCTTTGGAATGTCCCTTACTGCATTGATTTTAATGACATTGATCAAGTTATCAAAACTCGTATGCCTCAGTCATTTATGCCACAACCAGATTTCCCCTGTTTGACTTAGATAACGTTTATCTTCTTGAATTTTTTTCAAAATGTAGACGTTATTTGATGTTCTAACCCCTTTTGCCACAAGTTCTCTTGAGGAAGAGTTCCTTATTTCACAATTTTTAGTGTTGAAGACAACATTATGTCCTTGATCACAAATTTGGCTAACACTTGTGTTTGAGCCCATCTACCAACAAAGCATTTTGAGCCTTTCCTTTTCCATTAATAAGGGTAATGGTTCCTTTTCCAGCAATTTTGGCAGACCCAGTCCCAAAGGATACATTTCCTTCCTTTTATTTAATGAGACAAACTTCCTTTTGTCACCTGTCATATGTTTGGAGCACCCACTATCCACAAACCAAATATTTTCCTCACTGTGAGAACATAAAGCTAGACCACATTTATCCATATTGGGATTTTCATCTTTTGCTTCTCTACTTTTGAGGGGGAAATTTTGTTCGCTATTTCCATTATCATTACATAATGAGCAAATTGGATCAAATTTGTCCAAAGGATCAAACAAGTTGAAAGTCTTGATTTGTCCTTGCCCTTTGAGACTACATGGTTTGTTTGTTTGATTCTTCAATGTCGGTGCTTCATTCTATTATAATAGTCATGATTTGAATAAACCTTCTTCCTTGGAGGTCCTCTTTCTTCATTCTTTGGATTTGAGTCGGGCCTTTGATGAGATGATTTTTCTTATTTTATATTGATGCAAAGTACATCGGCATAACTTCTTGTATTATCCTTCGCACTTGATGAAAAACCAATCCTGAACTTGTCACTTTGAGACTTCTGAGTGTTGAGAATGTGATCAAGTGTTTGAGAAATTTTCCAAATTCTTTTAATATGTGCCATTTCCTTTTTGAGAGATACTATTTCAGCTTCATGTCTTTCACATATAATGTCCTCCCTTATTTTAGCTTCCTCTTTGTCCATTTTAAAAGAGATTACCTTCTTTCGTAACTCCTCATTTTCTTCAATGGTACTTATCAGTAATTCATTTGTATCTTCTTTTTCCTGTCTTGGTTCATCATCTTTAGTGAATGCCATAAATAGTACTTCCTTGCTTCTAGCATAGTCATTTTCTTCATTTGATTCATCATTACTTTCTTTGTGATGGAAGATATCTTTTGATGATTTCTTCTTGATGACCACATATTCATCCTCATTAGATTCTTATTGTTTAGAGAGGAAATTCTTTTTAGTGAATCCTTTCTTTTTCTATATCCTTCCTTCCTCATTATCACCATCGTGCTTATTTTCCACAGTTGAAACAAATAAGAGGATGCTTACCTTTTAGCTTGGATCCTTTCTTTAGTCTTCGTACAAATTGTGCCAATTCGGATTCAACATCAGAGTCATCATTGTTGGTATTCCATCCTTTTCCCTTTTTTGATTTTGAGGCCTTGAATGCTGCATCTTTGGAACTTGGGATTCCTTTCCTCATCTCATACGCAGTGAGGATTCCATGAATTTCATCCATTTTGAGAGTGTCTTGTTCCTTCATTTATTCTATAGCACTTAGTTTTGAATCAAATCTGTTTGGGAGAGATCTTAAGACCTTTTGAACAACAGTTCTTTCTTCAATCTTTTCTCCCAATCCTTTAAGAGAGTTGACTACTTCAACTACTCGGAGGAAGTATGATGCAATATCTTCTTCAGCATCTATTTTTAGACTTTCGAACTGCCTCCTATGAGTTTGAATGTTTTCCTTCTTAACCTTGGAGTCCCCATCATATAATCTAACTAGATTATCCCATACTTTTTTGACCGATTCACAATTCAAGACTTTCGTACACTCAGAATCAGTAATTCCACTAGTAATGGAATTTAGAGATTTAGCATTGGCAATGTATGCGTTCCTTTCATCTTAATCAGTAGGAAGAGTGGGAGGGGAATTGTACCCATTCAGAAAATCATTTCAAACTTCAGGTCCAAGGGACATTAAGTAGTAAGACATTCTCTTTTTCTAAAAACCAAAATTAGTACCATCAAACAAGGGAATCCTTCCTACTATCATTTCTTGATTCTTCATTATAACTAAGAATCCTTCTTCCAACTATTAGGTTGATTCTGAAGAAGTTGGATCTGATACCAATTGTTGGAAATACTGAGAGGGGGGTGTTGTGGGGAAAAATGCCTATTTAGGACGATCCTATCCACCTAAGGTGTGATAGCGCCTTAGCAACAAACGAATGCAGCTATCATGATTTCTTCCTTTATGAAATATGAAAGAGAGGAGATCGGTAGACTTACCGTTATCTTTCGGTTGTCCCTCGAACTAGATCCTCTTCTCTTTGTGTGTCCACAGCTACATGCCTCCTCGCTTGATCAAGAGAACAGCTACTTGAATCCCACGAGATCACAAGAGAACAGCTACCTGTGACAAGAGAACAGCTACTTGCAACAAGAGAAGAACACAATAAAAAGGCAAATATACATATTCATAAATGATTCAGGATTAGAAGTAAATCAAATATACTAATGCAATTACACAAAATACACCAGCATATAGGAAAGAATCAAGATAGCTTTATTGAAAGTAACAGGGCTCAGGAAGAGATACAACCCATAGGGCTCCAACCCAGCATCTCCTTCCCAGCAGAATGGAATTCCTTCTTCAACTCCTTTCAAAGCATAACACACCCAATATTTCTAGCCACAAACCAACAGCAATTCTTTGCAAATACTAAATTCCAGCCCCCCTTGACCTCATGGAGAGAGATCTATATATAGGAGTTTTGGAGAGAGGATGAGTTAGCTTGAGGTTGGTCTAAGACTGACTAGTGTCCTCTCCCACTTCAGTTCTTGAGTCCACTTGGAGTTTCTTGCTTCCACTTGGATATTTGGAACCTCTTACTCATCACCAGTCGAATCCCCTAATCCAAGTGTCATTTTGGAAGCTTCCTGGGCATTGACACCTTGAGAAATGACTCTGCCACTTGTCCAAACTCGCTCAGCGTAGGTAGTCTTCTTTGCAGCTAACATTCAACGCAGGTAGATAGTGAAGCAGTTGACATTCAGCGCAGATGCTCAGTGGAGCAGTTGACATGATCCAGAATTGCCTTGTTTTTGAGTGTTTTCAGGTGGAGAACTTTTGTTAAGTGTTGTGGTTTGCTGGCCTTGTTCTTCTAGGGGTAGGAACAACATGTTTAGGGAATTTGGATCCCTTGATTATTGACATTTCATGCTCAGTGATGCAAGGCATAAAAATGTCTATAACAGTTGCCCCCTAAAGTATGAGGCCGTTTATCGGGTGAAATGCTTTATCCAGGAGGGTCCGAAGTTCATCCATCTGCTGGGAGGAGACCTGTAATACAATACAATACATTATGATTCATACTGCTTTCATGATCTAGCTGAGGTGGGCATTCCCATGCTCAGCTTTATAAATTTATTTTGGTACATAGAATAGACGATCGTCTGATGGTAGACTGATAATTTTGGTGAAAATTATCATCCTTTGAGTAGGATGATCATCTGCTGCAATGATGTACATGTCAAATGTCTTTATTTTTCATGAATAATATCGCAGCCTGGATGGATGAAACTAGATCCGGGGTCTTCAAACTCGTTCGATCTTCACTCTAAGTACAAGTCGATCCATGTGAGAATTGCGCTGAAGTCGAACATGGAAAGACATCGCTTGATTACCGGTCAATGATGTAAACCGTTAACAAGCGCAAGAGGAATCATCGATAATGATAATGACCCTCAAGGTACTGCAGTACAATTCACGTGGTGTGAATAAAGGACTTGGCGTCGAACACCACGCAAAATCTTCTGGTCGAAGGTCATTGATGTATACCTGTCGCCGGAAGTGAGAAACTTGCCATTGAGGCATGCAAGCTTCAAAGTACTGAAGGGGTTGTTCCTAGATCAACTCCTTGGATAATGAGCTGATGTCGACAAAGAGCGATCCGTCAAAGGAGGGCCTTAATGAATCCCACATCAGTGACACGGAACGGAGCTAATGATTTTAATGGAGGTGAAAACAATCTGTGACATATGATTCAGGGTGGCGGTCATGAATGGATGAAGGATAATGTATGGCAGTGGATGGGACCCGGTTGACTCTTTCTGACCGACTTCTATTGAACATATGGCGACACTGATGCGATGGATCGGTAGCATTACCTCAAATATGGATGGTATGGCAAGACCATGGTGATGTGACCGGTGAATGAAACAACCCAACCCGAATGTGATACGGAGGAAAAGTGTCATGTTCAAGAGCGACCTGCTACCATCAAAGTTTTCTTGATCTTTCCCAATTTTTCCCCAGTCATTGCTGACCAGTACCTCTTTATTTTTGTCAAGCTTGAGGAGGATAACATATGCTTGTTCTATAACCTGCCCTTCGGGCAAGCCCATCGCTATGTTTTAACGAGCCTAGTGATAGTGAAACTCGTTCTCGTCTAAAGACAAGTTTGTCGCTATTTAATAATTTTAACGAGTCTAACGACAAGGATAACTCGGTCCTTTTCTTTTTTAGAGAGTCTGAAAATGTACATAAAGTTAACTCCAAATTCCTTTTTCGTCATCTAATCCCTTAAGTCCGAAAAAGTATAAAACAATACAGAAGGGATGAGTTTTCGATAACTTTAACGAGCCGAATAAAACAAGCGCTCGACCTTTTTGTGCAATAATCCCTCAGGTCCAAAAAGATTAAAATCTAGAGGAGGGATAGATTTTCCTGTCCTTTAACGAGCTGAAAGGCCAAAACTCGGCAATCTTTTCATATTTTACGAGTCAGTTGAAAAGAGCTTAAAGAAGACTCGTCTTTTGAGGAACGAGTGATAAACAGGGATAGCAACTGATTCCAGGTACAGGTTGGAATTTTCCAATCACGGCAGTGTCACGAGGATGGCTAGGTGAAATCACTCTTCGTAGTTGTTCCTCAAAATGGGTAAACAATCATATGGAGGTGAACAATCGGCCAAATGAAAGTGGAGGTGGCAGGTGCAAACACGACCAAGGATTTTATGGCTGATAAATTTACGATCACAGCAGTCATTTACCGGGATAGGTTCATTTTTTAGTTAAAAATGAGCTTAAACTCTGGAGGAAACATTGCTCACTGCTTATATTTATTTTTTAACGAGCATGAAGACCACGTTAAAACTGCTCATATCTTGCGTTTATTTTTTAACGAGCATGAACTTTATGCTAAAACTGCTCGATGATAAGTTTGCATGCCCCCAGCATAATAACGCAAATCGAGGTGCACGCCCCCCAAGCTTCATTGTATTCAACTCGGTGGTTGGAATGAAGGTTTACCTTTGAGAAAGGGGATTTGTTTCATTTTTTAATGAGGTTGACACAAGATAAGAACCGTCCTCGGCGTCCAAATCCATTAGATGTAGAAGGTTTCATATTCCACTGTGGCCACTTCCGCCAGATTACTCGGAGGCGGTAGGGCAAAAGTACCCATTAAGGCAGGGTCTTTTAGGAGACCTACTCCGATATACTGGAGCGAATGATTCCTTCTATGGATCATTGGAATGCTTCCCGTAACTTGCGAACTGTTGGGGAGAAAAGTTTGTTGGTCAACGATTGTAATTCCTCCTTGGAAGGGAAATGCAATCTTCCTAAAATAGGTCGACACAACAGCTGCCATGGCATATATCCATGGTCTTCCTAGTAGGATGTTGTAATCAAGATTCCCATCGATGACTTCAACATCTATTTCTATCGTTTTTCCCTCTAGTTCAACTTTCAAGTTATTTAGTATACCATATGGGGTATATGTCCTTCCGTCGAATGCTTTTAACGTCGTCGCAGACCTCGACAAGGTTGGAGATCCTAAAGTTTTCCAACAACTCATCGACATAATGCATGTAGATGCCCCCTCATCAATAATTGTTCGATGAACAGTTTTGTTGAGGGATTTCACTTGAATAAGGAAAGCTAGTTGAGCTGGTAACTGAGGGTCATATCCTTTATGATCAAAGGCCACAAGATTGGAATCCATTGGGTCAATTCCACCTATTACTGATAATAAAGCTTGCTCTTGGGAGAAGAAATTTTGCGGTACCTCAAGTGTCGACATAACGGACGGCGATTGGGCCAGGTCCTCTATCTGTGCTATTTTCGCACAAGGATTAAATGTCGATTTGTGTACTGCTCCCTTTTGTGACTTTATCATTGGCTCAGGGACGATGGGTGGCACAACTTCGGTCAAAGTTGTTGTCGAACTACTAGGTTGTTCATTAGCCTTGTTGTTTGACAGCTTTGGATTCCTGTAATCCTTATTCCTCGTCAAAGCATCATTTTACTGCTTTGATACAGACAACATAAGCACTTGGGATCGGGAAGCATTTTGATTAGCAACCAGTTCGGTTCTCGAGCTTGGAAACGGATCAGTCAACACAGCTGAGGTTTTCGAACTCTTAAAGAATCTTTTAAGCTCAGCTTTGTATGGACAATCTGCTGTCCAATGATCCTCATCGCATATATGACACCCCGTAGGGGGTTTCCTTTTTCTCCCTTTCTTTTTCTTCTTGCCCCTTGGTTGCTTCAGTCGTTTGCCTTTGTCGTCCGACACGGAACTTACTTCCGAGGCAAGAAGTTCCTCATTTGCATTTTGACCAGAAATCATACGGGCCTTTTTAGATATAGCCTTTGTCGATTTCATGTCTGTTGCGCCAATCACGCCATCGCCGGCATGAGAGTCACTATTTGATTTAGGAGGAGGAGGAATTGAAAATTCCGGTCTAGGGGCGTCAAGTATTTTATCATAGAGCGTGCCGGACTGAGTATATACTAAGTCTAGATATTGTGCACGAGCAATAACTTGCTCCTCCGTTACGACTCCCCCCTTGGCCACATCTTCCGTTATGGCAGGAAGTAACGACTTTATAAACCATTCAGCTAACAGCTGATCTGGAACGTAAGTCTTTACCATCCTGCGACGACGACGCCACTCATGTATATGATCGGATATATGTGTGGCCGTCGTCTGCTTGAAGTTGGTTAAGATTTCCGTTCTAGTTTCATACCTTATCGGTAATTGAAAATGGGTTAAGAAAGTCGTGGCTAGGGAACTGAAATCGTCGAAAGAGGTTCTAGGTAATTCAATATACCATTTAGCCGCTAGACCCGTCAATGTCCTTTGAAAAAGGCGAAGCCTTATCAAATCATCGTTCAGGGTGTTCGACGAACACCACAGATGAAAAGTCATGACGTGATTCGATGGGTCTTCACCTGGATTTCCATTGAATTTAGGAATGTCCGATGGAAGTTTATGTGGAATTGCTGGCCACCAAGGGGCATAAGCAATTGGATCATTCGTCAGCCGGTTTAGATCTGGTAATTCTAGAGTTGCTACAAAGGGCAACTGTTGATTTAGGTTAGGCGGAGCATACCCAGGATAAGATGGAATAGCCTGAGCAGTGGGTCTTTGCATACCAGCATAATGTATTTGATGCTGGCAACTTTGACAAGTTTGATGGGCATAACCGTTATTATACAGTTGCCCATTACTTACAAAGACTTGTTGCTCGGGTCCTTGATATGATTGTTGGAATTGCGGTTGTTGAGTTTGAACCAGCTCCAGTTGTTGGACCATTTTCTGTCGTCCAATACTGGATGATTGACCAAGATGAGGGGTCATAGTACTTGTTTGAGCCTGAGTCGCTCCAGATAAGGAGGCACTAACCGGAGGTTGTGATTGAGTTGTCGAGACAAGAGGCTGTTGTATGGCAACCTGAGAAACTTGGGGTTGACATACAACAGGTAGCGCTTGTACTTGCGACGCAATCAACATACCAGGTATAGTGGCAACATTCGACACAGGTTGGACTGGTTGCATTGAATATGCAACCCTTGGTTGCTGAGGCAGTATTGGTACCCATCCACTGGATGTAATTCCAGTTTGACCTGAACTTTGTTGTAAACTCCCATATGGTTGTTCTCCGGGGGGGAACAATGAAAAGGCATACTGCCCTCCATATGGTGGCAATCCAGTGCTTAAAGGGTAGATTGGCCTTTGAAGACACATTGGATCAAGTTGTTGAGTTTCAACATAAGAAATACCAGATGATAATCTGGATGAAGAAATAGGAACTAACCATGTCATCGAAACAGTCTCTGATTGGACTCCATCTTGTTGTTGACAATTTGCCGGGACAGATGGTATACCAGTGAACATCGTGGAGTAGCAGCAGGAGGCTCTGCCGCTGCCGTGTCGGATGACACAGTCCTGGATGTCGATGGTTGTTCAGACATATCTAGTCTATCCAAAAGATTTCCTAGCGATTCTACAAGAACTTTGTGATGAAGGTAGACTAACTTAGAAGATCAACGCAGGAATAAAAGGGTGATTGTTCCGTTTAAAATAAATTGTTAACGACGCCTTAGACACAACTTGCTTTTTCACTTTTAAAGAGTCGAGAAAAAGCTAAAGATGACTCTAGTCTCCTTCGATGTTTTAACAAGCCCGAAGTGACAAATGCTCGAATGGACTTTTTCTGTTATAGAGTCTGAAAAAGGCCAAAAGAAACTGCTCTGGAGATCTAGGCAGAGGGTGTGCCAAACTTTTCGCAAAACCACAGAATACTTTTTACGGTACGGGTGGTCGATCTTCGTGAATGATGTGTTCACTGCATTGCGATCAGTAGGGCGGCCGACACGGCTTCCTAAGGATAAAAGATATATGCCTATAGGGGTCTCCCAATATATACGCGACGGTACGTGGGAGCACAAATCTGTACTAGTGCTATCGTCCCTCAGGAGGAATCACCCACCTTCCACGAGATCGACAGTCACTAGGCTTAACGACGCCGGAACACGTCTCTAGCCTAGACCTCTATGTTGTGCGTTATGTTGCAAAGCGTTGTTAGGTTCATTCAGTTTATTTTAAGTTGATATTTTTAAAGTTTGTATTTCAGGATCACCACGAGATGTATGGTACAAATTCCTAAATGCAGTCTAAGATGATAAGCAAGCTTTACAATCTTTCAACTTTGAAAATCCTAGCTACTAAGGGAAAAGAGAGCGACTATCTTTTCTCAAAGAGCAATCAGCACACTCTAATGCACTTTCCCTAAATCCAACATGCAAACTTATCAAATGCAAAATGCACAATGCAGGTGTTTGTTTTCACTTTCTTAGTATAAATGCCTACAAAGAAAGCTTTTTGCACAACTTTGAATTTTCTTTTACAATGATCGAAATAAACAAGTTCACTTTCTTCGAAATCAACAAGGGTAGAAGAGATTACAATCAGTTTGCAATTTTCGAAATAAAGACTCGTTTTGATACTTTGAAAAGAAAAAATTCAAACCAATAAGCAAAAGTAAAACTATAATCAATCTGAACAAACAGCCAATGAGCTCTCTTCTAAGATCACTTTCAATCAGATCTTAAACAAAGGCTACAGAAAGACTACTTTACTCATGCAAAGGAAAACTGTGAATGACGCCACAAACACATAAAAACATTCACAATCTTTTTGTACAAAAATTGGGGCGGAATTCAGGCAAAGAAAAGGGTTATCAGACCAGCACCTATACTTGGTTAAAGGCTGCAAAAACAGAGATCAAAACAGGGCAAGAAAGGACAAAGAACCCCAGCTGCACAAGGCCACACTGGTTCAGCGCAGGTTCAACACTGTCAGTTTGACATTCAGCGCAGGTAGCCCCTTCGGGACCTGCGTTGAAATGCAGACTTTCTTCACAGTGCTTGCGCTGAAGAGAGAAACTCTCGTTTCTCTTGGTTTCTGGGTCACAAAATGCTCAAAAATCAACTGTTTCAGGCCAAATCAGAAACACAAGCAAGGTATAAACAGAGGGATGCTTTGATAGGGTACTAAAGACTATCACAAGGATCAATCAAATCATTTGTGGATCTAGTTTAGATCATAGACAAGTCCAACATACTGGATCAAAGCAGCAACTTTTACTTTGCATCCGGGAAAGATACAGTTCAAGAGTTGCTGTCAAGTCTATGAGGTAAACAAATGATGGAAACACAAATGAAATGAATAAACAAGCTCTCCCCAGCGGAGTCGCCAATTTGTTGTGGGGAAAAATGCCTATTTAGGACGATCCTATCCACCTAAGGTGTGATAGCGCCTTAGCAACAAACGAATGCAGCTATCATGATTTCTTCCTTTATGAAATATGAAAGAGAGGAGATCGGCAGACTTACCGTTATCTTCTTGTTGTCCCTCAAACTAGATCCTCTTCTCTTTGTGTGTCCACAGCTACTTGCCTCCTCTCTTGATCAAGAGAACAGCTACTTGAATCCCACGAGATCACAAGAGAACAGCTACCTGTGACAAGAGAACAGCTACTTGCAACAAGAGAAGAACACAATACAAAGGCAAATATACATATTCATAAATGATTCAGGATTAGAAGTAAATCAAATATACTAATGCAATTACACAAAATACACCAGCATATAGGAAAGAATCAAGATAGCTTTATTGAAAGTAACAGGGTTCAGGAAGAGATACAACCCATAGGGCTCCAACCCAGCATCTCCTTCCCAGCAGAATGGAATTCCTTCTTCAGCTCCTTTCAAAGCATAACACACCCAATATTTCTAGCCACAAACCAACAGCAATTCTTTGCAAATACTAAATTCCAGCCCCCCTTGACCTCATGGAGAGAGATCTATATATAGGAGTTTTGGAGAGAGGATGAGTCAGCTTGAGGCTGGTCTGAGACTGACTAGTGTCCTCTCCCACTTCAGTTCTTGAGTCCACTTGGAGGTTCTTTCTTCCACTTGGAGATTTGGAACCTCTTACTCATCACCAGTCGAATCCCCTGATCCAAGTGTCATTTTGGAAGCTTCCTGGGCATTGACACCTTGAGAAATGACTCTGCCACTTGTCCAAACTCGCTCAGCGCAGGTATTCTTCTTTGCAGTTGACATTCAACGCAGGTAGACAGTGGAGCAGTTGACATTCAGCGCAGATGCTCAGTGGAGCAGTTGACATGATCCAGAATTGCCTTGTTTTTGAGTGTTTTCAGGTGGAGAACTTTTGTTAAGTGCTGTGGTTTGCTGGCCTTGTTCTTCTAGGGGTAGGAACAACATGTTTAGGGACTTTGGATCCCTTGATTATTGACATTTCATGCTCAGTGATGCAAGGCACAAAAATGTCTATAACAGGGGGTGAATCAGTTTTTATTATTACTAGTTTAGATTCTTTACAGTTTTAATCAAAGAAATGATTTTATTAAATATAGAAAAAGATTGAATACAATATCTGATGAATTTTTCCAAGCACCAACTTGGACTTTGATGAGGCTCCAACCTCTATGGATCTAACCTTATCTTGCCAAGGAACCAACCTTGAATTTAGGAGCACCAACTCCAAGGAAACCAATCCTTCCAATTATGAGGCACCAACCCCATGGGCTTTGACCCTATAGATTTACACTGTCAAGAAATGTTTGTTTGTATTATTCTTCTTTCAAGGACTTCTTTAGCAAAACATGTCCTTGTACTCTTTGCAACAGGTCGATGTCTATGCTATGGCTTCACTTTGGGTCTGATCCTTCCAAGATGAATCAGGTCAAAAGACTGTCCTTCTGCTATGTCTTCAATTTTCTTCTTTGCTTGGCCTTTGGCTTCTTCTGCATCTTCTCGACCTTCAGATTCCTCTATTTCTTCAAGATCACAAGTTGTGAACTTTCCTTATACTTTGTTTTGATGCCTGAGATCGATGCATAGAAGTGAAGCGTTTTAACTCATTTTTATATGAGTTTCACCAATACCCAAAAGACACGACTATTGGAGGGAGGTTGACTTGCATATTAAAATATATATCGGAGGGGAATTTATCCAATTATATTATAAACTTGTTTATTTAAAATAATCCACATTATAATAGGTGTCTAGCAGTCCCCACATGTCACGTCACTGCTCTAATCACAATCACAATTTCATGAAACTCCTGCAATCGCAACTTCGGAGATCTGCTCATAACATTTTCGATCCCTTACTACCGATGGAGCAGATGTGATGTTATGTAAAAATTCTTTTTGATATCTCTGTTGGGTCCACAAACTTTATCGCAATTAGTGGTCTGTCGGGTATATCGCAATCGGCGGTCCATTGGGTCCACACCCTTATCGCAATCGGTATTTTGACATCCCTTTGAAACTTGTGATTACTGCAGATGCGATATTTCATTAAGTCATGCTATAATGGTGTAGCGGGTCTGCAAGGTTATCGTAATTGGAGGATTTGGATATACATCCCTTTATGACTTTCAATATGAATGTTCCAATAGGTGGACGCGATATTTCATTAAGGAGTATTGTAATGGTCCGGTGAATCTGCAATACACATATTGCAATCGGTGGATTTGGGGCGGTGATACATAATAAATTTATGGTTTGTGATTTGAAATGGGTGTGATATTGTATTAAGGCATATTGCAATGGAACCATCGGGTCCGCAATACATATCGCAATTGGAGGATTTGAATGTAACAAGGCTTCAAGACTTGTGACGTGCTGAATGCGATATTTCAATAAAGCTACTTTGATGGTCCTATCAGGTTCGTAACATAAGTCACAATCAGAGCTTTAGTCGATATGATATGATTTGGTTCTTTATTTGATATTTCGCCGATATCATTGTTGGGTTCTTAGCTCCTCCGATATCATTGTTTTCTTCCATCCAACCCTTCTCGCTTCTGTGGCTTCTCTTCATTCCTATGACTTCCAATAGCTCTTCTTCCATTGTCTTTCCAAAGGCTTCCCTGATGGCTTTCCTCCTTGGCTTCTGGCTCTTATTGCTTCATGGATCTGCTTCTCCTTAGCTTCACATCATCATTTGGTATCCCAGAATATTGCCATATTGAAATCAATGATAATCTAGATCAACAAGATTGACCTAAACTCAAGAAGGGCAATAACAAGAAATATAGAGAAGAAGTCAATTTCACCAAAGAAGTGGAGAAATATGATGGAAGGAAGTCCAAGGAAGAGGAAACGCATTCGAAGTAAGAGCTCATGACATCACCATAAGAAAACTGAAGGATGTCTAATAGTCAACTATGAAGGATATAGGTCTTGGTGACCTCATTGAAAGATTAAAGGAAGAAGTCATCTAGGAAAAGTCTCATCATACATCAGTCAAAAGGAAGCATATGTTGGATAAGGATATGTGAGATCTGTAAGATTCTCTTATTGAATCCTCATCGTAGGGTTCACCGATCTAGAAAGGAAGCAAGTGTTTCATCAGGAACTCCAACTTGTGGAATTCATGGGATGATGGCATGATGACATATGAGATAAAGCAGATCAAGGAGTTGAAGATATTTTCAATGAAGAAATTTGTTGAAAGAAACCTAAGATGACCTAAAGGTAAATGAGGTATTTATGATTATATTCATTTTTATAAATTAATTTTGTATGGTTGCAGGTAACTTGGATCACTGCTCTATCTTGAGAAGCATGATCAAAGGAAAGGAATCTCCTCCTGCGAAAAGATGTCGAAAGGCATGGGTCACACTAGATGAAATCAACATAATATGTCCTCGTATGAAGTATGAGGTGGTTGACTACAATTGATGAGCTCTTTTTGGAATCTCCTAGGAATGGAATGAAATATGTGAAGAAAGAAAGGAAGAGATCATAGGACTATACAACCATGGAAGAAGGTGTTCAACATCTAAGACCAAGAAGATTTGACTAGTAAATATCCCAGAAAGATATGAAGTCTCTTATGGAAGTCTAGAAAAGATGGACCCTTGAAAATGGATATCTATGGGAGATATTTCAACATGTATATAGGATGCTCATGCAAATTGGAAGATGTTGTGATGAAAGACCATCACAAAGGTAATTTTTATTTAAGTGTTCATTTCTTATTTTTTAACAAATATCTAGATGGCATTATGTAGGGCTACCAAAGGGAAGAACTATGAATGTCTTCAATGAAGAACCATGTAGAAGGATGCAAGAACCTTCTGGAAAATAAAGCTTGATAAAGGTAGCATAACATGAAGCAAAACCAAATGAATACTGATAGGATCACTTTCCAATGAAAGGAATGATGACATGACCAATGGATGAAAGTGATGAATGGTTTGTGCCCTATGAAGAAGTCCCCAAAAGATGAAGACTCCATAAATAAATTCATGACATCGAAGAAAAGAGTTCTTCAAGCAGCTAGTTGCCCCATCATCTCCACCTAAGAATCTATTGAAGGTCCCTATTTTTAGAGGGAGCCTGGAAAGTTTTTTAATTGGAAGAAACTTGGAAATTCCTTAGCCAAGACGGAGCTTAGTTACATTCCTTGTGTAAGGATGAGTAAATTCCTTTGTTGTAATATATATTTCCTCCCTAATTGAGAGGGAGAGATAAACACATCATTCTGGTCTTCACCTAGGAAGACAGAATGAGAGGATTGGGTAATCATTTGGAATTCAATACTCTTTGAGGATGAGATAGGGCATCCAATAGAAGATTAGTCTTGGAGGACCAATATTCTTTGAGGGTTGGGGAGTCCAAGATAAGAATAGTCCTCATGGAACACACCCTAAGTACCCAAGTAGGGTATGTTCCGAGAGATACAATGATGAGAGTTTCTATAAACCAATGGTCTCGCCAGCATTGACCTCAGATCTTATGGAGAGATAGAGTTGTTAGTCAAGGGATTGTAATGTAGAAATGTTTTTTTATATGATGCTAAACAAATAGGTTACCAATCTAATTCTTCTTATGATAAATTCTTCAGATTGAGAATGACCAAGTACCATTATGAATACCTCCCTAGTTAAGAGGGAGTGTTGAAAATTGTAATGAAGTTCGGACTTCATAATGACATGTCATTATATGATCTTTGTAAATGATGAAATGAAGAGAATAAAAAAAAAATTAATGCCTTGCTTCATGGGTTTCATGAGAAAGAGATTTTATTTACATGGCTCCCATTGAGAGCCTTAGGATTTTTCATTAGATTCAAAGAGTCAATTTCATGTATGAAGAACCCTTCTTGGGGATATAAAAATGTATATGAGTCTATAAAATATCTAGAAATCCCTGCAACGACAAGCACTAATCCTCCCACTAATGTCAGCCTCAAGATGCATAAGAAACTCATGTCAGCTTAGCTTATATGGAGACACATGTATTCAAGTTGGCATGTTAGATTATTTATGAAGACAAACCACTATATATAGGGTAAAGGTACTTTGCATAAATCATTGTCCGGAAGTTCGATATATCTCTAAGATTTTCAGTGGATAAGGCAGAAAGAACTTCGAATGGGTACATTACATAGGTTGGATATAATCACAGTCAAGGGAATTCAGATCCCTCTGTATTTCGGATGGATGAGCATAGTAACAAGTTAAAATCTCCTTGATAAATAGTGCAGATGGAATGCAGAACAATATCTCAATAAAAGGATTCAATCAAAGGTACAAAATGACTGAGACAAGCTACTTCCTACCTGATTAGGTGCTCAAAAAATAGCTCAAAATTCAAAGCTTTTGGATCGGTGTGGAACCCGAATGACCGCGTAGTGCTCATCGTCCTAAATCCAGTACAACTCATTTCACGCGAAACGAACTCTGTATGATCCCATAATCATGTTATGTTCACTTTCCTAAACAGGCGAATTTTGGCAAAATGTGACAACCCAGTCAGCAGTCTGTACTAATGACGTGGCACTGACTATGTAGTTTGATGTGGCAGGTTTCACTAGTCAATGTCCTTCGACGTATGGTTTGGTGCCAAGTGAGAGTTTGTTATTGGTTTGGTTTTGGACGAATTCTATTGGTTGGAAGTTGGCCAACCACAGGCTAACACATGGCCTAGCTAGAGGCTGCCATGTGGCAACCTGGGAGCCACCAAAAGTTTGTTTAAGGTCTGGGCAATAGCAGCAGGGGTCAAACCCATGACCTCCAAGCACAAGACCAAAGCCTCCTACCAGCGTGCCACACTAATAGTTCTTATTAAACTATGGTTGCTACTTCTATTTAATGTTGAGGTGCGCGCCTCTCCGAGGAAAGGCCTAGCCTATGGGGGCCAACCCTTGGATGCACCACCCAACATGACCACTGGTGGAGAGGAGCTAGGCCCCAGACGGCAGGGGTGGGCTATTAGCCTTAGCCCTGGGCACGTGGCCCCCATATGGCCATAAAATTTGGATTTGAGGCCTTACAGGCTATTTAATGCGTTTGACCATTTCTCCCAGAAATCGGCGAAATCAGCACTCCATTAGCACAATTTGGAGTGAAATTGTAGGATGGTGCTGAATTTTGGGGAAATTGCGGTGTGATTAGCAAAAATACTTATGGAAGCCATAACTTCTTCATTTTTCAACCAAATCAGGAGTAGAAAGAGGCTAGATAGACATTTTTGGGCATGTTGGAGCCATTGGAATATATTTCAGAGCTATCTGAGCATTATAAAATGGTGTATTCACACTTTTGAGCATAATAGAAAGGGTCAAGCCATTGGAAGTTGGACCAAGGAGACGTAGCCCAAGCGGGGTGAACTCCTTCATCATGTATTGTTGTGATATTGTTTTGGAAATGTTCATATATGTTATATGTTGTTATTCAGTCATTTGTTTATGTTAATTTTTACATGAAATTTGCATAAGAACACTCAAAAACTCATGTTTAAACTTGCAATTAACCTCATGAATCCTTAAGCACTTTTAACATATTCTGAAAAGGAATTTAGCACAACAAAACTAATTTTCCCATTCATATCAAGTTTAGTATCAGAGATCACGGTTTTCTTTGTGCAAGAAGGATTTAATTGTTTGCAAGTGAATGTCATTCTTACAAGGTTGAAGCTTAAGAGTGGAGAAGGGAAGCTCGTTGAAACCCCTGAAATTGGGTCAAGGAGAAGGAGTGCAAGGTTGCCACATTCTCCACCACCAGTTCTACCTCAAGTTGTAGCTGAAGCTTCAATGAGCATGTCACATGAAGGAGAGCCTACAAATATGACAAAAGATGACAAGGTTCTTAGAAAGGCTTTCTTTGACATGACAGAGATGATGAAGGTCCTCTATGAAGAGGAATACCATACTGCAGCGTGAAAGCTCCAAGCCTCCAAAAGCATAAGGTTCTTCCGGAGGAGGAGGTAATGGAAATGGAGGTAAAACTCCACCCTCTCCACCATCATATTCATCTTCATCTTCACAGGAATCTTCACCCTCTTCCACTAATACAACCCTTACTCATACTCATCAACAAACCTCAAAAGGAACTGGTAAAACACCCCTGTTAAAACTTGATGTTAAATTTGAACTACCCATGTATAATGGTGAAGTGAATGTAGAGAAACTTGAAAAATGGGTTCATCAGTTGGAGGTCTATTGTAGAAATCAAAACCTTCAAGATGATGACATAAAGATTCACCTAGCTTCCTTGAGGCTGAAGGGTGCAGCACTAGTATGGTGAGAATCAAAGACACAAGAAGAGATAAAAAAACATGGTAAGATCTCAATTTCTTGGTCTGATTTCATCGATGCAATTAAAAGACAGTTTTACCCTCTACCATATATGGAGGATCCATCATGAATTGGCAGAAATTTAGACAACTTAAAGGTCAAAATGTGCAAGATTACTCCCAAGAATTTAGAAGAAGGTCTCTAATGTTAGGTGTAGATTTGCAATCACAAGACACGTTGTTGAAATATATAGGAGGTTTACACAGTTACCTTAGGCATACTATCCTTATGTTTAATCCCAATAATCTAAATGAGTTGTGTGTGAAAGCCACTCATCTTGAGGCAAGAGGGAAAAACACTCCAGAAGAGGGTAGTAAAAATCCATTTAAGCGTAAAAGAAAAGAAAAGGGTTTCAAAGGGAAAGGAAAGAAAATGCATCCATTAAGAAGGAAGGAGAGAAATTAACATGCAATCATTGCTCCAAAGAGGTTCATGATGAAGCTCATTGTTGGAAGTTTCATCCTGAAATGAAACCAAAGAAATTCAACAACAAGGGAAAAAAAGACAACTGCAACCACTTAACAAGATTTGGGATCCAATTCGAGTGATGAAACTAAAATTACAGCCATGGGTATGAAAGGAAAAGAATCCATTGCTAGCAATAGTACTTAAAATTTACACAATTGAAACTCCAAATGAAAACAAGAGGATAGAACTATTTCACATAAGGGTAATCTCAAAACATAGAAAAATTGGTACTCTTTTTTACAGTGGCTCTCAAGCTAATCTCCTCTGAAAACATTGTCAAAAGTTTAAACTTGGAAACCATTCCACATCATAAGACATATCCATTACGATGGGTGTGTGGCAATGCACAATTGCAAGTAACTAGAAGGTGTAAACTGAAATTCGCCATTACTGCAAATATCATAGATGAAGTGGAACTTGATGTTGTGCCATTAGACATATGTGGTATAGTTTTGGGTAGCCCATATCTCTATGACATAAAATTTATCTTCCATAAACATGAAAATAAATACCATTTTCTAAAAGATTGAGTAGAATACATTGTGAGAACCCATATCAAGAAACTAAATCTTTCACTTGTCAATGTGGGGCAGATGAAAAGACTAGTGAATTCTAGCAAGAATTTTGTGCTTCTAATGATCAAACCCAAGAATGATGTTGATAATGAAGCTTTTCGAAGTTGTGACTCAAGATTGAAATCTGAATTGGTTGATGTTGTTAACCAATATGATGAGATGTTTCAGGAACCAAAAGGATTGCCTCCCAAGAGAGGAATCCGACATGAGATACAGTTGTAGCAAGATAGTCATCTTCCTAACATTGGCATGTACAGGATGTCAATGATGGAAAGTATAGAAATTAAAAAGAAAATTCAAGAGTTGTTAGATAAAGGGATCATCACGCCAAGTTCTTCGCCATGTGGGTCACCTATTGTTTTGGTGCCAAAGAAGGATGGAACATGGCGCATGTGTGTGGACTTCCGTGCATTGAACAAGATTACGGTAAGAACCGTTGCCCACTACCTAGAATAGATAATTCGCATGATCAATTGAAAGAATTAAAGTATTTTACTAAGTTCGACTTAAGGAGTGGCTACCATCAAATTAGAATTGCTAAAGGAGACATTTGGAAGACAACATTCAAAATAAAACAAGGTTTGTTTGAATGGCTAGTTATTCTTTTTGGTTTATGTAATGCTCTTGCTACCTTCATGTGTGTGATGAATGATGTGTTGACGCCACTTCTTGATGAGTTTGTTATAGTCTAATTAGATGACATCTTAATTTTCAGTAAATATCGTGATGAACATGTCATGCATGTGATAAAATTACTTGATGTCTTAAAGAAAAAACAGTCGTATTTAAAGATGTCAAAGTGTAAGTTTTGAAAAACTTCTTTAATTTACTTGGGTCATATTGTTGGAGGAGGTGAGTTGAAAATAGATCCCTCCAAGGTTTATGTCATTTTGAATTGGCCAAGGCCCAAGACAGTTACTGAGGTAAGAAGTTTTTTGGGAGCAGCCCAATATTGGAGGAAATTCATTGCTAACTTTTCTTCTATAGCAACTCCTTCACATGCATTGACTAGTGTGAAAAAGTTTTTTTAGTGGGGAGGAAAACAGAAAAAGACCTTTGATGCATTGAAGGAAAAGATCAGTTCAGCTCCAGTACTTGCACTTCCAGACTTGAGACAGTCATTTAAGATCGAGATTGATGCTAATGACTACGCCATGGGTGCAGTCCTTATGCAACATGGTAAGCCTATATATTTTCATTCGGAAACTTTCAATGGTGCAGTGATTAATTATCCTACATATGACAAGGAATTGTATGAATTGGCGCAAAGTGTGAAAAAGTGGAAACACTATTTTATGGATAAGGAAACAATCATTCACACTAATCATCAGCCATTGCAATACTTGCAATCTCAATCTAAGTTGCAGCAATCAAGGCACTTCCAATGGATGGGTTTTCTTCAACAATTCCACTTGGTAATAATGTATAAGAAAGATATCTACAATAAAGTTGTTGATATACTTTCTAGGCCTATTATTAGTGCAACTACTTTACTCAAGCATAATTCTGTTTTGCATGAAAGTTATATTGAGCAGTATGCATTAGACAATGACTTTCAGGATGTTTATGCAAGCTTGAGTCAAGGTAACCAAGAAGAGGAATTGGATTATCATTTGTAATTGCATGATAACTTGTTCTACCATCTTGGTAATCTTTATATTCCACAGGGAGAAAGAGTCAACATCATAAGAGAGGCACATACTTCTCTTATTGCTGGTCATTTCAGTGTAAGTAGGACGGTGGCACATCTACAGAGGTATTGTTATTGGCCTCGTATGCTTGAAAGTGTGTCACATTTTATTAAAGGATGTTCATTATGTGTAGTCAATAAGCCTTCAAAATAGTGGGAGAGTGTTTCTATGGATTTTGTAGGAGGTCTTCCATTGTCAAAAATAGGTCATGATTACTTGTATGTAGTTGTGGATAGGTTCAACAAAATGTGTATTTTGATGCCATGTAAAAAGCAAATTACAGCTAAACAAACTGCTCATTTATTATTTCCGAATGTATGGGTACATTTTGGGTTTCCCACGTCCATTGTTAGTGATCGAGATTCTCACTTTGTTGGGAACTTTTGGTCAAGCTTGGGGGGATTCATGGACACCAAATTGAAAAAGAATACAGCATTTCATCTGAAAACAGATGGTCAAACCGAGGTGGTAAATAGGAAAGTGATACATCTTCTTCGTGGGTATTGCAGCAAGCATCCTAAGTTGTGGGATGAACATTTGCACTACATTCAGCATGCTTAGAACCGAGCCAAGCACTCTTCAACTCAAACATCACCATTTGAATCATGTTTGGGATACTTGCCTAAGTCTCCCTTAGATTTAATTTTTGGAAAGGATGTTGTTATTGATGGTCATAGTGACATAGACTAAGTAAGAAGGCTAATTGAACAAATCAAATTGGTACACCAAAGAGTTCAAGAACAGATGGAAAAGAGACAAGAAAAGTACAAAGCAAGGCACGAAAAGCATCGTGTAGATCACAAGTTCCAAGTCAGTGATGAAGTTTGGCTTCAAACTAGAAAAGAGAGGCTCCAAGGAGAAGGTAAAAAACTAAAACCAATTAGATATGGTCCATTCAGAATTCTGGAAAAGATTGGTAACAATGACTTCAGGTTTGATTTGCCTTCATATATGAAAATTTATGATGTTGTTAATGTTGAGAACTTAAGGTTGTATGAGCCTCCTTTGATTGAAGATCAAGGAGAAAATGTCAAAATTCCTTCCATTGAGGATTTTTCTCTTGAATACCTTGATGAACTATAGCAAGACACCATTCTTGATAGAAGAACAAGGTCTTAAAAAAGAGGAAGTGTGGACTACCTTTGAGTGGGGCTCAAAGGAACAAATCCTTCGAAGGCCAAATGGATCGATATTGGAAAGGTGAGGGAACTGTACCCTCACTTGGTGGACAGCTGAAAGTCATCTTTTGGAGTCCAAAAAGCTTCTAGTGGGGAGGAATGATCGAGTGCTCAAAAAATAGCTCAAAATTCAAAGTTGTCGGATTAGTGTGGAACCTAAACAACCACATAGTTCTCATCGTCTTGAATTCAGCACATCTTGTTTTGCACGAAACGGACTCTGTATGCTCCCATAATCATGTTTTGTTCACTTTCCCAAACAGGCGAATTTTGGCAAAATGTGACAGCCGAGTCAGTAATCCGCATTGTTGACGTGGCGCTGACTATGTAGACTAACATAGCAAGGTTGAATGGTCAACATCCTTCGGAAAATGGTGTGGTGCCAAGTGGAATTTTTTTATTGGTTTGGTTTTGGAAGAATTTTGTTGTTTGAAAGGTCACCAACCACAGGCTGACACGTGGCCCAGCCAGATGTCATCACGTGGCAGCCTGGGGGCCACCAAAATTTTGTTTAAGGTCTAGGCACAAGTAGAGGGGGTCGAACCCGTGACCTCCAAGCACAATACCAAAGCCTCCTACCAACGCACCACACTAATAGTTCTTATTAAAATATGGTTGCAGCTTCTATTTAATGTTGATGTGTGTGCCACTTCGGGGAAAGGCCCAACCCTTAGATGCGCCACCCAACATGACCACCGGTGGAAAGGAATGGGGGCCTATCCATTGGGGGCAGGCCATTGGCCATATCCCCGAGCACAAGGCCCCATATGGCCATAAAATTCGGATTTAAAGCCTTATAGGCTATTTAATGTGTTTGACAATTTCGCTTGGAAATCGGTGAAATCGGCACTCCGTTAGCACAATTTTGGGCGAAATTATAGGATGGTGTCGGATTTTGGGGAAATTGCGGTGTGATTAGAATAAAGACTTGGGGAAGTCATAACTTCTTCAGTTTTTGACCAAATCGGGAGCAGAAAGAGGCTAGATAGACATTTTTGGGCATGTTGGAGCCACTGGAATAGGTTTCAGATCTATCTGGACATTGTAAACTGATGTATTCACACTTTTGCGCATAATAGAGAGGGCCAATCCACTAGAAGCTAAACCAATGAGACATAGCCCAAGCGGGGTGAACTCCTTCATCATGTGTTGCTGTGATACTGTTTTGGTGATGTTCATGTCTGTTATATGTTGTTGTTCAGTCATTTGTTTATGTTAATTTGTACATGATATTTACATAAAAACACTCAAAAACTCATGTTTAAACTTGCAATTAACCTCATAAATCCTTAAGAACTTTTAACATATTCTGAAAAGTAATTTAGCACAGCAAAACTAATTTTCCCATTCAGATCACAACCTTACAGTGAAGAGTCTCTATGTCTCGATGTCACATCAGGTGCAGAAACACAGTAATGATGACACAACAGTTCATTGCAACTACATTTTTTTGATGAAACTATTATGTTGAGTTTCCATCTCAATGATAAGGTCTCGGTGAAGGAATCAATGTTGTCAAGGCAATGATAAAGATCTAATATCTCAGTGTCAAGGCAGCGATGAAGATCTCGGTGTCGCAGCAGTGATGAAGATATCGGTAATGATAAGAAGTTTGAAATAAGAGAAGATTGATTGTCAAGAGGACTCGTGTCTTTGTCTTGAAGTGGCTACTAGTTCAAGGGTCTTGGTCTTGGTATTCATCAATTGGAATATCTATAAGAAGAATTTGTACTGGTTTTCCTCTCAAAGAGTGAGAGGTTTTGGCCTTAGTTCATAGCCTACAATCTGTGTCTCTTGTCTATTAATGTTTATACATTGGTAGTTATTTTATGAAGAAGAACACTAATAACTTAAGCAAAGAGAAGATCCTAATGTAATGAAATAAAAGATACAAGCAGTTACTAATCCAGAGAAATCACTTAAATCTAGTTCCCTAGATTTCTCAACAAGGTTTCCTCGTGAAAAACACTGTGTCAAATGTGTATGTGTCACTCATGTGATTTTTGTATGAACATGTGTATTTGAAATATTGTTGGTTCACTACTTTTGTGAATGAATTCTCTCACAAGTAAAAGAATATAAAAAGGGACTGTAAGCATAATAAGAAAAAGAAAAGAGTTGCATAATCACTGATTCACCTGCTCACAGCAATTCCTTATCTCAACATGCCTCGATGTTGAGGGCTTCTACCTCATGGACCAGAGGATTGATTCTTGACCAAGAACTTAGCCATAAATTACAGAGCTTCATATGCTTTTTACATCACATCAATGACTCTATGCACTCGACTTTTTCATCATAACCATAAAATTTAAACTTTAGTTATAGGGCTTCGTAAATGAATTACAGATGTTAATAATCAATCACAATGATGCCCATATGCCTCTACAAACCTCAAAATGTGTGACACAACCTCCCTTACATGCTTAGATTACTTCAACCAAATAGAGATCAATGAATATTAAAAGACTTATGAGTCAACCATCATCTCTATCTCAGGTTACAACACACAGCAAATGATTGATACATCACACAATAAGTCACTTTGACATACACATCAATGTCGCAATAATATATTTTCCAAAGTAACCCCTGCAAAAAACCCTGTCATGATATAAAACACAATAGCAATATCAAAAACCAAGTTGTATTACAACCATCGATCTCTACAGCCAAAGTTATCAAAAGATTGTCCATTTTCAGTTCTCTGTATATGTGCATAGAGATGACTTTCTGTTTACTTAATTGGGCGATGATAATTCCAGGTTTTCCACTTTCATTTATGACTGAAGATGCAGAGAGGATAGCTACAATACATGGTCATTAGCTCCAAAAAACAAGTTATCAATACACTATCGGTCTCAGGTACAACGAATTTTTAGCTTGAACAGAAACAGGTAAACCCACAAGTTCTTAATTGCATAGCTATAGAGTATCCTGATCCATGATCTTCTAACAATCACGCATCAATCTTCACACTCTACTCATGCGTGCTTATGTGCATTGATGGTAGGCTTTGATCCTCTGATTATGTCTCTACACACCACACAAAATAATAATCATGCCTTTTCATAACATCTACAAGTGTATTAATGAACAAGTTTCTAATCTTACAAGTGCAATTGTGGAAGCTTGGTTTATAATGACAACTCCTCTTGCCACCATTACAGAAGAATCACATGTTGCATCTTATATCCTCTGGAAATATGCAAACAAAAACATCACCATGGGCAATGACAAGAATAGAAAATGTCCAAACAACCTAAGCAATCACATCCCACAGTGCAGGGTCCCTTGGCCTATATACAACTTTCCTTTCATGCCAATTCAATTTTATCTTTCAGTGATTTGAGTAAACAAATATTACATGTCACTAGTATCTCCAAATTATTTTTAATGTTGTCAAAATATCATGAATTAGCTGCATCTTGGCTAGCAATTGCTGCACCCATGCCTCCACTCATTAACAAGGATTTAGGACATCCCATCTTGACATCAATTACTGGAACATATTTACCCAAAAGATGATATGCATATAGAGAGTGCCTACAGTAAAGTTGAAAGGCTACGCGGTGAAGTTTTTATTCGAAAAATCACAACATTTTTTCCTTTCTCCAGAAAGTCGACAGTCCCAAGAGTTTCATTTATCTGTCAATAACATTTATCTCCTCCCCATCTGCAATATTTGTTCCATACTCAATAGCCAAAATCCCAAAAGGTAGTGTTCCAGAGCAAACCATGGTGGTGAGCATGTGCTTTTTCCTATAATTGATCGTCTCCATCTTCCTCACTCTAAGAGAGTTGAGAGCAGGGGCGCTACGGTTAAAAGAAGGCTTTGTCATTAAAAAAAATTGAATAGTGGCAACCTTCCTCCGATAAGAAAAGCCAACGATGTGGTGCCCTTATAGCCCCAGAAATCTGGCGAACCTCCAGCCCAGGTTAAAATCTTCTCACGTCCGCCGCTGAGAAAGTAAATTGGGACCAATTACAACCCTTCAATACGGTGATAGTGGAGATATTTCCAACTGCAAGAAAAACCCATAACGACAAATATGGCCGCATATTGCCAAAATTTTCCATTTACGATTGGATGACCCCACATAGACTCAGGACCCTCGGAATACCATTCTGGAAATCATAACCATCACTCAGCATTTCATGCATAGATCACACACCTTGTAATCTTTGTTCAATCCCAGGAAAATACACCTTACTCCATAGGCACCAAGACTCGCCCCTCTCTCCACGTACTAAAAAAAAATTACCCTTTACAGGACTGGCACAATGAAATGTACACTGCCAGCATGATACATGTTTGACAAAATAAAAAATAATATTTAAATTTTAATCTCATACCAACAGATGGTCCAACATGTAACTTTCACTATGTAATTGAAATGGCTTATTAATTATGCTAAGAATCATCACCATATTATATTATTGTTTTAATACAGAATTTTGATCCCAAAATCATCATCATTGTACTAGAAAGGAAAATGTTTATGATTAAAAATACTATTTTTCATACTTTTACCCGCATAAGAGGTTCTCCATATTTTGCATCATTCTTGACTTGTTTACAACATTTATTATTCTAGTATTGTTTCCTCTTGTTTTTGGCCATGGTCCCATGATCTTCACTCAAACAATCAAGTTTCAATCAGAGAAGCTCGCTCTGATACCAATTGTGGGATATGGCCTCACTACTCGGGGGTGTTATAGACATTTTTGTGCCTTACAGCATTGAGCATGAAATGTCCATAATCTAAGGGATCCAAAGCCCTAAACATGTTGTTCCTACCCCTAGAAGAACAAGGCTAATAAACCACAGCAATTCACAGAAGTTATCCACCAGAAACTGCTCAAAAACAAGTCAATTCAGGATCATTTCAGTGGCTCCACTAGCTGTTTGCGCTGAATGTCAAAGCCAACACTGGATACCTGTGCTGAATGTCAAAGGCAGCACTGGCTACCTGCACTGAGCGAGAGTGGACATGTGGCAAGTTCATTTCTCAAGGTGTCAAAACCCAGGAAGCTTCCAAAATGACACTTGCCTCAGGGAATTCGAGTGGTGATGAGTAAGAGGTTCCAAATCTCCAAGTGGAAGCAAGAACCTCCAAGTGGAATCAAGAACTGACAGAGGGAGAGGAGACTAGTCAGATCTCAAGCTGACTCATCCTCTCTCCAAACATCTATATATGGATCTCTCCTCCATGAGATCTAGAGGCTGGAATTTTGTTATTGCAAAGAATTGTTGTTGGTTTGAGATTGGAATCATTGGGTGCTTAATGCTTTGAAGGGGGTGAAGATAGGAATTCCATTTGCTGGGAAGGAGATGCTGGATTGGAGCCCTCTGGGTTGTATCTCTTCCTGAACCTTGTTATTCATCAATAAATCTATCTTGGTTTCTCCTATATACTGATGTATTTTTTATGTATGATTGCATTAGTATGTTTAGTTTATTTCTAATCCTGAACTAGTTATGAATATGAATCCATGTCGTGTGTAGTGTTCTCTTCTTGTGATCTTGCAGAAACCTCTTGAAGCTGGGTGAGCGAGAAGGCAAGTAGCTGGGAACTCTCCAAGAGAAGAGAAACCGGATCGAGGGACAAACGGAAGACACCGGTTAGTCCATCCATCTCTCTTCATTCTTAATTCATAAAGGAAGAATACTAGAATAGCTGTCTCTGTTTGTTGCTAAGGCACTGTCACACCTTAGGTGGATAGGATCGTCCTGCATAGGCATTTTTCCACACAACAAATTGGCGACTCCGCTGGGGAGATTTTTTTAGTCATTTTATTTGTGTTTCTATCATTGTTTGTTTCATAGACTTGACAGCAACAATCGAACTGCATCTGTTATTCCCAGATGCAAAGTAGACAGTTCCTGCTTTGATCCAATCACTGGACTTGTCTATGATCTGAACAATGGACTCACAAATGATTTTATGATCCTTTGTGATAGATCTTAGTACTCCCTTAAAGCATCCCTTTGATTGCACCTTGCTTGTTGCTTTGATTTGGCCTGAAACAGTAGATTAAATAGAAATATGTGACCCAGAACCCAGTGAGAAACGAGAGTTTCTCCTTCAGCAAGACAGCTGTGAAGAGGTTCTGCATTTCAACGCAGATCCCATGAAGGCTACCTGCGCTGAATGTCAAAACCCCTGTGTTGAGGTTGCGCTGAACCAGTTTGGCCTTGTGCAGCTGGGGTTCTCTGCTCTGTTTTGCCTTGTTTTGATCTCTGATTTTTGCAACCTGTAACCAGCATAGGTACCAGTCTGATAACTCCTTTTCTCTGCTTAGATTCCGCCTCCTTTTGTACAAAAAGACTGGAGTGTTTTTATGTGTTTGTGGCATCATTTACAGTTTTCCTTTGCATGAGTGAAATAATCATCCTGTAGTCCTTGATTCAGATCTGTGTATTGTGATCTTAGGAGAGAGTTCATTGGTTGTTTGCAGTTGATTATACATTTACTTTTGCATTTGGTTTGAGTTTGTCTCTTTTAAGTGTCGAAACAAGTATTCATTTCGAAAATCGTTAAGTGTTGTAATCTCTTCTACCCTCTCTGATTTCGAAAAAGTAAACTTGTTTGTATTTGTCATTTAAAAGCAAATTCAAAGTTGTACAAAAAGCTTTCTTCGTAGGCATCAATACTAAGAAAGCGGAAAACAAACACCTGCATTGTGCATTTGCATCTTGATAGTTTGCATGTTTGATTTAGGAAAAGTGCATTAGAGTGTGTTGATTGCTCTTTGAGAAAAGATAGTGTCTTTCTTTTCCCTTAGTAGCTAGGATTTTCAAAGTTGAAAAGATATAAAGCTTCCTTATCATCTTTAGACTGCATTTAGGAATTGTATCATACATCTCGTGGTGAACCTCAAAAGGCAAACTTCTAAGAAGATCAACCTAAAATAAATTGAATGAACTTAACAACGCTTTGCAACATAATGCACAACATAGAGTTCTAGGCTAGAGACGTGTTCCGGCGTCGTAAAGCCTGGTGACTGTCGATCTCGTTGATGGTGGGTGATTCCTCCTGAGAGACGATAGCGTCAGTACGGATTGTGCTCCCACGTACCGTCGTGTATATATTGGGATACCCCTATAGGGATAAAACTTTTATCCTTAGGAAACCGTGTCGGCCGCCCTACTGATCGCAATGCACTGAACACAGCATTCGGGAAGATCGACCGCACGTACCCTAAAAAGTATTCTGCGATTTTGCGAAAAGTTTGGAACACCCTCTGCCTAGAACTCCAGAGCAGTTCCTTTTGGCCTTTTTCAGACTCTATAACGGAAAAAGTCCATCCGAGCATTTGTCACTTCGGGCTCGTTAAAACATCGAAGGAGACTAGAGTCATCTTTAGCTTTTTCTCGACTCTTTAAAACTGAAAAAGTAAGTTGTGTCTAAGCGTCGTTAAAAATTTATTTTAAACGGAACAATCACCCTTTATTCCTGCGTTGATCTTTAGGTTGAAAAAATGGAGCACACCAACCAAGGAATTCCCCTTGGTGGAAATCCTAGTCCCTTCTCCTCTTGGGGAGATGTTGGTGCGCCCCATATGGCCACATTGTCGCTTCCAGGACTGACAATTGGCCTGCCGGTCTGGCTCTTTTCAACCAATGTCGTTCAGAACACCACTATTCCTGAACAGTCGAGTCAACAGTTAGACCAGACCAGAGTTGCCCATCAGCCTTCTACTTCATCTAATTCTTACTCTCCTCCTTCCTCTTCACTTGACGGAGCTGGTAAAACAAAAAAACCAAGTTCCTAAGAAGAGGAAGGAAAAGAAGAAGAAAGAGAAGAAGAAGAAGGAGCCAAAAGCGACTGGGGGCAAACAAGTGTCGTCTGACAAAAATCCACACACAGCACTGACCAGGCCTAAATCGCCATGTGTCATATGCAAGGGAGACCACTTCCACAGAGATTGTCCCTGCATCCCTCGGATACTAAGGGACTGGTCTCCCCGTCTGCACAATTCGGTAGCATCAACCTCTGATAGCCATGTTGACTGCTCACCGTCAACTAGTGAAAGTGAAGCCACAGGATAGAGAGGGAAAGCTAGATTTCTCTGCAAACTGTGTGAAGGCGACCATGCCATCCACCGTTGTCCCTTCTTAGACGAGGCTAAAAGAGTTTTGGAATATCGCCCGGTTTTACCAGTGCAACTTCCTCCTGGATATCAAAAACTCTTGCCAAGTCCTTCACTAGTTGAGAACTCGGCTGGCCCACCCAGGTGGTCAGCCGAAGCACCTATCATTGAAGATGAACCATCTGAATCCATACCTAACGAAATTCAAAAGGTTGAGGTGGCAGTTGACCCGGTTTTGCCTTCAGAGGCTCTATCTTCGAATGATACCATCATAGAGGAGAATAAAGACGACACCGTCCAAATTCTCTTCATCAACACTGACTCTGACGAACACAGGGGCAATGCACCCATTCCTTTATCGCAGGAAGGAAGTTCGTCAGAGCGATATCCGGCCGTCTATTCGGTCCCACCACCAAGCAACCTAGTTGTCTCGTTCGACTGGAACCAACTAGGCAGACCCCGATTGCCAGCAAGCATACCATTCAGAATTATCGTTCAAATATACAGAATGGTAATGGCTGGCACTATCATTGATTAGGGGGCATTTGTGAGTATCCTTTCCTCTATTGCTTGGAAAGCGCTTGGTTCGCCAGTGCTTTTGCCTGAAATGAGAAATCTATCAGGCTTTGATAAAGGAACCAGTCGACCTTTAGGGATCCTCCCCAATGTGCCCATAACATTGAAAGGGAAGACCGTTCAAATGAACGTGATGGTCATTCAAGGACCCTTGGATTATAACCAACTCCTTGGACGAGACTATATATATTGCATGGGAGCCCTCGTCTCCTCACTCTTTAGAGTAATGTGTTTTCCGCACGAAGGAAGAGTGGTCAAGCTCGTGGACCAACTTTCATTTCCCGGATCAAGCATCGCAAATAGTCATATACCATCCCTAAATGGTCTCTTCACGCAAGAAGTGTCTCAACCCACGGTCTGTCATCCTGATGAGCGCGAGTAATCTGGGAGGATATGACTGGAACCCAGGGGGCATGCGTCCTGGTCTGCTTCGGCAGGAAAACTTTGGGTATAGGGTAGGTTTCCGCGGGAGAATATGACTAGTCTGTACCCCGCCCATGCTGGAAGAGGGTTATTCTAGAATAAGATTCTTTTGTCAAAGTTATGTGAGTTGACAGACGGAGTCTCTCACCTTTGTCTATTTCGGTAGATATCGCTGAAGAAGTGTTTTGTTTGAAAGATTAACAAGACAATCTTTGGGTAACCTGAAAGAGGTAGGCCTCTCTCGGTAAAAAAATTGTTTTGCCGGACTAAAGTAGGGGTAACTTTGAAACTCTATCTTATACCTGGGGGCATGCAAACCTTTTGGAGTGCAAGCAAGGGGTGGCTATTTATTTTTTTTAATTTTTAGGACCTCTAACCCTTTAAACTCGTAGGATTAGTCGTTTCCGAACTTGCATAATGAAAGGATGCGGGGCATAGCTTTGTAAGATGAAGCTCCATAAAAAATAGAATCTTAATGAGACACTCTTATCATATGACTGGTATAATCGAGTAGTTTTAGCACACAGTTCATGCTCGTTAAAAAATAAACGCAAGATTCGAGCAGTTTTAGCACACAGTTCATGCTCGTTAAAAAATAAACGCAAGATCCGAGCAGTTTTAGCGCATAGTTCATGCTTGTTAAAAAATAAACATAAGATGGAGCAAGTGTTTCAATCCGCGTTTAAGCTCGTTAAAAAATGAACTACCCGGTAAATAACCACAGCGAATGTAATATCATCAGCCATTAAAGCCTTGGTCGTGTTTGCACCGTCACCTCCACTTTTCCATTGGCCGATCGTTCACCTCCATATGTTTGTTTACCCATTTTGAGGAACAGCTGCGAAGAGTGATTTCACCTAGCCATCCTTATGACACTGCCGTGATTGGAAAATTCCAACCTGTACCTGGAATCAGCTGCTAACCCTGTTTATCACTCGTTCCTCAAAAGACGAGTCTTCTTTAAGCTCTTTTCATCTGACTCGTAAAATATGAAAAGATTGTCGAGTTTTGGCCTTCCAGCTCATTAAAGTGACCGGAAGAGCTATCCCTCCTCTAGATTTTAATCTTTTTGGACCTGAGGGATTATTGCACAAAAAGATCGAGCGCTTGTTTTATTCGGCTCGTTAAAACTATCGAAAACTCATCCCTTCTGTATTGTTTTATACTTTTTCGGACCTAAGGGATTAGATGATGAAAAAGGACTTTTGGAGTTAACTTTATGTACCTTTTTAGACTCTCTAAAAATGAAAAGGACCGAATTATCCTTGTCGTTAGACTCGTTAAAATCATTAAATAGTGACAAACTTGTCTTTAGACGAGAATGAGTTTCACTATCGCTAGGCTCGTTAAAACATAGCAATGGGCTTGCCCGAAGGGCAGGTTATAGAACAAGCATATGTTATCCTCCTCAAGCTTGACAAAAATAAAGAGGTACTGGTCAGCAATGACTGGGGAAAAATTGGGAGAAACTCAAGAAAACTTTGATGGTAGCAAGTCGCTCTTGAACATGACACTTTTCCTCCGTACCACAATCGGGTTGGGTTGTTTCATTCACCAGTCACATCCATGGTCTCGCCATACCATCCATATTTGGGGTAATGCTACCAATCCATCGCATCAGTGTTGCCATATGTTCAAGAGAAGTCGTTCAGAAAAGTCAACCGTGTCCCATCCACTGCCATACATTATCCTTCATCCTTTCATGACCGCCACCCTGAATCATATGTCACAGATCGTTTTCACCTCCATCAAAATCATTAGCTCTGTTCCGTGTCACTAATGTGGGATTCATTAAGGCCCTCCTTTGACGGATCGCTTCTTGTCGACATCAGCTCATTATCCAAGAAGTTGATCTAGGAACAACCCCTTTAGTACTTTGAAGCTTGCATGCCTCAATGGCAAGTTTCTCACTTCCGGCGACAGGTATACATCAATGACCTTTGACCGAAAGATTTTGCGTGGTGTTCGACGCCAAGTCCTTTATTCACACCACGTGAATTGTACTGCAGTACCTTGAGGGTCATTATCATTATCGGTGATTCCTCTCGCGCTTGTTAACGGTTTACATCATTGACCGGTAATCAAGCGATGTCTTTCCATGTTCGACTTCATAACATTTCTCACATGGATCGACTTGTACTTAGAGTGAAGATCGAACGAGTTTGAAGACCCCGGATCTAGTTTCATCCATCCGGGCTGCGAGATATATTCAGGAAAGATAAAGACATTGACATGTACATCATTGCAGCAGATAATCATCCTACTCAAAGGATGATAATTTCATCAAAATTATCAGTCTACCATCAGACGATTGTCTGTTCTATGTACAGAAAAATGAATTTATAAAGCTGAGCATGGGAATGCCCGCCTCAACAAGATCATGAAAGCAGTTTGAAAAATAATGTATTGTATTGTATCTTATTACAGGTCTCCTCCCAGCATTGGATGAACTTCGGATCCCCCTGATAAAGCATTTCACCCGATAAACGGCCTCATACTTTAGGGGGCAACTGTTATAGACATTTTTGTGCCTTACAGCATTGAGCATGAAATGTCCATAATCTAAGGGATCCAAAGCCCTAAACATGTTGTTCCTACCCCTAGAAGAACAAGGCTAACAAACCACAGCAATTCACAGAAGTTCTCCACCAGAAACTGCTCAAAAACAAGTCAATTCAGGATCATTTCAGTGGCTCCACTAGCTGTTTGCGCTGAATGTCAAAGCCAACACTGGCTACCTGCGCTGAATGTCAAAGGCAGCACTGGCTACCTGCGCTGAGCGAGAGTGGACATGTGGCAAGTTCATTTCTCAAGGTGTCAAAACCCAGGAAGCTTCCAAAATGACACTTGCCTCAGGGAATTCGACTGGTGATGAGTAAGAGGTTCCAAATCTCCAAGTGGAAGAAAGAACCTCCAAGTGGAATCAAGAACTGACAGAGGGAGAGGACACTAGTCAGATCTCAAGCTGACTCATTCTCTCTCCAAACATCTATATATGGATCTCTCCTCCATGAGATCTAGAGGCTCGAATTTTGTTATTGCAAAGAATTGTTGTTGGTTTGAGATTGGAATCATTGGTTGCTTAATGCTTTGAAGGGGGTGAAGATAGGAATTCCATTTGCTGGGAAGGAGATGCTGGATTAGAGCCCTCTGGGTTGTATCTCTTCCTGAACCTTGTTATTCATCAATAAAGCTATCTTGGTTTCTCCTATATACTGATGTATTTTTTATGTATGATTGCATTAGTATGTTTAGTTTATTTCTAATCCTGAACTAGTTATGAATATGAATCCATGTCTTGTGTAGTGTTCTCTTCTTGTGATCTTGCAGAAACCTCTTGAAGCTGGGCGAGCGAGAAGGCAAGTAGCTGGGAACTCTCCAAGAGAAGAGAAACCGGATCGAGGGACAAACGGAAGACACCGGTTAGTCCATCCATCTCTCTTCATTCTTAATTCATAAAGGAAGAATACTAGAATAGCTGTCTCTTCTTGTTGCTAAGGCACTGTCACACCTTAGGTGGATAGGATCGTCCTGCATAGGCATTTTTCCACACAACAAATTGGCGACTCCGCTGGGGAGATTTGTTTAGTCATTTTATTTGTGTTTCTATCATTGTTTGTTTCATAGACTTGACAGCAACAATCGAACTGCATCTGCTATTCCCAGATGCAAAGTAGACAGTTGCTGCTTTGATCCAATCACTGGACTTGTCTATGATCTGAACAATGGACTCACAAATGATTTGATGATCCTTTGTGATAGATCTTAGTACTCCCTTAAAGCATCCCTTTGATTGCACCTTGCTTGTTGCTTTGATTTGGCCTGAAACAGTAGATTAAATAGCAATCTGTGACCCAGAACCCAGTGAGAAACGAGAGTTTCTCCTTCAGCGCGACAGCTGTGAAGAGGTTCTGCATTTCAACGCAGGTCCCGTGAAGGCTACCTGTGCTGAATGTCAAAACCCCTGTGTTGAGGTTGCGCTGAACCAGTTTGGCCTTGTGCAGCTGGGGTTCTCTGCTCTGTTTTGCCTTGTTTTGATCTCTGATTTTTGCAACCTGTAACCAGCATAGGTACCAGTCTGATAACTCTTTTTCTCTGCTTAGATTCCGCCTCCTTTTGTACAAAAAGACTGTGAGTGTTTTTATGTGTTTGTGGCATCATTTACAGTTTTCCTTTGCATGAGTGAAATAATCATCCTGTAGCCCTTGATTCAGATCTGTTGATTGTGATCTTAGGAGAGAGTTCATTGGCTGTTTGTAGCTGATTATACATTTACTTTTGCATTTGGTTTGAGTTTGTCTCTTTTAAGTGTCGAAACAAGTATTCATTTCGAAAATCGTTAAGTGTTGTAATCTCTTCTACCCTCTCTGATTTCGAAAAAGTAAACTTGTTTGTATTTGTCATTTAAAAGCAAATTCAAAGCTGTACAAAAAGCTTTCTTCGTAGGCATCAATACTAAGAAAGCGGAAAACAAACACCTGCATTGTGCATTTGCATCTTGATAGTTTGCATGTTTGATTTAGGAAAAGTGCATTAGAGTGTGTTGATTGCTCTTTGAGAAAAGTTAGTGTCTTTCTTTTCCCTTAGTAGCTAGGATTTTCAAAGTTGAAAAGATATAAAGCTTGCTTATCATCTTTAGACTGCATTTAGGAATTGTATCATACATCTCGTGGTGAACCTCAAAAGGCAAACTTCTAAAAAGATCAACCTAAAATAAATTGAATGAACTTAACAATGCTTTGCAACATAATGCACAACATAGACGTCTAGGCTAGAGACGTGTTCCGGCGTCGTAAAGCCTGGTGACTGTCGATCTCGTTGATGGTGGGTGATTCCTCCTGAGAGACGATAGCGTCAGTATGGATTGTGCTCCCACGTACCGTCGTGTATATATTGGGAGACCCCTATAGGCATAAAACCTTTATCCTTAGGAAACCGTGTCGGCCGCCCTACTGATCGCAATGCACTGAACACAGCATTCGGGAAGATCGACCGCCCGTACCCTAAAAAGTATTCTGCGGTTTTGCGAAAAGTTTGGCACACCCTCTGCCTAGAACTCCAGAGCAGTTCCTTTTGGCCTTTTTCAGACTCTATAACGGAAAAAGTCCATCCGAGCATTTGTCACTTCGGGCTCGTTAAAACATCGAAGGAGACTAGAGTCATCTTTAGCTTTTTCTCGACTCTTTAAAACTGAAAAAGCAAGTTGTGTCTAAGCGTCGTTAAAAATTTATTTTAAACGGAAAAATCACCCTTTATTCCTGCGTTGATCTTTAGGTTGAAAAAATGGAGCACACCAACCAAGGAATTTCCCTTGGTGGAAATCCTAGTCCCTTCTCCTCTTGGGGAGATGTTGGTGCGCCCCATATGGCCACATTGTCGCTTCCAGGACTGACAATTGGCCTGCCGGTCTGGCTCTTTTCAACCAATGTCGTTCAGAACACCACTATTCCTGAACAGTCGAGTCAACAGTTAGACCAGACCAGAGTTGCCCATCAGCCTTCTACTTCATCTAATTCTTCCTCTCCTCCTTCCTCTTCGCTTGACGGAGCTGGTAAAACAAAAAAACCAAGTTCCTAAGAAGAGGAAGGAAAAGAAGAAGAAAGAGAAGAAGAAGAAGGAGCCAAAAGCGATTGGGGGCAAACAAGTGTCGTCTGACAAAAATCCACACACAACACTGACCAGGCCTAAATCGCCATGTGTCATATGCAAGGGAGACCACTTCCACAGAGATTGTCCCTGCATCCCTCGGATACTGAGGGACTGGTCTCCCCGTCTGCAAAATTCGGTAGCATCAACCTCTGATAGCCATGTTGACTGCTCACCGTCAACTAGTGAAAGTGAAGCCACAGGACAGAGAGGGAAAGCTAGATTTCCCTGCAAACTGTGTGAAGGCGACCATGCCATCCACCGTTGTCCCTTCTTAGACGAGGCTAAAAGAGTTTTGGAATATCGCCCGGTTTTACCAGTGCAACTTCCTCCTGGATATCAAAAACTCATGCCAAGTCCTTCACTAGTTGAGAACCCGGCTAGCCCACCCAGGTGGTCAGCCGAAGCACCTATCATTGAATATGAACCGTCTGAATCCATACCTAACGAAAGTCAAAAGGTTGAGGCAGCAGTTGACCCGGTTTTGCCTTCAGAGGCTCTATCTTCGAATGATACCATCACAGAGGAGAATAAAGACGACACCGTCCAAATTCTCTTCATCAACACTGACTCTAACGAACACGGGGGCAATGCACCCATTCCTTTATCGCAGGAAGGAAGTTCGTCAGAGCGATATCCGGCCGTCTATTCGGTCCCACCACCAAGCAACCTAGTTGTCTCGTTCGACTGGAACCAACTAGGCAGACCCCGGTTGCCAGCAAGCATACCATTCAGAATTATCGTTCAAATATACATAATGGTAATGGCTAGCACTATCATTGATGAGGGGGCATCTGTGAGTATCCTTTCCTCTATTGCTTGGAAAGCGCTTGGTTCGCCAGCGCTTTTGCTTGAAATGAGAAATCTATCAGGCTTTGATAAAGGAACCAGTCGACCTTTAGGGATCCTCCCCAATGTGCCCATAACATTGAAAGGGAAGACCGTTCAAATGAATGTGATGGTCGTTCAAGGACCCTTGGATTATAACCTACTCCTTGGACGAGACTATATATATTGCATGGGAGCCCTCGTCTCCTCACTCTTTAGAGTAATGTGTTTTCCGCACGAAGGAAGAGTGGTCAAGCTCGTGGACCAACTTTCATTTCCCAGATCACGCATCGCAAATAGTCATATACCATCCCTAAATGGTCTCTTCACGCAAGAAGTGTCTCAACCCATGGTCCGTCCTCTTGATGAGCGCGAGTAATCCGGGAGGATATGACTGGAACCCAGGGGGCATGCGTCCTGGTCTGCTTCGGCAGGAAAACTTTGGGTATAGGGTAGGTTTCCGCGGGAGAATATGACTAGTCTGTACCCCGCCCATGCTGGAAGAGGGTTATTCTAGAATAAGATTCTTTTGTCAAAGTTATGTGAGTTGACAGACGGAGTCTCTCACCTTTGTCTATTTCGGTAGATATCGCCGAAGAAGTGTTTTGTTTGAAAGATTAACGAGACAATCTTTGGGTAACCTGAAAGAGGTAGGCCTCTCTCGGTAAAACAATTGTTTTGCCGGACTAAAGTAGGGGTAACTTTGAAACTCTATCTTATACCTGGGGGCATGCAAACCTTTTGGAGTGCAAGCAAGGGGCGGCTATTTATTTTTTAAAATTTTTAGGACCTCTAACCCTTTAAACTCGTAGGATTAGTCGTTTCCGAACTTGCATAATGAAAGGATGCGGGGCATAGCTTTGTAAGATGAAGCTCCATAAAAAATAGAATCTTAATGAGACACTCTTATCATATGACTGGTATAATCGAGTAGTTTTAGCACACAGTTCATGCTCGTTAAAAAATAAACGCAAGATTCGAGCAGTTTTAGCACACAGTTCATGCTCGTTAAAAAATAAACGCAAGATCCGAGCAGTTTTAGCGCATAGTTCATGCTTGTTAAAAAATAAAAATAAGATCGAGCAAGTGTTTCAATCCGCGTTTAAGCTCGTTAAAAAATGAACTACCCGGTAAATAACCACAATGAATGTAATATCATCAGCCATTAAAGCCTTGGTCGTGTTTGCACCGTCACCTCCACTTTTCCATTGGCCGATCGTTCACCTCCATATGTTTGTTTACCCATTTTGAGGAACAGCTGCGAAGAGTGATTTCACCTAGCCATCCTTATGACACTGTCGTGATTGGAAAATTCCAACCTGTACCTGGAATCAGCTGCTAACCCTGTTTATCACTCATTCCTCAAAAGACGAGTCTTCTTTAAGCTCTTTTCATCTAACTTGTAAAATATGAAAAGATTGCCGAGTTTTGGCCTTCCAGCTCGTTAAAGCGACCAGAAGAGTTATCCATCCTCTAGATTTTAATCTTTTTGGACCTGAGGGATTATTGCACAAAAATATTGAGCGCTTGTTTTATTCGGCTCGTTAAAACTATCGAAAACTCATCCCTTCTGTATTGTTTTATACTTTTTCGGACCTAAGGGATTAGATGACGAAAAAGGACTTTTGGAGTTAACTTTATGTACCTTTTCAGACTCTCTAAAAATGAAAAGGACCGATTTATCCTTGTCGTTAGACTCGTTAAAATCATTAAATAGCGACAAACTTGTCTTTAGACGAGAACGAGTTTCACTATTGCTAGGCTCGTTAAAACATAGCGATGGGCTTGCCCGAAGGGGAGTGTAAACAGTTAAAAGAAACACTCACAAAAGATAAATAAAGTGAAAGAAACACATGCTAAAGTGAAGAAAAATCAAAAGTGACACTTGTAAAAGAGAAAGAAAGAAAAAATAACAATCACGAAAGTGAAAGTGACAACTATGAAAGGAAAATAGCACAAAAGCGATAGTTGAGAAAACTCATTGGGATGATAGTGCATTCATAACTAAGAGTGAGGGAGACTGCCAACTAAAATTTCACATTGACTTTCAACATGGATTGCGCACTATCCTTGTTAACTACACAGGCACTGTCACAAGGGATTGTGCTATGTCTGAGAGTTGTGCAATGTCTGTCATTAAGTACCGCACAATCACTATTACTAGTAACTACGCATGCTCTATTCCCAAAAGTTGTGCCAAATGTCCTCAAGGACTGCGCAATACTTGTCTACAGAGGTAAACATTGATTATTGATCTTGCAAGAAAGAGATGTGCTTAGGAATGCATTGAAATCTAAATAATTGAATTCAATAATTAAAATCTCATAAGAAGGCTTAAAACATAAACCAATCATGAAATGAATATGATTAACTTGGAATGACATATCATAAGATCACAAGGAGGCCCCAAAATTCAATCGAAGGAAAATATTTGGAGGGTGTTTGTGTCAGTGACAACATGTCTTGACATACTTCCTCTGACTTAACTAAAGTTTTGTTTTTGCTTAATCTCTTTTAATTTCCATGCCCAATATAAAATTTGTAGCACTAATATCCTTCAAATCAATTTAGAGGACAACTAAGTTTTCACTAGATATATTATTTCCTTGTCATTTGTAATTAGAAACATATCATCCACACATAAAACCAAAGAAATAACATGATCACCAACTAATTTGAAATACACGCAATGATCCACTTTACTTCTTATGAAGCCAACTCCTAGTATATAATTATCAAATTTTTGATACCACATCCTTGGTGATTGCTTTAACCCATATAGGGAATTTTTTAGCTTGCATATCAACTCTTTATTTCCTTTCACAACAAATCCTTCCAGTTGCTTCATGTAGATTTCTTCTTCCATATCTCCATGTAGGAATGTGGTCTTCATGTCCATCTATTCTACTTTGGGATCAAAAGCAACAATAACATATAAAACAAATCTAATATAATTTAACTTGGAAACAAGAGAAAAAATATCACCAAAGTCAATTCCCTATACCTCGGAATAACCCTTTGCTACTAATTGAGATTGTAGTTCCCCACTTTTCCTTCTACATTCAACTTCCTCTTAAGCACTCATATGGTGCCAATGGGAATTCTTCCAACCAAAAACTCCACTAGATCCCAAGCCTCATTCTTTTCCAAGGCTTCCACCTCTTCCACTATGGCCCTTTTCTAGGGATTTCCCTCCTCTAAATCCATTGCCTCCCTATAATTTATAGGATCATCATCAACAATAAACAAAGAAAAATTTGAATGGAAATCAGGTGGAGTATAACTTTCTAGTTTCCTTCTTTCTAGAATTGATATCCTTAATGATGAAGCATGTGGTTCTTTGGTTTTATGTTCTTCTATAGAGTCTAATTCGTCATTCATCAATCCAAATTCTATATTTTTTGGTTCTTTCTACCTTGGTAGGACTTCCTGTTTGACAACATCTTTGACATCTCTAAATACCACATCTTGACTATACAATACCTTCTTATTTTTTGGGTTCCAAAGCTTATAATCTTTTAAACAATATTTATATCCAATAAAGATACACTTTTTAGCTTTCTTAGCTATATTAATCCTATTCTCCTTTGCAAAATATGCATAGACAACACCACCCTGATATTTTTCAAAAAAGGTTTTTTACTAGTCCATGGCTCATCTGGATTCTTATCATCCAACAATGATGAGGGTAATCTATTTACTAAGTAACACATAGTATCCACTACATCTATGAATTATTCCTCTCCTAAATCAACATCATTGAGCATGCTCCTTTCTTTCTCCATCAATGTCTTGTTCATCCTTTCTGGAACACCAATTTTTTGAGGTGTGTATGGAGTATTTTTATACCTTGCTATACCACGTTTTTAATAGAATTATTCAAATTCATTCCCACATAATACTCCACAATTAGTTTTCGTCAACATATTAATTTTCTTCTCTCTCTAATTTTCCAAAAGAGCCTTAAAATTTTTCAATTTTTCAAAGATTTCATATTTATTCCTAAGGAATAAACCATGTATTCCTTAAGAATTCATCTATAAATGAGACATATTACACATTTTTTGTTAGAAGAGTTTTCGGCAAAAGTCACATCATAATTTATTTTTCGACGCGTTTCGAACCAACAAGTGTGGTTCATCGTCGAGACAAGTTGAAGTACTAGACCATGGCTGCAGGATAAATATAGAGAGAAGATCATCCAACGACTATATTTGACCAAGAACGGCTACATTTGACTAGGAAATGACTACATTAGACTAGGTAACCGGATGGGACCAAGGGAAATATAATTAGTTATTTAATTAATTAGTTTGTTTTATTATATTAATTTCTTTTTTATTAAATGTAATGTTTTTTAAATTTTTTTTAACAATTAAGTTGAGAGTAAACTAAGTACTAACTAATAAACTTTTCTTATTTAAATTTTCAATAAAAATTGAAAAAAATTATATTAATATTATTGTATGAAATAATAAGAAGAAAAAAGAAATGAGTAATGACCTAATTAGTTAGTTAATTATTTGACTTAATTCTTAGTTATATAGCAATTGTTTATTAGGGTATAAATAAAAGTCAAAGAAGAATTATGGAAAAATAATTAATATCAATCAGTTAGTTAAATCGATTTATAATTTTATTTATTTTACTTAACTAAGTACTAACTAATAAACATTTTCTTATCTAAATTTTCAAAAAAAAAATTGGAAATAGATTTACATTAATATTATTAAATGAACTAATAAGAAGAAGTAATAATTTTGTAATAACCTAATTATTTAGTTAGTTAATTGACTTAATTCTTAGTTTAGTAAAATTTAACTATATTAGTTATGTAGCAATTTTTATTTTATTTATTTCTATTTTTTTAGGATATAAATAAAAGTCAAAAAAATAATTATTTTCAATTAGTTAGTTAAATCGATTTATAATTTTATTTATTTTACTCAAGGTATAACATGTTTAATAGGTTTATCTTATTATAATCTTATTTATCTATGATTAGGACAAAAAGATTATTATTATATTATGTTAAAAATAATTTTTAGAACCCAAAAAAACAACTAATTCTTAATTTTAAGTTAGAAAATTTAAGATTAAAATGAATAAATAAATTACAGAATAAAAATCAAAGAGAAGAAATGGAAAAACCAACCAGAGGATGAGGGGGAAAGGACCAGAGATAATCATAATAAAAGGACAACACGAGGGGTGGGGATAGGGGGTGGAAAGGGGGTGGCTAGGATGAAAGGGCAGGGATCCAACAGCTACTAATTTTCCAGTCATCATCCCTATTGAGATTTCTCGGCCTTTTTTCGATTTCTATGGCTTCCCTAAATTTCTGGTGATGAAAAGGCGCAATCTTGGCAATAACACGGGCTTCCTCAATACATATGTGATGCTTCGTCTTTTCTGCGTGTTCTGTTAGGGCAAAAGACCGAGTTCTCCCATGTCTTATGTCGGCTGAGTGCTCATGAATCCTTTGATTAATAGAGCGACCAATCTCACCAACATAGGGGTCCCACAAGAACATGGAATAACATAGACACCTTTCATGTCTTTGGGGTCAACAGGGTCTATTACTGATCTAAGGGAGCTACGGATGGTGTTAAGGGGTCTAAAGTTTGAGGGAACATTATGCTTCCTAAGAATTCTTGCAATCTTATCAGTGGCCCCCTAGACGAAAGGGAGATGAACCCCTGAGACTCGATCCTTGGGGTCTTTTTTTACCACGATTTTTTGTCAGCTTTAAGGAAATCTTTCCGGCCTTGTTGCCTACTATAACCATTACTAACAAAAATGTTAAGGATATGGGCCTTCTCTTTATAAATGTTCTTATTATCATATATTCTCAATGCACGAGTAACTAGTGTGTTGAGAACACCCAACTTTTGAGCAGGCAAATGATGGGAGTTGGCATGAAGATACTGCTAAGTATGGGTTTCCTTCCGAAATACTTCATGGGAGAAAGAACCATCACTATTCTTCGAGATGAGAACATCAAGTAACGGCAGACACCCATCAACTTCCTGCTCCATAGTGAGTTTTATGGAGGATTCATCTCCTTTATCCAGGGGACCATTAATAAGATTGCAAGAATTCTTAGGAAGCATAAACTTCCCTCAACCTTTCGACCCCTTAACACCATTCGTAGCTCCCTTAGATCAAGAAAAGACCCCGTTGACCCCAAAGACATGAAAGGTATCTATGTTATTCCATGTTCTTGTGGGACCCCCTACGTTGGTGAGACTAGTTGCTCTATTAAACAGAGGATTCATGAGCACTCAATCAACATAAGACATGGGAGGACCCAGTCTTCTGCCCTGGCAGAACACGCGAAAAAGACAAAGCATCACATATATATTTAGGAAGCCCATGTTATTGCCAAGATTGCACCTTTTCATCACCGGAAATTTAGGGAAGCCATAGAAATCGAAAAAAGGCCAAGCAATCTCAATAGGGATTACGGCTGGAAAATTAGCAGTTGTTGGATCCCTACCCTTTCATCCTAGCCACCCCCCACCCCCGCCCCTCGTGTTGTCCTTTTATTATGATTATCTCTGGTCCTTTCCCCCTCATCCTTTGGTTGGTTTTTCCATTTCTTCTCTTTGATTTTTATTCTGTAATTTATTTATTCATTTTAATCTTAAATTTTCTAACTTAAAATGAAGAATTAGTTGTTTTTTGGGTTCTAAAAAATATTTTTAACATAATATAATAATAATCTTTTTGTCCTAATCATAGATAAATAATATTTTAATAAGATAAACCTATTAAACATGTTATACCTTGAGTAAAATAAATAAAATTATAAATCGATTTAACTAACTAATTGAAAATAATTATTTTTTCCATAATTCTTTTTTTGACTTTTATTTATATCCTAAAAAAAATTGCTACATAACTAATATAGTTAAATTTTACTAAACTAAGAATTAAGTCAAATAACTAACTAACTAATTAGGTTATTACTCAATTATTATTTCTTCTTATTATTTCATAGAATAATATTAATATAAATCTTTTTCTAAAAATATTTTTGAAAATTTAAATAAGAAAATGTTTATTAGTTAGTACTTAGTTGAGTAAAATAAATAAAATTATAAATCGATTTAACTAACTAATTGATAATAATTATTTTTCCATAATTCTTCTTTAACTTTTATTTATATCCTAACAAAAAAGTGCTACATAACTAAGAATTAAGTCAAATAACTAACTAACTAATTAGGTCATTACTCATTTATTTTTTCTTCTTATTATTTCATACAATAATATTAATATAAGTCTTTTTCAAAAAAAAAATTGAAAAAATTTAAATAAGAAAAGTTTATTAGTTAGTACTTAGTTTACTCTCAACTTAATTGTAAAAAAAAAAAAAAAACCTTTAGTCAAAAAGAAATTAATATAATAAAACAAACTAATTAATTAAATAACTAATTATAATTCCCTTGGTCCCGTCCGGTTACCCAGTATAATGTAACCATTTCTTGGTCAAATGTAGCCATTCCTGGTCAAATATAGTCATTGGATGATCTTCTCTCTATATTTATCTTGCAGCCATGGTCTAGTTCTTCAACTTGTCCTGACGATGAACCACACTTGTTGGTTCGAAATGCATCGACAAATGAATTATGATGTGATTTTCGCCGAAAACTCTTCTCAAAAACTTGATATGGATCACAAAAGCCTAAATTCAACATATTACACATATTTACCTAGTGATGGAACTAACACAAGGCCAAACACATCATTGTAAACTAGTTGTAATATTCCCTTTGACCTAATAGAATTAGAGGAGGATCTTACTTTATTTTTCTTCTGATGTAATTAATGTTTACAAAAATAAAAATCCAAAGAGAAAATAGACATACCTTCTACCATTACATTACCATGTAATACTTGAAGGCCCTTATCTCCAATATTTCCTAGTCTTTGATATCACAACATGCTCTTTTCTCTCGAGATTGTAGGAGTTTTTCCTTCTTTTGATCAACTCTCAGGAAAAATGAAATTGTTGCACCTATCACTAACATTTTTTCCTAGCATCTTATACAGAATCCCAATTCGAACTCCTCTCTACAAAACCATTTATCCTTAAATCATTCTATAGGTATCATTTTCAAATATCTTTTTTTATACCTACATTGCTCAATTTGCTTACAGAAATCAAATTTATAGCTAATCCTGGGATGTGTAGAACACCAAGTAGCGATCTAATCCTTCCACCCAAGAACTTTAAATTGAATTTTCCTTATCTTATGATTAATGATATCGAGTTATATCCTAAGAAAACATCACCACCATCGTATCTTTCATACTTGCAAGACCAATCCCTATAAGGAGTCATATGAATGGATGCACTTGAGTCAACAACCCATGCCTCATGATCTGCATATGTACTTTTGAATCCAAGTATACATCCCCTATTTCATTTGAGGAGGTTTTTCCTTTTTCAAATGAATCATATTCAGATGTCTTCCCTTTCTCAGCAATTTTGGATTTACAATCTTTCTTATAATGCTTTTTTTTCACATCTCCAACATACATTTACAAACTTTCCTAGATATTTAGAACTTCCTCTAAATTCAGATCTCTCACTTGAAAACTTATTTGTATTTATATGCCAGGAGAATCCTCTTACAGATAACACATATCCACTTTGTATTTACATGTTTCATGTTTTCCATCTTATCTCTTCCAATAATACGGATGAGACTATTTCATTGAAGTTTAAAGTACTTACATTACTACTTATGGCAACAAAATACTATCTTGAGATTCTAGCAGAGAAGATAAACCGATGTAATTACCCTCATTTAAAATATATTATTAACAAATAATAGATATCTTACCACAATATTGGAGTTCATATGCTCTATCATCGAGTCTCCATCCTTCATCCTCATATTATATATATATATATATATATATATATATATATATATATATATATAGATATAGATATATATATTTGTAGGAACAATGTGTTCACTAGAGACTTTAACTGTTACAAAGCCCCTAAATTGTTCCACAAATCCTTTCTTGTAGCTTCCCCTGAAACATTTAGTATTATTAAATCTTAAATACGCAATCATAGTGTGCTATTTTCTTTTCAAAACAACTTGCTCCAATATATTTTTGACATCCTCATTTGTGCAAAACCCGCATCCATAGTGATCCACTGATCTTTGTCCATCAAGAAATATTCCATTTTGCACTTCCATAGCTAAAAATGTTTCCTGTTGAATTTCTTGATCTCTATCTTTGAACTACTCATCATTGGTTTTCACCATAATAGTCACTTTTAAAGATCTCTTATTATAAAAGGGTCTACCATGGTGTTGTAGCAGCTGCAACACCCTCCAAAATTTTGGCATGAATCCAATTTCAGAGCCTTCCTTTGTTTTTTCCTTGATGTTTGCAAACACTCGGGCTCATTCCATGAGCTCTTGTCGAGTCTTTGCACCCTTCTTGCTTGACTGTTCACCGGACATCTTTTAGCATGTTGGTCACAATGTCATGCTTGCGGTCATGTTCTGGCTATGTTGAAGGTTTGTCTTCATGTGTATAAGTTGTGTTTGCAATGTAAGCATATGTCGCAATCACACACGAAGTTATATGCAATGTCGCGCAAGTATCGTCGAGGTCGTTCAATGATATATCACAAGTTTTGTGCTTGTCACCCGCACTCATTAGTTAGTCACATTGAGAATGTTGTCTTCTTGGTTCGAGGTGTCTTGTCGTATATTCATGTTGAGTGTGTTTTCGCAAGGTCATGCATGCACAAGTTCAATAGCTCACACACTTAGTCATTTTGCTGAAACTTTGTCGATCGGACCACCCTCCAACAGTCGGACCTCCACTCAGCTGCACTGTGTAGTCTCAACCCTCAATGATCATGTATTGTTCCCCAGAATTGTACAGATCTTGAGGTTGCCTCCCAGGCAGTCTGCACTACACAATCCTGGCATCAACCTGACTGATTGTCACCTAGAACAACACAGAAGTTTCTTAGCAAGCCATCTCAATTTGCACTTCTCTCAAGCAAACCTATCAAGCTTCTCGTTGGTCAACCAGAGAGTTTGACCAAGCAGTGACCCTAAGCTTCACTCCTCCAAAAAAGTGCACAAAAGCTTTTAGCATGCCCACCTTCGCTAACTCAATAAATTTCACAGACATCAAGGAAAGAACATGTTGCCTGTCACTACATTGTCCTTGAAATTTGTGCAGTTCTGTCAGTTAGTCACCCTATCAGTCGGCCTGTTGCTCATCCTGGAAACTGTGCAGTTGTCATGCGCTTCCCAAGACCTCGCTCAACCCAGAGACTATGCAAAGACATCCTACAGGCAAGCCTCCCATTTCTGCATAATTTTAGCTAGCCAACTGCCACATCCCGTTGACAACCTCCTCGAAGAATCTACCCAATTTTTACTGCAAATATACTCCCTGGTGCCTGCACTACCTCCATAGAAAATTTGTGCAGATCTTCCCTTCAGCCGAGCCAGATCCTGCAGATACTCACTGCTGATTTGGACTACCCAACTCAGCCTCCCAGTGACCTCTACACAATTTTCCTTAACAGTGCCCGGAGCCCGCATCCTGGCCTGAAATGTGCTCTGCGCAGTTTAAGAGCCTTATCCTATCTCTCGATCACCTACACCTGAAAACGAAAGATGATGCATCATGGTAGACTAGGATATTTATGAATTTCATGATGTCTCATCATGAGTGATTGCAGATACAGGTACATGGATGATACATGGCACGACGACAAAGAGGATGAACAAGGAGTGCATACTAGGAGACTTGTTCGTGAACATATGAACACATGAAGCATGCCAAGTACAAGTGAAGGAGATACATGCACACACAATATCAAGCAAACACTAAGACCATCGAAGACTCTGCACACCTTGATTTGCGAAGGTGAATCCATGATACACTAAGAGAACATTCATCACTCAGTAGCACAACAGCTCAACATGGACACCACCACCAACATGAACATATCATCACTGTCATGTTGAGTCATGCCACGAGTCATCTCAGCTACATCACTATTGTGGGCCATATTGTTGTAATCAATGCAATGTAACGTGGAAGTCCAAGAGACCCACATGTAAATTTGAAGAGTCATGTAAAGTTGAAGAGTCATGTATGTCAAACAGTCATGAGGGAAATCAAACAGTCACAAGGGTCAGTTTCACCGTTCGCTATATATACCCCTCATTTGTACATGCAAAAGGATTTTCACCTTGGCTCCTCCCACATAACCTTGAGACTTTGTAGCCATTTCTTTGAGGAGTGAGTAGTGGCTCCAACGTCCAGATATTGGGGTTAGTGATGTATGGTGTATCGATGTGTCTTGGAAATTTCTCTTAATTCAAAAGCTTGATAACAGGCCAGCACGTTTTCACACATGTATTTTATTCGTTTCTAAGACTATTCTTTGGACACTTGTAATGCATGTTGCTTTAACTTGTATTAATATAGTTGAACTATTTCGGTTGTTCTAGTACATATGCTTTCAAAAATGTGTTGTATCAATTGTTAATGTTGTCCCTTTGTGGACTACTCCATCGGACACTCGACAGAACCATTCTCGTAAACTTGTTATAATGATCGTCACACTCATGTGGACTATTCCATTGGGTGTTGTATGTGCTATTTGTTCGCCATGTGTTTGTGATTTCCACATCCATGTGGACTACTCCACCAGAATCTACGCATGTCATGCTATGTTGTGTGTCTCTAACAGAGTTGGGACTATTACCTTTCAACCTAAGACTCACTTTCACCCTCTCCCTCTGCAGTGAAATAACCTTGACACAAGTAACACTAAGCACTCACCAGGCACGCAAACCTCACTGTTTGAAGACAAATCAGACCACTCTTATGTGTTGACAAGCAAGAGCTAAGGAAAATCTTTAAGATAATGTAAATCAGGACAGCATACCGGATGGGACTCCTACACAAAACAGTGTGAGGTTTAGTTGGGACTTCATACCAGGGAGATCCCCTGAATATTGGCGAGTCCAGCATGGTCAACATTTCTGGCGCTAGAAGGAGGGTTTCCAATTGTTTTTGGTTGAATGTTCTCTCACCCCACTCATCAATCATATGGTCAATGTAGTAACTTGCACTCCCTCTCACCTACGCGCAACTCTAAAATTGGTTACTCCTCACCTCCCAGACATGAACATGAAATTTTGTATTAGCACCTCTGCTTTGTCCGTCCCATCACTCGTTAGTTCGCAAAACCAGTCGAATTGATCCCAGGAATACAAGATCTTCCATACACATCAAGGAATCCATAGACCACTCCCACAGGAGTTGTTGTATCATCATTGGAAGAAGCAGTTCTTTCCACACTCTAAGCTCTGGTAGAATTTTTTGAGAACGGAGAGGAATCTCCAGTCTTCCAACAGGGAGAATAGGACACCCTCATGATCTTGGGCTCAAACTCCAGTATAGGAGGTAGAGGGGAAGGCAGTGGAGGAGGTGCAGGAAGAAACGAACCAACAGTCTAAGAGCTGGAACCGTGAGATTCTGAAGAAGAGGAGGAGGACAAAGAAGAATAAGACATGGTTGACCAAAACTTGGAATGGATAACTTAGGGACCATTGGCTCTCTCGGGTACTTGGCATAGGATGCTAAATCATTCGAAGAGAATGCTCACAAAGTATGACCCTGACAGAATAGTGGAGGCATAGGATCACTTGGACAACTTCTACCTACATCTGAAAATACTCGAGGTACGGTACGACAATGTTGCATGTAGATTTTTTATGTGTACATTGGATGGTTACGCAACGGTATGGTATCATGGCCTTCCTATCAATTCCATCCATAACTGGGGTTTGTTAAAAAGTATTTTTTTGGAAAAATTTGTTGATGACAAGACCCCGACCATGTTGCTCAAAGAGTTGGGCAGTCTAAATATGGAGTCGAAAGAAAAGGTAAAAGATTTCAATCAGAGGTTTTTTTGCATATTGAACAAGTTTGCAGTAGACACGAAACCTCATGACACCATCACTATCAACTATTATGCGTCTATACTTCCAATCTATATTACACAGCTTGTCAAGCGAGCTATGAATGAAACGTTACAAGAGAATTTCGAAGAGGTGATCATTGTGGAGAAAGACCTACACGTGATTGGATTCATCAAGGATCGTGAACTAGCAAAGGGCTCTAGAGATGCGAGCAGGAATCCCCATGCTCCGGCGAGCAAGGGTAAAGACAAGGAAGAAAGTGACATTAAAACCCTTACTTGTCTTGTCAAGAACTTGAAAACGGAGGTGTCTGAGAAGAAGCAATGAACGATTGACACATCTGCGAGAATCCAGCCTCCTAGACAACAAAAAGAAAGCATTTCATTAGGAAGAAACCGCTTCCCGGCTAAAATTGCTCAGAGCTACAACTCAGTGTTCCAGAAGGAACTATGCGCAAATCATGATTTTTTTCTCATTCCATGAAGACATTCACCCGAGAGGAAATTGTTTGGAATGGAAACAAGTTGCGGACTTAGTATGTAACCATGCACTAAATGTAGTAAACAATGTGCAGTTTCAGTTGAGAGACGTAGATGATGATGAAGGTGTTGCATATGATGAGGCACCCAGCACTGAGCAGGTGATCAACATGTATCAGTGATTGCAAGAAGCACAAAAAAAAAACACCAAGAAGCAACCCCAAAATCAAAATGGTCGATACAATCTCAAAAGTCAAGGGAATCCCCCTACGATTGGGAAAATGCGAGAAAATATTTAACTGTTGAGGAAGGTCAATCCACCATCCCTCCAAAAGCAGAAAGCACAAAGGAAGCCCAGGAAGACAGTAACAAACAAGAGTACATCTATGAGTAGTAAACTACATAACACTGAGCCAGACAGTACAAACATAATTCCATACCCAGAAATTTTTGTGAGTCTACCCGCCCTTGATTACAACATTGTGGAAGATATGAAGAAAAATTGTGCAAACATCTCTTTGTTCAAGTTAGCTAAGATTCAGGGTCAGCGGGATATTCTACTACGTGCACTGGGGTAAACATCTGCATACAACATAACCTCTACTAGCAAGGGAGCAATCACATCTCCCGATTCACTCACAATTGTGCTCAACACACTCTGGATGGAAGAAGAAAACTATGTTTTCCCTCCATTCTTGCTTTCATTCGAAATATTTAACTACAATGTTCACAACTGTTTGGTTGATTCTAGCGCATCAGCCAACATCATGCCACTCTCCATTGCCAAACAGATTAATGCGCAAATGGAGAAAGACATCTACACAGATCATCCAACTTGATCGAACATGCATACCATCCATTGAACTTCAAGATGTGATCATTTGATTATCTCATGATTTATGAGTTCACCAGTGCATCAACATTGTCATTATGGACATAGCAGAAGCGTATGGCTTGTTGCTCAGCAGAGACTGGTCCAGCAAGCTGAATGGATATTTTTCTACATAATGGTCACACTTGTGGCTTCTGTACAAGTGCTAAATCAATTAGATCTGGGTGTTATTCGAGATATACCTGAGACACAATGTCACTCCCATCAATGGTGAGAACGAACCATTGTCTTCCATGGAACTCATGTTCGGCAACTGCCTCTTGGAAACAATGTTCGGGTGTTATCTCGTACAACCAGCTCCAACCCCACCAGACACGCAATTTTCCCAACTGATGGAAATGAAACTTGGAGAGTACATTGTAACACTAGTAGTAGTGGCAGTAGCATCAGTATCAATGGTACAAGCGCATCAAATGGTACCTGTACAGTTGAGTTGTGGACCATGTATTTCGATGTATCAAAGACACAAGATGGCTCTGGATTCGGGCGCGCCTTGATAGAACCGAAGCACATGAAGCATTTGATCTGAATCCGCTTGGAGTTCGAGTGCACGAACAACACTACTAAATACGAAGCACTCATATTGGGCTTGCACAAGGCCATTAGCCTCAAAGTTGTTGCGCTCAAAGTGGTAGGTGATTCAGAAATCATGGTACGAAAGGTACGTAACACCATACATTGTTTATCACCTCATCTCAAAAGTTACCAGGATGAGGTGCGATGACTAATCCCTAACTTCCAAGCATTCAATATCATTTTTGTGCCAAGAACATCTAATGTAGTTGCCAATGCCTTAGCAAACACAGCTTCTAGGATGTCACCACTTAGGGATAGATTTACTGTTGAAATTTTTTATAAGCCTCCTATCCCTAATAACATAACTAATCTACGTGTTTTTTACGATGATCAACAAACACTGCACTTCATGGCCAGCGCTGATATCTTCAAGGATGCAGCGATTGATGAAGATGAACATGATCAGTTTCTGCAAGCTGAAACTGATGACAAGAAATGCAACCTCATCCCCAAGAGTGTGGTATCTCTTAAAAAACTCTACGACTTGTAGAATTTCTTTCAGAGGCAAAGGAAAAGAAAAAACCATAGTTCCACCATGGTGCACGAATAGATAAACGTGGGAACAAAACAAGATCTGAAGTTCGTCAATCTCGGTACATGTTGCACACAGTTGGAGCGGAAACCCTTTGTCCGCTTGTTCAAATAGTATCAGGATGTTTCACGTGGACATATGATGATATGAAAACATACGACACGCGAATAATCCAACACATGATTCCAATCAAAGGAGGGGTCAAGCCATTTCATCATAAGCTGAGGAAAGTACATCCATCACTTGAACCCCTCATGTAGAATGAGCTAACTAAGTTGTTGGATGCACGGATCATTTACAGGGTTCGTCATTCCACGTGGGTTTCTAACCTTGTTCCTGTACAAAAGAAGTCCAAGGAGATCCACTTGTGCGTTGATTTACAAAACTTGAACCGCACCTGGGACAAAGACAACTACATCATACCATCAATGGAGCATATTTTATAGACAGTATCTAGGGCATAAATGTTTTCCTTACTTGACGAATTTTAGGATATAACCAGGTTCTGGTGGAAGAACCTGATAGACAAAAAACTACCTTCCGTACCAAGTGGGGTACGTTCGCATATAGAAGAATTCCATTTCGGGTTATGAATGTACGCGCAACCTTTCAGCGCGCCATGGACATCACCTTTCATGGACTCATCAAATAGAGCATAGTGGTGTACCTTGATGATGTAACTATATTTTCCAGAAAATGGTCACGCCACATATGTCATCTGAAGAATATGTTCGAGCGATGCTAGAAATATGGGATTTCCTTGAATCCCAGAAAAAGCATATTTGCAATGTGTGAGGGGAACATTTGTTGGGCATGGAATCCCCCCAAGGCATGTTTTGGGGCTTAAAGCCCAATTTTTTACTGAATCTTGTTGTAAAATATCCACGAATTGCGGGCGCGGGGCGCGAAGGTATAATAGAGTCACAAGGTTATCCACCCTAGTTTTTGTAATGTAATTTCGGCTGGATAGACCTACCCATGGCCCACGGACCATGGGATTGTATAAATAAAGTGAGGCTCTAAGTGAAAAAGATAACTAATAGAAGAAAAGCATGAGAATTCTAAGTGATTGAGTCGAAGTGTAAAGTATGTCTGTGGGTCGTAGAGTAGGAGAAGGGTCTCTAGCTGAGTGCACAGAGACCTAGTAATCTGCAGTTGAGTGTGTGGACCACTACAGCTGAGTGCGCAGGGCGGGTCCTGTCTGTAACCATTGAAGAATCAATAAAGAGAAGTTTTGCTATAATTTTGTGTATCTTTTCCTGGTTTAATGCATGATTGGATATAATTTGCAAGTATGTTTTTATTTACTGTGCGAACCTGTATGAATGTTTTGTATTGTTAAGTAAAACTTAAGACATTTAAGTAGGCGAAGATGCTTAATTAATACTAGAAGATAAATAAGGTCTCGGGAATTGGTGCAAAGCGCAGCACAACCCCTGGTTAGGGTTGCACGAAGGCAGGGTATCAGGCCTTGAGGAACAAAAGGTGCAAGAAGCCACTTGCATGCAGGAACAAACAAAGGACTAGTCGAGCCTCTCATACATCTCAAGGGTGCGGAACCTAGTTCTAGCACCCTCCCATACTACTTCAGGTGAGACCTCAGTCTGCACTCCGCAGACTGTTGCCGAAAGGGCTAGTGGTACAGGGATTTGTTTGGCTAATTAACTCCAAACCTGGGTCAAGCCAACAACCTCCTTGGGCAGATCATTGATGAGCACTAGTATTGCAGCAAGAATGTTGCAACTCCTCCGGCTACCAACCTTGCTTTATCAACCTGGGGTTCATACAAACTTGGAGGTGACATTGTTGTATACATAAGTAAATGCGACAGGTCTTCTCTTTGTCACTGCTAAGTTGGCGATATACCAGTAAATTTTTTCAAACCAGACTTCTATTTATTTAGAAGAAGCTTGATTACCAATGAGGAAAAGAGAAATCTACACTAAAAGAAATCTTGTCTAATGCAGTAAGGAAAAAGACTGAAATCAAATGCTTTAAACAAACCATTATTCTAATTAACTGCTAAGGATATTTTCTTCAAAACAATTCTAAGTTAACATGTATGCAATCCTACTATCCTAGGGATGCAAATTAAAACATCAAACATTCTACTGTTGTGCATGTAAATGAACAAAATAACTATGTTTTTTTGTGTTTTTATGTGTGAAAGTGTGAAATCTAACTTCTTTTGGTGATGTGGCAAGTGTCTTAGGGATGATGTTGAATGGTCAAAATGCTTGGGAAGAAAGTAGGGGTCCTTTTCTAGTTTCCTAGGGGCTTTTTCCACAATTTGGCCTCAAAACAGGCCACTACAGGTCAACCTACAGGATGTCCTGAATTCCTGCAGGATCCCTGTATTCCTACATGATACAACTGAGAGAAAAGGATGGATTTGTAAGGTGATGTAAGGCTTAGGAAAGGTGGTTGGTGGATGGAATGTGGCAAGGGAGTGCCTAGGACCACTGCAGAGTTCAACACCATAGTTGTGAGATGTTTGGATTTGCTCAACAAGCTTGAAGACGTATTCTTATGGAATAATGAATTTGGTGAGGGATTTAGTGAAAGAAAGTGATCATCATGGATGGATGAAGTTGGAATGAGGTTGGTGATCATGAAATATCTCTGTACTTCTGAAACTCTTGCACTACATCAATCATTTACATTTATCCATAAATCATGTAAACGAGAAGGATTTCAATTAACTAAGGAAAACATAATTTCATGAGCTAGCTACCTATTTCATGCATGGGAAAACTTGTAGAGTAATATGAAACCTTGATGAGATCTAATGTAATACTGAAGATAAAAGAAATTGAAATCAAATCCTATTCTTTCAAACTAATAAAATGCTAGCCTAAGTAACAAAAAACCCTAAATTCCATGAGAAATCAGAATTCTGTCTTTTTGGGGCTACATAGGGGTTCCTTCCTCAAACCATGATCCCTGAAGGGAGGAGTGAGGCAAAATCCACCTACTGACAGCTTTTTGATATTCCTTTATCTCTTCTAATATACTACTTAAGTAAGGCACAAATGGAAGTAAACTAATCAAATCCACAACTACTTGCAATGAAATAATGTTAAAGACAATTCAACCAGTAATCTATGAAATAAACTAAGCATACAAATACAAGAAGAGGAGCCTTTGATACTAGGGTTGGACCCTAACCGAAGAGATTCATCCCTCTAAGTCAACTCAGTGCTGGATCAAGGAAATTTTCATTCTCATTATTGTGGAGCTGTAACAAGGGTCTTTTTCACCTCTAGTTATCTCACATTACAAGTCAATCCGGGAGCGTTTTGTTATTGTAAAGGACATCTTAATTTGAGGCTATTTGTCAGGATAATGCTTCGTAGTATAGATCTAAAGAATACAAGAGTAAACGGATGCTAATGCTAAATTACTTTTGCATAAAGAAATCACACACGCAGCAACTTCGTCGGTCGAGGGTATGGAATTAGTAACCTATCCCCCTAGAAACTGATGAAGGAGTATGGATCATGATCTGGGAGCATTATAGCGTCTGCTGTATCTCACAACAGTCTTGAACCTCCTCTCATGCCACTTCAATAAAAGGAACAGCAATAAAACAGAATGAAACAGCAACTTCAGAAATGGAACAGCAATAAAAGGAACGGCAGTAAATGGAACGGCAGTAAAGAAACTAAGTCTCGCGAGGTCAACACTTCCAATCCTTGGCACACACTTACATACAAAAAGGAAAGCAATCATTTATACAGGTTTGCAGCTTAATCAAATGGAACAGCAAATTATTAAAGACAGGAAACGTCAATCATATATATATCAAATGGAACAGCAAATCATTAAAGACAGGAAACGTCAATCATATGTACACGATCTGCAATAGTCACCAACAATCCATTAACCCCAATCACCTGTAGCTGAAATATTCTACTTATGAATTCTGTAATTGATGCAAACAACTCAGATCAACAGTATGCGAAGAATCCTGAAAGTATGATATGAACTTGTTACAGAGATTTATAACAAGAAAGCTACAGATGAATAAATATGAAACAACATGCAACCATAACAGATTAGGAGAAGCAAACCACACAAAGCAGAATTGTAATGGTACAATCAGCCAGTGTCCGTTGGAGCCGGGCCCAAAGCTTCCAATGGCGCACTACCGTAAACTACTTCAGACGCACGGAGAAATTAACACCAAGATATTATATTAACGCATCAATGAGAGTACAAAACTAGGTCTCAGAGAGACTCAATAGTCTGAGTTCAACTGACAATAAAATTCATGACAGAAAGTTAAAGATACCCAAAAGTAAGTCTCTAGTTTCCAATGCTACCCTCCTTTTATACAATTAACGGCGGAGTTCATCGGTCGACAAAACGATTGATCGTAGCGATCCCTCAGGATCGAAGATCCTGAGGGATCCGCTAAATTGTTAACGCTTTCCTTTACTCAGCCTGTATTTCCGAACTGGCAGTCCTTCATCTCGTTCCGGACTGATCTTCCTTGATTTACTCGACCTGGTCTGAACCTTATTTAGAATTGGAGGGACAGCCGTTATCTTCTCATCAAATCCTCGTTTTGCATTGCGCCTTCCTGCTTTTACCTTTCCCTGCGTAGAGAAGACAACTGTTAGTGATTGGATCATTTTAGACTCGTTCTCGTTGCATTTTCCCTACTTTATAATAAAGAAAAGATTACAACTATTGCTTAAAACATCACTAAATTATTTATTAAAACATACCTTCCCAATGCTCTACAATTATCAAAACAGAAAATTACATCACAAGGTCTTCCACAAGTCTTGAACTCGAAAATGACTAGTGTTTTTACAGCAGAAATTTGAATCCTAATGAGGCTCTAGGCTTCCTTATTTATAAAACTAAAGTATCCAATGACTTCCTTAAATATAGGGAGGCTCGGCTCCCAAACTCGAGATAAATTGGCTCTTTAACTATCACTAGCTCAGCTGCCTTTTGATCTCCATGACTTGGCTACTTGTAACTCCGAGCTAGTGTGATTGATGGAGGAATATTCGAATGAGTGAGGAGTAAATGAGGAAGATCTATATCTTACAATCTCTCCTCCTTGTCTCATTCGAGTTTCAACCCTTATTTAGCCAAAATTTCCATGATTTTGTCTCAAAAACCTACAATCAATGCACATTAGTCCACTAGGCATAATATCTCACTTTGACTCATCTCATTAAGCAAAGTACAATCAAAACATGTAAGAAATTATGAGAAGAGTTTATTTGAATAAGCCAGGTGGTGTATTAAGGTCCATATAGTTACCCAATTATGAGGCTCATCATCACCCCCCTACTGAAATTGTTGCTCATCCTCTGAGAAACTCAATCTATATCCATGTATTTCATTGCTTTAGTGGCCTCCCTGACATCCCATGCTTTTGTTGTAGTTTCCTCTTCATGTGCATAGAATCATGTCTTCCTCTCTATCTCCTCCCACTACTTTCTTTTTTCCTCTTCCTTCCTTCCTTCCAACATTCCTAGGAGTAGTGGTGGACTAAGTCTCAAGCCAATCCAATTGACTTTGAGTCTTTGGAGAGATTGATTGTACATGGGTGTTCTGTTCAGTGCTTTTATCATTCTCTAAGGAGAATGGTACTCTCTGATTTTCAAGTTTTAGCACAAAGTGTTCCATATCCTTTGGAAAGCTTGCATGTTGTCATCTCCTAATAGACTGAACATGTCCTCAAAGTGTGTGATTGCCTTCTCTTGGGTAGAAAGGTACCTAGGTGCAAGTTGAGGGTCATTTGCAATAAAGTTATGGGTGTTGATGACAGCCATTGGATTTGATTGCTCAGCTCTTATCATGAGGAGTTTTGTTTCTTCCCTTTCCATTACTTTCTTCATTTATGTAGCCCTTCCTTCCTCATGGTTCATCCATGATGCAAAATCCATCAACTGTAAGTCCTCTAATTTTGAATTAGGGTCCCAAACATTCAGATCTGTCCAGGCCAAGTTATGTAGGTAGAACTTAGACATTTTATCCCTATCCTCCAAGGTGCTTTGATCATAGAGATCAATGAATTGTATATAATCCTGGAAGGGCATAGTGCCTCTCTGTGCTAGATTCTTGATTTGGAACTACAGCCATTGTTCCTTAAGATACAATGCATAGGATTTTGTTGGCATCCTGCACTTAGTTGCCTCTAAGGATAGATTGGCCATGGATGCCAATTGACTCTCTCTTTCTTGTAGTTGTCCCCTTAACCATGCATTCTCTGCCTCCAATTGAGCTTTCATCATTGCCTCTCTATCCCTCAAGCTGCTCAGTTCTCTGCCCATCTCCTTTACTTTCTCCTCCATGTGACCTATGTCCTCTACTCCTTTAGATTTAGCTATTTTCATCCACCTATGTGTTCTTGCCCTTTATTTCTCAAGCTCAAAGAATAAGGGGATGGAAATTTCTGTGGAATGACCCTACCCCCTTCAATGAACCTGTAGTATGAGTCAATATTTGGTTGAGGACTAGGTTCCCTCAGCTTTGGATCCTCCTTCTTTGTTTCTTGCTGCATGATCCCTTCTTTGTCCAATTTCTGAGTTTCTTGTAGGTAGTTTCCTGTAGGATGGCCTCTGCTTCCTGTAGGTCCTTTTGTGTCTTCTGTAGCAGGCCTTTTCCTTTGGATGAGACAGATCTAGTGACATGCATCCTAACATAAGTGATAGGAGACTTGAGAGAGGCTTGTCTTGATGATCCTTCTCCTTGATTTTTCATAAGAGGAACTATCTTTTCTTGCTACTTTGGTGAGTATTCAATGACAATAGGAACCTTGGTGGGAGTTTGAGGTTTGCCTTGCCTTATTCTTTTACTTTTTCTTGTCATAAATTACGATGGAGTTTGTCTCTATCTCTTCCCTTTTTTCTTGATAGGGGTACTAAGGGAAGTGAGGGAAGTTGTTGCCTCTTTCTCAGTGGGTTCTAGAGATACCCTGGGTGATTCCTCCCCTTCTTTACCTTGCATTGTAGACCTATTTTCTTCCTTGTCTTTTATCCTCTCTTTTCCATTCTCCTTCTCACTCTTGTCTTTCTCCTCTTCTTCTACCTCTAGTTCCTCACTATGTTCCTCAGTTTCCTCCTTTGCATCTTCTTTTGTCTCTTCACCACTTTCCTTCTCCTTTTCTTCCTCTTCATCCCTATGTGTTTCTTCTTCATCCTTCTATGTTTCTTCTTCATCATTCTTTGTTTCTTCTCCATCCCTTTCACTGGCAGTGGGGCTTTTGTCATATGCAAGGGCTTTTATGTCTTCCTCTGTCTGCATGTATCTGGGTTTTTCCCATGTGATAGGGAGTCTTAGGTATTGGAGGGCATATTCTATGATAATTCTAATTAACCCATGATGGGCTAGCTGTTGATGGTTTCCTTACTGCACCTTAATGCTCATATCTATCACTGATTGAAGAAGAAAGTAGAGTATGCTTAGTCTGTTTTGAGGAGGTGTGTTTGCTCCAAACCTCGGCTTTTGGAGAAGCCTAAAATGGTATCCATATACCACACTGTACCTACCTTCACATGATATATACTTAATAAGGTGGTAGTTAATTTCATTACAAGGATATGGTAGGCTTTCTCTTCTGGCCCCATTTTTATCTTCCATGCCTCCTCTCCTTCCAAAAAGAATTTCTTCTTTGCAGTTTGGTTGTTACCCTTATCCTCCATTCTCCAATGCAGCCCTAAAGGAAGTGCGTTGATTCTGCCTATGATTTTATGTTAAAATTGGAAACCAGGGAAAAACTTCATGTGGTTCATCTTATTCATGGCTAATAATATTTTTATTAGATTCCTCTCGTCGAGAGGTGTAGGATTGATATAAAGATCATCCAATTCCGATAAGTATTCATGGAGATATGAATTTATTTTGATTATGGAATTATTATCAAGCCGACCTACAACTCATGTAGGCTCAGAAGCCCAACAGTCGCATCTATTCACCCACCAACGTTGTGTATAAATATAAGAGGACTTTTCCTCATTTGGACTCACTCATCTCATCACATCTCTCTCTCTCTCTACTGCGCAGATATGAGTCTCTTCTCTACTGCGTTGAAATGGGTCTCTCTCTCTCACACATGTGAAGCCGGAAGCTGTTGAATTTGAAGCTGCAACTGCAGAAGTAAAGATTGACTTGCGTGGCCTAGAAGATCTCCTCTTTGGAACTGCGTTTTAGGTTCATCTGAACCTCCTTTGAAAGCCGCAACTTTTGGTGGTGGAATGAAGTCAATCCGACGAACGGTTTGCAAGATATCGACTGCCCTAGTTTGAAGCCGAAAACTGCTGAAACTGAAGCTGCAACTGTAGAAGTAAAGATTGACTTGCGTGGCCTAGAAGATCTCCTCATCTGAACTACGTTGTAGGTTCATCTGAACCTCCTCTGGAAGCCGAAACTTTTGGTGGTGGAATGAAGTCAATCCAACTGTCAGTTTGTGAGATATGGTCTGCCCTAGTTTGATAATGAAGCCGCTAATGCTGATGCTACTGATCTAGGGTTTTCTACTGCTGATATGAATCAGATTTATTGTACTATTTCTCTCTGCTGAATTATTGAAGATAAAATAAGATTTGATCAAAGGGTTTCCCCACACATTGTGGGGTTTGTCCCTGGCTAGCCGCCACATCTTGTGTCTCTTGTCTTGGCTTGTTTTCTGTCGATCGTTTAATGTTCTATCTACACTTTACTTTATGTACATGTGATTGCTAATCGGTGGAATATAATAAGAAAAAGAAGTAAACTGTTATAAGAATAGAACATACCATAACTTAACATTTTATGGGTGAGTTCTACAGAGAGGCCTATCACCACAATAGTGGCATGGGTCCTAGTTAGTGGTATGAGGGGGAGAGAAAAGTCTCTAGCCACTTCATCATCATACCCCCTCAATTTTTTAGAGAAACACATCCAATTATGCATTGTCAATATCTCTAGTATAGGAGGGTGCTGATGAATCCTCACTGTGTTGGTGGGTTCCCTCTTGTTAAATCCCCCTGTCATTTTCTCTGATGGATGTGAAGGGTTGTATATGTCTAATACCAAATTCTAATAGATGACAAATTTTAAATGAAAATTCTGTGTACAATTCCCCTAGACTGCAATCTTTTCAACAAAATAGAAAGCTTTTCTATATGCTTTTTACTTGGAAATTGTGGGAAAGTATAGCTCCTATGTCTTTATCACTTACAGACAAAGCTAACCTCTAGTTTTTCTCTTCAAAAATGCTCACTACCAATCCTATAGGTGATTGTTATGTATCATGTAGGATCTTGTAGGTTTTCCTATAGGATTTTGTAGGTGCTCTTGCACTGGAAAAAACACTTACTATCTTTCATGTAGACTGCTTTAGGGCCGAGAGAAAATTTGCTTTGGTGTAGCCTCGAGAATGTGAATGCCTCCTATGCATGGGAATTAGCATTTTATTTCCTCATATGGGTTATTTGAGTGGGATGGTGTGATGGAAGCCGAAGTACGAGTATCCATTTTTGGACCATTGGTTACACTACCACATCATCATTCTCCTTAACTCGCAATCAACTCCCACTTTGGGCATCTGTAGCTTAACCACTTTTGACGTCATATCTCCTTGCTCCTGATTTGATTGTTGCCACATGTGTGAGGAACTAACTGTATTCTCCTCGTTGATTGACCGAAGGTGGCCAAGTTAACTAACCACCTTTCACTTATAAAACCAACTCTTCCACAACTTTACATGTTTGATCATATTATGCTAAGGAGAGAGTGGAAGTGAGACACATAACTGTGGTAATGATGCCTTGATATTGTTTGTTGGAGAGTGAAGTCCTTGTTGTGTATTTGTTGCATGTGTTTTTCTCTTCTTCTTTTTATTGTCCTCCGATGTTTTTCTTTGATGTGCAAGTGCTGGATGGTGATGCTGATGATCTTGATGTTGCTGCTAAGCTCTAGAGGAGCTTATTTGACCTCTAGATCTCCATGCTAAATCTGACTGCAACCTGTGCTTTTTTGTTTTGTGGGACAGGTTGCTACAAGATGTCCTGTAGCTGCCTCTCCCTCAAATTTTTCATCATTCCTTCACTTATGGAGCATGAGGATGGTTGGCATGGGTGGAGAAGGGGTCTAGGGATTGGTGAATGAGAGGTATAGCTTTGAGGTGTTGTCCTCGTCTTCTCTGTCTTCATCCTCTTTTATCTGTTTTTTTTTTAACTGTAAAAATTCAAAAAAAAAAAAAAAAACTTCAAGGGTGATCATGGTGGAAAGAGGCATGGTGATGAGATGGCGAAGTAGACATTTATTTCTTCTGACATAAGCAGGTCATCCCCTTTCTCTAGGGTTACTTTCTTTGGGATTCCCAAGCCACTGTAATTCCTACAAGATCATCCTATAGGTTTTCAGGGAATCCTGGAGGTTTACAGGGAATCTTGTAGAAAACACATAACCTTTGCAAACTAAGCTAAATGAGTAAAAAAATGGAGGGAATGATGGAATGATGAAGGATATGGAATGGAGGAAAGAAAACATGAACCGTATAGGTCGATTTTATCCTCTCTTGTTGCTTTGATCCTCCTCCTACTGACATGCAAACAATATTTTCAAATTTTTCTTTTTTTTTTTTATTTTTTCTTTTGTTTTTTTTCTCTTTCATTTTGAAAGCAACTATTCTACCTCCAAGAGGTTTTCATCCTAACTATGTGTGTCGGGCATCTCAATAGAGTTTTTCATCCATAGATATTTTTATTTCTCTTTTTTTTTTGACACCATCGGGCCGCCTCAAGAGGTTTTCAACCCAACAGTGGGACTTAGGTGCCTCGTGGAGGTTTTCACCTGAGTCTCCTTATTTTTTTCCTTTTTTTCTCTTTTTTTTCCTTTTTCAGTGACTTGGTGAGGTAGAAGCTGTGACTTTCTCCACCACCATCGCTATCTTGTTGATGCCATCAATGAATTCTTGCTTTAACAGGGGCTTCTTGTAAACCTTCAATCTTTGTCCATTGACAAGTAAACGAATAGCCTCTGCATCAATGGTTCTATCTGCACTAAACCATTATCATGACATTTCTCTATGACATAAGGCCCTAATCATATAGTCCTTAACTTGCCTTTAAAATATTTGTATCCGGCGTCATACAACAAAGCCCAATCACCTTCTTGGAATTGTTTTTCCTTTATGTTATTGTCATGTCAGATATTCCTTTTAACTTGAGTCACCTCTGTGTGCAGGAGGACCTGCATTCTAAACTCATCTAACCCATTCAGCTAGAGCAATCTCTCTTTTTGTGCACTGGTGAGATCTAGATCTAGTTGTTCTGCTATTCTTAATGTATTGTACTCAAATTCAATAGATAGCAGGGCCTTCTTCCCATATACCAACTCATAGGGAGTGAATTCAGTGATGGTCTTCCAGGTGGTATTGTAGGCCCAAGTGGCCTCAACTAATCTATCTACCCAATCTTTTCTATTGCCACTAATTACTTTGGTCAGAATTCCCTCCAGCACTCTATTGGTCACCTCCACTTTCCCATTAGCTTGTGGGTGATAAGGAATGGATGTTATATGCTTGATCTTGTGTTGGCTTAACAAGTCTTCAAACATGTTAGATGTAAACTGGTTGACTTGGTTAGTGACCAGTTCTCTAGGGTACCCAAACTTATAAAATACATTTTCACTTAAGAACTTAGCCACTTTCTCCTTTATTGTTGCCTTGATTGCCTTGGTTTCAGCCCACTTGGTCAAATAGTCAGTGCACACAATGATGTACTGCTTTTTCTTGGATGGAGGGTCAATGGTCCAATGAAATCCATGCCCCACTTGCTAAATCAATCAAAAGTCACTTGAGGTTTCATAGGCATTTCATCCCTTGGAGTAAGCTTTCCCATCCTCTTGCACCGATCACACTGACTAGTATACCTTCTCACATCCTGATGAAGAGTGGGCCAATAATAATCATCTTGTAACACCTGGAATGATGTCCTCTTCGCTGCAAAGTGGCCTCCACAAGGCCCATCATGACAGGTTAGAAGGATTTCAAATATTTCCTCCTCCCTGACACATCTTCTCAAAATTTGATCTGGGCCTAGATTGAAGAGGTTGCCCCCAATCCAAGTGAATGGGGCGCTCTTCCTCACAATCTTGCTTTTCTCTTTGGAGGACAAATTCGGTGGGAACTGTGCAGACACCAAGTAGTTTTCTATGTCAACGAACCATGGAGAGAGAACTGAAATGGTGAATAGGTGTTCATCTGGTAACTGATCATTGACCATTCCTTCCTCCCCTGCAGGTAAAGTTAATCTGGACAAAAAATCTACAACAACATTCTCCTTGTTACGCTTATCAATAATAGTTAAATAAAACTACTATAATAAAAGTAACCATCTAATAATCCAGGCATTCACATCAAGTTTATTCATCAAGTATCTAATTACAGCTTGGTCAATATGTACAAATGTTTGGTAACCTGTAATGTAATGCCTAAATTTGTTCAATGAATGCACAAAAGCTAGTAGCTCATTTTTTATCACTGTGTAGTTCAGTTCGGCCTTTGATATATTCTTATTGATGAAGTAAATGGCATAAGGTAACTTGTCATCTATCTGGCCTAGAACTGCTCCTATGGCTTTGTGAAAGGCGTCAACATGTATATGGAAAGGAAGAGCCCAATTTGGGCCTCAGAGAATATGTGCAGTGGTCAACTTGTCCTTTAGGGTGTCCAAGGCCTCTTAACATCATTTTGACCATAAAAATTCAGAGTCTTTGGCCAACAACCCAAATAAAGGAGAAGCTAACTTACTTAAGTCTTTTATAAACCTCTGATAGTATCCAACTAAACCTAGAAACGCCTGACATCTCTCTTTTTTTTCGGAGGTGGGACCCTCTAGATGATGGTTATCTTATTTAGGTCCACCTGCAGTCCTTTCTAGGATATTGAATGGCCTAGAACAGTCCCTGCAGTCATCAAGAACTCACATTTTTGGGACTAAGGGACAGGTCGATTTCAATGCATTTGTTCAGCACCTTACCTGAGTTGGACAGATCCTCCTGGAAATCACACCCATAGGGTGTAAAATCATCCATATAAATTTCTACTGCATCATGGACTAGCTCAGGAAAGATACTCAAGACTACAAGCTGGAAAGTTGCAGGGGAATTGCATAGGTCAAAAGGAAGGACCCTATAAGCGAAAGTACCCCAAGGACAAGTGACAGTGGTTTTATCCTGGTCTTACGGACTGATCTGGATTTGATTATACCTACCGAACCCATCTAGGAAAGAGAAAAACTTTTTCCCTTCCAGGCCATCTAACACTTAGTCATTGAAAGGTAGATGGAAATGGTCCTTCTTTGTTTCTTTGTTTAACTCTCTGTAATCGACACAAATCCTCCACTCTCCATTTTTCTTTCGAACCAACACCAAATGAGAGACCCACACACTATCCGAGATAGGGTAAATGAATCATGCATCTAACAGCTTTTGCAGTTCTTCTTTGACTATATCCTTGAGAGTTGGATTCATTCTCCTTTGGGGTTTTCAAACTGGTTTGAAACCTTCTTTGATATAAATGTGGTGAGTACAAACCGAGGGGTGCACTCCCTTCATTTCCTTGTAACTCCAAGCAAAGGCATACAGATGTTCCTTTAGCATGTTACACAACTTTTCTTCTTGGTGTACAGAAAGAGATGGGTTGATTTTCAAAGTTATCTCAAGGTCGAATTCCATGGTTTTGACATGATTAGGGTTTGAATAAGCTAAGCATAGATCAATCTGATGGTTTTTCTAGGTTTCCTTTACTACTTCCTCTAAGGATAGTGTGTTGGGAGTTGGATTTTGAAGTATGTGTTCAATCAAATCATCTTCAACCGGTTGTCCTCCTCCCATGGATGTTTCTAAGGTATAGAGTTGGGTTGAGTAGACTTCATCTTCTTCCTCCTCTTCCAACCATAAAGGTAATTCATGTTCAAGATATGGTTGAGAAGGAGGGTACAGGACTAACTGCTTGTACATATGCCAATTTTTTATAATCATATTTCCAGCCCTGCAGTTGATGTAAGCATCGGCAGTGTCTAACCAGGGCCTCCCAAGGATGAGAGGGTAACCAGTAAGCTTGGCCTTAGGATGGAGAACTAGGAATTCTATAGGGTACTCTCAAGAGTCAATGGATACCATCACATCCTCCATAATCCCCTTAGGGGTCACTATGGAACAATCTACAAGTTGCAATATTGTTGTGGTCTTTCTCAATAAGCCCTGGAGATTGAGCTTGAGCATGCTGTCCTTAGTCATTACATTAATGGCAACACCAAGATCAATCAAAATGTGAGTGGAAATGGTGCCATTGATGTGCACATCTTCTATAGGGCTTCCAGGGTCCAAATACTTCAGGTAAATTAAGTACTCCGACTTTAAGTCTGATAGCTTTCCAATCACATTAATGGTAGGGTTGTCTCTTTTCACCTCCCTGGATGTTTGAATCACTTTTCCTTAATCAACTTGTTGGAAATAGGTATATCCTTTATGGCTTAGAGAAGTGGAATTTTGACACATAGATTTTTCAATTCACCTAGAAGTTCATTCTCTTCTGGGGTAGGTTGGATTGGTTGAGTTAATCTCTCAGGAAAGTGTTGTGGGGAAAAATGCCTATGCAGGACGATCCTGTCCACCTAAGGTGTGACAGTGCCTTAGCAACAAACAGAGACAGCTATTCTAGTATTCTTCCTTTATGAATTAAGAATGAAGAGAGATGGATGGACTAACCGGTGTCTTCTGTTTGTCCCTCGATCCGGTTTCTTTTCTCTTCGAGAGTTCCCAGCTACTTGCCTTCTCGCTCGCCCAGCTTCAAGAGGTTTCTGCAAGATCACAAGAAGAGAACACTACACAAGACATGGATTCATATTCATAACTAGTTCAGGATTAGAAATAAACTAAACATACTAATGCAATCATGCATCAAAGATACATCAGTATATAGGAGAAACCAAGATAGCTTTATTGATGAATAACAAGGTTCAGGAAGAGATACAACCTAGAGGGCTCCAATCCAACATCTCCTTCCCAGCAAATGGAATTCCTATCTTCACCCCCTTCAAAGCATTAAGCACCCAATGATTCCAATCTCAAACCAACAGCAATTCTTTGCAATAACAAAATTCCAGCCTCTAGATCTCATGGAGGAGAGATCCATATATAGATGTTTGGAGAGAGGATGAGTCAGCTTGAGATCTAACTAGTTTCCTCTCCCTCTGTCAGCTCTTGATTCCACTTGGAGGTTCTCGCTTCCACTTGGAGATTGGGAACCTCTTACTCATCACTAGTCGAATTCACTGAGGCAAGTGTCATTGAGGAAGATTCTGGAAGCTTCCTGGGTCTTGACACCTCTTGGAATGAACTTGCCATTTGTCAACTCTCGCTCAGTGCACCCTGGTAGTGCTTCTACCTGCGTTGCAGTGCAGGTAGCCAGTGTTGGCTTTGACATTCAGCGCAGACAGCTAGTGGAGCCACTGAATTGATCCTGAATTGACTTGTTTTTTAGCAGTTTCTGGTGGAGAACTTCTGTGAATTGTTGTGGTTTGTTAGCCTTGTTCCTCTAGGGGTAGGAACAACATGTTTAGGGCCTTTGGATCCCTTAGATTATGGACATTTCATGCTCAATGCTGTAAGGCACAAAAATGTCTATAACAGTTGCCCCCTAAAGTATGAGGCTATTTATCGGGTGAAATGCTTTATCAGGAGGATCTGAAGTTCATCCAATGCTGGGAGGAGACCTGTAATAAGATACAATACAATACATTATTTTTCATACTGCTTTCATGATCTAGCTGAGGCGGGAATTCCCATGCTCAGCTTTATAAATTCATTTTTCTGTACATAGAACAGACAAACGTCTGGTGGTAGACTGATAATTTTGATGAAATTATCATCCTTTGGGTAGGATGATTATCTGCTACAATGATGTACATGTCAATGTCTTTATCTTTTCTGAATATATATCGCAGCCCGGATGGATGAAACTAGATCCGGGGTCTTCAAACTCGTTCGATCTTCACTCTAAGTACAAGTCGATCCATGTGAGAAATGTTCTGAAGTCGAACATGGAAAGACATCGCTTGATTACCGGTCAATGAGGTAAACCATTAACAAGCGCGAGAGGAATCACCGATAATGATAATGACCCTCAAGGTACTGCAGTACAATTCACGTGGTGTGAATAAAGGACTTGGCGTCGAACACCACGCAAAATCTTTCGGTCGAAGGTCATTGATGTATACCTGTCGCCGGAAGTGAGAAACTTGCCATTGAGGCATGCAAGCTTCAAAGTACTGAAGGGGTTGTTCCTAGATCAACTTCTTGGATAATGAGCTGATGTCTACAAGAAGCGATCCGTCAAAGGAGGGCCTTAATGAATCCCACATCAATGACACGGAACGGAGCTAATGATTTTGATGGAGGTGAAAACGATCTGTGACATATGATTCAGGGTGGCGGTCATGAAAGGATGAAGGATAATGTACGGCAGTGGATGGGACACGGTTGACTCTTCTGAACGACTTCTCTTGAACATATGGCGACACTGATGCGATGGATCGGTAGCATTACCCCAAATATGGATGGTATGGCGAGACCATGGTGATGTGACCGGTGAATGAAACAACCCAACCCGAATGTGGTACGGAGGAAAAGTGTCATGTTCAAGAGCGACTTGCTACCATCAAAGTTTTCTTGAGTTTCTCCCAATTTTTCCCCAGTCATTGCTGACCAGTACCTCTTTATTTTTGTCAAGCTTGAGGAGGATAACATATGCCTGTTCTATAACCTGCCCTTCGGGCAAGCCCATCGCTATGTTTTAACGAGCCTAGCGATAGTGAAACTCGTTCTCGTCTAAAGACAAGTTTGTCGCTATTTAATGATTTTAACGAGTCTAACGACAAAGATAACTCGGTCCTTTTCATTTTTAGAGAGTCTGAAAAGGTACATAAAGTTAACTCCAAAAGTCCTTTTTCGTCATCTAATCCCTTAGGTCCGAAAAAGTATAAAACAATACAGAAGGGATGAGTTTTCGATAGTTTTAACGAGCCGAATAAAACAAGCGCTCGATCTTTTTGTGCAATAATCCCTCAAGTCCAAAAAGATTAAAATCTAGAGGAGGGATAGCACTTCCTGTCCCTTTAACGAGCTGGAAGGCCAAGGACTCAGCAATCTTTTCATATTTTACGAGTCAGATGAAAAGAGCTTAAAGAAGACTCGTCTTTTGAGGAACGAGTGATGAAACAGGTTAGCAGCTGATTCCAGGTACAGGTTGGAATTTTCCAAACACGACAGTGTCACAAGGATGGCTAGTGAAATCACTCTTCGCAGCTGTTCCTCAAAATGGGTAAACAATCATATGGAGGTGAACGATCGGCCAATGGAAAAGTGGAGGTGACGGTGCAAACACGACCAAGGCTTTAATGGTTGATGATATTACCTTCACTGTGGTTATTTACCGGGTAGTTCATTTTTTAACGAGCTTAAACGCGGATTGAAACACTTGCTCGATCTTATGTTTATTTTTAACGAGCATGAACTATGCGCTAAAACTGCTCGGATCTTGCGTTTATTTTTTAACGAGCATGAACTGTGTGCTAAAACTGCTCGATTACCCAGTCATATGATAAGAATGTCTCATTAAGATTCTATTTTTTATGGAGCTTCATCTCACAAAGCTTTGCTCCGGATCCTTTCGTTATGCAAGCTCGGAAACGACCGATCCTACGAGTTTAAAGGGTTAGACCTACAGGTTTAAAGGGAAGGACCTAAAAATTTAAAAAATAAATAGTCGCCCCTTGCTTGCACTCCAAAAGGTTTGCATGCCCCCAGGCATAAAGTATGATTTCAAGGTTACCCCTCAATTTGCAGACAAAACATTCGTTCTATCGGGAGAGGCCTACCTTTTTCAGGCTACCCAAAGATTGTTCTGTTATTATTTCAACAAAACACTTCTTCGGCGATGTCTACCGAGATAAACAAAGGTGAGTGACGAGACCCGCCCTCTCACATAACTTTGACAAGAGAATCTTATTCCAGAACAACCCCTCTTCCAACCACGGACGGGGTAAGGACTAGTCATATTTTCCCGCGGAAACCTACCTTATACCCAAAGTTTTCCTGCCGAAGCAGACCAGGATGCATGCCCCCTGGGTTCCAGTCATATCCTCCCGGATTACTCACGCTCATCAGGAGGACGGACCATGGGTCGAGACATTTCTTGCGTGAAGAGACCATTTAGTGATGGTATATGACTATTTGCGATGCGTGATCCGGGAAATGAAAGCTGGTCCAAGAGCTTGACCACTCTTCCTTAGTGCGGAAAACACATTACTCTAAAGAGTGAGGAGACTATAGCTCCCATGCAATATATATAGTCTCGTCCAAGGAGTAGGTTATAATCCAAGGGTCCTTGAATGACCATCACGTTCATTTGAACGGTCTTCCCTTTCAATGTTATAGGCACATTGGGGAGGATCCCTAAAGGTCGACTGATTCCTTTATCAAAGCCTGTCAGATTTCTCATTTAAGGCAAAAGCGTTGGTGAACCAAGCGCTTTCCAAGCAATAGAGGAAAGGATACTCACAGATGCCCCCTCATCAATGATGGTGCCAGCCATTACCATTCTGTATATTTGAACGATAATCCTGAATGGTATGCTTGTTGGCAAACGGGGTCTGCCTAGTTGGTTCCAGTCGAACGAGACAACTAGGTTGCTTGGTGGTGGGACCGAATAGACGGCCGGGTATGACTCTGACGAAGTTCCTTCCTGCGATAAAGGAATGGGCAAATTTCCCCCTTGTTCATCGGAGTCTGTGTTGAGGATTAGAAATAAACTAAACATACTAATGCAATCATGCATCAAAGATACATCAGTATATAGGAGAAACCAAGATAGCTTTATTGATGAATAACAAGGTTCAGGAAGAGATACAAACTAGAGGGCTACAATCCAGCATCTCCTTCCCAGCAAATGGAATTCCTATCTTCACCCCCTTCAAATCATTAAGCACCCAATGATTCCAATCTCAAACCAACATCAATTCTTTGCAATAACAAAATTCCAGCCTCTAGATCTCATGGAGGAGAGATCCATATATAGATGTTTGGAGAGAGGATGAGTCAGCTTGAGATCTGACTAGTGTCCTCTCCCTCTGTCAGTTCTTGATTCCACTTGGAGGTTCTTGCTTCCACTTGGAGATTGGGAACCTCTTACTCATCACTAGTCAAATTCACTGAGGCAAGTGTCATTGAGGAAGATTCTGGAAGCTTCCTGGGTCTTGACACCTCTTGGAATGAACTTGCCATTTGTCAACTCTCGCTCAGCGCACCCTGGTAGTGCTTCTACCTGCGTTGCAGTGCAGGTAGCCAGTGTTGGCTTTGACATTCAGCGCAGACAGCTAGTGGAGCCACTGAATTGATCCTGAATTGACTTGTTTTTGAGCAGTTTCTGGTGGAGAACTTTTGTGAATTGCTGTGGTTTGTTAGCCTTGTTCCTCTAGGGGTAGGAACAACATGTTTAGGGACTTTGGATCCCTTAGATTATGGACATTTCATGCTCAATGTTGTAAGGCACAAAAATGTCTATAACAGAAAGGGTGGTGGATTTACTCTAGGCATGATTTCCTCTCTTTCCTCCTCACTCTCCCCAGGTGGAGGTAGAGGTTGGTTGTCCAGGAGTACTCTCCCAGATCTCAGGTTGATTTCCTGAATCTCCATAGCATAAGCGAGATTGGATGTCTCTCCACTATACACTTGGTGTCCTTATCTACTGTTCAGGTTCAGATTTGGTTGGGCGGGCATCTGGGGTTGTTTAGGTGGAGCAGGGTGTAAAAGTAGTGTTTGAGTAGGTGGTGAAGGCAATAAAGCTGGAGCATTGTTGTATGGGGACCTCCACCCCTAGGGCGGTGCATTCCACTGAGGCTTTGGTGGAGCATATGGCTGAAATGATTGGCTGGTTGGCTAGGAATGGTACTGAGGTGCAAAAGACCAAGGAGGAGGTGTAGACCAGGAAGGATGAGAAGGGGGCCCCCAAGAGGGAATGGATGTGGTCTAGCTAGGGTTGTAATAGGCATGGCATGACCCTAGCATGCCCTATTGGTATGTCCGAGGCCCATGAGGTCTCCTTTGATTTATGTAGTAGAGCTATTTAGTTACCCCTTCAGTTCCCTGATACACATCTTTTAGTCCAAGTAGAGAAGGCACTTTTCTATGGAGTGGTTTTCTTCACATACCGAGCAGACTTCAATCAAATTCAATGGGCATTCATTCCTAGGGTGCCTCCTTATGCATCTAGAGAAAAAATGGCTAAGGCTCTCTCTGCTTCCTCTTGCTTTCTTTTGATGTTCATATTGCCCATCTGTAGGGCAAGGTTTTATAGCATATCACTCTTGAAATCTTCCAGCATATTTCCAATTTCACCCTTGATGAATGTATTGGAAGAGGATGGAATTACCATAGGTTGAATACCCCTACCCTTTTTCCTAGCTACCCTAGAATGGTTCCTAAAGATAGTCTTGATATCTTCATAAGGTAGCTGGCAGATGTCCCCTCCTGCTAACAAGTTTAGGGTATCCAGAAGATCTTCCCTTACCCCTATAAGAAGGACTAGCTTCAGTGACTCAGGATCAAGTGTGCACCTAGCCCTTTTGAAGCTAAGCTGGAATCTTTCTTCATAATACTCTATGGATTCATCGTGCCCTAAAGTCATCCTAAAAATTTCCTCTTTAGTGTCTTTGGACCTGCAGTAGTCTCGATACTTGTTGTTGAAGGCTTGTTGCATCTGAGCCCAGGTTGTGATGTTATCCCTAGGTAAACCCATGAACTAGCACAAAGTTGCATCCTTGAGAGTGGATGGGAATAGTTTCAACTTCTGCTCATCATTGGTGTAATCATAGGTTTTACATATGACAACAAACTCAAACAAGAAAGTGTCTGGATCTTCTGAGGTTAGGCCATGGAAATGAGGAAGAGCATAGAGGCTTATATTCTTCATCTTGGTATCCCCGTTAATTTCTCTAATGGGAAAGGAACTCTCAATTCTTTCTCTATCTCCTCTGTCATTTCTATTTTCAGCCATTAGGTCAGTTGGAATGGGTTCTCCTTCTTCTTATCCCCCTGTAGGCTCTTCAAATATATTTGGTTGTTCACCTAAGGGGTCCTCGAATTCACAGCCACCGAAGAAGAGGGAAGGTTGGTTGTTTGAAGCGGTGGGGGTATTGGGTAGAAAGTTTCCTAAGTTATACCTATTCCTACGAGGCATGAAAGAGGTGTTTTTGTTTTGTTTTGTGTTTTTTTAAAGCTTTGAAAATAATTGCATAATCGAAATCACAAACTAAATAAAAACTAACTGCTTGATTGAAATCTCACTTGCAGAATGGAAAAGAAAGAAAACCAAATTACTTTTGCATAAATGAAGCTAATAGTAGAATGTTAGATATAAGAAATGGAAGAAATAAATCATAAATCACATATTACTCAGACACCTCCCCTGCAATGGTGCCAAAGAGTGATGAGCACCAGTATTGCGGCAAGAATGTTGCAACTCCTAGGGCTACCAACTTTACTTTGTCAACTCGGGGTTCGTACAAACTTGGAGGTGACAGTGATGTATACACAAGTAAATGTGATGGGTCCACTCTTTGTCATTGCTAAGCTGGTGATATACCACTAAGCTTTTTCAAATCAGACTTCTATTGATTCAGAAGAAGCTTGATTGCCAATGAGGAAAAGAGAAATCTTGTCTACCGCAGTAAGGAAAAAGACTGAAATCAAATGCTTAAACACACCATTCTTCTAATTAACTGCTAAGAGGCTTTGCTTCAAAAGAATGTTAAGTTAACATGTATGCAATCCTACTATCCTAGGCATGAAAATTAAAACATCAAACATTCTACTGTTGTGCATGTAAATGAACAAAATAACTCTGTTTTTCCTTTTGTCTTTTTTGTGTGAAAGTGTGAAAGCTAACTTCTTTTGGTGATGTGGCAGGTGGCTTAGGGATGATGGTGAATGGTCAGAAGGCTTGGGAGGCAAGTAGGGGTCCTTTTCTAGCTTCCTAGGGGCTTTTTCCACAATTCAGCCTCAAAACAGGCCACTACAGGTCAACCTACAAGATGTCCTAATGTGTCCTACAGGATGTCCTGAATTCCTACAAGATCCCCTCTGTTCTTACAAGATATAGCCGAGAGCAAAAGGAGGGGTTTGGAAGGTGATATAAGGCTTAAGAAAGGTGGTCGGTGGATGGAATGAGACACAGGAGTGCCTAGGACCACTGCATAGCTCAACACCAGAGTTATTTGATGGTTGGATTTGCTCAACAAGCTTGAAGAAGTATTTTTATGGAATGATGAATTTGGTGAGCGATTTAGTGAAAGAAATTGATAATCATGGATGGAAGAAGTTGGGATGAGGTTTATAATCATGAAATCTCTCTTTACTTCTGAAACTCCTGGACTACGTCAATCATTGACATTTATCCATAAATCATGTAAACAAGAAGGATTTCAATTAACTAAGCAAAACATAATTTCATGAGCTAGCTCCCTATTTCATGCAAGGGAAAACTCCCAAAATAATATAAAGCCTTGATGAGATCTAATGTAAGACTGAAGATAGAAGAAATGGAAATCAAATCATATTCTTTCAAACTAATAAAATGCTAGCCTAAGTAACAGAAAACCCTAATTTCCATGAGAAATCAGAATTTTGTCTTTTTGGGGCTGCATAGGGGTTCCTTCCTCAAACCATGATCCTTGAAGGGAGGAGTGAGGCCAAATCCACCTACTGAAAGCTTTTTGATATTCCTTTATCTCTTCATAGATACTGCTCAAGTAAGGCTAAAATGGAAACAAACTAATCAAATCCACAACTACTTGCAATGAAATAATGCTAAAGACAATTCAACCATTAATCTATGAAATCAACTAAGCATACAAATACAAGAAGAGGAGCCTTTGCTGCTAGGGTTGGGCCCTAACCCAAGAGCTTCAACCCTCTAAGTCAACTCAGTGTTGGATCAAGGAAATGCTCATTCTCATTATCAAAACAGAAAATTACATCACAAGGTCTTCCACAAGTCTTGAACTCGAAAATGACTAGTGTTTTTACAGCAAAAATTTGAATCCTAATGAGGCTCTAGGCCTCCTTATTTATACAACTGAAGTCTTCAATGAATTCCTTAAATATAGGGAATCTCAACTCCCAAACTCGAGATAAACTAGCACTTTAACTATCATTGGCTTGATTGCCTTTTGATCTCCATGACTTGGCTACTTGTAACTCCGAGCTAGTGTGATTGATGGAGGAATATTTGAATGAGTGAGGAGTAAATGAGAAGGATCTACCTCCTACAATCTCTCCTCCTTGTCTCATTTGAGTTTCAACCCTTAGTTAGCCAAAATTTCCATGATTTTCTCTCAAAAACCTGCAATCAATGCACATTAGTCCACTACGCATATTATCTCACTTTGACTCATCTCATTAAGCAAAATACAATCAAAACATGTAAGAAATTATGAGAAGAATTTATTTGAATAAACTAGGTGTATTAAGGTCCATATAGTTACCCAATGATGAGGCTCATCAATCATTGCCAAAAGTGGGATCAAGGTTGATGCGAACTGAGTCCAGGCCATTACACCAATCCCTCACTCAACTAATAAGAAATCAATGCAGTGCTTCTTGGGAAAGATAAACTTACTACAGAAGTTCATCTCGGATTATGTGCAGATAGTGAAACTGATGAAAGACATGATAAAGAAGGATACAGTCTACAACTGGGGCAAGAGGGGAAAGAATGCATTCACCCATATCAAGCAGGCTATAGAAGATGTTTCTGCACTTTACAGCCCAAATTTTAACAAATATTTCTTGTTATACACCTTCGCCTCCGATAACTCACTTTTTGTAGTACTAACTCGGAAGGATGAGCTAAACGATGAACGTCCCATCTCCTTCATGAGTGCAAGCATGAAGGGACTCGAACTCAACTACCTCATCTTTGACAAACAAGCATACATAGTATACAAGGTGGTGAAACACTTCAGACCCTACTTGTTGAATAACCATTGCATAGTCTACGTGCCTCACCCAGTAGTATGCTCACTACTTGTACAGCAAGAGCTGAGAGAATGATGTGTGAAGTCGATGACAATACTGCAAGAGTATCATCAAGGGTCATGGTCTCTATAGACTCATAGCTGAGGTAGTCCATGCACAGGAGGAAGAAGAAGAACTCGCTGGTTGGGAGCAATAAATCAAGATGTATGATGAAGAGTGAGCAGCACCCACTGCATGTGGAAACTCTTGGTAGGAAGATGTGCATGAGTACCTTGAGTAAGGAAACATACCCTCTCACTTCTCCATGAGACATAAGATGGCACTTTTTCTCAAAGATTTATCCTATCAGTTGGTGTGTTGAGTGCTTTACAGAAAGCATAGTAACAGAATCTTGCAGAGAAGGTCTTAAATGATCTACATGACATACCAGCCGGGGGCCACTTCGTGGGAAATACCACTGCACACAAAGTTACGCAAGTTGGCTTTTACTGGCCCACATTGTTCAAGGATGCACATGCTTACGCCTGCAAGTACCCGATCTGTCAGCAATGCGATGACAGAGGACGAAGGTTAGCATCCTCGTTGCACCCTATTGTAGTGATAGAACCATTCTGACAATGGGGCCTAGAAATCATTGGGGAAATATTCCCACATTCATCAAAATAGCACCGCTACATATTGACAGCTACAGATTACTTCACGTGGTGAACAAAAGAAGTTCCTCTTAAGAAAGTGAATGACCAGCAAGTCATCAACTTCCTCCAACAGAGCATCATCTCACGCTTTGGTGTTCTGGTATCACTTGTGTTTGACAATGAAACTTACTTTTAATCTTTGAAGCTTTATGATTTTCCATTGCAATATGGTATTGTTCTTAAACACTCATCTAACTACTACCCGTAGTGAAACGGTCTTGTAGAATCCACAAATGAAAATATTATGCGCATTATCAAGAAGACCATTTAATCTGAACAGCATAATTGGCACTCCACTTTGATGAATGCCTTATGGGTTAACCAAGTAACTCCCAAACCCTCCCTGAAGACTTTTCCATACATCCTAGTTTATTGGAAAGAATCCATCCTTCCACCAAATATCTACTTGCCTGCGCTCCAATTGTCCCAAGAATCCAAGGGCAAGCCTTTTCTGCTAGTTCAGCAATGGATGGATACACTTCACAACTTTTAGGAAGAAAGGATGAAAAAAAAAAACACACTCCACCAGAACCGTATCAAGAGATGGTTTGACAAGAACTTTGTAAGGAATGCTAACTTTGATGTGGGTGACTTAGTCTTGAAGTGGGACAAACCCGATGAAGATAAAGGCAAACATACAAAGTTCCATTCCCTCTGGATTGGTCTGTACACTATCCATGAGAATCTTGGCCCACACATGTACCATTTGCATTCACTTGACGGGAGGATTGACAACATTCTTGTCAACACCCAAGATCTCAAACACTATTTTCAGTAAGTCGAGTTCTCGCGTCGTGCCATGTACATAGTCTATTTACTACTTGTTGTCTTTTGGATTTGCCTTATGTTGAAGGCTCGAAAATCAGAACTCCAACAAGGGGGATAACCACCCGTTCCAGACCATAAGACAGCTCCTTTTCCGTTTGGAATAGTGGCTCCGACTGGGTATGATGGGACCAGTTTCCCAATCTATTTATGATGTTTCTGCTAACGGGATGATATTTTTATTTTTGGGGTTTTATGGGGTGAATACCTGTTCTACATCTAATCTATATTCTAACTATCATATGCAATCTATCATAAACAAAACATCTAAGTTTAAGACTATCCCGGGAGTAATGTTCATAGATGCAATCTAAAATAATTTCTGAAAGTGACTGATAATAAAGATCATTCAATCACAATAATAAGAGAATCCATTTAAGAATGATTGTTTCATATAAAAAGTTAACTAAAACAGTATGAGGAATATATCGCATAAAATTCATTCACATATTCAGCATAAAGAGTAAGTCATCACCATACAAAGGTGTAATAATGATAACTAAACATTTAAATTTTCAGATATAAATAACTGAAAATGATTTATTGCTTAACGCACAAGTAAAAATCATTAGGAGATAAAAGTACCATTTGTAATATGTCTTACTCATGAGCTGTAGCAATATCGATCTATCTTCAAATCACTTAACATCAACTAAGAGTAAAAAAGTGCAATTTTAGTAGCAGATGTTAAACTCAAATATAAAATAAATCGCGTTCCATTGATTTTATCAAAACCTCCTCAATGGGGGGCAAGATGCACGTTCTGAAGAATGTTTTTGATAAAACTCTAGACCCCTCTCTAAATGCATGAGAGGGGTTTAAATACTAATCTATGAAATCTAAAAATAAATATAACAAAATAGATGAGGAGGTTTAAATGACCTGCCTGAGTTTAAGCAAAAATAAACTATATCTATGACTAATCCTACATCTTATTCTTTAGATCGCAAATATCTAGCATCGGTTTCAAGAGTGTTGGTTGGCCGACTTCAGCTTTTAACTATCCTGCAAATACGGCGTTGGTGAAAGCCGACACTATCTTCTCGGTGGAAGTCATCAGGCATTTCAGGGTCATCGATTGGTTGTGTGGCTTCACCAGGTACTGCCAATATGCTTCCCAATTCAATCTGTTTACCTATTTGATTGCCTATTCCCTTTCCTCCGCTGCTTGTTTCCATTCTTCTTGAAGTTGTTGCGCTTTTGGAAGAAAGCCAGGGGTAGTTTCTGCTACCAAATTAGCCTTGTGTAGATTTTCATTTACGCATTCGATGACATTGTTCGTTGTTGTTGTCGCTTCTTCCATCGCCTATCCTGCTTCCTTTAGCCGAGAATCCCATTTCACAAATAAAATCTCTTTGTACGATTCATTAATCTTGGGCATGTCTGCTCTTTCCCTTCTTTGGATTTCTGCCAGTTTAAGAAGTCTGAGACTTTCTTAAAAATCGAATCATATTCGAGTCGTAATTCTACAACTTGATTTATAATATTATCACTTATTTCGCAATGGGAATTCCATTGCGAAATTTTCTGGCATAGCAACTCTTTTTGTTGCAAGAGCTGGGAATTGAAACTAAGTGCCTCTGTGAAAACCTCTTCAATTTTGGGATCATTTTTATGCAGTTCTATTATACCCTGTAACTGTTCTTCTTTGCTAGCTAAACTGCTTTGATGTGCCAATTGCATTTCCTGAAAGTCTTGTTGAAGTTTTGCCAACTATATTTCCACTTGTTTATTGATGTTGACTTGTAACTGTTGTTCCAAAAATAAAATCCTATCTTCTTTTTCTTTAAGTAGCAATTGAACCTTTGTTGCTTTAAATAGTTTCTGAAGCGTATGCACCTGCGACGTGTGAGATCCTAGTGAGATTTTCCGATGGATCTATAGAGGGATCTTTCCAAATAACATCCAGAGGTTCATCCTCGGGAGCGAGCACAAAATCCAACTTTCTTTTCTTTCTTTGCCTTATGACAACAGTTTTATGTTGAGGGCTGTAAAATACATCTAGAGGAGGAATTTCTGTTATTCTTAGTATAATCTCAAATGAGGGAGTAATAGGAATGTGCTCCGTTTCCTGAGTGTTGACAGCGTTTTCTATTACCATTTCCATGGTCGTCTCTTTTGGATTAGTTGGTGGCTCTGCGCTTTGTTCTTCTGTGTTAAGTATCTTATTAAAATTTTCCCATTCCCCTTCTATATCAATTACTAGTGGCTTTGTTTGCTTTGTAAGGGGAGTTGAAGCCTCAGCTTGTTTTATTGATGAAGTCTGCTGATCAGACTCTGCTATAGACTGAGCTGTGTCTTTTATTGATTCCTCATCCTTACTGTGTTCATCCTGGGACTGATTATCAGACTTTTCTGTTGATTCTTTTTCTGAACTTGTTTTGGACTTTTCTTTTGAATCATCATTTATGCTAACATTGGGAGTAGGTTCTCTTATTGTTTCGATGATTAATTGGTCCAATGGGACCTTAGATAACCTCTGTTTTCTATAATTTTCAAAATTTTAGAGACTTTCTTGGTCAAAAAGAATTCGTGTTGTATTTTGAACCTCTTTGAAGGTGTTTTTCTACAGGAAAACATCATCAAAGGAATCTTGTTCATTGGAAAAAAAACTTTTATTTTAACCATTGTAGTAAAATTACTTACAACACCAAAGGGATCATACTGCCTTCCTGGGAACTTTGGTAGTTGTAAAGATAATACATTATTAACTTCTTTGAAAGCATGACCTAAGTCATGCAATGAAAATGCTCCACATACTACAAGAAACTGGGGCCAAATGGCCTTCTTGGAATCTTTCAGTACTTTACTCATTTCCCCCACGCCATAGGTCTGATAGGCTATCTCCCTATCCATCAGTTTGTCTGGTACGTAATAGCACATGGGGTGAAGCAATGTTGCCAAATACTCTGATATACATGAACAATTCTTCCCCAAACCATCTTGCCATGGGGAGAATATCTACCTCCGCTTCTTAGGAAAACCTTGGGGCATCTCTGTTGTAGATCTGTTTATGGATCGGGAGTATAACTCTGTGACAAATTTTGAAGAAATGTTACACAAAAATAGATTCCCACAAGAATTTGTGATAAATCTAAATGGGAAGTGTATTTTTTACCGTCCACTTCCATCCCATAATAGGAAATTCGGAAACAAAACAAATAGCGTCCATAACATAGGTGCTCATAAAAAATGGAGGGTAAACCCTCGAAGCAATGCTTCTTTTTCTTTTGTATTCCAAAATTGCAGTGACTAAATCATCTAACAGGATTTAGGCCCAGTTCATTATTGTGACATTGATAGCTGCATCCAATAGTGGTATCCATTCTAATGAAAATTTGTTGGTGTCTGGTTTTCCAAACAGTCTACATAACATAGCAGTGGCAAAACAGTAAGGGGAACAAAGAGAGCCAATAGTGTACATACCGTTTTTATCCTTTTTTAGTCTTTCCTCATTGTTTGACTAGTGCTTTGTGCATTCTACCAAGTCTTCATTCTCCTTGGCGAACTTCTCGACAAATTGCTTGTTGTAGCTGGCCTGGGGTTCTGGTAAGTGGTACATACGCCTCAAATTGTTTGGAGTAAATGACCCCATGACTTCCTGGCTTGCCGTCTTGAACTGTCTGTCAGATATGTCTGTGTCATCTATAATCCATTTCACCATGTCGGTGTAGGGGAGTATCTTTGGCCTTGCCGCAATGCGGTGTAGAAATGAACATGCAAGTTTAGTTATGGATGCATCAGAAGAGCCGCATCCATCCGCTGTAATTGTTACTTCCATAATTCTTGGTTTTCCTCTTCCAACAACTAATACACAGATTCCCACATAGATGTTCTTGCATCTCGACTATAGGTAGTGTCTGTGAACAATGGGGTCATTTCTGACTTCTCAGCCGCTGGAGCCTTGCCTTTCTTCCCCATTTCTTCGTGTGTTATGCTCTGTGTGTTCTTCCTGAAAGTTACAAGCAGAGAGCAAGATATGATAAAAATGATATTGAATGCAGGAATAATCAATAGAAAGACGAAAATAAGGTGATGGAGGATCTTTAATTCTGAATCACATCAAAAGATATCAATTTGCATCAAATGGTCCTTTACACTAATTCTAACCATTCTTTTAATAAATGACCACTAATGAACCGTTATGCTTATCTTTAATGTTCATAACTTCACATCGAAAGTCGAGAAGTACTTTTCCTAGAACCCTGAGCCTTTCGAATTGCGATAAAAGCGATTTTGCAATTTGCTTCGCAATATCACAGATCGCTATATCGCAAAACCTGTTTTCGTTAAAACCCATTGTTACATGAATTACTACGATGTGCGATTTGCAAGATGCTATCGCATATCGTGATATTTGCATTGTTAATTAATGTTGCAGGTTTGAAACTATGATGCGATAAGGTTATAGGATTTATGATCTCGCATTCGCGCGGATCACATTTTCAAAGTGTAACTTTTATAAGGGATTTCCGCCATAACTTTTTGCGATGCAAGAATAATCTTTTCAAAAGCAAATTTTTCAAGGTTTACCTTTAATGTTCATGACTTTCCGTTATAAAGTTATTCTAAGGCTTTTCATCATATAGTGCTTTTATAAAAAACTCATTGTTTGTGACATTTTATGCGCTTAAAGTATGAAAAGGTAAATTTCCATATTTTAGCAAGTTCCACTTTGACATCTTATTTTATTCTAAAACAAGAAATACATAATTAAATGCTAAGTTTTGGTTTTTTTTTTAGGGGTCCCCATTTATTAATGTTATTTCTAACATTAATAAGTGGGGGGTTGTTGGTAAGCACAACAATTGGCGATTCACTTGGGAGAACCAGTTATCTATGAGGGTTTTTTGAATTTTCTAAAACTTCTAAAATAAAAATGGTTTTGAAAATGAAACTTCATTGTACGAAATATAAGGCAAATAGTGCTTATTTATTAATAAAAACATCTTGTTCTAACTATCTTTATTTTGATTATCTTCTTCCCAGAGTTAGTCATTTTACTCACATCAGTCATTACTTAGTCGTAAAGATAAAAACAAAGACATCTTATTAGATCAGTTTAGGTGTACTCATTTGTCGTAGGTAGAGCCTCTGCTGCCAGCAGGCGTTCATAGCCTTGACAGGGTTACCTATTACCCAGCAATGATTCAGTGTCCTACTTGAGAAAAATGCAATTTTCAAAGATAAATCCTCATATACATTTATTTCTTTTTCTTTTCTTATTTCTCTGTTAATTCTTAAAGAACAATTTCTTGGTTTGGTAGCCAAAATTGACAGTGCCATTCACTTGATTTATAACTTAACTGAACAATTTGGCTCGTGATGAGACCCCTTGTCTTTTGATTGAAACAATCTCCAGCCATTACCCTGTTTTGATATGCAGTATGGCAATGTCAGTTATTTATGATCATGATAAGTCGGCTCTTGATGAGACCTCTTATTCTTTAAGTTTTAAAGTGTATAATTGGATTATTCCTTGAATCTCGCAAATTCCTTGAGTGGGGGGGAAGTCATTGGTTCCTTAAGAATTCTCCTGGACGACAATTGTAGAGTTTAAAAATAGTTTTTCCATATAGAGTCTTTGTTTTGTTATTGATACCTTTTGTGACTGATGTAAGGAAAACTTCTTCCTAAGGTTGTTTCTAATCAAAACTTGGATTGTTGAAACAGAAGAAGAGGCAAAAATTTTCTGAAATAATAACACTTATCCAGCTATGTCATAAATGGAGATTAATTTTCATAATCACTCCACTTATACAAGCAAAAAAACAAAATTGAAATGAGACACTATTCTTTTCGTGGAAACCAAAAGTGAACATTCTCAACTTGTTTTATTATTAAAAGAAAACTTAACTAAAAACTATAATTTACAAAAAATAGAAGAGATCATCTTCTATGGGAAATATTTTTTTAGGATCTGTCCATTAACAAGTAAATATTCCCTTTTCCCTACTAAATCTTGTAACATGAAAGTTGATGGGCCAATGAGTTCGACAATCTGGAATGGTCCAAGCCACATCCGTAGGAATTTTGTATGCTTGCCTTCTCTTCATGGGCTTTATCCCATTTTAATACTAAGTCTCCAAGTTGAAAATCTTTTTTAGACACTAAGTTTGAATCGAAAGAAGCTTTTACTAATTGTTGATGATGTGCGTGGGCAATTCTGGCCTTTTATCGTTCCTCTTCAAGTTTAAGGATCTGCAGTTGTCTTAATTTCATGGATGAGGAAGGGGCTTCTTCAATGAATTTAACTAAGGCTAGAGAAGGAATAGCTAGATTTGTTGGTAAGACCACTTCTTTCCCATAAACTAAATTAAAAGGAGAAGTGACAATGGAGGTTTTCTGAGTTATTCGATCTGCCGAGAGAGCATACATTAAAAACTTATGCTAGTTTCTATGATTTTGATCAATAGTTCGTCTAATGATTCTAATAAGGTTTTTGTTTGTTGATTCAGCCAACCCATTCTCTTTTGGATAATAATTAGTAGAATATTTGAGTTTAAAACCTATTTTGAGAGTGAAATCTGTCATAGCATTACCTGAGAAATATGATGCATTATCAAACATTAAAGCAGAAAGTAAGCCAAACCTGGTGATTATGAATTGATCTATAAATTTGAATATACTTTCAGAGTTGGTTGTCTTGAGTGGAACTGCTTCTACCCATTTGGTAAAGTAGTCAGTATCTGTAAGGATGTACCTATGTTGTTTAGAAGAATGAGGAATGATCTCACCTATTATATCTAATCCCCATTGTTCAAATGGTTGATCAATGTTGACCGGCTATAATGGCATCGATGGTTTCTTTTGTCTTCCGGCAGCAATCTACCAAATCTGACATCTCCTTACATAGTTATGTGCGTCTTTAAATACAGTTGGCCAGTAGTAACCAGCGCGCAAGATTTTGTGTGTTGTTGCATCTCCTGCATAGTGTCCGCCTGCTGGCCCGTCATGAAGTTCCTGCAATACTTTTTCTGCTTCATATTTCTCAAGGCATCTAAGGAGAACATAATCATAATTCATTCTAAAGAGTATATCATTGACAATTTGATATTGTTTAGCTTTTAACCTCAAGGCCCTTTTCTTTGTGTAATTCAAATGTGGAGGGGCACAACCATTTTTTAAATATAACATGATATCAGCATACCTTGATTTAGAGTCGTTTAGGCTTACCTCATACACTTGTACTTCACTGTTTGGAGACTGTGTTTCTGATATGTGCGATGCTCCTGCCAACATCCTGCAAAAACCTTGACCTTTCACAATATTTGTTGGTTTAATTTCAGTGTCCTATTCTTGTAGGGTTGTGACCCAATTTGCCCTCTTTTCGCCCACATCTTTTTGTACCAAAAGATTCCTTACCACTGGAAACAGTACTATTATTTTGGTGTGAGTTTTGAGAAGGAAAGGTCTGAAATGTTTAATTGTTTTGAAAACAGCATAAGCCTGTTTTTCAACATCAAAGTAATTTAACTCAGCTCATTGTAAGTTTGAACTGAAGAAGGCAATTGGGGCCTCGGCTTTATCTTGATTTGCTTGTGTGAGTATGGCAGCATACGACTTCTCGGAGGCGAATATATATAGAGTGAAAGGATCAGAAAATTTTGGAGTCACCAGAGATGGGGCATTTATAATTGCTTGTTTTATCAAGCCAAATACTTCATGTTCTGCATGGCCCCATTTGAAGAAAGAGTTTTTCTTTTTCATGGCTTGGAGAGGTGACACGATCCTTGAGAAGTCAGGGACAAATATTTTGACAAAATTGATCTGACTAAGGAAAGACTGCATTGCTTTCTTATTATCAGGTAAGGCTATCTTGAAAATTTCCTTGATCCTATCTGGGTCAATATGGATTCCTGATTTGGATACTATGAATCCAAGAAGTTTTCCTTCACTCAATGCAAAAAAAAAAAAATAAATAAATAAATTGGATTGAGTGAAATTCCATATTTTTGACAACATTGCAAGATCTGTTTTAAGTCCCTGAAATAATTACTTCATTTTTTAGAATATGTTGTTATGTCATCTAAGTAGATCACCACTGACTTGTTTACCAAGCCTTTAAACGCAATGTCCATGGCTCTTTGAAATGTGGCACCGGCATTGATTAGCCCAAATGGCATCTTTTGATATGCGTAAGTGCCCCATTTGGTTCTAAATGTAGTTTTTAATTGATCATCGGGGTGGACCAAGATTTGATTATACCATGAAAAACCATCTAAAAAGGACATTAATTCAAACCCTGTGACTGATTGTAATATATGTTCCATAGGGGGTAGTGGAAAATTATCCTTTTGGCAAGCTTTATTGAGATTTTGAAAGTCAATACAAATCTGAATATCACCATTTTTCTTTCTGACTGGGACCAAATTGGAAACCCATCTAGAATGCCTAACGGGAAAAATAATATTGGCTCTTAATAACTTGTTCAACTCAGATTTAATCTGGCTTTCCAGATTAGGATGTATTTTCCTCAGTTTCTGTTGAACAGGCTTTTCATCAGAGATCATCGGAATTGTATGTTGTATAATCGAAGTGTCATAGGTTTTAAGATCATCATAATTCCAGGCAAAGACACTCTTGTATTGTTTCAATAATCGAATGAAAGTTGATTTTTCCTTGGATGTTAGGCCAAGACCTAAGCTAATGTTCTGTGGTTTTATGTCTGTCCCCAGATTCACTAATTCTTATCTCAGAGTTGAACTCTGAAGTTTTGAATTGGTGGACCGTTTAAATCTGTCCTCTAAGTCATATAGGTCCTCTAATTTGACTACGGATTTTGGTATAGCATTATTGTTATTTTCTTGTTCCAGTTGTTTGTCATGTTGGTCTTCATCAATTATCTTATTATCGTAAGAGCCTTCTGATGTCAGAAAACTCACAATATTAGGTTCATTGTTGAAAACCCTCCAATTTTTAATGTTATCAGGAATAAAGAGTCTAAAGATTAATTCAATCGATAATATGTCTCGGTTATAATCCTCTAATGGAATAAGCTTGGAAGCTACATTAGCAAGGATATCAACACTAGCATTTTGGAGTCTTGCGACAGATGAAATATTAAATGTTGTAAAGTGTGAGGTTGGGTCTTGTACTAAAGATTGATAGTGCTTCAAGTGTCCCGACAGAAAATGTATAGTATTTCTTACCTATTTAATAACAATCTCAGAGTCTCCAAATACTTGCAGGTATTTGATATTAAGCCCGATTGCTTTGTATAATCCTTGAGCTAATGCTCCATATTCAGCAGTATTTTTTGTGCAATCGAACTCAAGTCTACATGTTAACATGGTTTTTTCTCCTTTTGGACTTACTAATATACAACCTGCTCAAGCTCCATCGTTAGATTTAGAACCATCAAAAAAAAAATTCCAAAACAAAGTTTTATTTACAGGTTTATCTACCAAAATGGTGCATATAGAAGTGTCTGTTTGAGAGAAATTTTCTATCTAAGATAAAATGGAATTTTCCAAAAAAGGTGAAGTATGAGCGTTAAAATTCCCTAAGAATGAATCAACATAATAGTTTCCAATTATGTTGTTGCTATTCGCTATAGGTAGTTTTCTCCTTTTAACTCTGTCACTATATACTTTTGATGCCTTTCTCATTCAACCTTGATCTGATTAGGTTTGCCATTGTAAGGGAGCCACATATGAGACCAGTCAGTCGCAAAGTAACCATGAAGCTTTTCTGACCAATCACTACTAAGGATCAGTCCATAAAACTCAGGAATGTCAGCTACAAGTATATCAATAACTTGATGTACCTTTGGATTTGATGAAAGCTTTATGGTTACTTGATTAAGTTCACCGATGACCTCGACTTGAGACCAATCTAGCTGTACTATTAGTACTGTAGATTTTTGAGGTTGGACATTTAACTTTGCGCAAATTGTCTTAGATAAAATGTTAGATGAGGCATTGGAATCTACGAGACAGTTATGCAATTTTTTATTGAAAACTTCAAAGCTAAGGAGGAATGGTAGAGTATGGGATTTTGATCTTCCCCCAATCAGAGCAATGTCAGTTGGATCGACTTTATTTGAAATACCAGTTGGAGGTCTCCCCATTTCATGAGTAGCTTGTGAAATTACAGCGGAAGGTAGAGGTGTAATAGGTACTGCATTTAGCTCTTTCAAGAGAAATTTCTGTTGATGCTTTAAATTGTTGAGCTCATGAAAATTAATGTTTGGTCTCGTTTTCTTCATATCTTCAACAATGTTATATTCAATTTCATCGGAAATGATAAACATTTTGGATGAAGATGTTGAATCAGACTGGATTGGGTTTGTCTGAGTAGACTTTGGTGAGGATTTCTTACCTATGATTTTATCCTTGGGAGTCAGATTTGGATTTTTTTGTTTAGCACTGGATTGTGGAGGATCAAGTTTATTTCTACTTCTAGTAGCAACAAGTAATGCATCCTGATCTTCCTCATCTGGGAGAATGAAGTCCCACATCCCTTGTAGTTCTACAACTTCATCATCATCGATTTGTTCCTCATTTGAAACTTCTTCCTCTTCCCCTTCTGATTCTGCACTTGTTATAGCATTTGGAGGTTTAGGATCAATTGTAGGATTCCTTTTAAAGGTTTTGAAGAGTTTCTTGGAAGAGGTTTTTGCTACTTGTTTCTTTATATCGATCATTTTGTTTGACATGGTCTTCAAGACTTTGGGACATGGTCTTCAAGACTTTCTGCAACCCTTCCAGGTCGAATGGGTCTTTTGGTTGTTTTTTCTTAGGATCATCTCTAAAAGACACTTTTTTATACTTTCTTTCTTCTATAGCTTTTTTATTTTCTACAGCTAGGATACGTTTTTCTACAGTTATTGCCTCTTTCATGTTTTCTGCTAACATCGGCTTGGCAACTCTATCTACAAAGATAGCCCAATTTGAAGGAAAAGCAGAAATATACCATTCATTTTGGACTTCATCGCTAGGTTTAGACATTGTTGGTATTTTGCTTAACAACTTATTGAAGCGAGAGCTGAAATCCTTAGTTGGTTCCTTTGGTTTAGCTTTTAAATTGGAAAGGTAATTTATTAAAGTTGTTGTTGACCTACCATCTCCAATTTTTGTTAAAAACTGATCTTGAAATGTATCCCAGTTATTAATGGAGCCTGCTGATAAAGAAAAATACTAGGATACTGCTGCTCCTTGTAACGTATATGGAAATAATCTTACAAATGCATCCTCTTCTGTCACTCCATTTAAATTAATAGATAGCATGAAATTATTTATGTGTTCCTCGGCTAGTTAACCATTGTCAAGATTGAATTTAGGCAACCATTTCTCATGGTAAGCTGGTAACTAAGATAAAGGTGCAAGCATTCTTACCGCTCCTGGATTGGCCCATGGCCTTGGTGGTGGATTTGCTGCCATCATCAGAGTATGAGTAGGAGAAGGTGTTGCAGTAGTGGAAGGTGATTGGGTAGAGGAGGATATTACTCCTGTACTTGTATGAACCACGATCTGGAGATGAGGGATGGATGAATTACCTTGTGATTATATGGATGGGATAATAAACGAAAAATTATGATAGAACCTCACTCTGAGATACTGCTGGTGATTTCCTAGCTTTCTTACGACTCGGTAGAGGAAACTCAACTGGTGGGATTCCTAGCTTTTTTCTTTGTGCTCTAGTCAGTCGTTGAGATTGGGTCAGATGGGAAGTGACACTACCTTGGGATACCTCAGATTCTTCTTGAGATATAGAAATCCCATGTAACTTATGAATTAAATTTGTAACTCAGGGGGATCTGAAGAAGAATTATCTGGCTTGTTTGGGATTTCAATCGTGTGCTCTATATTTTTCTTTTCAACTTCTGGTTCAGAGATGGAAGATTTTGAATGTGAACGAGAAGTTAAGGGTGATGGTGAGGGAGTTTTACTCTTAGAATGGCGTGAGGATGTAGATTTACTTGCCATTCACAGTCATACCCTCCTTCTAGCGCCAAATATGTTGAAAGCTCGAAAATCGAGACTCCAACAAGAGGGATAACCACCCGGTCCAAACCTTCAGACAGCTCCTTTTCCGTTTGGAATAGTGGCTCTGACTGGGTATGATGGGACCAGTTTCCCAATATATTTATGATGTTTGTGCTAATGGGATGAAGTTTTTCTTTTTGGGGTTTTATGGAGTGAATACCTATTCTAAATCTAATCTATCTTCTAACTATCATATGCAATCTATCATAAAGAAAACATCTAAGTTTAAGACTATCCCGGGAGTAATGTTCACATATGTGATCTAAAATAATTTCTGAAAGTGACCAATGATAAAGATCATTCAATCACAATAAGAAGAGATTCTGTTTAATAATGATTGTTTCATATAAAAATTTAACTGAAACAATATACGGAATATATCGCATAAGATTCATTCACATATTCAGCATAAAGAGTAAGTCATCACCATAGGAAAGTGAAATAATGATAACTAAACATTTAAACTTTCAGATATAAATAACTGAAAATGATTTATTGCTTAACACATAAGTAAAAAGCATTAGGAGATAAAAATACCATTTGTAATACGTCCTACTCATGAGCTGCAGCAATATCGATCTATCTTCAAATCACTTAACATCAACTAAGAGTACAAAAGTGCAATTTCAGTAGCAGATGTTAAACTCAAATAGAAAATAAATCTCATTCCATTGATTTTATCAAAACCTCCTCAGTGGGGGGCAAGATGCACGTTCTGAAGAATGTTTTTGATAAAACTTTGGACCCCTCTCTAAATGCATGAGAGGGGTTTAAATACTAATCTATGAAATCTAAAAATAAATATTACAAAAATAGATGAGGAGGTTTAAACGACCTGCCTCATTTTAAGAAAAAATAAACAAAACAAAAATAAAATATATCTATGACTAATCCTACATCTGATTCTTTAGATCGCAAATATCTAGCATCGGTTTTAAGAGTGTCGGTTGGCCGACTTCAGCTTTTAACTGTCCTGCAAATACGGCGTTGGTGAGAGTTGGCACTATCTTCTCGGCGGAAGTCATCAGGCACTTCAGGGTCATCCATTGGCTGTGTGGCTTCACCAGGTACTGCCAGTATGCTTCCCAATTCAATCTGTTTACCTGTTTGATTGCCTCTGCCCTTTCCTCCGCTGCTTGTTTCCATTCTGCTTGAAGTTGTTGTGCTTTTGGAAGAAAGCCAGGGGTAGTTTCTGCTACCAAATTAGCCTTGTGTAGATTTTCATTTACGCATTCGATGACATTGTTCGCTATTGTCACCGCATCTTCCATCGCCTGTTCTGCTTCCTTTAGCCGAGAATCCCATTTTGCAAATAAAATCTCTTTGTGCGATTCGTCAATTTTGGGCATGTCTGCTCTTTTCCCTTCTTCGGATTTCTGCCAATTTAAGAAGTCTGAGACTTTCTTAAAAATCGAATCATATTCGAGTCATAATTCTACAACTTGAATTGTAATATTATCAGTTATTTTGCAATGGGAATTCCATTGCGAAATTTTTTAGCATAGCAGTTCTTTCTGTAGCAAGACCTGGGAATTGAGACTAAGTGCCTCTGTGAAAAACTCTTCAATTTTGGGATCACTTTTATGCAGTTCTATTATACCCTGTAATTGTTCTTCTTTGCTAGCTAAATTGCTTTAATGTGCCAATTGCATTTTCTAGAAGTCTTGTTGAAGTTTTGCCAGCTGTATTTCCGCTTGTTGATTGATGCTGACTTGTTGTAACTATTGTTCCAAAAATAAAATCCTATCCTCTTTTTCTTTAAGTAACAATTGAACCTTTGTTGCTTTATCAATAGTTGTTGAAGCGTATGCACCTGTGACCTGTGAGATCCTAGTGAGAGTCTGTAACCATTGGAAGGATTAATAAAGAGAAATTTTACCTTATTTCTATGCATCCTTTCCTGTTTTAATATATGATTGGGTATAATTTGCAAGTATACTATTTATATGTTGCACGAACTTATTTGAATGTTTTGTATAACTAATTGTAACATAAGACATCCAAGTACACGAAGTTAATTAACTAGTATAGGAAGATAAGTAAGATCGTGGGTAATAGCACAGAGCGTGGCTCTAACAGCGCGGAAGCTCCACACTCCATGCTTAGGATTGCGCAAAGGCTATGTATCAGGGCGTGAGGAATAGGGAAGTGCGTGAAGCAACCTGCGCACAAGGACACATAGTGAGACCAGTCAAACCTCTCAAACATCTCAAGGGTGCGGAAAACTGGTTCTATCACCCTCCCATACTACTTCGGGTGAGACCTCAATCCATGCTTCGCGGACTGTTTCCGAAAGGGCCAGTAGTACGGAGATTTGTTTGACTAATTAACACCAGATATGAAAACTTATACTCTGAAATTTTTAAACTCGTGAGCCAAACTACCCTTCCCAATTTTGAAACATTGTGACCAAGCTAAAACTTGTTTATGTGTTTGACTAAGTTGGAAAAATGTGAACCATCTCTGTCCATGGGGTAAGTGGGGAATCCGACATAACGCACACAACTATTCAATACTCCCTGATAGACCAAGGCCCTATGTTGTCAATGGACCAAAACAGAGAAGCTGGTATTCAACTAGTGTGTCGCTAAGTGTTGAATCAGCTACAACACCCTTCAAAATGTTGGCATGCATCCAATTTTCGAGCCTTCCCTAGTTTTTTCCTTGATGTTTGCAAACACTCAGGCTCATCCCATGAGATCGTGTCAAGTCTTTTCACCCTCCTTGCTTGACCGTTCACTGGACATCTTTTAGCATGTTGGTCACAATGTCATGTTTGCGGTCATGTTCTAGCTATGTTGAAGGCATGTCTTCGTGTGTACAAGTTGTGTTCACTATGTAAGCATTTGTCGCAATCACACACGAAGTTATATGCAATGTCGCGCAAGTGTCGTCGCGGTCGTTCAACAATCTATCACGAGTGTTGTGCTTATCGCCCGCACTCATTGGTCAGTCACACTAAGAATGTTGTCTTCTTGATTCGAGGTATCTTGTCGTCGATTCGTGCTGAGTGTATTTTCACAAGGTCATCCATGCACAAGTTCACTAACTCACACACTTAGTCATTTTGTTGAAACTCTATCGATCAGACCACCCTCCAACAGTCAAACCTCCACTAAGTTGCATTGTTTAGTCTCAGCCCTCAGTGATCATGTACTATTGCCCAAAATTATGCAGAGCTTGAGGCTACCTCCTAGGTAGTCTGCACTTTGCAATCCTGGAATCAACCTAACTAACTATCACCTAGAACATTGCAGAAGTTTCTCAGCAAGCCATCTCAATTTGCATCGCCTACAAGCAAATCTATTAAGCTTCCCATTAGTCAACCGGAGAGTTTGACCGGGCAGTGACCCCAAGATTCACTCTACCAAAAAATTGCGCAAGATTTGTCAGCATGCCCTCCTCCGCTGACTGAAGAAATTGTGCAGGCATGAAGGACATGCACCCACTGCCTATCTCTGCACTGTCCTCAAAATGTGTGCAGTTATGTCAGCCAATCTGTCAGCCTGCTACTCCTCCTAAAAACTACGCAGTTTTCATAGGATTTTCTCCAGCTGCCTGACAACCCGCTCAGCCCAGAAACTGCACAGAGATGTCCTGTAGGCCAACCTCCCAGTTCTGCATAGTTTTAGCCAGCAAGCTCCCGTTGCCAACCTCCCAGAAGAATCTGCACAATTTTCATTGCCAATGTCCTCCCTGCTGCTTACACTGCCTCTTTGGAAAATTTACGCAGATCTGCCCTTCAGCCGAGTTAGATCCCGCAAATAGTCACTTCTAACCCAGATTTCCCATCTCAGCCTCCGAGTGACCTCTGTGTAATTTTCCTTGTTAGTGCCCGGAGCCGCATCCTGACCTAATATGTGCTCTACGCAGTTTCATAGCCTTGTCCTCTCTCCTGGTCACCTGCACCCAAAAACAAAAATGAAAGATGATGCATCATGGTAGACTAGGAGATTTATGGATTTGATGTCATCTTATCATGAGTGATTGTAGATACAGGTACATGGATGAGATATTGCGCGACAACAAAAAGGATGAACAAGGAGCACATGCTAGGAGACTTGTTCACAAACGGATGAACACATGAAGCATGCCAAGTACAAGCAAAGGAGAGACATGCATGCGCAACATCAAGCGAACACCTAGACCATCGAAGACTCCACACACCTTGCCATGTAAAGGTGAAACCATGACACACCAAGAGCAAATTCATCACTCAGCAGCATTACAGCTCAATGTGGACACCACCAACAGCATGAACATAATAGCACTATCATATCGAGTCATGTCATGAGTCATCTCGGCCACATCCTTAATGTGAGCCATACTGTTGTAATCAATGTAATGTAACGTGGAAGTCCAAGAGACCCACAGGTAAATTTGAATATTCATATAAAGTTGAAGAGTCATGTAAGTCAAATAGTCTTGAGGGAATTCGAACAGTCACAAGGGTTAGTTTCACCCTTTGCTATATATACCCTTCATTTGTACATGCAAAATAATTTTCACCTTGGCTCCTCCAACATAGTAGTTTTTCTTTGAGGAGAGAGCAGTGGCTCCAAAGCCCCGCTATCGAGCTTAGTGATGTATGGTGTGCCGATTTTTTTTGGAACTTTCGCTTAATTCAAAACCCTGATAACAGGCCAGCATGTTTTTACACATGTATAGTATTCGTGTGTAAGACTCTTCTTTGGATGCTTGTAATGAATGTTGCTTTAACTTGTATTAAGACATATGAATTATTTCAATTTTTCTAGTACATATGCTTTCGAAAATGTGTTGTATTAGTTGTTAACGTTGTCCCACCCGCATGGACAACTCCCTCGGACACTCGACAGAATCATTCTTGTAAACTTGTTATAACAACTGCCACACTCGTGTGGACTATTCCGTTGGGCGTTGTACGTATTATCTATCCATTGTGTGTTTGTGACTGTTGCATCTGTGTGGACTAATCCGTCGGAATTTACGCATGTCTTGTTGTGTTGTGTGTCTCTAATAGATTTGGGACTATCCCCTTTCAACCTGAGACTCACTTTTCACCCTCTCCCTCTACAGTGAAAGAACCTTGACACAGGTAACACTAAGCACTCACTAGGCACGTGAAACTCATTGTTCGAAGACAAGGAAAACCACTCTCATGTGTTGATAATCAAGAGCTAAGGAAAATATTTAAGATAATGGTAACTGGGCCATCATACCGGATGGGACTTCTAAACCAAATGGTGTGAGGTCTAGTTGGGACTTCATACCAAGGAGATTCACTGAATGTTGGTGGGTCTAGCACCATCAACATTTCTAGTGCTAGAAGGACGGTTGCTAGTTGTTTATGGTTGAATTTCCTCTCACCCTAACTCTTCAATCATTTGGTCAAGGTAGTAAATTGAACTCCCACTCACCTACGCAGCTTTGAATGGTTTACTCCTCACCTCCTAAATGTGAACACAAAATTTCATATTAGCACATCTGATTTGTCTATCCCATCACCCATCGGTTCTCAAAAGTAGTCGGAATGATCCCAAGAATACAAGATCTTCCATACGCATCAAGGAAGCCACAAACCACTCCCACGGATTTTTTGTATCATCGGTGGAAGAAGCAGTTATTGCCACACTCAAAGGTCTGGTAGAAGTTGTTGAGAACAGAGAGGAACCTCCAACCCTTCGACAAGGAGAACATAACACCCTCGTTATCTTGGGCTCAAACTCTAGTACAGGAGGCGGAGGCAGAGACGAACCAACAGACTTAGAGCCAAAACCTTCATATTTTGAAGAGGAGGAGGACAAAGAACAATAAAACATGGATGATCAAAACTTTGAATGGATGAATTAGGGACCATTGGCTCTCATGGGTGCTTTTCATAGGATGTTGAAGTGTTTGGAGAGAATGCTCACAAAGTATGACCCTGACAGAACAGTGAAGGCAAAAGATCACTCAGATAACTTCTACCTATAGCTACAGACACTCGAGGTATAATATGATGACATTGCATGCAGACTATTTCTATGTACCTTGGATGACCGTGCAGCAGTATGGTGTCACAGCCTTCCTGTCAATTCCATCCATAACTGGGTTATGTTCAAACGGATGTTTTTGGAAAATTTTGTTGATGACAAGACCCTGACCATGTTGCTCAAAGAGTTGGGCAGTCTGAAGATGGAGTCAAAAGAAAAGGTAAAAGATTTCAATCAAAGGTTTTTGCGCATATTGAACAAGTTTGCAGCAGACACAAAATGTCATGATTCCATCACTGTCGACTATTATATGTCTGCATTTCCAACTAGTATTGTGTAGTTCTTCAAGCGAGCTACGAAACCAACGTTACTAGAGAACTGCAAAGAGGAGATCATTATGGAGAAATACCTACACATGACTGGAGTCATCAAGGATGATGAACCAGTGAAGGACTCCAGATATGCAAGCAAGAATCCCCAGGCTGCGGTGAGCAAGGGTAAAGACAAGGAAGAAAGTGACATTGTAACCCTTACTCGTCTTCTCAAGAACTTGACAACAGAGGTTTTTGAGCTAAAACAACAAATGGTCAACACATATGCTAGGAAAAGGCCTCCTAAACAATATAAAGGAAGCATGTCATCAAGCAGCAACCACTTCCTGGCTAAAACTACATAGAGCTCCAACTCAGTGTTCTAGATGGAACTCTGCGCGAATGACGATTTTTTCTCATTCCATGAAAACGTTCACTCAAAAGGGACTTGTTCAAAATGGAAATGAGTTGCGGAATCAGTATGTAATCGTGCACTAAACATAGTAAACAATGTGCAATGATAGCTTAGAGACATAGATGATGATGAAGACATTGCATATGATGACGCACCCAACACAGGGCAAGTGATCAACATGTATCAATGCTCACAAGAAGTGCAAAAAATAAACATCAAGAAGCAACCCTGAAAGAAAAATGGTCGATACAATCTCAGAAGTCAAGGGGATCCCCTTACAATTGGGGAAATGTGAGAAAATCTTGAACTGTTGAGGAAGGTTGATCCACGTGTCGTCCAAAAGAAGAAAGCTAGGGAAGACAGCAGCGAACTAGAGTACATCCATGAGAAGTAAACTCTAGAACACTTCGCTAGACTATACAAACATGATTCCAACCCCGGACATCTCGGTGAGTCTACTTACCCTTGATTACAACATTGTGGAAGATATGAATAAAACTCGTAAAAAAAATATCTTTATTTGATTTAGCTAAGATTTAGGGTCAATCGGATATTCTACTGCGCGCACCGGGGAAAACATCTGCAGACAGCATAGCCTCTACTAGCAAGGGAACAAACACATCTCCCAGTTCACTTCAACACACTCTAGATGGAAGAAGAAAACTATGTTTCCCCTCCATTCTTGCTTTCATTTGAAATCTTTAACTGCAATGTTCACAATTGTGTGGTTGATTCTCGCACATCAACCAACGTCATGCCACTCTCCATTGCCAAACAGATCAATGCACAATGGAGCAAGACATATGTGCAAATCATCCAACTTGATCAAACATGTGTACCATCCATTGGTGAACTTCGGGGTGTGATCATCTGATTATCTCATGACATCCGAGTTCACCAGTGCGTCAGCATTGTCATTGTGGACATACCGAAAGCGTATGGCTTACTGCTCAAGAGAGACTAGACTAGCAAGTTGAATGGGTATTTTTCTACAGACTGGTCACACTTGTGGCTTCCATACCAGGGCAAAAGAAATTAGATCTGAGTGTTATCTGAGAGATACATGAGTCACAATGTCACTCCCATCAATGGTGAGAACAAACCATTGGATTTCGCATAACTGATGTTCGGAAATTGCTTCTTGGAAACAACGATGGGGTGTTATCTCTCACAACCAACTCCAACCCCACCAGACATGTAGTTGGGTCTCCTTCCTTGCCTAACTAATGGAAATGATACTTGTACAATACATTATAACACTAGTAGCAGTAACGGTAGTAGTAGCAGTAGTACAAGATGTTATAGATCCATTTGGGCACATCAAATCCCAACATTCAAATCAGTGTTTTAGGGCTCATCAAACTCTAATTTTAGTTGCTTCATGCCCTAAACAAGTCACCCTTTTGAATGCCTCCTTCCTAGATAGTTTCATGACTTGAAGACATCCAGAAATAGCCACTAGAGGGACCAGCGCAGGTAAGCCCTTATGAAGGTGCGCTGCAGAGCAGTTAAGTCCACTGTCAGGGTGCTCTGCAGAGCACTTAGGCTTCCTTTCACCTGCGTTGGGCGATAATGAGCAAAATTCACATAGGGTTTGGGGAATATTCTTATCTTTTGAGTCATCTAGAAGTTTCCCTCATTTATCAACTCCTATGAGCTCGAAAATGGATGAGGAATGAGTTAAAGTGCATCCTATCTCTCATCCCTTCCTCCATGGAACTAATTCTAAGTATGGAAGGCCATTCAATGCCAGCATTAATGACAAAACCTCCTTCATCCTCCTATAAATTGACCACTCATCTAAGTGATCAGAGGCTGGACTATGTTGAATTGTAAGGAGATAATGTTGCTATGAGATTTGGCTTTGAAGCAAGTGTTGTGATGCTACTAGTTTGTCATGCTTTTGATGTGATGTGGATGGGATCCAAGCTGGAGGGATGGCTTTGAATTAGACACCAATTGTTTTAATTCATTCTTCTATCTAATAAAGTGTTTGAACCTTTTTCCCATATGTTTGTATTGTTTCATAATGCTTATATGTGTGAATTGTATCTGATTCCTTTCACTTATATTCAATAGATCGTATGCTTTGATCGGTTTTTGTCTTTTGTTGTGTTTACAGGGTACTTCTCAAGTAGATTAAGTACAGGAAGGAACGATGGAATCGATACAAGTGAGATGAGAGGAAAGCAGAACTACAGGTAGGCCTTCTATCTTCTCATCTTATCTATTTTTTATAGGAAAAGTCTAAAACACTTTAAACTGTTGTTCTAGGCACAGCTACTTGTCTAGTGAATTAGTGTTTATCCGTAGATGCTAAATTCTCCAAAACACAAGCACGTCAAATGATATGTATAGATGAGTTGTGGACCATGTATTTCGGTGGATCAAAGACACGGGATGGATTTGGAGCAAGGTATGTCTTGATCGACCTGAAGCATAGAAAACATTTGATCTCAAGTTGCTTGGAGTTCAAGTGCACAAACAACACTGTTGAATATGAAGCACTCATATTTGGGCTTCCACAAGGCCATTAGCCTCAACGTTGTTGCGCTCAATGTGGTAGGTGATTTAGAAATCGTTGTATGGCAGGTACGTAACACCATACAATGTTTATCACCTCATCTCAAAAGTTACGAGAAAGAGGAATGGCAACTAATCTCTACCTTCCAAGCATTCAATATCATTGTTGTGCCAAGAACAAATAATGCAGCTTCCAATGCCTTAGTAAATGCTACTTCTAGGATGTCACCACTTAGGGATATATTTACTGTTGGAATTTTGTATAAGCATTCTATCCCTGATAACATAACTAATCTACGTGTTTTTGATGATGATCAACAGATACTACACTTCATGGCCAATGTTAATATCTTCAACGACACATTGATTGACAAAGACGGACACAAGTAGTCACTGCAAGCTACAGTTGATGACAATAAAGGAAACCTCATCCCCGAGGGTGTGGTATCTCTCAAAAAGCTCTATGACTCGCAGAACCGCTTTCAGGGGCCAAGGAACAGCAAAACCCATAGTTCCACCATGATGCACGAACAGATAAACCTAGGAATAGAACAAGATCCAAATTTCATCAATCTCGGTACATGTTGCACACAATAGGAACGAGAAGTCTTTGTCGGCTTGTTCAAAAAGTACCGGGATGTGTTCGCGTGGACATATGATGATCTGAAAACATACGACACTCGAATAATCCAACATGTGTTCCAATCAAAGAAGGGGTCAAACCATTTCAGGAGAAGTTGAGGAAAGTACATTTGTAACTTGAACCCTTGTTATCCTCCACAATATCCCAAGGCTGAGAAAGGAGATCAAAGGAGGTAACCTCAGACCACTTAGGGTTTAGCAACTACCCCTGCCAAACCAGAGAGGACTCTCTCTATGAGCTCATAGCCAAAGATGACTGGAGTGGGAAAATATATTAGGCTAGATATGTTCATCTCTAGGGTTTTGAAGATTTTAGGGTTTTGTTGGATCAAGAGTGAAAATCGGGGAACTAGGTCAAAGGATGAAAGGTTTCAGCTACAAGACATATAAAGGAAAAGGGTAGGTATGCCTTTGTGATACTTTGGGGTTTTTTATATGTAGTGTAGGGAAGATCAAAATGAGCATGGAAACCATGAATTCATTTATCACAAGATAGGTGACATAAACATGAAGTTCCTAACAAAACATAGCTTAAACCATAAGAATTATGTTTAAAACCTCTTAGGAAAATCACTGAAATCATATATATGGAAAGAAGATGAAATTATCATTCACATAAAACTATAATAGAGAGAAAACATTATCACAAACTCACAACACAAGAATTCCTGAATAATAGTTGCAACTGTCCTTTGATTTCCTGTAAAAAGTGATGAAGTACAAGCTCCAAGAGTTCTACTCACTAATGTCCACCCCTGAATCTGACTGAAAACTAGATACATATAGACCACAAAACCATCTTCCCTCTCTCAGGGGTCAAATTCCTCAGTATAGAATTAGTTTACACAAATTCCTCCAACCAATCCTAATGACTAGGGAGGTTAAAACAAATTCCCAAATTGGCCTTAAACTAATTCATTTGACCATAAACACTATTACAAGCATGAATCTACTCATTTATTACCCTAACAAACATAATTACATCTCAATACATATTTATCACATCAAACATGAGTAATTACATCAAGTAAACTCGAAACTAACTGAGAAAAATGGAAAAAGTGATTTCCAAGCAAAAACGTAGCGAATCTGTAGAAAACGTAGCGTGCAGCTTGCAAGAGGATTTTGGAGGGGTTCCCATGCTCCAAATCAGGATCTATAAAATTTTGAAGAAATATTTGTGTGTATACTACACCATAGAACCCTCAAGAACTAAAAAATATTGCTCCAAGACCTCCAAAATTCAATTCTCCCACAACTACTCCAAAAACGTAGCGTGCTGCTGAAAAACAGGGTAGAAAGGTGTTTTTTCGCTACTTTTTTTACTTTTTGACCTGCCAAAATGTGCTGAAGTGGAACTCCGGTTGGATAATTTTGATGTGAAGGTCAAAAGGAATCCATAAATTTAAACATTTTTTCAAATGGAGGCCCCCAACAAAAACGTAGTGTGGGACACACTACCTTTTTGGACAAAACATTGTGTAAACTTTCTGGGTTTTCTACAAACAGAGGCCTCAAATATGGAGCAATATCTCTCTAACCATGAAAATTTTTGACAAAACAAGGAGAGTTTTTTGTATATAAGGATGTTTTTAAGAAAAACCTCTCTCCATTGTTGGAAATTAATTTTCATTGTTTTGGAATCTGTGCCACACAATCATGACTAAAACAGGAAATTAACTTGGAAAATTTTGATTTTCTGAAATATGTCTCCAAGAAAGTTTTTGTTGGAAATGCTGAGGGGGGGGTTAATCAGTATTCCTTAGCAATTAGAACTTTTAAATATTTTCAAAGCATTATTTAATCTTAAATAATTATTAATGTTTATGCAGTAATAATAGTAAATAAAAGAACATAGTAAGCACAATAATTTTAGGAGGAAAACCCCCTCCGGGTCAAAAACCACTGAACGCTTTTCTAATAAATTCCATAATCATCAGCCCCAACTGAAATGAAAGCAACAACTTCCTAGAATTTTATAAAAGAAGTCTTCTGTAGCGCCCTCTAGAAGGACACCCCAACACCCTGGTTTCTTCAGTAGTCAACTAAATGGATGCCCCAACATCCTAGACCAACCTACCACCTTGAAGTGTTCACAGGATCCAACCTGTAGGCACCTTCATGCACCAGCCTATCACCTCCCTACCACCCTATAATGACTGAAATTAGACAAGAGTGTGGATTCTCGCACCAAGGACAACAATCCACAATACAATATGATTTACAATGATTTTGACCGAACACCAAATCACACTATGACCTGCAACCCAACCATGACATCATCCCAACAGAGGCTCCTATACCTCCCAATAATGCCTTTTCAACTCTAGGCAAATTGATAATTTTACAATAATAACTCTTCCAATGATGAGATTTTTACAAATGACTCTTTTACATCTTTACAATGATGACTCTTGGCCTTGACACTTATTCACAATATACGGATGGTTGTCATGTCTTCAAAGGATGTCCTGTTGCAATGCTTCCTTTTATTTGATACTTCTACTCTTGAATTTTTGCTTGAAGTTGTACTTGAATCCTCTTCTACCTGCATGCAAAATTTGTTCGGCGAAACCAATCCCAAAACAAAACAAAATACCCTTCAACTTACCTATGCTTGCAAAACACATGTAAGTGCATAATATTGAATAAATACAAATTAAAATTACAATGTGTACCTAAAGTGTGCCTATCACTTTTGTTGTTGACTTGTTGCAGCAATAGACAAAGACTCCCACTCTTGATATAGGCCTGGACTCTATGCAAGACTATATCCAAAACTGACCTAAAGATATATACAATAAAAATTAATGACAGACCCAAGACTTGTGATGGACCAAGTTCTAAGTACAACAAAAGAGACCATTATATCAACCATGACAAGAAAAGTAACATGAATATACAACATCATATAGATTTAGCAGACTTGGTATAGCATCAAGAATATGTAGCATCAAATGTGTAGTATCAAGAATAGGACATCTGAAATGTGGTATCAAAACTAATTGTTACATATAGAGACATTGAGATATAACTGATACCTTGTATGTACTTTGTAGAATTTCTCACTGTAGATCAACAGATTATGCAATATACTAAAGCAAAATACTAGATCTACTTCTACAACAAACTTGCGAAAGCTTAATCGATTTTGAGCAAGATCAAATAGAACACATATAACAAAGAATGATAAAGTAATTGCACTTGAACACAGAAGAATACTCTGGGGAAAGCCTCAGCTAAAAGCCCCGATCTCTGTAATATCATACAAGTGGAAATATGTCCGTATTACACAAAGCTTTAGCTCACAACCTATCCAGCTCTCAGTACAATCCTACAATTTTGCTCATAGACTGAATAGACACAACATATGCCTTCCATCAATCCTTCAAGCCTCGTATTTCCTTGCGCAGTTTCTCCTGACGTCCAATGCTGCCACCTGTGTGAATTGACCTCTCACACAACTCATCAAACTCAAAAGTAATTGCGCAATCTCCATGGAATGAATTCCTTCTACATGCAAGAGATATCCTCAATGGAATATTCCTGCAACTGATAGTACTTTGTCCCATCATCTGATCTCAACTAAATCTCTGACTGATCTGACATGCATGAGTTATTTATAAGAGAATATTCAATTATCTGAAGTGCAGTAGTTACATGCATGCATGCATTAACTAACTGAACTCACAATCAGTTCCACAAATTGTTGGAGCTAATCTAACTGGACTTAACTCAGATAACTGAGCTAACTAATTACAACTCAAAGTACAATTCATCCTGATCCCCTTAATCAAGGGATAACTTCCCCAATCAAAGGGGAAACTATTGCATGTCTTCACATAGACTTCATGTTTGATTTCCTACAACTAATTAACTCAAGATGAATTAATTAATTATTTTACAAACAGCTGCTAAGATCAAATTCTAATTCTAATTCTCAATTTTAGTTCAGGGACTAACTAAAATTGGAATGTATCCCGAAATGCTATTTATAGCAGTGCTATTTTTAGCACTTCTATTTTTAGCATTTCTTGTTGTTATTTTCAACACTCCCTCTCAACAAGAAAGAAATTATCAATCACCCCAATCCTGTCTCTGTGGAACTCAAACTTGCATTTTGACAATGCCTTAGTCAAAATATATGTAACTTGTTCCTTGGTCGAAACATACAGCAACAACATGATCCTCTTCACCACACAGTCTCGAAGATGGTGATACTGGATATCAATATGCTTGGACCTGTCATGAAATACTGGATTCTCAGAGAGTTTGATACAACTCTAATTATTGCAGTAGATCACGGTTGGATCCATCCTCTGACCAAAAAATCCAACTAGAATCTTCTGTGTCCAAATGGCCTCACATGTTGCCTGACTGGAAGCCATGTATTCAGCCTCTACTGAGCTAAGTGCAACTGAACCAAGGTTGAAGATTCCTCCTGAAGTTTTCTTCTGGTCTGATGGACTCCCTGCCCAATCTGCATTTGTGAATCCCTAAAGCTTCACTCCCTCTGTCTGTCTATACCACAATCCATACTGAGATGTGTCTCTAAGGTATCTCAGCACATGCTTCGCTGCCTTCCAAAATAGCTTGGTAGGCTGAACCATATCTTGACTCAGCTGGTTCACCACAAAGCATAAGTTTGGTCGTGTGTTCACTAGATACATCAATGAACCCACAAGCCGTCGATAAATAGTAGCAGCTACTACCTCACTTGAAGTAGCATCCTCCTTCCTCCAGTTACCAGCTGGAGGAGTCTGCATGGGCTTGCACTTCTCCATGTGGAACCGCCTGAGTATCTCATCGGCATACTTGCCTTGAGACACAAACACTTCCCCATCCTTCTACCACACTTCCATGCCTAGAAAGTAGTGCATAAGACCCATGTATTTCATCTCGAACTCTCTTGCAAGGTCCTCCTTTCAAGACTTGATCAATTGATCATCAACTGTCAAAATTAGATTATCAACATAAAGAACAATGATCAATGGCTTACCTTCTACCATGATGTGGTAAAGGTTCACATCCGCTTCACTCTTGGTGAAGCCAAACCCGATGAAATAGTTGTCGATCTTGGTGTACCAAGCACGAGGTGCTTACTTCAGCCTGTACAAAGCCCTCTTGAGTCAGCACACATGCGACTCACAATCGAAGGTCTCAAAACCTTTTGGCTATTTAATGTACACCTCTTCCTCAATCTTCCCAATGAGGAACGTAGTCTTCACATCCATCTGATGGATCTTCCAACCCATCTGAGCTGATAGTGCCAACATCAATATGATAGATGAGTACCTTGCTACAGGAAAAAAAGTCTCATCGTAGTCGATCCCCTCGACCTGTGAGAAACTACAGGCAACAAACCTTGCCTTATGTTTCTCAAACATTGTCATCAGCTACCTGCTTTACCTTGTAAAGCCATCAGGAACTCACCACTAACTTGTCCTGAGGTCTTGGGACAGCATCCCAAACATAGTTCCGAACGATGGAGTCGTACTCCTCCACCATAGCATCAACTGATCCGGATTTAAACAGGAACGCAACAAATTACAGAGATAACCATATACACAAAGATGCAGCAGAAATAATATTTCATTTCATTAATGGAAAATACTGAAATATGCTTACAAATAGAAATGGCAATAAACTAGCTAGGGCGATGGTATCTTATCTCTGAGAAGAGATGTGATGGCTACATGCCTCTGAACTGTGTTACAATGAGGCTCGAAGGCCTATTTATTGTTGAGAAACAATGGAAAAACCCTTAACATTCCAAAACCTAACCCTAGGAGATGAAACGCCAAACTGCAGGCCCCGTTTGGGGGTAAGTTGGTACATCAACTTCCCGGGGTCGTAACTTTGGCATATGATCTCCGTTTGACGCGTACAATAGCTCATTAGAAATATCTATCCGAGCACTATCATTGTTGGAACGGGCAACACAGTCCATTCCATGGACTTGTGTTGCCCCCGGATTCCCCAAAAAACGTCGTTTAGGGCCTCAAAACGGCTCCGGAAGTTCAGGACCCGAAAAAACTGCTAAAAATAGTAAGTTGTGCTACAATTAAGGAAACTAAAAATGCTGAGAAAGACAATGGTGGGGGTCCAGGTGGACTTGGCAGGTGGCCACCAATATCCACCTGGATCATTCCTCCCCCCTTAGGAAGCAATGGTCCCCATTGCGTTGAGCTCCTCCATGAGATGAGGAAACTTCTGCTGAACTTGTTCCCTGGTGAGCCACTTGCCCTGCTGAAGGAGTTGGCCCGCTTTGACAACTCGATACAGTTGGATATTCTGTTGGCGAGTGTTCTTGATCTGTGTGTCCATGATCCGATCAGTTGCAGCTTGTTCCATGCAATCTGGATTTAATTCTGTGGGTTTGAGCTGTTCTGCAATGTCGGATGTGTCTAGCAATGGTGGAAAGTATGGCCGAAGGCGGTCCACATTAAATACTGGGTGCAGGCCAAGGAATGGGGGAATGCTGAGCTCAAATGCATTGTCTCCCATAGCCTTAGTAATGGTGTAAGGACCATATCGGAGTGGTCTCAATTTCCGATAGGCTCCAGTAAGGCGTTCCTTTTGCAAATGCAACCAGACTTTGTCGCCCACCTGAAACTTGTGTGGCACCCGATGTTGATCATGTCGCTGCTTGTACTTGGCATTTGATTTCTCAAGAATGTCATGGACCTGCTGGCGAATATGTTGGATGCGCTCAATGAAGCTGGTGGCCTTATCTGTTTCGGACTGGACATGAGCTGAATTCATGTGAGTAGCTGCAAGTGGCATGGCCACATCAATGGGGCATAGTGGCTGGAATCCCAAACCCACCTGAAAAGGGCTATGGCCAGTGGAGCTGTGAAGAGCTCGGTTGTAGCTGTGCTGAACGTAGGGGAGGCTCTCGTCCCATGTGCGTGGATGCTTTGAGTTATACATGCGCAGAATGTGCACAATCATCCTATTGACAACCTCTGTCTGGCCATCAGTTTGAGGATGGAAGGCTGTGGACTTCGTGAGTTTGGTGTCCAGCATTGACCAGAGACTGGACCAAAAGGTGCTGAGAAACCGACTGTCCCGATCTGAGATGATAGACTGTGGGATCCCAAAGTGCACCCACACTCGTTCAAAGAAGAGTTTAGCAGTGGCTTCTGCTGTGATATTCTTCTTGCAGGCCATCATAATGGCCATCTTTGAGAACCTGTCGACGACCACAAAAACACAGTCATTTCCATGCTTAGTGGAAGGAAGGCCTGACATGTAATCCATGGAGATGGATTCCCAAGGTCGACTAGGGGTAGGCAACGGGGTATAGAGGCCTTGCTTCTTAATGGTCGGTTTGGCAATGGCACAGGCAGTACATGATCGGATGTACTTCCCAACATCCTGTCGAAGATTCGGCCAATAGAAATAGTTTTGCAGTACTGCCACTGTTTTCTCGACCCCGAAATGCCCAGCAGCCCGACTGTAGTGTGCTTCCCAAATCATCTTGGCACGCTCGCTTGAAGGAACACAAAGGTGACCGAGGTGGCATAATAGGGCATCCTGGAGGTGAAAATCTGCAACCTGCCGACCCTCCAAGAGTGTCTGGTATGTGTGGCCGAATTCTGGGTCGCTTTTGTAGAGAAGTGGCCAATCAGAAGTCTCGTGCCCGCAAGAGTTGAGCACGGTGGTTAGCGCCATGATCGGTGGTCGACTGAGGCAATCTGCAACATTATTGGTGCTGCCCTTTTTATACTTGATATTCAAGTGAAACTGTTGCAGGTATGTAGACCACTTCTGATGGCGATCATTCTGCAATTTCCCTTGGGTCTGTATGAACTGCAGAGGTCGGTGGTCTGTGTGGATGACCGTTTCCTTCCCCAAAATGTAATGCTTCCATTGTCGGCAGGCCTGTACAATGGAATACATCTCTTTATCATAAGTGGGGTACTTCCGGACTGTGTCTGAAAGTGTTTCACTGTGATATGCCACTGGATGTCCATGTTGAGTAAGGACTGCCCCAATAGCATAGTCAGAGGCATCTGTCTCGACCTCAAATGGTTGTTGTAAATCTGGTAACGCGAGCACTGGTGCCGTGCAGAGGCGATCCTTCAACTCCCTGAATGCCTTCTGTTGAGATTCAGACCAAAAGAATTTTGCTTTCGCCCCGCCCTTGGTGACTTGACTCAAGGGCCAAGAAATATGAGAAAATCCCAACACAAACCTGCGGTAGAAGTTGGCAAGACCTAGAAAGCTGCGGAGCTTTGTTAGAGTGGTTGGAGAGGGCCAATCCCGAATGACTTGGACCTTGGCTGGATCGACATGCACCCCCTGTTCATCAATGATGTATCCCAGATACTGAACCTCGGTCATGCCAAAAGTGCATTTCTCCAAATTGGCACATAGCTTGTGTTGCCGCAGTGTTTGGAGAACCTGTCGGATGTGGTGGAGGTGCTCTTCCCAACTCTGGCTGAAGATCAGAATGTCATCCAAGTATACTACTACAAAGGAGTTGGTGAATGGCCGCAAGATGTCATCCATTAGCCTCATAAAGGTTGCAGGAGCATTCGTCAATCCGAAAGGCATGACCAACCATTCGAAGAGGCCCTCCTTGGATTTGAAGGCAGTCTTCCACACATCTGAGGGTTCAATTGGTACCTGGTGATATCCTGACTTCAGATCGATCTTGCTGAAATATTTCGCCCCCTTTAGTTGGTCTAGGAGGTCATCAATCCGCGGGATCGGGTACCTATTACGGACAGTGATCTTGTTCAGCGCCCGATAGTCAATACAGAGTCTCCACGTCCCATCCTTCTTCTGTACCAACACTATCGGGCTCCCACAGGGCGAAGAACTCGGACGGATGTGACCTTTCTGCAGGAGCTCCTGAATCTGCCTCTTGATTTCATTGTTCTCCAGAACGGAGCGCTGATAAATTGGTCCATTGGGTAGCGGCGCACCTGGGGTCAGATCGATGGAGTGCTTGACTTGACAGTGCAGAGGAACCCCTGCCGGGGAGGTGAAGATGTCTTCGTACTCCTCCACAATCTTGTCCATCTGTAGCTGCCGTGCAGAGGGACCCCGTTTGGAGGCCGCGGCCACTGTCTTCTTCTTCCCTTGAGGGCGTATCATCAGGAAAACAAATTTCCTGGTTTTGGAAATGATCTTACTGCATTGTTTTGCAGTAATCAAAGAGATGGCGGCAGGTGGTGCTACCTCTGGTATCCTGAACAACTTATTTCCCAATGTAATAATAACAGCACGGGGCCTTGATTCATACACAGCATGTCGCTTCCACAAGTATGGTTGTCCTAGTAATACATCACAAACTTCAAGGGGAGCAATGTCACACAATACCTCATCCGTGAAGGGCTTGATGTTGTATGGAAGGCGACACTGCTGGCTCACGCGAAGATCTCGCCCTTGGTGAAGCCACCCAATGGTGTATGGTTGTGGATGTGCTGTGGTCGGTAAGCCCAACCGCTTCACGACCTCTGCCGAAATGAGGTTCTTTTGACTCCCGCTATCAACAATGAACTGTATCGGGGAGCCCTTTACCCACATCTGGGAGTGGAAGAGACGCTCCTCCTCCTCTGGATCTTCGGGTTCATTTTTCTGGATCTTTGCGGTAGCAACAGTGGCGCTGGGATCCGCATCAATGATCTGCTTCCCTTTTTCATACCCCTTATCGGGTTCTGACTCAGAGTCGGAACATGCATCTGATTCTGAAACCTTTAGCTCAGCCACCAGTGACTGCTTGGCCCGACACTCACTTGTGTTGTGAGTGGAGCTCTTATGGAACTCGCACCATTTTCCAGTGTCCTTTCTCGGCTTCGCGGCGTTGCTCTTTGCTTGCAGCTTCGGCTGGTTGTCTTGGGCTGTCCCGCCTTGGCTTTGTCCTTTGTTTTGTGGTTTAGGGGCACCTTTCCCCTGCTTTGGATTCGCAGATCCAAAGTCTCGCTTCTTTTGTTTAAACTTCTGCTCGACCTTGACGGCATACCGGTATGCTGCGCCGAGCGAGGGGATGTTTAGGAACTGTATTTCTTCCTGGATGTACTTGTGCAGGCAGCCACGGTATTTGAGTATCAAATGTTGCTCCGAATCCTTGATACCCAACTTTGTGCGAAGGGTATGGAAAAGATTGGTGAACTCCGGCACGTCTTGGTCCCTTCCCTGCCGCAGCGTGGTCCACTTTATGTATTCATCCTCATAGCTTCCGACAGGGTAGTACTGCTCCTTGATGGCATCCCGGAACGAATCCCAGGTGGGTGCGGCTGAAAATAGTGAGCCAGTACTTTCATCCTTCTGCTCGCAGTAGGTTTCCCACCAGTCCTTGACGTGGGGAGCTGCTTTGAGAAGAGCAAAAACAATCTTTTCCCGACTCGAAAATTCATGAACAGAAAAATAACCCTCTAGCAGATTTAACCATTTATCTACGGCATCGGCGTCTATCTGACCCTCGAATATGGGGATTTCAAAATTAACTTGTACCTTAAAGGGTGTGGCGTTTCCAGAGGAGCTGCTGGAAGCCGATGCGCCGCTTCTGGGTAGCCGCTGAAGGATCTGCGCAAAGTTGTCCATCATCGCGTTCCGTTGTCGCTCGAGCGCTTCTTCGAGCAAGATTTTGATGGGATCTCCTGCCCCCTCGTCTTTCTTCTCATCCGCCATGGGAGGCCGTCGGGATTTGCGAGGCTGGTCTTGCAAAGGTTCAACCAGTTCAAGCCCTAACTCCTTATATCTCGACCTTGTTGGGGACATGCAAAGAAAAACAGAGAAAAAGCAAACCGCTCTGATACCACTGATCCGGATTTAAACAGGAACGCAACAAATTACAGAGATAACCATATACACAAAGATGCAGCGGAAATAATATTTCATTTCATTAATGGAAAATACTGAAATATGCTTACAAATAGAAATGGCAATAAACTAGTTAGGGTGATGGTAGCTTATCTCTAAGAAGAGATGTGATGGCTACATGCCTCTGAACTGTCTTACAATGAAGCTCGAAGGCCTATTTATTGTTGAGAAACAATGGAAAAACCCTTAACATTCCAAAACCTAACCCTAGGAGATGAAACGCCAAACTGTGGGCCCCGTTTGGGGGTAAGTTGGTACATCAACTTCCCGGGGTCGTAACTTTGGCATATGATCTCCGTTTGACGCGTACAATAGCTCATTAGAAAGATCTATCCGAGCACTATCATTGTTGGAACGGGCAACACCAGTCCATTCCATGGACTCGTGTTGCCCCCGGATTCCCCAAAAAACGTCGTTTAGGGCCTCAAAACGGCTCCGGAAGTTCAGGACCCGAAAAACTGCTAAAAATAGTAAGTTGTGCTACAATTAAGGAAACTGAAAATGCTGAGAAAGACAATGGTGGGGGTCCAGGTGGACTTGGCAGGTGGCCACCAATATCCACCTGGATCATCAACCTAGACTGGTTGTTGCACTACTTCCTCGAATGAAGAAGGTTTGGACTCTACACACTCCCCAACCAGGGCCATGTAACCAGTGTACCGTTCGGGTGACCTCCCCTGACTGCGTTGAGAAGATGGTTGTCCCACATTCTCTCGCACATCCATCATCGACCTGTCAGCTTTCCTTGAGTGTTTCCGCCCATATTTGGAAGACTCAGCATGAGTGGATGTCTCTACTCCTAGATCCTCTACATGTGGCTGCTCCACATCAGTCTGAGGCTCCTCCTCCTTAGGAACTGAAAGTTCCTCCTCTGCATGCAACTTGAGCTCCCTCTCAAGTGATACTCGCATGGTTTTCTGCTCGTCGAACTTCAAATCTCTGCATACCACTATCCTCTGACTGGTAGGAAAGAACACCCGATAGTTGTGGGGTGTATCAGTGTACCCCACAAGTATCCCCAACTCAGTTGTTGGATCTAGCTTCTTCCAGGCATCTTTGGTCACATGGCAATAAACCGATGATCCAAAGATCTTGAAGTGACTCACATCTGGTATCTTCCCGAAAAAGGCTTCCATTGGTGTCTTCATTCCCATTATACGATGCGGGCTTCTGTTCTGCAAGTATATTGTTGTATTGCATGCCTCAGCCCACAAATGAAGTGGTAGGCTTTGGTCATGCAACATCGCTCGAGTTGCTCCCACAATCGATCTGTTCTTCCTTTTGGCCACCCCATTCTACTGTGGGTTATGGGATGCCGTCAACTCCCTTTCAATTCCTTTTGCTATGTAGAAGTCCTTAAACTATTGAGAGACTTACTCTCCACCATTGTTGCTACACAAGGCCCTTATTTTCTTTCCAAATTCTTTCTCTGCCAAGGCTTTAAACTCACAAAACCTTGAGAAGGTATGATCCTTCTTCTGCATAAAGTAGAGCCAACATCTACGAGAAAAATCATCAATAAAAATAACATAGTACCTTTGTTTAGCGGTGGAGGCTATAGAGAATGGTCCACCCACATCTGTGTGAACTCGCTGCAGGATTGCTCCAACTCTATTGTCTCGATCCTAAAAGGAAGATTTCGCATACTTACCCATGGTACAACCTTTGCATGTATCCATATGCTCCAGTTTTCCCTTGGGAAGTCCAGTAGAAATCTGTTGCATGATCTTCAAGGCCCCATGGTGCAAGTGGCCCAATCTTCTAAGACGATTGGTAGTAAGAAGAATGCAAGTGTAAATAAAGAAGGGAAGAAAATTACATGCAAACATTGTTCCAAAGAGGGGCATGATGACGTCCATTGTTGGAAATTACATCCCGAACTAAGGCCTAAGAAATCAAACAATAAGGAAAAACAAAAGACAACCGCTACCACATAACATGATCTTGGATCTCATTCCGGTGATGAGACCAAGATTTTATCCATGGTCACAAAGGGAAAGGAAGCTATAGCAAGCACTAGTTCCTCAAATAGTCACAACAACACTTCAAATGAAGAATCAAGAATAGAGTTGTTCCATGTAAGGGTAATTTCAAATCATACAAAGATTGATGCATTATTTGATAGTGGGTCACAATCAAACTTAATGTTAGAATACTTGCTCAAAAAACTTAACCTTGAAACTGTATCTCATCATAAGCCATACCCTTTGGGTTGGATGGTCAATAATGCAAATTTACAAGTTACAAAGAAATGCTTATTCAGGTTTGCCATTACTCCAAAATTCAATGATGAAGTTGAGTTAGATATAGTTCCACTTGACATCTCAGGAATTATTTTGGGAAGCCCATATTTGTATGATAGGAAAGCGGTATTTTATCGCCATGAGAACAAATATCAATTTTTCAAGGATGAAGTGGAGTATATTGTGAGAGCCCATCGCAAAAAGTTAAACATTTCTTTGGTTAATGCAAGGAAGATGAAGGGACTAGTAAATGCAAGTAAAAATTTTGTGCTTCTCATGATCAAGAAAAAGAATGATATAGATTATGAATCTTTTGAAGGTTGTGATGATAAGTTAAAATCTGATTTGTTTGATGTAGTAAGAAAGCATGGCAAGATGTTTCAAGAACCAAAGGGATTACCTCCCAAGAGGGGAATTCAGCATGAGGTACAGATGCAGCAGGATGTTCCACTTCCAAACATTGGCATGTATCGCATCTCGATCATGGAGAACATGGAAATCAATAAGAAAATTCAAGAATTTATGAACAAAGGTATCATACGGCCATCTACTTCGCCATGTGGTTCACCAATTGTCTTTGTGCCAAAGAAGGACAGGACTTGGCGCATGTGTGGGGATTTATATGCACTAAATAAGATAACGATAAAGAACCGTTATCCACTTCCAGGAATTAATGATTTGCTTGATCAATTGAGGTATGCAAAGTATTTTACCAAGTTAGACTTACGAAGTGGTCATCATCAAGTTAGATTAGCTGAAGAGGACATTTGGAAAACCACATTTAAAACTAAACAATGACTGTTTGAGTGGCTTATTATGTCTTTTGGTTTTACAAATGCTCCAGCTACTTTTATCATAAGAGTTATGAATGATGTATTGATACCATTTCTAGATGATTTTTCATTGTTTACTTAGATGATATTCTCATATTCAGCAAATCCATAGATGAACGTGTCGTGCATGTGAACAAAGTACTTATGTCTTGAGAAAAAACAGTTATTTTTAAAGATGTCAAATTGTGAATTTGGAAAGACTTTTTAGTGTATTTGGGACACATTGTTGGAGGAGGAGAGTTGAAGATAGACCCCTCTAAGGTTGAGGTCATTGTGAATTTTCCCAAGCCCAATACAATTACAGAGGTAAGAAGCTTTCTTGGGGCAGCACAATATTGGAAGAAATTTATTGTTAATTTTTCTTCCATTGCAGCTCCACTACATGCATTGACTAGTGTCAAAAAAGTCTTCCATTGGGGAGATGTACAGCAAAAAGCATTTGATGCTTTAAAACAAAAGATTAGTTCAACACCGTTATTGGCTCTTCCGGATCTTAGACATCAATTTGAGATTCAACTGGATGCTAGTGATTACATCATGGGAGTAGTTCTCATGCAGCATGGTAAGCCCATTTCATTTTATTCTCAAATTTGTAATGGTGTTGTAACTAACTATCCCACTTATGACAAAGAACTTTACGCATTGGTACAAAGTGTTAAAAAATGGAAACACTACTTGATGGGGAAGAAGACCATTATCCATATCGACCATCAACCATTGCAATACTTACAGTCATAGTCAAAGTTGCAGCAATCACGACACTTCAGATGGATGAGTTTTCTACAACAGTTTCATTTGGTTATCAAGAACAAAAAAGGAATCTACAATAAGGTAGTTGATATTCTTTCTAGGCCTATTCTAAATTCATCTATTATACTCGAGCATAATTCTGTTTTACAAGAAAATTACATTGAGCAATATGCTATGATAATGACTTTCAAGATGTGTATCCAAGCTTGAGGAAAGAAAACCAAATTGAAGAGTTATATTACCATGTACATAACAGTTCGTTGTATCACTTGGGCAAGTTATGTATTCCACAAGGAGAAAGAAATGGTATCATAAGGGAGGCGCACACTTCATTGATTGTTGGACATTTTGGTGTAGGCAAAATAGTAGCGAATCTCCAAATGTATTGTTATTGGCCACGCATGTTTGATAATGTATCTTGTTTCATTAGAGGATGTTCTTTATGTGCAATAAGTAAGCCTAGTAATAGGAAACTAGGATTGTACGCTCCACTTCTGGTATCTTCACGTCCATGGGAGCGTATCTAAATGTATTTTGTAGGAGGTCTTCCATTGTCAAGGAAAGGCCATGATTGCTTGTATGTAGTTGTAGACAAGTTAAGCAAGATGTGTATTCTAACGCCATGTAAAAAACAAATTACAGTTGAACAAACAGCGCATCTTTTCTTTCAAAATGTTTGGGTTCATTTTGGTCTTCCTACTTCCATTGTAAGTGATCAAAATTCTTGATTTGTTGGGAATTTTTGGTCAAATTTGTGGGACATGATGGACAATAAGTTGAAAAAGAGTACAACCTTTCATCCGCAAACAGATTGACAAACCAAGGTGGTCAACAGAGCATTCATTCAACATCACAAAACGTGAAGTCGACACTAAACAACTAACTGCGCACCTAATGCGCTAACCGAAGATTAATGTTAATTAAATTATGTTAATCCATTAATTAAGGCAAGATTAACTTAGCGGTAAGTTTGATGAGTTCGATAAATTCGACATTTGCTCCATTTTTTGCGGGGTTAACTGGAGTTTCTCCAGTTTTGGTGGAGTTTTCTTAGGGAAAACTGAAGAGGCCATAACTTTCGCAATTTTCAACTAATTATGGCTTAGAAAGAGTCATTCTTATAGGATTTTGATGTCTTGAGTACATTGAAGCAAGTTTCAGGAGCAGTGGAGCAATGTAAGCATCACGTTTTTTCCATTTTGAGTTAATACAAAGGCCCAAGCCATGGAAGTTGGACCAAGGAGATGTAGCCCAGGAGAGATGAAGTCCTACATCAAAACACTATGTTAAGTGTTCAAATCGATGGTTTGTTGTACATTTGATTGTTTTTAAGTGTTCACCTTAACATAAAGCTTGAAAAAATTCCATGTTTACATTCACAAACACCATAAGGAAACCTATGCATTTTGATGGTTTGTTGTATATTTGTTTGCTTTTGTTCATCACTTTATTTACATACTATTTTGCTCATAAATTTGACATAAAACTTGACAAATTTACATGTTACAAACACAAACACCATAAGGGAAACTATGCACATGAACAAAATGATGAACAATTGTTTTTAAATTCTGAAGTTAAAATTAACATAGCAAAACTAACATTCAACAACAGATCGGGCCATCGGGCAGGGAGGTGCTAGGCAAGTGTATGAAGTCACCTATAAGTTGGGGCCTGTGAACACTTTAGGGTGGTAGGGTGGTAGTAGGGCGAGTTGTGGCTCACTGGGGTGTTGGGGCATCCATTCAGTTGATTACTGAAGAAACCAAGGCGTTGGGGCGTCCTTCCAATGGGGGCTAGAGAAAAATGCTTTTCTAGAATTCTAAGAAGTTGTTGCATTCATTTCAGTTGGAGCTAAAAATTAAAGAATTTATTAGAAAATCGTTCGATAGTTTTTGACCTGGGGAGGGTTTTCAACTCAAAATCCTTGTGCCCACTGTGTTCTTTTATTTATTGTTATTATTGCATAAACATTAATAATAATTGAAGATTAACTAATCTCTGAAAAGATTTAAAAATGCTAATTGCTATAGAACATTGATTCACCTCGGCCCTCCCCTCCTCTCCCCTCCCTTCCCTCTAAGTATTTCCAACAATTGGAATCAAAGCTTGGTTCCTTCAATAACAGTCTAAAAACTGGAAAGAGATCATGGAGTATACTAAGAACATATTTCATTTGTTTAATGGAAATAACTATGCACTTCAGAGTGAAAGAATGAAAGTTCATTCGTTGGCAAAGGCTTCACACCGACCCAAGATTAACAAGGTAAGAAAAATATGGTATATGATGCAAAGGCTAAAGATCTTATTATCAATGGGCTTATCAAATCTATTTATCTTAATATATTGAGTTGCAAAACTGCTAAAGAGGTATGGGGCAAGCTTGAAAATATATATGCAGGTGACTCAAAGGTGAACGAAGCAAAGCTTCAAAATTTCAAGGCAAAATTTGAGCAACCCAAAATGAGGGAAGATGAAGATATCAACCGAGTTGATCCCTAACTTGGTCGGTTCTGTAACAAACCGGTCGGACTCACTGAGCCCAATATAAACCAATCTGACTTGGCAGCGGAATAAAGATTTAAAGAAAAAAAAGGAAAGAGTGCGAACTCCATTTTTTTTGTGTTACTAAAGCCTAGCCCCTCTACCATGCCTATAAATGTAACCCAACCCCCTCATATTTCCTTGTAGCTATCTCATTGCATTTGTGTAGAGTTTGTGAGTGGTTACACTTGATTTTTTGAGCAACATTGAGGCATTGGTTTTTGGAGCAACATTTTCCATTGTGGAGTTGGTTTTTGGAGAAGCGATTGTATTGTTTTGTAGTAGAAACCAATTTTAGAGTCTCCTTGGTCATGTGTTTTTATTCTAATCTCCATATAATACATAATAAATGTATTGGACAATGCACTAGGTGTCATTTTGATATAATAGATATATTCATGAGCATACTTTGATCATATTTTGTCTTCTCTCTACTACTCTAATGCTTTCAATTTGGAAACATGAATGAAAATCTTTAAAAATATGGTTTTCTTTAAAAACTAAATATTTAATGTAATTTTTATAAAGATAGAGCCATTGGAATCAACTAGTCCGAGACAATACCAACTCGGGGTCCGAGTTAGAGTTAACCCTCAGCAGGATACGAATCTGAGTCCGAGTTTTAAAACATTGGTCCATGGTGCACTGTATGGTTGACTAATTGACTGATTGACTAAAGTGGATTTCTATTCGAAAAATTGGGCCAACTAAGATGGCCCCAACTAAGTCAACAAAAACCTACTATATTTAAAAGTTACAAATGGTGTAATGTATAAACACTTTCGGGTTAATTTCGATTATCAAAGTTGACCGTATTTACAGAATATATATTACCAAAAAAAAGATTGTCACACACAAGTACATATAGATGATCTCTCCAGGTGCAACCTATTTTTTGAGTGCAAAACTTGAGAAAAAGTTTGCAGCTCGAGAGATTTGATCCCTCTCGACACTTGATAGATGTGGTGTTAAGATGGATCTACGCTAGTTTCAGTCATGTGCAATCACACAATTTGCTAAACATCTAATTATTTTGATCATTTTGAATATGTTAAATATGTCTAAGATTAATTTGGTCAATTTAATTTAAAATTTACTTAATTACCTCAATTTGTTGAGATGAGAGAAACTGTTACTAACTTGAATGATGAAAAATGATGAAATACAAATTTTGAGTGCAAAGTGTCAATGTAACAATTTTGATATATAGAAAATGTGAATACTAAGAATATAGTCGATTACAAACAATAATCTGAAACTATTTTCTTATAGTGTTCCTATTGTCACACATATTTGTTTTTCCATTTTCTCATATCAATGATATGAAAAGAGTAGTTGGAATCATAGACCATTCAAATATTTAACTTGAGCTATTGTAGTAAACAACATACCTTGTCTCTGTTTCTCTCCAATATTAATAGTAGTTTTCCCGAAATTCAATCATTGTGACTTATGGAGTGTTAAACCCCAAATAATTTTCAATGGTAGTTATTTTTTATTACCGAGTTTAAATGCAAAGTAATTAACAATGTTGAATGATGGAAAATGGGAATAATAAAAATGTGCCAAATTATTAATAATTTATAGTTTCAAAAAGCAAACATTTTATTTAGGATGAAAATTCAAGTATTGTATTTATGGTTGAATATTTTTTATGTGCTTACACTAAGAGAGAGTATACGTTTTGGGGGCGAGAAGGAGAGACAAAGGGAGATAGAAATATAGATGGGGGGGAGGGGGCAGAGAGGGAAGAAGAGAGGCAAAAACATGGAGGGAGGAAGAGATATAAATATGGAGAGATAAATGTTAGAGAGAGAGAAGGGGAAGAAAGAGAGAGAGAGAGAGGGGGGGAAAAGGGGAAGAGAGAGAGAGATGAGGAGAGTGTGTATGTTTAGGGGCTAAGATAGAGAGACAATGGGAGATAGAGATATAGATGGAGAAGCTAGAGATGTGCTTACACTGAAATCAATGCACACTATTAATCTAATTACTTTGAAATTAATGTACATCTTGTTGCATCAAATCAAAAATCAACATCTACACTAAATCAATGCATCTAGTGCAAAACAATAAATAAGTTTAGAAATCAACATCTACATTGAAATCAATGCATCTAATGGAAGCAATCAAATAAGATTAGAAATCAATATCTACACTAAAACCAATGCATCTAATGCAAGCAATAAAATGTGAATAGAAATCAACATCTATTCTAAAATCAATGCATCTAGTGTAAGGTGTAATATGATTATAAATCGACATCTACACTGAAATCAATGCATCTAGTGCAAGTGATCAAATAGAATTAAAAATCAATATCTACACTAAAACCAATGCATCTTGTTCAAGCAATCAAATAAGAGTAGAAATCAACATTGACACTGAAATCAATGCATCTAATGTAAGATATTATTAGAACTATAAATCAAAATCTACACTGAGATCAATGCATATAGTGCATTTGATCAAATAGGATTAGAAATCAACAACCACATTGAAAATCTTAAATATTCATGACTTTCTAGATCTAACTTCTATGTCTGTATTTGTCTTTGTGAGACTCTTTCTTCTTCCCTCTCTCCACTTTCCATTATGTGTCTACCTCCCTCCCCCTCTCCTTCTCTCTCTTCTCCTCCCTCTCCCCCGCTTCATTCTATCTACCTCTCCCTAACTTTCTCTATCTTTCTCTTCTCTCCTCTCTCCCCTTGCTATCTATATTTATACCTCCCTCCATCTCTCCTTATTTGTCTCTCTATCTCAACCCCCTAAACATATGTCACGCTCTCTCTCTCCCCATATCTATCTATCCATATATCTATCTCTCCCTCTTCCTTTCCCTATCTATCTCTTCCCCTTCTCTCTCTCTCTCTATGTCTTTCTACCCCTTCCAACTCTATCTCTCTCCCCTTCTCTCTCAAGTCCTCCCTCTTTTTCCTTCCTCTCTCTCCCCTTCACAACATAAAATAATGTAAATTGTGAATACCACATTATATGTTACCGTCCATTTTGTGATACCCCTATAAACAATATTTTCAACAATTTTACTCAAGTATTTAGTGAAAGCTAATTTATTTAAATAGAAATAATTTCAAAGCTACATAACCTTTTAATTAAAAGCAAAAGCCCATGAACAACCGTCAACAGAAAATAACCATGGAGCTGTTACAACTCTGCAATTGTAGCATATAAATTGATATATTCAAAATCCTAGCTAGCACAATTAAAAGCAAAAACCCATGAACAACCCTCAACAGAAAATAACCATGGAACTGTTACAACCCTGCAATTGTAGCATATAAATTGATGTATTCAAAATCCTAGCTAGCACAATTAAAAGCAAAAACCCATGAACAACCGTCAACAGAAAATAACCATGGAGCTGTTACAACTCTGCAATTGTAGCATATAAATTGATATATTCAAAATCCTAGCTAGCTCAATTAAAAGCAAAAACCCATGAACCCTCAACAGAAAATAACCGTGGAACTGTTACAACTCTGCAATTGTAGGATATAAATTGATGTATTCAAAATCCTAGCTAGCACAATTAAAAGCGGAAACCCATGAACAACCGTCAACAGAAAATAACCATGGAGCTGTTACAGAAAATAACCATGGAGCTGTTACAACTCTGCAATTGTAGCATATAGATTGATATATTCCAAATCCTATCTAGCACTGTCGCTTATTTTGAATCATTCTTATGTGGTGGATATTGAAGCAATACCAATTGATTCAATTTTGAAAAATCTAATGCTACCTTATTCACCTATTTGTAGTTTAAGGATCATGAATTGATTGTTTTTATAAATTTTCCCAAAACAAAATTCATAATAACATGAATTTAGCCTTGGTATTGAATCAGTAAGTTTGAATAAAAGGTTGACATACAACATCAAGTCCAAAACTCCAAAAATATATAATAGGCCAGAAATTTTTAAACTAACCTTCAACACTTAATTTCCTCATTTTATCAATTTAAATAACTCTTAATTTTCTCATTTTATCATTTTAAATTCGAACAACCCTACCTTCTTTCAGGTATGAAATCTACTTATAATGCTGAATGAGATATTTTAAATTAGAATAACCTACCTTCTTGCAACTGGATAAAATTCCTTCGTAAATACCCAATAATACAAAATTCCATGAGATTGGGTTTTTAACTAAACCACAACGATTTGAGCAACACATTTTTCACAGGAACGTTTCAGACCAGACTACAAGAACACCGATAAGGAACATGTCACATTGCTGTTTAAATGTAATCGACCAAATTCCCACAAAGCTACAACTTGCTTCATTTATCTCGCAAAACAACAAAGTTAGCGCCATTTGTTTTTTGGATGCGAGAAATCTTCTTCAAGACAGCAGCAAATGATGACTTGTCCTGTATTACGAAAGGAACAAAAAGAACATATCGGATCTTAGACTTCTTCGATAGCCCCCTGTACCATGCTTTTAAAATTTGTAGTTCACATAAACAAAGAATTTATGCAATTGGATACATAAGTGTCAGCATCCATCTCACTAATTGTTTACATATCCGTAGATCAAAAATCAGACCATGGAAAGCAGATTATGCACTAAAGAATCTAGTCTATAAACCTGGATACCTAAAACTGAAAACACCAATAAGAAGAGTCCCCTGCACCATGCTTTGACAATTTGTAATTCACACAAATAAAGAAACTATACAATTGGATATACGTATTACAAACGTCAGCATTCATCTCACTAATTGTGCACACATGGGTAGTGTCTGTTAAAAATCAGACCATGGAAAGCAGATTATGCACTATAGAATCTAGCCTACAAACATAAATACCTAAAACTAAAAACACCAATAAGAAGACCAAACATGCTAAATGAACTCTCAAAACCACATTGTTGAGTTTTGTATTAAATCCTGAAAAAACAGTAAACTAAATGCTATAGCTCAGAACTAAACTCCCAAGCCACAACAGAAGCGTTCCCTGCTTCTTTATGGACTTGGAATATGAGACGGTACAAGGAATTTTGACACATGATCTGTAAATAGTATGCTTATGGCCCATCGATATCTTCAACATGGATGCTCTGCAGAATTAAAAATGTTTAACATCTCTGAGAGTTGCCCAACGTTGGGGAGCAAGCCCACTGTCTTTGCAGTGCTCTTGGAAGAGCACTTTGTTTCAAATGTCAGTAATAATCATACACTATTCCTAATTTCAAACCCACCACATACGAGAAGCAATTAATAACAAGATGCAACCAACAATTTCTGTCAAACTAAAAAGAACATACTTCTTATTGCTCTCTTCTAAATAGAAAAGGCATGCTCTGCTTGTTTTTAATAACAAGACAACAGCTCCAAACACAGTAAACATTTCCATTCAAGAATTGATGAAGATCCCTGTGTGTGAGGGATCCTTGTTAATTCTTGAAAACCCAGCTACAGATTTGATGTTCAACAATTATTCACAGAACAGAAATGAAGGATGCTTCCTAAACTGATTTGTAACAGCAAATACTCTGGGTTCTTAACTAGCATAAACAGCAGAAGCAAAACTCACAAAGCCAAACACACATAAAAGAATGACATAGATATACCCTGGAAACCCCAGTGTGGGGAAAACCAGCAAACGATGGGCTTTGATTCAGCTTCAGAAATTTAGTTTACAGCAGATCTTTACAACAGAAAATTGCTACAGCAATTTGTCCAAGCAAATCTAAGTCAAATCGACCCCTACACAGCACTGTACATCCCAGCAGTCCGGCCCAGCAAATCAGCCTCTGTGCCCAACAAATTCCAGCCTGTACAGCCCAAGAAGCTCATGGCTGCAAGGCCCCCTTTGCTTGACCTGCTCGCTGATCTGGTCTTTGCCTGTATGCTGCCCTAGTGTCTCGACCTGCTCTTTGCTGCTCTGACTGTCAAAACGTTCTTTCCAGCTGAATGCCAAGCATGCCAATCGAATGATCTCCTCAACAGCTTGAACTCCCTTCATAAAGTGCTTAACCCTAATCTCCAAAGAGATGGATGGCTGAGATTTCATCTCATCTCTTGAGATCAAGGGCTACAACTTAATGTGTCGTTGACCCTTTCATCTTTTCCAAAAAGGTAGCCAACAACTCAAATAATTAAGTTAAATTGTTCTCTAAAATCCTGAATTAGGGAATTAATTAAGTCATCATTATAGGAGTTATTTGAGGTGGTTAGCTGCATGCCATGACACATGACCTATGCAGAACCACTTTCCAAGTTATAAATTCAACACTCCCTCTTAGAGAGGAAAGTAGTTTGCACAACACCCAACTTATCCCTAAAGAATACAAATATGCCCTTCACCGAGGCCTTGGTCAAGATGTATGCTACCTACTCATCTGTAGGGATGTATTGCAGCTTCATTGTCCCCTTCTGCATCCAATCTTTGATGAAGTGGTACCTAATCTGAATGTGTTTCGACTTTTCATGAAACACTGATTCTCAGAGAGCTTGATGCAGCTATGATTGTCACAGTCAATGGCAGTCAGCTCTAATTGTTGATCAAAGAGCCCAACAAGAAGTTTCCAAAGCCAAATGGCCTCACAGGTTGCCAGGTTGGCAAGCATGTATTGGGCCTCAGCAGAACTAGACACAATTGACTTATGTTTACTGCTGAAATTTCAGCTAAGGGAAACTTTACCCCTGGGCCATTTACCCCGTAGCTGCAATGTGAAATTTCAGCTAAGGGAAAATGTGTTGCAGCTACAGAGAATAACTCCTCTGCTAAGAGGGAGTGGTGATTTTTGTGTAGCATTGGGAGGTATTCCCGCATGCCAAAGAGGTCGCAAAGTCAGCCTAATAAAATTAAAATAAAAAATTAATTTTGGGGCACCAAGTCGGCCCAACTCATGAAAGGGTGTCGGTGTCCCTTGGGCTAATTTACCCCCATTTGACTAGCATATATAGATGATGTGACATCTCATTTTCTCCACCATGCAAGTGAGTTTCTTCTTCATCTTTTTGAGGTCTCTTGGATAGCCGCACATGTGGAGAAAAAAAGGACAAGTTGACTGTTTGACCAAGTTGTTTCTCTCTCTGTTTGAGAGAGTTTAACCTGAGTTGACTGAACTATTTTGGGCCAAGTCTGACCAAAGTTGACCGAGTTGCAGGAGAGCCGCACGTGTTTAGGAATTTCACTGCAGTTGACCGCAAGAGCCACAGGGCCGAAGTTTTACTGCAAGCTGACTGTTTGACCAACATTGACTTCTGAGCATTTTGGTCAGTTTGACCAACATTGACTTACTGCTACTTTGACCAGGTTTTGACCAGTATTTGGATTTGTACTTGGCATAGATTTCTAGATAAATTGGATTTGTAAACCTTGCTAAAGAATGATTCCTCCTAAAGATAAGTTGTTGGGTTTTCTCGATTTCTAGATAAATTGGAATTGTAAACATTGCTAAAGAATGATTCCTCCTAAAGATAAGTTGTTGGGTTTTCTCCCAAGGTTGGGTTTCCCATGGTAAAAATATTGTCTCTATTGGGTGTGGTTTTCTTTCTATGATCCTTACTGCTTCTGCTACATTTACTGTTGATATTTTGTGTATAAGCACTCAACGATATCAGTGGCATGGAATAAATTGATTGAATATCATTAGGTAGTAATTATCAGATCAGAAAATTGTTTTCTACTGCTCACCTTGTACAAAATTCAACATAAAGTAGGGTCCATTGCCTCTGACCTGGAAGTGTCAATCTTCTTCCAATTGGTCACGAGTGGCATGGACATGGGTCTGCAATCCTACATCCTAAATCGCTTCAAGATCTCAACTATGTACTTCCCTTACACAAGGAAGATCTCTCCCTCTTTCCACCACACCTCCAAACCTTGAAAGTAGTGCATCAAACCCAAATCCTCATCTCAAACTCTGATGCTAGGTCTCTCTTGCAGTTTTCTATGAGCCTCTCAGATCCTGTGAGAAACAAGTCATCGACATACAACACCAATATGAGAGGTTCTCCCCTCACCTAAATGTAATACAGGTTCGGGTCTGCCTCACTCTTGGTGAAGCCCGCACTCTACAAGTAGTTGTCAATCTTGGGATACCATGCTCTAGGAGCCTGCTTGAGCCCATATAGCACTTTCCTTTAATTTGCAGAAGTGGGAATCCCTCTCATGTACCTCAAAACCATTTCGCTGCTCAATGTAAATCTCTTCCTCAACAACACAATTGAAGATGGTCATCTTTACGACCATTTGGTGAATCCTCCATCACATCTGCATTGAAATAGAGATAATAGCCCTGAAGGATCAATGTTACACTAACCAAACTAGAATTCGCAGAACACATAGGTGCGATTTAGGCCCAAACCGGTTCGGTTAGGGCTTTGGAACCGGAATATGCTAGTTTGGTACCAAACTGACCTATTTCACCAAACCGATCAGTTTAGGACAGGTTCCATGAAGCCCATCCCTACGCAGCCCTAAAAATTTCGAACTTTTTTTTTAATTTTTTTATTTATTTTTGTTGGGTTTTCTCACTTCTAATTTGTCCCTAGGCCCCCCTAAACCTATTTAAACACACATGCACCGTCTTTTTCACTCCCATGTAGTTGGCTACTACTTATATCCAAGGTATGTAATTTGGATTTAATTGCTTATAAGTTAACTTTTGTCATTCATTACTAATTAGAAAAGCTTAAACAAATATTCGAAATTGATTGATGAAAACATTTTGGTCTTTTGAACTATGAATGTACCATTACACTACGAATTTTGAGGCAGATGGGGAGGTACTAGGGGGGTTGTATAAATGCATTTAGTGCATGGCCCCAGATCCCAAGACTCAAGATCAGATTCATAAGAAGTTCTTGAGTTTCAATGAGTACTGGTACTTTTAGCATTTCTATGGCTATACAAAATAGAGCAAGGGATCCCCTAGGTAAGAACTATCAAAATTTGCAAATTATTATATTTTTTTTAACACATGGTGAATCGGTAATTGCCAGGCCTAATTTATGGGATATCCAAGATCAATCCTCGTAGCTGCCTCTATAACACCAAGAGTACATCCAACTACCTGCAAGTCGGATATACTAAGATCCTATGATTTTAGCAAGAGCAGACTCACGTGCCACCAAGGTGGGGGTGGGGAATCTATTCCTTGAGCCGCCACCACAACAGGTCATTGTACTCAATGAGATTTGAACTGCGGTCTCTTGAGCTTCGCCCAAGTAGACTTACCGTTAAACCACACATCATTGTACAAATTATTATATTACTAATTGTAATTTGCAATCATCCAATCCAAGTTTCAAAGTCATTTGCTATTACTTCTTTGCCTTCCACCCTTTTTGTAGCCTATTGGTGGCAAATGCCACCCATTGCAAAAATTTGCAATTTGAATATTGATCCAACCATGTAGTGCTTTAGGGTCTGAGCTGAATTAGAGTGTGTTTGAGCGTATACACACTAAGAAGAGGAATTGTTTGGAGCAAAAGCAGTTGAATGACATGGTCTATGTTTAGTACAACCTTAGGTTGAGGCATAACCAATTATTAAACAAAACCCTTGAATCAAGCAACAGTGTTGGCTGACTTTGATCCAACATCAGAATGGATTATGGAGAGTCAGGCACCCGCATTTGACAATAAAGACCTTTCTTGGTTGGACTTGGACCCACCTCCACAAGTTGTAGAGGAAAATATATCACAAGTACCACCTTCAGGGCCAAGGAAATCAAGTCGTAATCCCATTGCAGACTTGGAGGCTACTCATTCTGCAGACGAGGATGAGGAGGAGGATGATTCTGATGATGAACATTAGCACTTGTAGGTGTAGTAGTGTAGTATCATGCTATTTTAGACTATAAAATCCATTTAGAGTGTGCTTCTTGATGTATTTTGGTTCAGCGATGTTTTGCACTAAGTGTTATTTTAGGTATATGCACTATTGCTTGTTATATAAATGAGAAAGTTTGCATATAAATGATTTGGATTCATATGGATGAACATGAATATATATGTTTTTCTTTAAAATTTGAATATTTTTGGCCGACTCTCAATCCACAAGGTTTTATGGTTCAATCACTGGTTCGATTCCAATAACATTATGATGGACGAGAATCTAGCTACAGGGGCAAAGGTCTCATCATAGCCAAACCCTTGTTTTTGTGAAGGCCCCTTAGCCACAAAACGAGCTTTGAACTTCCCAATGCTGCCATCTACAATATGCTTGATCTTGTACATGTTAAATTTTTCATAGAGAAATCTTATGTCATATGATCATCTTATGCCACATGATCATTAAGAAATTATACATAGAAAATCTCAACAACAATGCAATAATGATAGTAGGATCATAAAGAGACAGCCAAGCATAAAAAGAGAAATTTTTCACCTGGGAAACCTAAACTAGGGAGAAAACCCAAGAATCTTTTCTAGGAGAAATTCTTTAGTTTAGCAAGGTTACAATGTGATGTTCATAAGTCAGTCTATGTCAACTTCGAGAGAAACTCAATGCTTGTCAAAACAAACCTCAAAACTTCAATCTAGGCAACATATCTAGTCTAATTCCTATAGGGCTTCGGCCCTTCCATAGATATAAGTTAACAGTACTTCTAGGGCTCCAACCCTTCATAGATTCATGTTAACAGATCTTCCTAGGGCTTCGGCTCTTCCATGGAAGTAAGGTTTTATGGTTCAGTCACGGGTTCGATTCCAATAACATTATGATGGATGAGAATCTAGCTACAAGGGCGAAGGTCTCATCATAACCAAACCCTTCTTTTTGTGAAGGCCCCTTAGCCACAAAACGAGCTTTGAACTTCCCAACGCTGACATCTACAATATGCTTGATCTTGTACATGTTGAATTTTTCATAGAGAAATCTTATGTCATATGATCATCTTATGCCACATGATCATTGAGCAATTATACATAGGAAATCTCAACAACAATGCAATAATGATAGTAGGATCATAAAGAGACATCCAAGCATAAAAAGAGAAATTTTTCACTTGGGAAACCTAAACTAGGGAGAAAACCCAAGAATCCTTTCTAGGAGAAATTCTTTGGTTTAGCAAGGTTACAATGTGATGTTCATAAGTCAATCTATGTCAACTTCGATAGAAACTCAGTGCTTGTCAAAACAGACCTCAAAACTTCAATCTAGGCAACATATCTAATCTAATTCCTATAGGGCTTCGGCCCTTCCATAGATATAAGCTAACAGTACTTCTACGACTCCAACCCTTCATAGATGCATGTTAACAGATCTTCCTAGGGCTTCGTCTCTTCCATGGAAGTAAGGGACAGATCTGAGGCTATTCGGCCTCCTACAAGCAAAACCTCAGCCTCCTATTCTTTTTCAACAACAGACAGAGAAACAGCTTGATGACTTGCTCTTTATTCGTCCAATAGAGAAGTATAACACTTCTAACTCATCCTTTTTATCTGACCTGTGGTTTCCTTGCTAATCTTCACACTTGAGAAAGAGAGAATATGAGTTGTGTGTGTGTACAAATGAGGAGATCGATTGCCCTTTTATAGTGATTAAGGGAGGGTGCTCCCACAAGGAAAAGACCTTTGTGGCTCAAATACACTCTCAAAGATGCTGAAAGACATATTGCTCCAAGGGGAACATTTCGTGAAAGTAAGAAGTCGAACAAGTACCAAGGGTACTTAGCTGCTATGAGTACTATTGTTCAATCTAAGCCATGTATGTTCGAAGAAGCCGTGAAACACCAAGTATGGAAGGATGTGATGAATGAGGAGTACGAATTAATCATGAAGAATGATGTCTAGGATGTGGTTCCTAGACCCAAGGACAAGTTTGTGGTCACTTCTAAATGGCTTTACAAAATCAAGGTCAGGTTTGTTGCTCGAGACTTCTCTCAAAAGGAAAGAGTGGACTATAACGAGATATTTGTTGTCTAATACACCACTATCTGATATATTATTGCTTTTGTTGCCTCTTAAGGATGGAGCCTACACCAAACGGATGTTAAGACTACTTTCTTGCATGGCTTGCTTAAGGAGGAAGTCTACGTAGAACAACCTTAGGGGTTCAAAGTAAAAGATCAAAGAACACAGTGTGCAGGTTGAAAAGGACAAGCCTCTCATTTCGGTCCTTTATGTGGATGATCTCTTTTTGACAGGTGTAGACCCTCGCATTTATCAATGCAAGAGGGAGTTGGCTTCCGAGTTCGAGATGAAGGACCTACTTTTGATGCACTGCTTCCTAGGCCTAAAGATCTGGAAGAAGCCAGGTGAGATTTTCCTTTCTCAAGGAAAATACATTGTGAAGCTGCTCAAGAGATGTGGGATGGCAGATTGCAAGTATGTGTCTACTCCAATGGAACTCAACTTCAAGAAGTTATGTGGAAGTGCTTCTGGGCCCGCATTGGCAAATCCTTCTAAGTATCGACAACTTATGGGGGGTCCTAATGTTCTTAGTAAACTCCCATCTAAACATATGCTTCACTGTGAAAACGTTGAGTCAATTTATGGTTGAGCCTCATCACATAGTACATACGCTGGATTGCTGCTAAGAATATCTTGACATATCTTCGTGGCACAATCAACTATGAACTGAGATACACAACCAGGAACTTGAGGCTACATGGGTATACTGATGTTGACTAGGTTGGGAGTGTGGTGGACCCTAAGAGCACATCTGAATGTTGCTTCTCATTGGGGTTTGCTTCAATTTCTTAGATGAGAAGGAAGCAGAAATTGATTGCTCTAAGCACCACTGATGCCAAATACATTACAGCTAGTATGGCCTGTTATGAAGTTGTTTGGTTGAAGAAGCTCTTTAGTGACCTATTTGGGCAAGTGTTGGATACCACCGTGATATACTGTGGCAACCAAAGTGAGATTCGCCTTTAAGAGAATCTCGTGTTCCACGACAGCTCCAAGCTCATTGATATCAAGTACCACTTTATCAGGGATATGGTACAGCAAGGAGCAATAAGGCTCCAACATATCAGGACTAATGAGTAGGTCGTAGACATCCTCACAAAGCCCTTAGGGAAGGTCAAATTCTTGGCCTTCCGAGAGAGAGCTTTGGGAGCTCCTGGGGTACTTCTTGGAGCTATGAACAACCATAGGGTGAGTGGTTCACCTTCCCCTATTGGTGCGCTATGTACAGGGTGAGTGGTTCACCTTCCCCTATGATACCCCATGATGGTAGACATGTGTGTAGGGTGAGTGGTTTACCTTGCCCTATGATTGACATATGCATAGGATGAGTGGTTCACCTTCTCCTATGGCATATGAGCAAGATGAGTGGTTCACCTTCTCCTACTGATGTCCCAACAGACATCATACCCATGTAGTCCGGGACTCCTCGGATGTACCTCTCATATGGCCAATGAGTTGGGAAAAGTGGATAGGGACCATAGCACTACCAATGGACGCATCGTGTACTACCGTACTCCCTATGTCTATGCCAATGAGTTGAAAAGTTCTCCTATCACTTCTCAAAAGTGGAAATCTTTTCTCATGCACAAACCCCTCGAACAAAACACTATCAAGGGGATGAGAACCCGTTCAAACCTGAGTGCTAAATCTTCACTCTTAACCTCATCCTCAATTGTTGCAAACTAATCATGCAGATCAATAATCTTCATCAGGTGACTATGGTATCTGTCTTGTTCATCCACGCGGCTCTAAGCTTATTCAACAGCAGCATCACCTGATTGATGTTCTCACTTTGATATAGAGTGCCTTGAGCATTAAACATCTCCTTATCCATGGCATTTTCAGCAATGTTAAGGATCGAGTAATCCTCCACCTGTCATTCTTATGTTGACCCAAATTCAAGACTTTGAATAAATTCAAATAAGTTCTAAGTCATACTGAAAAAATCAATTTGATTATAACTTGATTAGGAAGATAACATCATAGCTCTAAGATTTGTTCTTCAATACCAACCTCTCTCCCAATCTAATCAATCTTTAAGACCAATCAAATCGCAGTTCATGCCCCTCCAACATTTTTACCCGACACTTCCACAGGAAGAAGTTAGAGGAATCTGTTTTTGTATCTAACACTAAATGTAGCCATACCGCTATTCCTGGAACACACTGCTAGACAAAACAGAACAGCAACCTAAAAACAACCTATCAGAAATCTGCAGTGCTTTTCTCAAGCATGGATCTAGGGGCCCTCACCCCTGAAGCCTCACTCCCTATCCCAGGTAGAAGACCTCCTATCCATATAGATTCATAGAAGGCTTCAGCAAATACACTAGTAACATATCAAAAATCACACGATGGTAAGCTCATTTTGCAGCCTATAATCTAACATAAAGTCCTATATAACTGAAAACATTAATTAAAATTGCAGCTATAGAGTACTAACCTACAAACACACTGATGATAATAAGTACAACAAACATGCTAATCTAAACTCTCAAAACAGCATCATTGATATTTGTATTAAATCCTAGAAACAGTAAACTAAATGTTGTAGCTCAAAATTAAACACTCGAAACACCGTGTTGACCACTACCGGTCAACTACCCATAGCAGTACACCCCCTTTTCTTCGCAAAAAGGCATATCGCTTGATCGACATGTCCGTGCCATTTGACAGTCATCGTCGACTTGATCATACTATGTTGTAAACCCAGTCTGCATGTGTGAATTGTAAATAATCTTAGCAGATATGAGTCATGTATGTAAATTGCCTAGGTGGACCTAATTTCCTAGTGATAATCTACGTTCCGGAAGGTTTTTTGTCTCACCGATCTATGATCGGCAGAGTTTTCCCTCAGCGTAACCCCAAAGCCGGAATGGATTTTGTCATTAGAATCTTAGGAGAATCCTAGTGTGTTAATCTGCTAGATTATAGTTGTGTCGCAGAACTGGGTGGTTTATGAGGGTCTATGTCAAATGGGTTCTCCCCCTTGAGATGTAAAGTTGTAAAAGTCATGATGTAAAGTGTCTTGAGGGTTAGAAAATGTTTTAATCCCCTCATAAGTCCTAAGTCCTAGGTCCTAGGTGATTTTTCCAAAGGCTAAGTTCGAGGATCCATTTAAAAATAAATTAAAAATAAGTGAAAAAATAAATTTAAAAAAAATAATAATAATAATAAATAATAAAATTTATAAAATAAATTAAAAAAATAAATAATAATTTAAATAATAATAAAAAAACTTAAAAATAATAAAATAATAATATTTTGAGTAAATAAATGCAGAATTTCAATTTTTTAATGCATTAAAAATTCGACGGATGAGATTAAGAGATATCTTGATCCTCATCGACAGTCGAGATGATTTTGACATGGATCACTCGAACTAGCTGTTGGGAATTTTTCCTTTAAATAGGGTGCTAGGGGTCATTTGAGATCAGATTTGATCTGAGAGTCTGGTGCTAAAGAAAGCTCTCTTGTAGTCATTTTTTGTGCAATAAAGAAGACTTTGGGGTTAAAAATCTTGCTGGTGTTACTCTTCTGAAAATGTTGTAAGATTGTTCTATTTTTTCTGCATAATTTTATTTTCAGCCATTAATGATAGCTTAATGAAGATTGATCTAGGCATAGGTATCTTGTCTGATCTTTGGGGTTTGAATGATAGTTTAGATTCTGAAATATAGTGGCAGGTATCTCCATTTGATCGGAGTTTCACTATTGTTTTCTCCTTCTATCTTGATGGTAGATTTTGAGCTGTGCAGGAAATCCTTTTTTTTCAGATTACTGGGCGTCAGGGGAAGTTCTCGGCTGAACCAGCCAACTCCCGGGTTGTGTTTTCTGAAAAAGCCCAGCCAGTTCTTGATCCCGGGCTTATCATTCAAAATAATTTTTTTTATGAATGCATGCAGGGTTTTCTGAAGCGTTTTACATTAAAATTAAATTCTGATAATATTACTTTGATTATTGATAAATCTCGCTGTTTTAGAGCCTGCAAATTGTAAATGTTGTGAATTTGTAGTTGGTTTGTAGGGTTTTATTTTCAATCCTTGCATATATTTTCTGGGTTTTCGTTTTCCCATTGCAGGTTGCAGGCACAGGGTTTGAGAATTTTTTTAGGGTTTCATCAGGTAATCTCAAGTAGTCTGCCATTCGGGGTTTCATTGTAAATGCTGTAAATTTGTAGCTGGTTTGTAGGGTTTCATTTTCAATCCTTGCATATATTTTCTGGGTTTTCGTTTTCCCATTGCAGGTTGCAGGCACAGGGTTTGAGAATTTTTTTAGGGTTTCATCAGGTAATCTCAAGCAGTCTGCCATCCGGGTTTTCATTTTTGCAGGGATATTCTCAAAAAAGGTTTTCAAATTTTCTGGAGAAATTTGAGGGTCTGTTCAAGCCATCTGTCTGCTGTTCCTGGGCTTCATTTAACAGGAAAAAATTCGAATTTTTTTTTCAGGTGTACATTGGTCTCAGGCCTAGAAAGTCAAAAGAAAAACACATATATATACAAGGGAGAAGCCCACATATGTTTCAGCCTGCAAAACCCTCTCATCTGTCTGCTGTCAACACATCTTTTGCCTCATCTGCAACTCCCTAAGCTACCCACGTCCTCTCTTTGTCCTTGCGTTTCTTCTCCTTTCTCCACGCAGTCATTTTTTATGCTCTTGCTACTCATCTGCTACTAAATGTTGCCACAGCTCCTTCCAGTTCCGCGCTGCCTGCCGTATCCAAAGCACTTTTCCCTCATTGCATGATCTCCCTCGCTCCTCAGCAGCGCTGCTTCAGCTCTACATTCAGCTGCTATCGGTTTTTCAATTCCACACAGCAAATCATCCTTGCTTTCCACCTTAATCTGCAAAACGAATTGTTAAAAGCTGCAAAGAATCGTTGCATCTCTTCCTTCACGCTGCTGCCATTCCTTGCTGCCGTCGTTTCTTGCCTCACCAACGCACTGCAAACTCGCCATACCCACACGGTATTCACGCTGGCTATTCATCCTTCGTTGCTCTTGTGCCATCGAAATTTCATCCCTCACCCAGCGCCCATCGCACTTGCTATTCCTTCATCCATACGGCCTGCATACATTAAAAAACAACAGCAGAAAACAAAAATTTCGACTTGGTAAATTATCGTAAGTTTTCCCTTTTCGTTTCTTTTTTACATACGTTAGTTTATTTTTAGACTTTTTTTAAATCTTAGGTTTAGTTTTAGATTTTAGTTTTTTCATTTAGATTTTAAATTTTAGTTTTAGATTTGTTTAGTTTTATTCAAATTTTGACCTAAAAAAAAAATTGACTTTTCATATTAACTAGGTCTTGTATTATTTTTATTTCATATATAAAAAGAATAAAAAGGGACATAAAATATTTTTCTTCCTTTTATTATTTTTATTTCATATATAAAAAGAATAAAAAGGGACATAAAATATTTTTCTTCCTTTTACTTTAGATTAGATTTAATATAGTTTAGATTTATTTCTTTGCAGCTTTAGTTTAGATTAGATTTTGATTTTATTTAGATTTTAATTTTGTTTAAATTTTGATTTAATAAGAAAAAAATAAAAATAAAAAATCATAAAGACAAAAAGGATTAGAAAGAGTTAAGTTTTATTTTAGGATTTAGATTTAATTTTTATTTTTGTTATAGTTTAGTTAAATTTTATTTTATTAAAAATTCATAACAAAAAAAAATCAAAATCAAAATCAAAAATCAAAAATTATAAAATCTAAAAAGGCATAAAAAAGTTCTTTTAGTCTATAGATTAGGTTAGTTTTAGATTAGATTTTGTTTTTCATTTTATTTTGAATTTAAAATTTTAAAAAATAAAAAAATTTCATAAAACATAAAAAGTTTTTTTTTTAGACTCTAGTTTAGTTTAACATTTTGTTTAGGATTTGTTAGGTTCTATTTTCATTTAGATTTTAGTTTAGTTTTATATAAGTTTTAAATTTAGAATTTAAAAAAAAAAAGAGTTTATTTTTTTTTATGTGAGTTAAGTTTTATTTTAGGACTTAAATTCATTTTTTGTTTAGTTAAATGTTATTTTATTAAAAATTCATAAAAAATTATAAAATTATAAAAAGGAAAAAAGGGTTTTTTTTTATTTAGTTTAAATTTTTTGATTTAAAATTTTGTTTTATTTGAAAAATATAAAAATATTTTGGGAAATTTTTTGCCTTGGCTCGGGAATTTCTTAGTTTTCATCTTTTCTGCTGAGGCCAAAATGTTGATGTGGGAATTAATGTTTAACATGCTTTAATATTCATATGAAGATCAACTACATGAATGTGATCTCTGGTTAAGATTTTACGTGGTTATGTATCGAACTTTATCTTTCGAAATTTTAATTGCTGGAGTATCATTAAGCCATTGAGCCTTTATTGATTATCTCGTATCTGGTAAAAGTTAAGCTTTGATGATAAACGATTCTTGATAAGTCCATATTTTTGCAGCATTTGACAATTAATCGTTTAATCATTCATTTCATAAGGCACTGGTCCATTAAATTAATAAAATCTATTTAGTGTTGGTTTCCATTCGTGTCTCCCAAACCAACTAATTCGCAGTTGGTCATCCATTTTCCTATAGGGTCTACCCCCCTTAGCCACGGGAGACAAGCTTAAACGGAGAGATCGGGGATCAGAGTGACAGCCCCCGGTCTGAGCGTTTTCGTGACAATCTGTGCGACAACATTTTTTGGCGTCCTTGCCGAGGATAGTTTATTCTCGGTGTTTCAACGACTTTTCATCATTCATCGTTCATCTTTCTATCATTCATTTGAGCCGGCAACGCCAACATTTTTTGGCGCCGTTCCCGGGGATAGAGTTTTTTTGGCCGTGGCGTTTCAACGACATTTATCATTCTTTCATCTTTCGCATATCTCATTTGAGCTGGCAGAGTCAACATTTTTTGGCATCATTTGGATCTTTTCATCACCTTATCTTTCGTCATATCAGCAACTTCTCTTCAGTTCGTTTCTTATTTGGGTGGCGACTCCATTTTCTTATTTTTCCCAAACAAGAAGCCTCCCTCATATCAGCTTGTTTGTCGCTTTTTGGATCCCATAATTAGATTTATTGTTCAAGTGGCGACTCCACTTCTTTCATCTATTGATTTTCTTGAGCAGAGATCTCGTTCTATCATCCATTGGGTCCCTAGTTATTCATCATGGATTATTCATTTAAACCATGTCATTTTACTGATAATCTCCATGATTTTCCCAAAGAAGCCATTTCTAAATTATTTTTGTTCTCAGGTGGTGATTCAGTCACTGTTAGACAGCATTTAGACAGGTTTACTTGTGTAATGATCATATATTGTAGACTTCCTCAATATAATCATGAAGATGTCAAGATGCGTCTATTTGTCCATTCTTTAAAGAGTGATGCTTTGAACTGATTTAATAATTGTCCTGAAGATTCTTTCACTTCTTTACAAGACATTGTCGATGCTTTTAAAGATCGATATGGTGATCCAGATAGCTCGCCTTGTGCCCCTAAAATTGTGCAACAGAATGAAAGTAATCTTGTAAAAGGTCCAGCTGTCGATGAAATATTCCAAGACAATTCTTCATATCAGAATGTGCCATCCACCTGTACCATTGCAGATCAAATCTATGATAGTGGAAAAGCAGGGACAAATTGTAAAAACAGTGTTGACAATGAAAAGGAAGATCAGAAGCAAATTATACAAAGAACTAATGCGGCTGGTAAAAAATATGGAGGTCAATCAAACTAATTACGCTAATGATGTGAGAACTTTATGCACCCACCTGGAAAAACGTAATAAGGAAATGGAAATTATGCAAAATCGGCATGCTAAGGAAATTGAGGCCATGAAAACTAATCATGACACAGAAATTAGTTTTATGCAAAGCAAGTTATCAGGCTTAGAGGAAAATATGATAAACATGCAAGCAAATCATAAGAAAGAGATAAACTCTATGCAGTATTGCTTAATGACCATAAAGGAAAAGAACGATAAAGTAATAAAAGATATGGAAGAAAACCATGCTAGGGAAATTAGTGCTATAAAGGTTGAACACTCTAGTCAGATGGATGCCATTAAAATACAGTTTCAGAAATTTCAACAGCAATCGGAAGATGAAAGAAACCGAGGAATGTCAATAGATCAGAAGCCTCCTTATCTGTTACAACAAGCTCCATCTTGTTATGAGGTTCTTTGTTCCATTGAAAATTGCCTGGATGAAAGGGAAATTAATAATCAGATTGATACTCACACGGTTAATCCACCAATCATTGAAGATCAAGTTATAACTCATGGCACCTGTGAGATTGGTCCATCATCCTTGGCAGGGCAGATGCAGAATGAAGAAATACATGTCACGCATACTTCATCTGAAAGTTTTGAAGCAGAAAGTTCCATGCCATCAGTGATACGACCTGCCAGGAAGAAAAAGCGCCAAAGAAAGAGAACGAGAAGAAGATTTGATGCATCAGACGGATGAGAGCAGCTTGATTTTCGAATAGGAAAAAGTCCTACCATATGCAGAATTGGACATGGCACATCCGACAAACAGCCGACAGATTTGCCTGAAAGCAGGCAAATGCTCAGTATACACTACATTGAACACATCTGATGCCATGGGGCATCCTTTGTATTGTATTTCTAACCCTATTCCTTGTCATTTCAGCATTTCATTTCTGTTTTAGGATTAGATTTACTTTTCCAGATAGTTAATAAATGAAGAGCTTATATCTTTCATGTGCTTAAATTGTTATACGATGACTTTTGGATGGACACTACTTATTTCTGTTGTGTGTTGCGTGGAGGCAGATTCTGGATTCTCACATTCCTACAGTGCAGCAACGTGTCCCCAAGTAGAGCCAGATGTTGACCACTACCGGTCAACTACTCATAGCAGTACACCCCCTTTTCTTCACAAAAAGGGATATCGCTTGATCGAGATGTCTATGCCATTCGACAGTCATCGTCGACTTAATCATACTATGTTGTAAATCCAGTCTGCATGTGTGAATTGTAAATAATCTTAGCAGATATGAATCATGTATGTAAATTGCTTGGGTGGACCTAATTTTCTAGTGATAATCTACGTTCCGGAAGGTTTTTGGTCTCACCGATCTATGATCGGCAGAGTTTTCCTTCAGCCTAACCCCAAAGCCGGAATGGATTTTGTCATTAGAATCTTAGGAGAATCCTAGTGTGTTAATCTGCTAGATTATAGTTGTGTCGCAGAACTGAATGGTTTATGAGGGTCTATGTCAAATGGGTTCTCCCCCTTGAGATGTAAAGTTGTAAAAGTCATGATGTAAAGTGTCTTGAGTGTTAGAAAATGTTTTAATCCCCTCATAAGTCCTACGTCCTAGGTCCTAGGTGATTTTTCCAAAGGCTAAGTTCGAGGATCCATTTAAAAATAAATTAAAAAATAAAAAATAACTTAAAAATAAAAATTAAAAAAAAAAAATAATAATAATAATAAATAATAAAATTTATAAAATAAAATAAATAAACAAATAAAAATTTAAATAATAATAAAAAAATAAAAACTTAAAAATAATAAAATAATAATATTTTGAGTAAATAAATGCAGAATTTCAATTTTTTAATGCATTAAAAATTCGATGGAGGAAATTAAGAGATATCTTGATCCTCATCGACAGTCGAGATGATTTTGACATGGATCACTCGAACTAGCTGTTGGGAATTTTTCCTTTAAATAGGGTGCTAGGGGTCATTTGAGATCAGATTTGATCTAAGAGTCTGATGCTAAAGAAAGCTCTCTTGTAGTCATTTTTTGTGCAATAAAGAAGACTTTGGGGTTAAAAATCTTGCTGGTGTTACTCTTCTGAAAATGTTCTAAGATTGTTCTATTTTTTCTGCATAATTTTATTTTCAGCGATTAATGATAGCTTAATGAAGATTGATCTAGGCACAGGTATCTTGTCTGATCTTTGGGGTTTGAATGATAGTTTAGATTCTGAAATATAGTCGCAGGTATCTCCATTTGATCGGGGTTTCATTATTGTTTTCTCCTTCTATGTTGATGGTTGATTTTAAGTTGTGCAGGAAATCCTTTTTTTTCCAGATTACCGGGCGTTAGGGGAAGTTCTAGGCTGAACCAACCAACTCCCGGGTTGTGTTTTCTGAAAGAGCCCAGCCAGTTCTTGATCCTGGGCTTATCATTCGAAATATTTTTTTATATGAATGCATGCAGGGTTTTCTGAAGCGTTTTACATTAATATTAAATTCTGATAATATTACTGTGATTATTGATAAATCTGGTTGTTTTAGAGCCTGCAAATTGTAAATGTTGTAAATTTGTAGCTGGTTTGTAGGGTTTTATTTTCAATCCTTGCATATATCTTCTGGGTTTTCGTTTTCCCATCGCAGGTTGCAGGCACATGGTTTGAGAATTTTTTTAAGGTTTCATCAAGTAATCTCAAGCAGTCTGCCATCCGAGGTTTCATTTTTGCAGGGATATTCTCAAAAAAGATTTTCAAATTTTCCGAAGAAATTCGAGGGTCTGTTCAAGCCATCTGTCTGTTGTTCCTAGGGCTTCATTTCGCAAGAAAAATTTGAATTTTTTTTCAAGTGCACATTGGTCTTAGGCCCAGAAAGTTAAAAGAAAAACACATATATATATATATATGGGAGAAGCCCACATACGTTTCAGCCTGCAAAACCCTCTCATCTGTCTGTTGTCAACACATCTTTTGCCTCATCTGCAACTCCCTAAGCTACCCACGTCCTCTCTCTGTCCTTGCGTTTCTTCTCCTTTCTCCACACAGTCATTTTTTATCCTCTTGCTACTCATCTGCTGCTAAACGTTGCCACAACTCCTTCCAGTTTCGCGCTGCCTGCCGTATCCAAAGCACTTTTCCCTCATTACATGATCTCCCTCGCTCCTCAGCAGCACTGCTTCAGCTCTACATTCAGCTGCTATCGATTTTTCAATTCCACACAGCAAATCATCCTTGCTTTCCACCTTAATCTGCAAAACGAATTGTTAAAAGCTGCAAATAATCGCTGCATCTCTTCCTTCACGCTGCTGCCATTCCTTGCTGTCGTCGTTTCTTGCCTCACCAACGCACTGCAAACCTGCAAACTCGCCATACCCACGCGGTATTCACGCTGGCTATTCATCCTTCGCTGCTCCTGTGCCATCGAAATTTCATCCCTCACCCAGCGCCCATCGCACTTGCTATTCCCTCATCCGTACGGCCTGCATACATTAAAAAACAACAGCAACAACATCAAAAAACAAAAATTTCGACTTGGTAAATTATCGTAAGTTTTCCCTTTTCGTTTCTTTTTTACATACGTTAGTTTATTTTTAGACTTTTTTTAAATCTTAGGTTTAGTTTTAGATTTTAGTTTTTTATTTAGATTTTAAATTTTAGTTTTAGATTTGTTTAATTTTGTTCAAATTTTGACCTAAAAAAATAGACTTTTCAGATTAACTAGGTCTTGTTTTATTTTTATTTCATATAAAAAAAGATAAAAAGGGACATAAAATGTTTTTCTTCTTTTTACTTTAGATTAGATTTAGTATAGTTTAGATTTATTTCTTTGCAGCTTTAGTTTAGATTAGATTTTGATTTTATTTAGATTTTAATTTTTTTTTTAATTTTGATTTTTTTTAAAAAAAATCATAAAGACAAAAAGGATTAAAAAGAGTTAAGTTTTATTTTAGGATTTAGATTTAATTTTTATTTTTGTTATAGTTTAGTTAAATTTTATTTTATTAAAAATTCATAACAGAAAAAAATAAAAATCAAAAATCAAAAATCAAAAATTATAAAATCAAAAAAGGCATTAAAAAGTTCTTTTAGTTTATAGCAGTGTTGAAAATATCGGTATCGGCAAAATATCGGCGAGGGTCCAGAAAATATCTTATCGACAATATCGGCGAAAATATCGGCAAAATATCGGCAAATATCGGCAAGCATAAAAAATAATTTTTTCAAATTTTTAAATATAGCCGATATTTTGCCGATATTTTCAAAATATCGCGATATTTTGCCGATATTTTCAAAACAGAAAATATCGCGATATTTTCTCGGCGATATATCGTTTTGCCGAAAATATCGCGATATTTCCGAATATCGCCGATATTATCAACAGTGGTTTATAGATTAGGTTAGTTTTAGATTAGATTTTTTTTTTCATTTTATTTTGAATTTAAAATTTTAAAAAATATAAAAATAAAAAAATTTCATAAAACATAAAAAGTTTTTTTTTTTTAGGCTCTAGTTTAGTTTAACATTTTGTTTAGGATTTGTTAGGTTCTATTTTCATTTAGATTTTAGTTTAGTTTTATATTAGTTTTAAATTTAGAACAAAAAAAAGAGTATTTTTTTTTATGTGAGTTAAGTCTTATTTTAGGACTTAAATTCAGTTTTTGTTTAGTTAAATGTTATTTTATTAAAAAATCATAAAAAATTATAAAATTATAAAAAGGAAAAAAAGGTTTTTTTTTATTTAGTTTAGATTTTTTGATTTTAAATTTTGTTTTATTTGGAAAAATAAATATATTGGGAAATTTTTTGCCTTGGCTCGGAATTTCTTTTTTTTTTTTAGACTCTAGTTTAGTTTAACATTTTGTTTAGGATTTGTTAGGTTCTATTTTCATTTTGATTTTAGTTTAGTTTTATATTAGTTTTAAATTTAGAACAAAAAAAAGAGTTTATTTTTTTATGTGAGTTAAGTTTTATTTTAGGACTTAAATTCATTTTTTGTTTAGTTAAATGTTATTTTATTAAAAATTCATAAAAAATTATAAAATTATAAAAAGGAAAAAAAGGTTTTTTTTTATTTAGTTTAGATTTTTTGATTTTAAATTTTGTTTTATTTGAAAAATATAAATAAAAATTGGGATATTTTTTGCCTTGGCTCGGGAATTTCTTAGTTTTCATCTTTTCTGCTGAGGCCAAAATGTTGATGTGGGAATTAATGTTTAACATGCTTTAATGTTCATATGAAGATCAACTACATCAATGTGATCTCTGGTTAATATTTTACGTGGTTATGTATCGAACTTTATCTTTCGAAATTTTAATTGCTGGAGTATCATTAAGCCATTGAGCCTTTATTGATTATCTCGTATCTGGTAAAAGTTAAGCTTTGATGATAAACGATTCTTGATAAGTCCATATTTTTGCAGCATTTGACAATTAATCATTTATTCATTCATTTCACAAGGCACTGGTCCATTAAATTAATAAAATCTATTTAGTGTTGGTTTCCATTCGTGTCTCCCAAACCAACTAATTCACAGTTAGTCATCCATTTTCCTATAGGGTCTACCCCCCTTAGCCACGGGAGACAGGCTTAAACGGAGAGATCGGGGATCAGAGTGACAGCCCCCGGTCTCAGCGTTGTCGTGACAATCTGTGCAACAACATTTTTTGGCGTCGTTGCTTGGGATAGTTTATTCTCGGTGTTTCAACGACTTTTCATCATTCATCGTTCATCTTTCTATCATTCGTTTGAGCCGTCAACGCCAACATTTTTTGGCGCCGTTGCCAGGGATAGAGTTTTTCTGGCCGTGGTGTTTCAACGACATTTATCATTCTTTCATCTTTAGCATATCTCATTTGAGTTGGCAGAGTCAACATTTTTTGGCATCATTTGGATCTTTTCATCACCTTATCTTTCGTCATATCAGCAACTTCTCTTCAATTCGTTTCTTATTTGGGTGGCGACTCCATTTTCTTATTTTTCCCAGACAAGAAGCCTCCCTCATATCAGCTTGTTTGTCGCTTTTTGGATCCCATAATTAGATTTATTGTTCAAGTGGCGACTCCACTTCTTTCATCTATTGATTTTCTTGAGCAAAGATCTCGTTCTATCATCCATTGGGTCCCTAGTTATTCATCATGGATTATTCATTTAAACCATGTCATTTTACTGATAATCTCCATGATTTTCCGAAAGAGGCCATTTCTAAATTATTTTTGTTCTCAGGTGGTGATTCAGTCACTGTTAGACAGCATTTAAATAGGTTTACTTGTGTAATGATCATATATTGTAGACTTCCTCAATATAATCATGAAGATGTCAAGATGTGTCTATTTGTCCATTCTTTAAAGGGTGATGCTTTGAACTGGTTTAATAATTGTCCTGAAGATTCTTTCACTTCTTTACAAGACATTGTCGATGCTTTTAAAGATCGATATGGTGATCCAGATAGCTCGCCTTGTGCCCCTCAAATTGTGCAACAGAATGAAAGTAATCTTGTAAAAGGTCCAGCTGTCGATGAAAGATTCCAAAACAATTCTTCATATCAGAATGTGCCATCCACTTGTACCATTGCAGATCAAATCTATGATCGTGGAAAAGCAGGGACAAATTGTAAAAACAGTGTTGACAATGAAAAGGAAGATCATAAGCAAATTATACAAGAACTAATGCGACTGGTAAAAAATATGGAGGTCAATCAAACTAATTACGCTAATGATGTGAGAACTTTATGCACCCACCTGGAAAAACATAATAACGAGATGGAAATTATGCAAAATGAGCATGCTAAGGAAATTGAGGCCATGAAAACTAATCATGACACAGAAATTAGTTTTATGCAAAGCAAGTTATCAGGCTTAGAGGAAAATATGATAAACATGCAAGCAAATCATAAGGAAGAGATCAATGTTGCACGAAGCGGGAGCGAAGCGGAAGCGTTTTTTGGAAGCGGGGACGCCGAAAGGTCATTTTCCAAAAATCTAGGAAGCGAAGCGTCCACGAAAGCGTCTGCTATATATATATATATATATATATATATATATATATATATATTTTTATATTTTTTTGCATTTATACTCAAAACAAACATCCCAAATACCAAATTAATTGTAGAAGACATGAAAACATGCATATTTTTGCATAAATCAAGATAGATATGGCATCCATGATTCCATTGTAGTTACTAGTATGTACAACAATCATCTATATTCTAGCTATTACAAACATACATCAAATTTTTAAGCATATTATAAAACATAAAACATTTAAGCATATTATAAAACATAAAACATAGAGCATATTATGATTTATCTAGCAAGTGAGCAACTGTCAACATTTGTCATGTCCAAAATTCAAATAATAATGTTTACAAAATATGTCACTTAGTCACCGCCAAGCCAAAAAGGTTCAAAATTCAAATTCACAAGTCTACAAGTCTAATGAGTAATCTATGACAAAAAGTAGTAGATTGTGAATATATCTAGATTCTACTAATCTCTCCTCCTTCCACCACGAATAGAACGTGGTGGCGGGCCTCCACGTGGTGGCAATGAAGAAGATGGTGCCTGTGGAAGTCGTGGCACTGAAACTGATGAAGAAGAACCCTCTGTTGTTGGTGTTGAACCATGGAACCTAGGAACCAAGGGACCAGATGGGAGTGGGGGTGGTGGCATATCAACACGGTCATCATCATCCTAGAATCGCTCAAAAAATTCATGCAAAAAAAAACACTAGTTAACAAAAAAATTAAAAAACATGAATTAGAGAAATGCTTTATAAGGGAAAATTGGAAAATTCATACCACAATGGACATACCTGGATAAGAGCATCCTCTAATTGCTCTAGTCGCAACACTCCATCCTCCAAATTGGGCTCCTTTGGATTCTTGTCCCAAATCAACAAGTCTTTATTAGACTTTGCATCTTCACAATAATGGGACAACAATCGCAAGTTGTAATGAACATAAACCAAGCTCTCTGCCCGGTCTAAACTCAACCTGTTCCTTTTAACACTGTGGATGAAAGAATAAGAGCTCCAACACCTCTCTGCAGAAGAAGTGTTTACCACCTGTGATAGCACCCGCAATGCCAAACTCTGTAGAAGTGGAGTACCCCCTCCATGCATGTTCCACCACTCAAGACCAGAAAAAGTCTCTCGATCTTTAATTGCATGCATGCTCCCAAATGGACCAGTGTTGAGCGTATAGTTGCTCACCTGTCTCCGTACTAATGCAGCCTCCTCCTCATCAGGGATTAATTTACTCAATGCAGCCATATATTTTTGGTGAACCTCTTGATCTTGGTGTGGTTTTCTCTTGCTTCCCCCCCCAGGTGCTGGTGTTGAAAGCCATGATGGATGATAGTTTTTAGGTGTCAAAACATATGCTAATGCATGCAATGGAATATTTAGCATTTCCCATCGGTTTTGCACCTCTACACGAATATAATTGTATAAGGTGATATCTCTAGGCTCAACAATGTCTTTAATCTGCCCCAACATGCTATCCATTTGCTCATACACCTCCCCAATTACTGGTCAATCTGAATCTGCAAACTTGATCATGTAATAAATTGGTTTGGTGAATTGCAAAACATATTTAACCTGTCCCCAAAAGTAACTGTCAAGAACAGTGTCCTTGACTGCATTAGCACCATCTATGTCAGTGTTAATTTCATCCCATGTTTCAGCACACACCAGATTAGTTAAATCTTGTCTCACCTTCACTAGCCGCCTAAAGGTGAGGTAATAACTAGCAAATCTTGTCTTTGCAATTTTAAGCAATTGCAACTTGGAGTAAGTGCCATAGAAGTAGTTTACCCTTGTATGCCCTGTGATGAATTTAATGAGCTACTTCCCTCTCCTGTAAACCTCAGCACTCCACCCACATTCTTTGTGTTTCACAATATCATGCATCAAAAGGTTCAATGTGTGAACCAGGCACCCAGACCAAAAGATGTGTGGATGAGTACGCTCAATAATTTTTCCTGCTGCCTTACAATTTGCTGCATTATCTGTGATCACTTGAACCACATTATTCGGACCAACATCTTTGATTGATTTCAATAGGAGATCTGCAATGTTTTGTGCAGATGCAGTGATGGAGGAGGAGTCATGACATGCAATAAATACTGCACCACTAGAAGTAACACCAAGAACATTTATCAAATGTTGGTTTCTAATATTTGTCCACCCATCTGATACAATGGATACCCCAGAATCTACCCACTCATTTGTAAAACGTGTCAAAGCTCTTTGAACCTTAGCTTTTTCTCTTTCTAATAACATTGTTCTAGCTTTCTCATAGTTGGGGGCCTTGTATCCTTTTGGGGCTTCATTGATGGCCTTTACCATTTCATGCCAATAGGGAGAGCGAAGCACATTGAATGGTACACCGCAAGCACAAAGAAAACGGACTATCTTTCCATCCACATCATCCCTCCCAGCAACATTAAGGAAATCCCCTATTGTTCTTCTACCTCCAGAGCTTGCAGAAGTACCATGAGGAGATGACCAACTACCAAATTTAGAGGTTGCACTTGATTCAGAATGAGTTTTTTGTTTCTTGTTTTTTTGTTGTGCAGCCATCTCTATTTGGATGTATTTTCTTCTTTCTTCAGTTGAAATGTTTGGGCAAATTTATACCCCCACAGAACCCTTTTTTTCATCACTGTCCAGCACCCCACAAAGATGCCTCCTCAGACGGGTATATGAACCACAATATGGTTTTCCTCCATGACAACCATGAGGGCACACAAATTTGTAAGATCCACCACCCTTTCCCCCATCAAGTTTGGTCACATAGTTCCACAAGGGTGTTGATGTAGCTTTCCCATCTTGTGTTTCAGTGTCCCCTTCAAGTTCATCCCCTTCCTCTTCAAACCCTTCCTCCTCATCATACATTGGGTCACTACTATTAGGACCATCACCAATGTCCCCTTCTGTTTCTTCCCTTCAATTCCTCACCCTTGCCATCATTAAAACCAAGAGTGGAATGATACATAGAAGCCAAAAGAACACCATCTTGGAATATGGATATAGGTGGTGGACATCAACAACCTGTAAATAAAGGAGCAAGTAGAAACAATGGGAAAGAGTAGGAGAGGGAGGAGAAAAATACAAAAAAAAATTCAAAAAAACAAGGGAGTTTGGGGTTTGAACTTACCTCTTTAGCTCTTGTAGATGAAGTCCTCCAAGCTCTTGCTCCAAGCTCCTCCTCCTCCTAGCTCCTCCTTCTTCACTCCTCCAAGCTCTCCTCTCTTCTCCTCTCCTTTCCTCTCTTCTCTTCTCCTCTCCTCTCTTCTCTTCTCCAACTCTCATAAACTCAAAGTGAGAAAATGAGGAATGAATGGGGGCTTTATTCTTTTCATTCCTCACCTTAACCTCACTCTAACCTCACCCTAACCCACCCCCTTAAGGTTGAGTGAACATAACTTTAAAAAAAAACAAAAAAAAATGTGTTTTTCTCCCTTGGGCGCACCCCTTTCCGCGGAAGCGTGCGTGAAGCGCACGCTTCCTGCTCCGAAGCGCCACGCTTCGGCGGCCCGAAGCGCGCTTCGGAGTCGGCGCTTCGGAAATTCCAGGAGGCACTAAAAATTTCCCGAAGCGCGCTTCGTACGGCGCTTCCGTACGGGGCGCGCTTCGGAGCTTCGATCCGGGGGGGGCGCTTCGTGCAACACTGGAAGAGATAAACTCTATGCAGTATTGCTTAATGACCATAAAGGAAAAGAACGATAAAGTAATAAAATATATGGAAGAAAACCATGCCAAGGAAATTAGTGCTATAAAGGTTGAACACTCTAGTCAGATGGATGCCATTAAAATACAGTTTCAGAAATTTCAACAGCAATCAGAAGATGAAAGAAACCGAGGAATGTCAATAGATCAGAAGCCTCCTTATCTGTTACAACAAGCTCCATCTTGTTATGAGGTTCTTTGTTCCATTGAAAATTGCCTGGATGAAGGGAAATTAATAATCAGATTGATACTCACACGGTTAATCCACCAGTCATTGAAGATCAAGTTATAACTCATGGCACCTGTGAGATTGGTCCATCATCCTTGGCAGATGCAGAATGAAGAAATACATGTCACGCATACTTCATCTGAAAGTTTTGAAGCAGAAAGTTCCATGCCATCAGTGATACGACCTGCCAGGAAGGAAAAGCGCCAAAGAAAGAGAACGATAAGAAGATTTGATGCATCAAACGGCCGAGAGCAGCTTGATTTTCGGATAAGAAAATGTCCTACCATATGCAGAATTGGACATGGCACATCCGACAAACAGCCGACAGATTTGCCTGAAAGCAGGCAAATGCTCAGTATACACTACATTGAACACATCTGATGCCATGGGGCATCCTTTGTATTGTATTTCTAACCCTATTCCTTGTCATTTCAGCATTTCATTTTTGTTTTAGGATTAGATTTACTTTTCCAGATAGTTAATAAATGAAGAGCTTATATCTTTCATGTGCTTAAATGTTATATGATGACTTTTGGATGAACGCTACTTCTTTCTATTGTGTGTTGCGTGGATGCAGATTCTGGATTCTCACATTCCTACAGTGCAGCAACGTGTCCCCAAGTAGAGCCAGATGTTGACCACTACCAGTCAACTACCCATAGTAGTACACCCCCTTTTCTTCGCAAAAAGGGATATCACTTGATCGACATGTCCGTGCCATTCGACAATCATCGTCGACTTGATCATACTATGTTGTAAACCCAGTTTGCATGTGTGAATTGTAAATAATCTTAGCAGATATGAGTAATGTATGTAAATCGCCTAGGTGGACCTAATTTCCTAGTGATAATCTACGTTCCGGAAGGTTTTTTGTCTCACCTGATAATCTACGTTCCGGAAGGTTTTTTGTCTCACCGATCTATGATCGACAAAGTTTTCCTTCAGCCTAACCCCAAAGCCAGAATAGATTTTGTCATTAGAATCTTAGGAGAATCCTAGCGTGTTAATCTGCTAGATTATAGTTGTGTCGCAGAACTGAGTGGTTTATGAGGGTCTAAGTCAAATGGGTTCTCCCCCTTGAGATGTAAAGTTGTAAAAGTCATGATGTAAAGTGTCTTGAGGGTTAGAAAATGTTTTAATCCCCTCATAAGTCCTACGTCCTAGGTCCTAGGTGATTTTTCCAAAGGCTAAGTTCGAGGATCCATTTAAAAATAAATTTAAAATTTAAAAATTTAAAAAAAAAAACTGAAAAATAAAAATTAAAAAAAAAATAATACTAATAAAAAATAATAAAATAAATAAAAAATTAAATAATAATAAAAAATTAAAAACTTAAAAATAATAAAATAATAATATTTTGAGTAAATAAATGCAGAATTTCAATTTTTTAATGCATTAAAAATTCGACGGATGAGATTAAGAGATATCTTGATCCTCATCGACGGTCGAGATGATTTTGACATGGATCACTCGAACTAGCTGTTGGGAATTTTTCCTTTAAATAGGGTGCTATGGGTCATTTGAGATCAGATTTGATCTAAGAGTCTGGTGCTAAATAAAGCTCTCTTGTAGTCATTTTTTGTGCAATACAGAAGACTTTGGGGTTAATAATCTTGTTGGTGTTACTCTTCTGAAAATGTTCTAAGATTGTTCTATTTTTTCTGCATAATTTTATTTTCAGCCATTAATGATAGCTTAATGAAGATTGATCTAGGCACAGGTATCTTGTTTGATCTTTGGGGTTTGAAGGATAGTTTAGATTCTGAAATATAGTGGCAGGTATCTCCATTTGATCAGGGTTTCACTATTGTTTTCTCCTTCTATGTTGATGGTTGATTTTAAGCTGTGCAGGAAATCCTTTTTTTCAGATTACCAGGCGTTAGGGGAAGTTCTCGGCTGAACCAGCCAAATCCCGGGTTGTGTTTTCTGAAAGAGCCAAGCCAGTTCTTGATCCCGGGCTTATCATTCGAAATATTTTTTTTTATGAATGCATGCAGGGTTTTCTGAAGCGTTTTACATTAAAATTAAATTCTGATAATATTACTGTGATTATTGATAAATCTGGTTGTTTTAGAGCCTGCAAATTGTAAATGTTGTAAATTTGTAGCTGGTTTGTAGGGTTTTATTTTCAATCCTTGCATATATTTTCTGGGTTTTCGTTTTCCCATTGCAGGTTGCAGGCACAGGGTTTGAGAATTTTTTTAGGGTTTCATCAGGTAATCTCAAGCAGTCTGCCATCCGGGGTTTCATTTTTGCAGGGATATTCTCAAAAAAGATTTTCAAATTTTCTGGAGAAATTCGAGGGTCTGTTCAAGCCATCTGTCTGCTGTTCCTGGGGCTTCATTTCGCAGGAAAAAATTCGAATTTTTTTCAGGTGTACATTGGTCTCAGGCCCAGAAAGTCAAAAGAAAAACACATATATATACAAGGGAGAAGCCCACATACGTTTCAGCCTGCAAAACCCTCTCATCTGTCTGTTGTCAACACATCTTTTGCCTCATCTGCAACTCCCTAAGCTACCCACGTCCTCTCTCTGTCCTTGCGTTTCTTCTCCTTTCTCCACACAGTCATTTTTTATGCTCTTGCTACTCATCTGCTGCTAAACGTTGCCACAACTCCTTCCAGTTCCGCGCTGCCTGCCGTATCCAAAGCACTTTTCCCTCATTGCATGATCTCCCTCGCTCCTCAGCAGCGCTGCTTCAGCTCTACATTCAGCTGCTATCGATTTTTAAATTCCACACAGCAAATCATCCTTGCTTTCCACCTTAATCTGCAAAACGAATTGTTAAAAGTTGCAAATAATCGCTACATCTCTTCCTTCACGCTGTTGCCATTCCTTGCTGTCGTCGTTTCTTGCCTCACCAACGCACTGCAAACCTGCAAATTCGCCATACCCACGCGGTATTCACGCTGGCTATTCATCCTTCGCTACTCCTGTGCCATCGAAATTTCATCCCTCACCCAACGCCCATCGCACTTGCTATTCCCTCATCCGTACGGCCTGCATACATTAAAAAACAACAGCAGAAAACAAAAATTTCGACTTGGTAAATTATCGTAAGTTTTCCCTTTTCGTTTCTTTTTTACATACGTTAGTTTATTTTTAGACTTCTTTTAAATCTTAGGTTTAGTTTTAGATTTTAGTTTTTTATTTAGATTTTAAATTTTAGTTTTAGATTTGTTTAATTTTGTTCAAATTTTGACCTTAAAAAAATAGACTTTTCAGATTAACTAGGTCTTGCTTTATTTTTATTTCATAAAAAAAAAAAAAAGATAAAAAGGGGCATAAAATGTTTTTCTTCTTTTTACTTTAAATTAGATTTAGTATAGTTTAGATTTATTTCTTTGCAGCTTTAGTTTAGATTAGATTTTGATTTTATTTAGATTTTAATTTTGTTTAAATTTTTTATTTTAGAGAAAAAATATAAAAAAAAAAGTTAAGTTTTATTTTAGGATTTAGATTTAATTTTTATTTTTGTTATAGTTTAGTTAAATTTTATTTTATTAAAAATTCATAAAAATAAAAAAATAAAAATAAAAAATAAAATTATAAAATCTAGAAAGGCATAAAAAGTTCTTTTAGTTTAGTTTATAGATTAGGTTAGTTTTAGATTAGATTTTTTTTTCACTTTATTTTGAATTTAAAATTTTAAAAAATATAAAAATTTCATAAAACATAAAAAGTCTTTTTTTTTTTTTAGACTCTAGTTTAGTTTAACATTTTGTTTAGGATTTGTTAGGTTCTATTTTCATTTAGATTTTAGTTTAGTTTTATATTAGTTTTAAATTTAGAATTACAAAAAAAAAGAGTTTATTTTTTTTATGTGAGTTAGGTTTTATTTTAGGACTTAAATTCATTTTTTGTTTAGTTAAATGTTATTTTATTAAAAATTCATAAAAATTTATAAAATTCTAAAAAGGGTTTTTTTATTTAGTTTAGATTTTTTGATTTTAAATTTTGTTTTATTTGAAAAATATAAAAATATTTTGGGAAATTTTTTGCCTTGGCTCGGGAATTTCTTAGTTTTCATCTTTTCTGCTGAGGCTAAAATGTTGATGTGGGAATTAATGTTTAACATGCTTTAATGTTCATATGAAGATCAACTACATGAATGTGATCTCTGGTTAATATTTTACGTGGTTATGTATCGAACTTTATCTTTCGAAATTTTAATCGCTGGAGTATCATTAAGCCATTGAGCCTTTATTGATTATCTCGTATCTGGTAAAAGTTAAGCTTTGATGATAAATGATTCTTGATAAGTCCATATTTTTGCAGCATTTGACAATTAATCGTTTATTCATTCATTTCATAAGGCACTGGTCCATTAAATTAATAAAATCTATTTAGTGTTGGTTTCCATTCATGTCTCCCAAACCAACTGATTCACAGTTGGTCATCCATTTTCCTATAGGGTCTATCCCCCTTAGCCACGGGAGACGTGCTTAAACGGAGAGATCGGGAATCAGAGTGACAGCCCCCGGTCTGAGCGTTGTCGTGACAATCTGTGCGACAACACACCGCAATGGTGCAACCTGATTTTCCTTTATAGACTAGGAAGAAGAGAGGGTACAATAAATCTGGACAGATGCACAGCAGTGCCTCAATGAAGAATATCAAACCTATCACCAGAGCACCTTCCTCACATGGATAGAGAGCAAACTAAAGTGCACCTCTACTGGAGATGATCTAAGGCAACCAAGCATGCATCCTCCTAGAGAGATGTGCCAAGCATGTCATCTAAATCCTTCATGCATCCTCCTATAGAGATGTGCCAAGCATGCCATCTAAACCCTTACTGCTAAATAAAGAAAAGCGGCTAAACTGGAAATAAACTTAGGGTGACAAATGCATGCATAAACTTAAACAGTAAACTAAATAAAGCGTAACTCAAAATTACAGCTTAACTACTAAATAAATAAAAGCATATAAACTGGAAATGATCCTTGGATGGCACATGCATGCTTAAACTTTAGCATGCATGCGCCCCCTATCTCGACCCCCCCCCCATAAATGTTCCCTCACCCTCATTACTGCTATACAGAACAGCTGAATGAGGGCAACTGTTGCTGCTGTCTATTCTGCTGAAAGAAGGGTGTAGTAGCTGGAAGACAGTCAAAGCCACACAGGTAAAGCTAACAGTGTCATGAGCCTATGATGACATAATCAAGAGGGCTTAAAATGAAAGTGTAGCCTTATTTCAACCATTGCTTTGTTTAAAAGTAAACTTTTTAATGACAGGTGGCATGAATATGTAATACATACATCCGGGGTCTTAAGCCTGGCCTTAAATTTTGCTACAAGTTCCTGGGTTGTGACTGGAGCCATTTGCCGTAAAGCAGTCCGCACTTCTTCCTCTGTCACTGCTCCTGTTGCTTGTGCACCAACAGCCTTGTTAGAGGCTGGTGGTGCCTGCTTTGCAGAAGATGAAACATTTTTTGATGGTGTACTTTCCTCTTTAACAGTGGATGGTGCAGTGGACTTTGAATCCTGTCAACAAAAAAGAGAGTTCAAAGTAGATCAGGCATTATTGCAAAAAGGATGCTGCAGTGAACTTTGAATCCTTTCACAAACAAAGAAAGTACAAATAGATCAGGTATTATAGCAAAAAGGCATCTATCGATTCTCAAATGAGCAAAAATCACGGGGAAAAGCTCCAAAGGCACTTCCAGAGTCATGAATCTTGCCAACATAATCGCTTACCTCTGTTTTCAATTTCTTTGTAGATCCAGCTCCACTTGATTTTACATCATCACTGCCAGACTTCCTTTTTCCTTTCTGCGATTTTGCTGTGGTTGGTGTGGCACTGGAAGATGCTGAAGTCTTTTCTTTAGTGGGAGTGGTCTCTATAGGCTCCTCTTTTGGAATGTCTTTCTGCTTAGGGGCCAAGACTGGCGAAAGACCTATCTCATCATCTACCTGCCCCACAAAAATAAATGATGAAAGAAATATCAGTCAGTACGACCTAAATAAACATGGGAAGAAGCAATAACCCTGCACAGAAGTCATTACACACCAGATAAAGCACAACATTTTCATCGTTTAGTGTTTGAAATTTCGAGATGTTCCAAAATGAAAATTTAAGCTAGTCAATTCACCATATGGATGAGTGCTTGGGCAATCCAATCTAAAGTTTGGGTGTTAGGCAGCCAAAGATGGATTGCCTAGGAAGCAAAACAAGGATTATGTAACTATATTATTTATCCTGCAGGTTTAGCACATTAATTATCTCTGTTGACGAGTAATCGGAGAAACCAGATTAAGCATTCAAAGGCAAAAATCATTTTATGACTAGATGAATATGTTTTGAGGAAATTTCTCATCAAATAACGAAAATATCCAGTAAAAATGCTATAATTCTATTCTCCTCCCTAATTTATTTTGCAATCTGTGCTCACTTTTGGTGGCTTTTATTGAATAAACCCAGTGCTGTCATGGAAGTACTGTCTTACAAACATGGGAGTAACTTCTCAAGAGTCAAGACCATGATATGTTTCATCTTCCAAATGCTGTTTCAATATATTTTGTATTGTGAATGCTTATAAATACTCTCTGGCAACAAATGACCCAAGGAGTTACACTACTGTGCTGAAAATGCAAATACGTGGTTTACACTCCGTAACGCAAAACAGCATTTGCCCACATTGCAGAAAAGTTAAAAACAAGCAACATTTCATTATTTGAGATTTATTTTGGAAAGTCATGGTTGCAAAGATAGACATGACTTTCTATTTTTAGAAAGTCACTTTAGAAAGGTTATAAACGAAATTTTATTCAAGGAAATTCATCTCACAGCTTCCAATTTTCAACAATATGCTTTAGTATTATGTTCCAATATTGCAAACATCCGCATCAGGATAAAATTGGGAAGTGTCGGGAAAACCAAAATATCATAAAAATCATGAAAATATCGGCAAAATTAAGATACCACCAAAAATCAGTAAAATTTGGCAAACATCAGCTAGGGCGGCCAAAAAATCATGATTTTGCAATTTTTTCGCAATAAAAATGAGATTCGGGATATTTGCAACATTGGTATTAACTGCATATGAATTTTCCATATCAACCTTTCAAATATAATGTCCTCGTCGAATTAAATTGGTCAAGGGAGGACGTAGTAGGCTATTTATTTAACCCCATAGGCCAGTCATTTATAAAGGGGGGGACCCAATATTTGATGTTAGATAATTTGGGGCAAATGGAGGGAAACTTGTTACCCACTCAAACTTGAAATTAGGGGGAAGATTGATCCGGATTTAAACAGGAATGCAACAAATTACAGAGATAACTATAAACACAAAGATGCAGCGGAAATAATACTTCATTTCATTAATGTAAAATACTGAAATATGCTTACAAATAGAAATGGAAATAAACCAGCTAGGGTGATAGTAGTTTATCTCTGAGAAGAGATGTGGCGGATACATGCCTCTGAACTGTGTTACAATGAGGCTCGAAGGCCTATTTATTGTTGAGAAACAATGGAAAACCCTAAACATCCAAAAACCTAACCCTAGAAGATGAAACACCAAACTGTGGACCCTGTTTGGGTAAATTGGTACATCAACTTCCCGGGGTCGTAACTTTGGCATACAATCTCTGTTTGACACATACAGTATCTCATTAGAAAGATCTATCCGAGAACTACAACTTTGGGAAGAGCAACACATGTCCATGGACCCATGTTGCTCCCAATTTTCCCAAAAAATGTCACTTAGGGCCTTAAAACAACTCCGGAAGTTTAGGACCCGAAAAACTGCTAAAAATAGTAAACTATGCTACAATTAAGAAAACTGGAAAGCTGAAAGAAACAATGGTGGGGGTCCAAGTGGACTTGGTGGGTGGCCACCAATATCCACCTGGATCATTCCTCCCCCCTTAGGAAGCAATGGTCCCCATTGCATTGAGTTCCTCCATGAGATGAGGAAACTTCTGCTGAACTTGGTCCCTGGTGAGTCACTTGCCCTGGTGAAGGAGTTGGTCTGCTTTGACAACTCGATACAGTTGGATATTCTGCTGGCGAGTGTTCTTGATTTGTGTGTCCATGATCCGATCAGTTGCAACTTGTTCCATGCAATCTGGATTTAACTTTGTGGGTGTGAGTTGTTCTACAATGTCGGATGTGTCTAGTAATGGTGGCAAGTATGGCCGAAGGCGATCCACATTGAACACTAGGTGCAGGCCAACGAATGGGGAAATGTTGAGCTCAAATGCATTGTCTCCCACAGCCTTAGTAATGGTGTAAGGACCATATCGAAGTGGTCTGAGTTTCTGATAGGCTCTGGTAAGGCGTTCCTTTTGCAAATGCAACCAAACTTTGTCGCCCACCCGAAACTTGTGTGGCACTCAATGTTCATCATGTCGCTGTTTGTACTTGGCATTTGATTTCTCCAAAATGTCATGGACCTGCTGGCAAATATGTTGGATGTGCTCAATGACGTTGTTTGCCTTACCTGTTTCGGAATGGACATGAGCCGAATCTGCATGAGTAGCTGCAAATGGCATGGCCACATCAATGGGACATAGTGGCTGGAATCCCAAGCCCACCTGAAAAGGGTTGTGGCCAGTCGAGCTGTGGAGAGCCCGATTGTAGCTGTGCTGAACATAGGGGAGGCTCTCGTCCCATGTGCGTGGATGCTTTGAGTTGTACATGTGCAAAATGTGTATGATCATCCTGTTGACAACCTCTGTCTAGCCATCAGTTTGAGGATGGAAGGTTGTGGACTTAGTGAGTTTGGTGTCCAGCATCAACCAGAGACTAGACCAAAATGTACCAAGGAACCTGCTGTCCCGATCTGAGATGATAGACTGTGGGATCCCAAAGTGTACCCACACTCGTTCAAAGAAGAGTTTAGCAGTGGATTTTGTTGTGATATTCTTCTTGCAGGCCGCCATAATGGCCATCTTCGAGAACCTGTTGACGACAACAAAAGAACAGTCGTTTCCATGCTTAGTGGAAGGAAGGCTTGACATGTAATCCATGGAGATGGATTCCCAAGGTCAACTAGGGGTAAGCAGCGAGGTATAGAGGCCTTGCTTCTTGATGGTCGATTTGGCAATGGCGCATGCAGTGCATGATTTGATGTACTTCCCGACATCTTGTCGAAGGTTCAGCCAATAGAAATACTTCTGTAGTACTGCCACCATTTTCTCGACCCTGAAATGCCCAGCAACCCGACTGTAGTGTGCTTCCCAAATCATCTTGGCATGCTCGCTTGAAGGAACACAAAGGTGACCCAGGTGGCATAACAGAGCATCCTGGAGGTGAAAATCTGGAACATGCTGACCCTCCAAGAGTGTCTGGTATGTGTGGCTGAATTCTGGGTCGCTTTTGTAGAGAAGTGGCCATTCAGAAGTCTCATGCCCACAAGAGTTGAGCACGGTGGTTAACACCATGATCGGTGGTCGACTGAGGCAATCTACAACATTATTGGTGTTTCCCTTCTTATACTTGATATTCAAATGGAACTGTTACAGGTATGTGGACCACTTCTGATGGCGATCATTCTGCAATTTCCCTTGGGTTTGTATGAACTGCAAAGGTCAGTGGTCTGTGTGGATGATCGTTTCCTTCCCCAAAATGTAATGCTTCCATTGTCGGCAGGCCTGCACAATGGAATACATCTCTTTGTCATAAGTAGGATACTTCTGGACTGTGTCTAAAAGTGTTTCACTATGATATGCCACCGGATGCCCGTGTTGAGTAAGGACTGCCCCAATAGCATAGTCAGAGGCATCTGTCTCGACCTCAAATGGTTGTTGCAATTCTGGTAATGCGAGCACTGGTGCCGAGCAGACGCGATCTTTTAACTCTGTGAATGCCTTCTGTTGAGATTCAGACCAAAAGAATTTTTCTTTCTCTCCTCTCTTTGTGACTTGACTCAAGGACCAAGTGATATGAGAAAATCCCAACACGAACCTACAGTAGAAGTTGGCAAGACCTAGAAAGTTGTGGAGCTCTGTCAAGGTGGTTGGAGATGGCCAATCCCAAATGACTTGGATCTTGGCTGGATCCACATGCACCCCCTATTCATCAATTATGTATCCCAGATACTGAATCTGGGTCATGCCAAAAGTGCATTTCTCCAAATTGGCAAATAACTTGTGTTGTCGCAATGCTTGGAGAACCTGTCGGACGTGGTGGAGGTGCTCTTCCCAACTCCGGCTGAAGATGAAGATGTCATCTAAGTATACCACTACAAATGAGTTGGTGAATGGCCGCAAGATGTCATCCATTAGCCTCATGAAGGTTGCAAGAGCATTCGTTAATCTGAAAGGCATAACCAACCACTCAAAAAGGTCCCCCTTGGCTTTGAAGGCAGTCTTCCACACATCGGGGAGTTCGATTGGTACCTGGTGATATCCTAACCTCAAATCGATCTTGCTTAAATATTTTGCCTCCTTCAATCGGTCCAAGAGGTCATCAATCCGTGGGATCAGATACCTATTATGGATAGTGATCTTGTTCAGCGCTCGATAGTCAATACAGAGTCTCCAAGTCCCATCCTTCTTCTATACCAACACGATCGGGCTCCCACAGGGCGATGAACTCAAACAGATGTGACCTTTCTGCAGCAGCTCTTGAATTTGCCTCTTGATTTCATCGTTCTCCAGAATAGAGCGTCGATAGATTGGTCCATTAGGTAGCAGCGCACCTGGGGTTAGATCAATGGAGTGCTTGACCTGACAGTGCAGACGAACCCCTGCGAGGGAGGTGAAGATGTCCTCGTACTCCTCAACAACCTTGTCCATTTGTAGTTGTCATGCAGAGGGGCCCTGTCTGGAGGTCGTGGCCACCATCTTCTTCTTTCCTTGAGGGTGTATCATCGGGAAAACAAATTTCCCAGTTTTGGAAATGAGCTTACTGCATTGTTTTGCAGTAACCAAAGAGATGGCGGTAGGTGGTGCTACCTCCGGTATCATGTACAACTTATTTCCCAAAGTAATAATAATGGCACGGGCCCTTGATTCATACACAGCATGTCGCTTCAACAAGTATGGTTGTCCTAATAATACATCACAAACTTCAAGGGGAGCAATGTCACACAATATCTCATCTGTGAAGGGCTTGATGTTGTATGGAAGGCGACACTGCTGGCTCACGCCAAGATCCCGTCCTTGGTGAAGCCACCTGATGGTGTATGGTTGTGGATGTGCTGTGGTCGGTAAGCCCGGCCGCTTCACGACCTCTGCCGAAATAAGGTTCTTTTCGCTCCCGCTGTCGACAATGCACTGTAGCGAGGATCAGTTTACCCACATCTGGGAGTGGAAGAGACGCTCCTCCTCCTCTAGATCTTCAAGTTCCTCCTTCTGGATCTTCGTGGTGGCAACGGTGGAGTTGGGCTCCGCATCGATAATCTGCTTCCCTTTGTCATTTCCCTTGTCGGGTTCTGACTCAAAGTGGGAACATGCATCTGATTCTGAAACCTTTAGCTCGGCCACCAATGATTGCTTGGCCCGACACTCACTTGTGTTGTGAGTGGAACTCTTATGGAACTCACACCACTTTCCCGTGTCCTTTTTTGGTTTCGTGGCGTTGTTCTTTGCTTGCAGCTTTGGCGGGTTGTCTTGGGTTGCCCCGCCTTGGCTTTGTCCTTTGTTCTACGGTTTGGGGACACCTTTCCCTTGCTTCGGATTTGCAGATCCAAAGTCTCGCTTCTTCTGTTTAAACTTTTGCTCGACCTTGACAGCATATCGGTATGTTGTGCCGAGCAAGGAGATGTTCAGGAATTTTATTTCTTCATGGATGTACTTGTGCAAGCAACCGCAGTATTTGAGTATCAAATGCTACTCCGAATCCTTGATACCCAACTTTGTGCAAAGGGTATGGAAAATATTGGTAAACTCCAGCACGTCTTGGTCCCTTCCCTGCCGCAGTGTGGTCCACTTTATGTATTGATCCTCATAGCTTCCAACAGGGTAGTACTGCTCCTTGATGGCATCCCAAAATGAATTCCAAGTGGGTGCGGCTGAAAATTGTGAGCCTGTACTTTCATCCTTCTACTCGCAGTAGGTTTCCCACCAGTCCTTGACGTGGGGCGCTGCTTTGAGAAGAGCGAAAACAATCTTTTCCCAACTGGAAAAATCATGAACAAAAAAATAACCCTCTAGTAAATTTAACCATTTATCGACGGCATCTGCGTCTATCTAACCTTCGAATATGGGGATTTCAAAATTAACTTGTACCTTAAACAGTGTGGCGTTTCCAGAGTAACTGTTGGAAGACGATGCATAACCCTTGGGTAGCTGCTGAAGGATCTAGGCAACGTTGTTCATCATCGCGTTCCTTTGTCGCAAGGGCTTCTTCGAGCACGATTTTGATAGGATTTCCTGCCCCTCGTCTTTCTTTTCATCCGCCATGGGAGGCCGTTGGGATTTGCGAGGCTGGTCTTGCAAAGGTTCGACCAGTTCAAGCCCTAACTCCTTATATCCCGACCTCGTTGGGGACATGCAAAAAAAAACAGAGAAAAAGCAGACCGCTCTGATACCCTAAATATCCAAAAACCTAACCCTAGAAGATGAAATGCCAAACTGTGGGCCCCATTTGGGTAAATTAGTACATCAACTTCCCAGGGTCGTAACTGGCATATGATCTCCGTTAGATGCGCACAATAGCTCATTAGAAAGATCTATCCGAGAACTACAACTTTGGGAAGAGAAACATGGATCCATGGACTGGACCCATGTTGCTCCCAGTTTTCCCAAAAAACGTCGTTTAGGGCCTCAAAAAGGCTCCACAAGAACAGGACCCGAAAAACTGCTAAAAATAGTAAATTGTGCTACAATTAAGGAAACTGAAAAGCGGAAAGAAACAATGGTGGGGGTCCAAGAGGACTTGGCGGGTGGCCACCAATATGGCAATATCCACCTGGATCAAAGAACTCCAAAGGGAATCTATAAAAATGAGAGAGGAGATTCATTGTTAGCATCATGGATTGTTGTTCTTTCTGATATTTGGGCTTTTGGAGAGTTTTAAGACCTCTTTCTTTCTGACTGGTTTCGGTGGTGAAAGATTCCACCCTAGCCAATCCTTCTGTGTTTCTGGTTACAGGGCTAAATTCTGATTGAAGGATCATCTTCTGAGGCAAAGCCGAGGCTGGAATATTCACTTCTGAAGTAGCAAGGGTTGGAAGAACCTATTCTGAGGCAGTGAGACAGTTCTGACGCACATGAAGGCTGAATCTGAGGAAGCCAAGCTGGATAAGTCAATTCTGAGTCAGTGGAACATTGTTTCTGAGGCAGTGAGGAGATTAGAGTCCACTCTCTGTGGCAGAGAGGCTTAAATCACCCTTTTGAGGTAGTGGATCAGTGCTCTGAGGCAGCAAAGAGATTAAAGTCCATTCTCTGTGGCAGCGAGGCTAAAATCATCCCAGTAAAGCAGCAGATCAATGCTCTTTGGCAGTGAGAAGATTAGAGTCCGTTCTCTGTGGCAGCAAGGCCAAAATCATCCGTGATGCAGCAAGGAGGTTAGAGACCCATTCTCTGTGGCAGCAAGGTTGGGATCCCCCTTTCTGAGACAGCAGAGGGTGTATCTAGGGCTGCAGGAGGACCATACAGGCCTGTCTGAGGTAGAACCAATTCCCTGTGACAGCAAGAGACTAATTCTGAGGCCATGGGCAACAGAAATGGGGTCAAACAGAGGGCCACAAGGTTCAGGGAGGTGACAGCTGATTGGGACTGAAGCCACTTGAGCAAATACAGTTCAGAGCAGCCAGCCCAGCCAATTCTAGGCAGCAAGTGGCTAAGGGAGTCACTCAGGAAGCTGAGATCTTGTACTGTTGAATTGGCTTTGCTTGTATTGTTGTTGGTGAAATCAACTACATTGTTTACGCTGTTTGTGCATTCAACATCATCTCTGTTTGATAAATTGAAAAACTAATGTCATACTGGTATAGAATACAATTTTGTCATGTGCTCTTTTCAACCCTAAGGGTAATTTTCCCAAAAGGGATATTACATCAAACCACACTCAGGTGATCCAAAAGGTCAATATGGAAAATTCAAACGCGGCTAATCCTGACGCATATTCCTCAAATATGTGATTAAACAGAACATACTTTTAGTCAGCTTCCTAAAGCTTTCAATGTGCTATAAGAATAGTCTATATAACAACATAGCTAGACTGACTATTCCTATCCACAATGGCCCCTGATATCATCATACCAGAAATTGCATAGAGAAAATTATCAAAATCTATGTGCGCGGTGAAATGTAGTTTTGTTTAGGAGATTATAAAAAGAAAATGGTTGTTAAAATTGGCAACTAGGGCCAAACTCCATGTGGGTCAACTTATTTATGGCAGCTGATATTTTTATTGGATCCCTCTCATCGAGAGGTGTAGGATTGATCTAAAGATCATCCGATTCCAATAAGTATTTATGGAGATATGAATTTATTTTGATTATGGAATTATTATCAAGCCGACCAGCAACTTGAGTAGGCTCAGAAGCCCAATAGACATGCCTATTCATCATCTACGTTTTAGTATAAATTGGCAAGGACTTGAAGTCATTTGAATACACACTCTTTAGGTGATCTCCTCTCCACGTCTTGGGTTTTTGGAGAAGGAGAGATACTAAAGAGTATGATGCCCTAGCTACCATACGATGCCCTAATCCGTTAGCAATGGGAAGCAACTATACGCACAGCAATGTGATGCCCTAGATGCAGTTATACGCAGTCATGAAAAGGAACCGCTGTCAAGGCATGGAGCCACAGTTAGAGGAGATCTGGCCGCAGTAATGGAGCAGCCCTAAAACACAGTCAAGGGAGACATTGATACGCTGTCCTAGAAGCCTTCATACGCTACCTGTAGCAGCCTAAACGCAGACCTGTTCACGCAGTCAATGGAGGAAGAAGAAGCCGCAGTCATGTCAAGGAGATCTGGCCGCAGTTAAAAGGAGACCTGTAGCTGCCAAGCCAATACGCAGTGTGAAGGTTTACGCAGACCTATACGCTGTCATAAATAGGTTCTAATCACTGTACAGAACAGCCCTAATCTAAGGCTGTCATGAAACAAGGGTTTGAATATTGTGCAGCCTAACACTGTCATGGTGAGGACCTATGGAAATGATTAGCAGAGTCTCCTAGCCGCAGCATTTAACATTGCCCTAAGCAGTTATACATGAGAATATATACGTAGCAACAAGGATAGGTCTGAGGATCAAGCTGCTGTCATAATATCGGATTGCTGTAGGTGACAGCATGAAAATAGAAGGATAGTTTAAGATGGGTCTGCTGGAAGGTATCTGGAACTATAGCCTAGCTGCTTTGCTAGGCTGCAAGCCATAGCAAGCAGCTAAGGCTGCATGATAGAAGATGCAGCATAATTGGCAGCATGACGTAAGAGATCATGGGCAGCATGATGCAAGACACCATGGGCAGCATGATAGATGAGATAATGGGCAGCATGATGCATGGACAACATGATGTATGGGCAGCATAGTGATCATGAGCAGCATGATGATGCGTGATGCAGCATGATGGTGCTACATGGTAAGGTGCAGCAAATGGACGAGATGCAGCACTATGATAGGTGAAGAAGTCACCTTAGAGAATCAGTTGAAGTAATATGTCTTCAACTGATCTCTGTAGATATCAAAAGTCAAAGTGTTGACTTCTATTGTAAATGTACTATCTCTCTCACTTTCTCTGCTGAACTTTGAAGAACATAAAAGAAGAATTGATCAAGGGTTTCCCCACATTGTGGGGTTTGTCCCTGGCTGGCGCCACATCTTGTGTCCTCTTGTCTTGGCTTGTCTTCTGCAATTTATATTTATGTTCTATCTGCAGTTTACTTTAATGCTGATGTGATTGCTAACTGTGAAAATTTAAATAAATTGCTCTAGCATAGAACATACCTAAATATTAACAATGGTCCACCATAGAAAGAGATATCTTGAACAAAATCATCAAGGACCAGTTACAAACTATAAAAAGAAACCACATATTATCATAATACAGGCTGCATAGAAGCAGTTGACTGGGAACTAGCTATGTCAGTGAAAGTGGATTGTCTGATTAATAAATAAAAAAAGGTGATAAATGAACAATTACATGATGAAGAGGAAGAAAGACATGGAAATCCATTTCAGAAAAGTTCAAACAATCTTCGACACCTAAGAAAAGATTTGGTTCCATAATGCCTAGAAGTCTGCAATCGTTGCACATTGAACTAAGCTTATCCTATCTACCAATGCAGTAACATGGTAGGCCTACAAAGTGTGTCAATTTGTCATGCAGTAAAACTAATAATGGACATTTATAATAGGAAAAAATAAACCAAAAAATAATGATAATATAGAACTTGCTGAATGACAGTAATGAAGAGGTCGTGAAAATATTTTACTCATCGTAATTGTTACTGAAAAGAAATATCCCAAGATCATAAATATAAATTATATTGTAATTACAGCAGTTGACATACATCACTATTGCAATTTCTTGTGGCCATTCTTTATTTTGATGAGTTGATAAAAGTAGGAAAAAAAGCATCATTATTACAGCTAACTTCACAATATCCAAATCTCACACAGAAAGATCAAAACACTCAAATGGGAAGAGTAAGCATACATCTTCATACTCATCATCTTCATCATCAGATTCATTTGCAGATCGTTTTCCCAGCAACTTCTTTAACTCCTTTCCAGATTTGCTCAGACCTTCGCCTTCTTCTTCATTACCCTCACCGTCTTCATCTTCATCATCCTGCAGTATCGAAAGAATAACAATTGTAAATACAAAATAAAAACGTGATTGAAATATCCTTCATCCATGTCAGTCGGATTGGAAAACATAAATTTCCTGGAACAAAAGTAAAGTAGTGAAAAATCAGTCACTTGAAAATTCAGACATCAAAAAACACAGTAGTCATACAATAACTATAGACAGTCCTTAATGAACCTATTTTTTGTTGATTTTTGTACCTATGGTCAGTCTTCATAATGTATATTTAAGTCATTTATGTATTTATAAGCATGTTCTTCATGCTAACAAAGAGAAAAATATTTGAGTCATGTCCCTTTTGGACTTTCAAAAAAAAAAAAAATTGGCTTCAAAAATTAATGTTGGCCTCCTAGTCAAGTCGGCCTCATCAAGAATTCAAGTCGGCTCTAAGTAAACCTATAAAAAGGCTCTATATTCATCCAAGAGAACTCACACTGAGGTAGCAAAGTTTGAGGTCTGAGGCAGCCAGTGAAGGGGAATCTAAGGCAGCAAAGATCAGAGATCTGAGGTATTGAAGAAGGGTATATCTGAGACAGCGAATTCTGAGGTCTGAAACAGCCAGTGAAGGGCATATTCTGAGCTATGAAGTGTCATCTATGAGGTCTAGTAGAGCAGCATTTCTGAGGCAAGAACAGAGTGTGCTTTTGGGCAAGATCAACCTCCCTCCCAGCAGTCAGATCAACTTGAAGTAAAGAAATATTTTGTCAGACCTTTGCCAAGGTTTGGCAAGCAGTATTGTAATATTTATCAATTGCAGAATTTGTTGAATATTAATAAAACTCTCAGATCTGAAGAACTGGTTTTCCCTTCGAGGTTTTTCCAAGGATGTTTTGTCCAAAAATATTCTGTCCATTTTGTGATTGGTTTTCTATCAGTTTCCGCAATTTATTTTTGTGAATACTGCAATCATGTTTTTATTCAATATTTGCAGTTTAATAATTTTGCTCAAAATTAAATACATTGGATAATTACCAGTTGATTGCAATAAGCAATATTTTTATCGATTTTTCACAAGTTGTCTAATGGGAAGAAAATTTCTCCTATGGGTTACCCACTCTTTGGTGGGTAACAAGGCCAATACTACCCACCAAAAAAATGGATCAATTCAAAATAGAGGCTAAAAGAGAGCTCCAATACACAATACCAGTATGAACATCCACAAAGAGTTATTCCACAAAAAGGGTTGGAAAGAACCTCTTAAAAGGATGTTCCAGAAGTAAAACTAATACAGACACCCAAAAGATCTTCTGAACCAGCCAAAAATCACTCCAAAATAAATCAGCAGAAAAGCCCTATTGCTAGGCATTCAAGACTGTGCAAAATCCTCCAAATCAGCACATAAAATGGGGTCAAAACAGCACTATAAGGGATACCCTTCTGCAGCAAACAAAATCACCAAAACAATGCCAAAAACCCATAGGTTAGGCTCAATATTCCATTTTAAATTCTGACCACTGAACAAACAGCCAGGGGAAAACCCTAAAACGTGCAATAAACAGAGACAACAAGACCTCAAGGGCAGAAAACTCCATTGCAAAGGGCCATGAACTCCAGTGCAAGAATGAGAACTACGAATGTAGCAGCAAGGCAACCTCACATGGAAGAGAACTTGAGAAGGTATTTTTCCAATAATGTGTCAGGATGTTAGAGCAAGACAGATCAAAATTAAAGAAAATTTCCTTTGATTTGCATGATCTCATGTATAAGTAACAAAACAAACTAAGTTTTTTTTATCATAACTTATAAGGGTGTCTAACCAGCTTCATAGCAGGTTAAACAGTAAACAGCTTGCTTAATTACCTGATATAACCAAACAAAATTTGCAACTATCAAATAAAACCTAGTATATCATAAGCAAATCATCTGAATACAATCACACCTGCTTGATCTCAGGTGGGGCCGGAAGTTCAGGAGCTAAATCTTCTCTCTCAGCAGGATCATTTCCAACTGCTTCATCATCATCTGTAAATACTTCTTCGTGCTCCCAATCATCTCCTGCAAGTTAATTGACCATTCTCAGAGAAAAGCAAGCACTATTTAGTATTGAGTAGTTAGGTATAGTTTATAGTTGGGCCCCAAAAATTTTTAGGAGATGGAAATGCATCACAATGTGATGTTGAATTCTTGTCTGTGAAAAGAATATGTATACATTGTTTTTAGAATAAACTTACTCGAGAACTATACCCTACTTTTATGTTGAACCATTTTAGTTTATATTTGTATTAATCATAATACCTCTGGCGTAGCTTGTGTCAAACCGTTATACATGTTTCCAAAGATCCATAACAAATTACAAATTACAGATCTTAAACAAAGATATTCAATTGGTACAAATGATGTGCAGGCATTGCAAAGTTCCATCTTCCAAATAGCTGTTTGATTATTTTTCCAAACAAAAGTATCTTATGCACTGCAGTGTCCACCTTCATAAGAGCAGATAAATAATTCCAATTTGCAATCACAAAGGATGATCCAGTTTTATGTTGCCTTCCCATGTCATGACTGGCTGCTTCATCATCCCCAAGAATTTTTAGCAGATGGCAATGCATCTCAATGTGCTCTGGAAATCTTGTCTGTGGAACGAATATGCATACATAGTTTTTAGACTAGATCAAGAACCTACTACGGAACAATACCCTACTTTTATGTTGAATCATTTTAGTTTACACACGCATTAATCATAATAACTATGGTGTAGCTTGTGTCAAACTCTTGTATTTGTTTCCATATTCCAAATGGCTATTTGATTATTTTATTCCAAACAAAAGTATCTTATGAACTGCAACGTCCATCTTCACAAAAGCACATACAGCAAAAACATTTACAATTTACTATCGCGGAAGATGATCCAGCTTTATGTTGCCTTCCCATGTCATGAGGGGCTGTTTCATCATTTCAATCCAAAGCCACTCATGACACGGTTTCATCGTTTCAATCCAACGCATGAATTTTACAAGAACCGCAATGTCTTTGGAAGAGTATGCCCTGTGTAGTAGCTATTTTTAGAAAATTATTGTTTTAATGGATGATTCATATATAGGTGACTTTGCCCTCGACAAACTTGCCAACTACCTTGATTTGGTTGGTGTACTCAACATGAATAATGAAATTTCAATAAGGAAAAGGGGTGACAAGTTAGAAAAATGTACGCCAGCAGAAAACTATGGATATACAGGACAGTTTGTAAGACTCTCTACACCTATCAGAAACAGAATAGGAGATTGATTGCAAGTTGAGTCCCCAGTAAGCATGTGGTTGCAAATTTCCATCCAAAAGAAAGCTCAGCATTAACCACCCAATCACCATTGTGAATGCAACATTGGAGAAAAAAGGTACCTCTTGCAGGACAGCTGTACATTCAAAAAAGTGTGGAGATTCACCACAATACAAGACAAGGGCAGTCTTCAAATAAACATCTAATGGGAGGAACAGGTCATAAAAAGCAATTCAGAAAGTTGAAGAAGGATACTGAATAACAGGGATTCTTTGCAAAAACTGCAAAGCTAGTCTCAAAGAGGGTGAACCTTAATTAGCTAAAGAACTAGTTAGTAGGCCTCTGTTGTGCACGTTTCAGGCTATGCATACATGATAATAATAATATAGTTATCTCCTTATCAGTATTATGCATACAATTTCACCAAATAACTGCAATAAGAAAGTGTAAATTATGAAGTGAAAGGATAAAACAGTTATCGATCTCAGGTTTACCTCATCAACCAAATTGGGGAAAAACTTAAAAGTATTCCTGATAAAGCTACCATAGTGGGACTTACCTCTCTCTACTTCATCATCATCCAAATCGACATCACCACCCCTTGTCCCTTCCTCATCATCATCACCTTTTTTATTTAGACCGAGCCTACTTTTTCTTGCCTCTTCTTCATCCTCATCCTCCTCTCCTCTGTCAGAAACAACAGTATCATCATCATCATCATCACCCTTTTTGCGTCTACCCCCACCCCCACCACCGCCACCACCTTCAAACTTATCTACTTCACCAAATGCAGCAGCACCATTGTTTGCTGCTTTCATCATCCATCTTTGAAACCCATCAGCAGTCTTCCTACGGTTTTTCATTTTCTCCTCAGCTTCCTCCAAAGTAAGCTGCTTATACTGAGCCACTTTATTGAAGTTATACCTGTCAAAAAATAGTTCCAATTATAAACATAGATGTAGATCTAAATTGCCAATGAAAAATGGAATCTTGAACCATCACCGTATCCATGTGAAATCTGTATTAGAATTCCCTAATATACAATTCTTAGAAAGGTTGAAGTTCAACCAAAAGCAGATGTATGATGAGTACAAAAAGACTGTAACATTAATTCATACCATGAGCCAGCAGGAATGGCAAGAAACTCTTTCCCGTGCATCATCAATAGGTAGTAAGTTGCATGCTGTGCACCTTCAAGTTGGCCCTGATATTGTTGCTGACCTGACTCATCCTCCAATATCCACGGCTTATTTTTGTACTTTTCCTGAACCAATATAATATAGAAGATATATCAAACATAAGCACCTCACAGTACAAAATGTCAAAACCTAGTTATAGAGAAGTAGACGCCTTTTCAGTGCAACAGTGAGATGTATAACTCAACAAATCCAAGGTGCATTCTTATACCACTAAAACAATTCTGTTTCTATTCACATTGGCAGAGAAAAACATCCTTGGAGTCACTAATAATCAAAGACTTTCATCAAATCTTGTGGCAAAGGGGGCTACTAAAAATGAAATTAGATAAGGTAAAAAGTGTTACCCGTAAAGCATCTGTCAACTGCCGACCTTTTAGACCTTCTTTGTGTAGAGACCACTTAGCTTCGGAACCTTTCTTCTTAGAAAAAGCAGGTAAACCTTGAACAAATCTTCCAATGAAATAACTTTTATCACTAATGTTACTTGGCCGGACATTATATTCCTGCATATGATTCACAAGAAATGTAACCAAAGTTGAAAAAATAGCTTCCAAAGATCAATCAACCTTAATTTATAAGGTACATGTAAGTCCTTCGAAAGTATAAAGAAGCAAAGACAATGAGAAGCAATTATCACAAGTAATAATTTTCTCAACAGTATGTACAAAACAGTTTTCAACCACTTTTGATCTTGCATAGAAAAGATAGCGGATTCAACATCAAATGCTTGTGTAAACTGTATGAAATATTTATGCTAAAAGTGTTAGCTGCAGGAAAGATATCTATTGGACCACAGAAAAATCTTCCTATAGAATGACATCTATCTTACACGAATTAAGCGTGTGACTGGGACTCCACATTCAGAGCAAGCTGCTTGAGTCTCTGCCATAGATTTTCCACAAGCCAGACATAGCGTCATATGTTTACAGTTGCTTCCATATAAATCTGATGCAGTCCCACAGCCGCTGCATGATGATTTAAGCACAAGGTCCCCCGACATGACAGCTTTGACAACGAATTGCCTCAAAAGGTAGAATTAACAGAAATTCTGAAAGATGAGAAATGAATGACAAGAATGAGACATTTGAAATCCAAAATGGGTTATATCTTACATATAGGTAAAAAAGACTCTAGAATTTCTCACAGCCATCATATCTCCTTGACGAGTTAAACAAAATTATAGAAGACCAAAAAGGTGGCCAACATCTTGACACTGGACAGCTATGGTCTGCATCCAAAGAGTTGAAGAGGTTATATTACAGTCCAACTATATAACAGAGTACTCTCAGGCAAGACACAATTTTTTTAACAGTTGTGGAGTTAGAGTAGTCTGCTCTTGTCTTGCTTGGCCTTGTTGATGTATCGATGGATTTCTATGTACCCTATCAATAAAAAATGACTGCAAGGCAATGGCATAACACCGTACATGTGTAAACAAGATAAACATTTCCTTTAAGAAGATCAACAACTATAACACAGTAATCAAAACTACAGTCAAGACATGATTTAGTAGAGTTTGTAACAAAATCTGCATATGCTCGGTTTGCACTGACATTCTGTTCAAACATTAAAGTAATAAATAAATAAGCGAACAAATAAACAGGCAATTACTATAGGTCAAACACCGACAACAACCTCCACGACAATTACCCAGCGAAACATCGCCCAAAAATAGTGCAAACAAATGCTGCACTTTTTGAATTTACACCACCACAATACATGCATCCATAATCAGACTGGTCCCTTGTACAATGTACTATGACAAGAAGGTTGTCCAAAATACTCTACAAAACAAATATTACTGCAACTAGTACCAGAAATGGTTTGCTACAGCGCACAACATCAAAAACATAGCAGAGACATCCTCAAGCATGGCTTGGATATACAACAAACCATCAATCATAGGCTGGGAAACAGTCAAAATCAAAATAATAAAAATTAGAAAAATCAAAACCAACATGATTAAATAATAGCCATCGACCAATAAGAAGCCTACTCACTGTCCTAAATTAGTATGCAGTTTCCCAGGACTTGTGCAAGAGGGCTATCTGCTGGTTCTGAGGTGCCGCGAGAGGTGTAGGGTAAATAAATCAGTGGAAAAAAGAGAATGTAATAATTTGTTCACAATAGGCCCCTCCAACTGCGATTTAATCGCAAATTGGAACAGTTGTGAGGATAACCCAGGTTCAAATCCTGGTACACAAGGAACTTTATTGGAAAAAAAAACAAAAATAATATGTTTAAAGCAGACTCGACCTCGTCCTTTTCCTGGATGACTTAAAATGCATGTTATGTGACAGATAAAATAACCCGGTCTGTCAAATCTCAATGGTTGAAACAGTATTATTAATTCGGTAGTAATGTAAAACTAAACGCTAGCATTTTTAGACTCGTTCCAGAATTCACGATATTTATCCTTGCAGTCTCACTGAAAATTTCATGAATGCGTCCATTAACACCAAATTTCGCTCCGTCGTTCATCTCAACATAAATCTATAACGCATTTACTGAGCATATTTCATGATCATCAAAAACGTAAAATTATTCTTAAAACCCTAATTGAACTTGCACACCATTGGACGTATATGTTAATTGCGCCAGAAATTCTCAGCCTTACACTAATGTCATGAGGTTAATTCCTGCGGAGGTAGATGACAAATAGCACTGCAAGACACTGTCTAGGGATTCTTATGAAAAAAAATATCCTATAAAAATCTTGCTGTTGAAGTACATGAACTACAGCCAGGTGTACAGTAGTTCAGAAATTTCAGCTACGAATTCATCCCAAAAATGCAACTCATAAAACATCCTAACATATGCGGTTAAACACTCGCCAGTAGGAAATAGTTCAGCGAGTACCTGCTGAAGATTCAATACGAAGACCTCCAAGAGAAATCAAATCTCAATCCTACTTGCGAGGAGAGCAGAGTTTCAGGGATGAGAGAAATGAGGAATTGTATGACGAGAAAATTTCCCGGGGATCTTTGGCGTTATATATCTCTTAGGAACTCGAAAAGGGAACAGGTGGAGTCCTTTGAGCATAATTCATTTATTGGTGCTTTCTTCTTTTACGCTATGGAGGAATTACCAATAGTTTTTATGGAATGATAAAATAATATAATTAATCAATTAAAAATTAATTTTAATTACGTTGATAATTATGTTTATAATTTTTTTATTAGTGGTTGAATTTAGGTTTATGCGATTCATATCAAGTTTGTGAGAAAAATATTTAGGTGTAAATCACATGGAGTATTTGTCGATGCATTTCAAACCAACAAGTGTGGTTCATCGTGAGAACAAGTTGAAGAACCAAATTGTGCCTACATATTTAAATAGGGAGAGCAGATGTCCAATGCATTTCAAACCAACGAGTGTGGTTCATCGTGAGGACAATTTGAAGAACCAAATTGTGCCTGCATATTTAAATAGGGAGAGCAGATCGTCCAACGGCTAAAATTGACTAAAAACGACTATATTACGAAATAAAAAACTAAGAATTGACCAAAAAAAGGCTAGATTTGACTATTCAATTTTTAATTATATAATAATATTAAATTAATATTTTATTACTTATCATAAATTATTTAAGTAAAAAGTTAACAAAGTTTAAGTTAATATTTATATTTCAATTTTCTAGAAATAATATTTAAAACTATTATATTATTATAATAGTGTTATAGTATAATCTTATTATTATTGCTTTGTGTAACCAATAAATTTTAAAAGATCTATGGAATATGCGTAGGTAAGGATTAAACTAATATTACTTATATTTTAAATCACTTATTAGTCTAAAATGGGGAATATCTATATGATAAAATTCTATATTAATTAATATAAATTAAATAGAATCTTAATTATCATTATATTATGTATATTAGAAACTTCAAATTAGTTATGAAAAAGGAAAATCAATACTAAAAACTTTTTCTTTTATTAAAAGTAGTATTCATTTCATTATTCTAATCACCAATTGTTAAGGCATTAATATCAAGAAATCTAAGGAACCAGAATTATTAATTTAAAGGAATTAGAGTTTGAAATGATTTATTGTATTGTTATTAACAATATGATAGTGTTGCCCACGGGGCTTTGGATTGACGGTGAATGGGTGCATTGTTAAGGCACTCCTTGCGATAGGTCACCGGTTCAAATCCCCCGTGGGTACTTAGGTTAGTCTTAACTTAGAAAAAAAAACAATATGATAGTGTTATCATAATAATGTTTAATTAATTTTATTAATAAAGCCGTGAGCTTATAACATAAATTCCCTATTTAAATAAAATAACCCTGAAGAGGATCAAATGACTAAGCTTAGAAAAAGAGGGTTAGAGGATATCAAGGGGAAAAAACTAAAGAACAAGCAATTAAGAGGATGGCGGTGGGGGGGCAGGAAGGGGAGGAAACGACTAAGAGGCGAGGGCCGGGACCCGGCAACTACTAATCTTCCAGTCATCCTCTCTGTTGAGATTACTTGGTCTACTCTCAATTTCGATGGCTTCCCTAAATTTTCGATGATGGAACTGCGAAACTCTAGCAATAACATTGGCATCTTCAATACAAACATGATGTTTGGTCTTCTCTACATGCTCTGCTAGAGCGGAAGACTTGGTTCGCCTATGCTTAAGATCAGCTGCATGCTCACTAATCCTTTGATTAATGGAGCGTCCAGTCTCACCAATATAGGGGTCCCATAGGAACAAGGAATAATATAAACCCCCTTCATGTCCTTAGGGTCGATAGGATCCTTAATTGATCGGAGGGATTTACGAATGGTGTTAAGGGGTCTAAAGGTCGAGGGAACATTATGCTTCTTAAGAATTTTCGCAATCTTATCAGTGGTCCCTTGAACATAGGGAAGATGGACTCCTTGGACTCGTTCTTTAGGCTCTTTTTTAACAACCGAATTTTCGGAGGCTTTGAGAAAAGCCTTCTGACCTAGGTATCTGCTATAACCATTCTCGACAAAGACATTAAGGAGATAGGATTTCTCTTTCTCGAAGCTTTTATTATCAGAGACCCTTATGGCACGAGTAGTGAGAGTGTTGATAACGCCCAATTTTTGAGCCGGGAAATGATGGGAACTGGCATGAAGATAGTGCTCCGTATGTGTTTTCTTTGGAAACACTTGGTGGGAGAGGGAACCGTCCAAATTCTTAGAAATAAGAATATCAAGGAAAGGGAGGCAACCATCAACTTCTTGTTCCATGGTGAACTTTATGGCTGTGGATTGATTGTTGAGATGATGGAAGAAGAGATCCAATTCTTCTTGGCCATGAGACCAGATGATATTAGTGTCATCTACAAATCTTTTCCAAAGTTTAGGTAGGAGGCGGGTCGAGGATAGAGCTTTGGATTCAAAATCTCCCATAAAAAGATTAGCAACGACAGGGAATAGGGGTGAGCCCATGGCAACACCACAGGTTTGCTCAAAGAACTCGCCCTCAAAATTTTTTATTACACCAATAAAAGTGTTTGTATAGAAAAGATATCCGATTTTAATGAATATTAGGTCTATTTCCAAAATATATTTTAAAAATATATCATTTTTGTAATTGTTAAATAAAAAGTTTTTATTAAATTTATTAATGGGTAAAAAAAGTTGTTATTAAATTTATTAATCGAGGAATTACCAATAATTTTTATGGAATGATAAAATAATATAATTAACTAATTAAAAAATAATAATTATATTGATAAATATGTTTATAATCTTTTACTATCTTAATAAATGTATTTGTATGGAAAAGATATTGGTTCTATTTTCAAAATATATTTTAAAAAAATATTATTTTTTCTAATTATTAAATAAAAAGTTGTTATTAAATTTATTAATGGTTAATTATAAAGTTGTTATTAAATTTATTAAGTTATTTGTATTTTATAAATGAGGATATGTGATATTTTTTGTTATTAAAAGGTCTTTTTAGTTATGTAGTTTACTTCTAACTTTAAAATTTGTATTTTTTCAACGGGTTGCCACAATTGTCTTTCTTACTTATCTCGATGTCTCAAACCTCATATTCATTAACAATTTAACTGATATGACTATTCTAATTTAAGAATAAAAAAAAACAAAGTTATAATTGTAGGGAAAATTTTAGGAGTTAACCATGATATTCTTAACCCATGGTGTTCTTCTCTAATGTGGCATATTTAAGGTTAATAGTTAAATCAACCTAAATCTATCTTAACTTGGGATCTACCAAATGTGGAGAGGGATCAAATATCTTTTTACTCTAAAAGAGGTTTGTACCTCAAGAGAGAGACTTGATTCCATGTTAAGTTAAGATAAATCTAAACTAGTATTTAAAATAGGAAAAGTGTTTGGGGTTTTTTTGGCTTTTATAACATAGAAAAATAAATATAAACATAAAATTTAAAATAAAGTGGTTATAGAGAAGTTTCATGTTGAGTTTGACTAGTTAAAATTATGTTTTACTAAATTAACAACCCAAAATTTAAAGACATGTTGCATTTCTTTACAAATCTCATTATATGGCAATTAATGTATATGGTAATTAATAATGATTCTCCTCTTGAGGAATTGAGGCTTCTGTGATCCATATCAAGTTCTGAGAAGATTTTTCAGCGTAAACCACATTAGAATGCTTTTGTCAAGCATTCTAATATGATTTACGCCGAAAAATCTTCTCAGAAAATGATTCTCCTCGTTACTAATTGACCACTAAATTATGATATGTTTTGCTATTTTTTTTTGTAAGCTTGGCAGGACCTTCTTCATTTATTCATAAAATAAAAATAAAAAAACATATCACATCCTTGATCAAATAGTATGGTGGCCTCAATATGCCCAGTGGGAAACCATATCTGTTGGCCACCGTACTGTATTATAAGTCATCCAAAAAACAAAATAATTTAAGATTGCCTTTTAGAGCTAGATATGTTTGTGTGTCTTTATCCTATATAATATTTAAATATCTACAACATAGTATCAAAATCTACATATATTGCATTTTTACTTAACAAAAATAGAAAAACATACTAGACTAGACAAACTACTAATCATTAGAAGAGTCTACAAGAGTTGGATCTTTCGCGCTCGAGCCAGGTAATTATGTTTGAGGGAGGCATGGAATATGATTTTCGATACGGTTGAGGTGGGTATTTTGTTGTTGAATCTGAAATTGAATAAGTTGGAATTCGTTTTGAATTTCTGGAAGAACGGGGTATGTCTTTGCTGGAGCAACTGCAGGAGTGGACAGCTCTTGCTACAATTTTTTTCATGAGCCAATATAGGTAGACATTTTGTTTGTACTAGGTGGAATGACCTCTGGTATGCCTAGGGTCTAGTACCAACTCCAACCATTCCTCAACATCCAAATGTTCTTGTGATGCATATTGATTTAGGTTTGCTTCCCACCCATAAATAAGTTGGTGAATTTGTGGATGAGTGCCAGTTTGGTATGCTTAAGTTGTTGCATGAATGAGCCCAAATGTTGTTCTACAACCTCGACCTCAAGCAAGATGTGGTTGGGGCTGACTACCACCACTCTAAAGCCTCGCATGACAGCTCTGGCCCCAAGCCTCACCCGTCATGGTGCTTCTTCCAAACAAAGGTCGCGCCATACTAGGATTTCTCTTGCCACGGAAAAGAAACGGCACACAGAGATAACAACCCTTAGACCTTAGCTCAGTGCAGGTGGCAAAGTGATGAACCTGGAGTGTGTACCTGGGAATAACACCTAAAGGTATAGCACAGAAGAAATCCACAAACTATGACCAACTAACAAATAAAACAAACAATTTCCACCGAATATGATATGGGTGTACTAATAAAGGTTGACATCATCAATCCATGGCTCCTTGAGCCTTCGAAGAACCAAACACAAAGTCCATTCAAACATATACTCTCTCAGATAATCTCCTCGCATACTAACTAGCAAAAGAAACAAGAAGCCATGAAATAAAACCCACGCCCCCATGCATAGAATACAAAACGAATGCCATAACATAGACCCCAATTGCATACCCATCTATGAGAGTAAGATACCATAACCAATAGAGATAATTCAACTGAATTGAGGTTGTTCATCAGAAAAACCAACACCTTCCTTCCACAAATTTTGGTATGCAGACATTCTAGATCGAAATATTGTATGAGAAATTTGTTCCCCGCAAATTACCATAGAGAAATTAAGCAAAGGGGTCAGAAGGGGAAAAATCATATATAAGACATACTCATAGACACTAGCCACTTTATAACAGAAGGGAGTAGTTGTACCTAGTCGACTAGCTTCGGAAGGGACCATCAAGAGCGCACCTGAGACTCCCTCTACACTTGTAACCAAACTACCTATAATGCCTTCGGCTCAAGACCAACTCGCAACATAACATTCTAGGTTGGTGCTATCACACTAGTCTCACAAGAACCTCACAAATGCCAAAGGTTGGCGAGTGTGTGAGGGCCAAAACCAACATCCTCATCATCCTTTTGTCTTGGAATGCTAACCATAGCTTGGATCCCGAGGAGTCCATCTCGCCGCTCTCGCCCCAATCGGGGATAAGTTTTGCTATTTTTGGAAAATAGAAAAATAAATAAAATTAGATGAGGGAAATAAAAATAAAATAATACAACATAAACAATAAAAAAATTAGCTAATATTAAAAAAATTAGGATAACTTACTATGAATATAAAGAAGGATAATGTGAATATTAAAAGCATAACCAGAATTAAAAATTTAAGATAATTTTTGTATTATGTATAACCAAGTAAAACTATATTGATTATTTGCACAAAGTTGCTAGGTGTTGTACATGGGGGAGATGTTGTCACATAAATAACATCTAAATCAAGATGGAGGAGATGTTGTCACATAAACAACATTTAAAAAAATAAACCAATATATATCCATCTTAAACCTAAATGTTTCAAGCATAGATAGAGATCAAATGTCTTTTAGCAAGGAACTGCACTACAAATATTGAGTTCAATTACCTACAGTGCATCCTCTACCTCTCCTTCAAAGCCAACTTTTGCCACCCTCTCTTCTACCCTCATCCCTCCGAAGTACCAAAAATTATACAACTCCAACTCAAGTTATCTTGAGCTATTTTGCACCTCCGAGTCCATTTACGAGCTCCATCTCTCCCAATCCATTGTTTTCTTTGGAGAAAATGAAAATGAGAATGTTGTTTATGTGACAACATCTCCTCCATCTTAGTTTGGATGTTGTTTACGTGACAATATCTCTTCCATCTTGGTTTAGATGTTAATTATGTGACAACATCTCCTCCATCTTGGTTTAGATGTTATTTATGTGATAACATCTCCCATATATACAACACCTAACTACTTTGTGCAAATAATCAATATAATTTATTTTTAGACGTTAATTTATTCATGATGGTAATTTATTAATTATAAGAATTTTTTTATATGAAGAAGTGATTTATTTAATATAATAATTATTACTTCAATATGTCTTTAGTTTAGTGTTCTATGAACAACACTTTGAGATTAAAGAGGTTTTGCACAATCTTAGTTAATAAAATCTAACTGGGAGATGGCGGTATGTTGAGATATCTTGAGGCCTTCTAGAAAGGGATGTTTCCACTTAAAATTCAAATTAAGGAACTCTATGAGATACTTGTCTCAAGTTGAGTTGTTTGCCTCAGTGTTTTCTTTTCATTTCTAATTTGACAAAAATGACAAGTGATTCTATTAAATATGTGCTTGATTGCAACAAATACTCGGGGAATTCATTACATTGCCATTTTTCAATGGGATCTTCCATTGGGCTAATGATGAGATTCATGGAAGACATATCCCATTATTTTCCACAAATTATACTACTGAGTGTTGAAAAATGCAGCAATAAATTCCCAATTTGATTTTGCCTTTATTAAATTGAGAAAATTCAAAATTTCCACATCAGCAGACAGCTTGAATGTAGTTAACTTGTGTGACATGGTTTGTGTCACCCAACTTACTCAGTAAATTTGAGCCAAAGGAATTAGAGTTCAGTTAAATATGTGTGATTGTTAATTTGTAGCAATCAACATCAGTTATCTCAAGTTGTTTTCAGTTAAACTAGTTCCAACTGTTGGACGAACTAGTGAAGGTCAGTTGTGTAAGGGGACTTCAGGCAAACTCAGTGTTCATCCAGCTAACTAATCAATCAACCCAAAATAGCCAGTGCATGCAGAGAAATAGAGTTCCAGGTTTGTGGTGGAGATTCCAAGGTAGTGTAACATCAGTTGTAAACTAGTCTTGAGTGTACAGGTGTTGCATGCAGTCAGATGATCAACCTTAGGAATTACGCAATCCATTTTGGAGAAATTCCTAAATAATAGGGCCTAATTTCTCAAGGAATTATGTAAGGAAATAGGGGCTCAAGCAGAGGCAAAAATTGACTGAGTCTGGGTCAAAGCTTCTCAGTGAACAAAGAGATAGGTTATTCACTTGCAGGTTGTGCTCAGTTGAGCAAAGCAATTATAATACATCTTTATTCATCATATTAATGCAAGCATGCAAGGGTTTTTTTAGCAGATTGCTTTCCCCTGGAAAAATTTTGTGTGCATGTGTGTCATTTCTTATTGCATGTTTGAATTTTTTGTTCTAAATTGTGAATGGAGTTCCAAAGTAGTAGAGTAGGTTTGTGTCTTGTGATTTTGATAAAAACTTCAAGAGCAGTTGCAAATCTACACCATAATTTATACATTGAGTCCTTTTACATGGTTACAAGAGTAAATTCTTACATATTGTGAGCGTAAGAGGAGGAAAAAGCAATACATCATGTTATTTGGAAGGCTTTTAGAGCAGGGAATCCATGCGTAGTTGGGATCTTAAGGCCAAGTTAGAATTTGTTTCGCATTCTCTCTTTTCTTTATTGGATTTCCTACCACTTGTGAGAGGTGATTCCACTCCCTTTGAGGAGATGGATTTTTTAGCGTTGCCTTTAGTGCATGATTTTTGTTTGATCTTCTCTAATTGTCATAACTTCCTGGTAAATCTTTGGGGAACAATTATTCACCTCTGCAAAGAGAGGAGGGCATAAATTCCAATGCTCTTTTCTCAAAATTTGACTCTGGACCTAGAGGGTCGACATGTGAAGGGGACTGTTCATTGTCCACCAACATCTTTGTATTTCATTAACCCTGATTTGGGGTTTCATCCATAGGGGTATCTTCTTCTTGTTCTGGATCTTAAAGAGCCTCAAAAGAGTTTTTATTAATGGAAGGTCCTATGATTGGATCTGCTTCGGTAGGTTTCTTTGGAGTTGCAACCTTTTTTTGTTGATTGCTTCTTCGCTTTTTGTGTTGGCTAGACACTAGCTTCTTTAAAAACATGGGCTTGGGCCTCCTTGTCTCTTTTCTAATGGGGGCAGTTTTTAGCGAAGTGCCCATGAGAATGACAATTAATGCACTTGAAAGGAATCTACTCATATTCCAATTGTTGAATATGACTCCATTCTCCTAGATTTATCCTTAGGGCCTCCGATAAGCCTTCATTGAGGTTGACTTCCACATATATACGAGCACAAGAAAATTGACCTCTTTTTGGTTTTGCTTTATCCAAATAGCGACCTAGCTTGTTTCCGATGTCTTTTAGTGCATCAGGCACCCAAAGATGAAGAGGGAAGTTAGCAACTGATCCCACACTAACACAGTAGTAATATTACAATCTAGGTTGAAATCCAAAGTCCAAGGAATAATAAAGAGACCTCTAGACCCGATGAAATACTAACTTGATCTAAAAATGAAATCTCTTTCCATTTTATTGGGAAATAAAAAGACATAAAAGCCTCTTCGTATTGTAAAGAAAGTTACTTGACCTTGAAGCTTAGGAGCACGTTGTTTTGCAATCCAGGATTCCACAAATTTTAGGTTCGGCCACAAGCCCATAAACTTGTTGACCAATGCTTTTTCTCCAAGGGCTAAGTCTCTCTTACATGGATCTGAAAGAGAGAGTTCCACCACAAGGATCTCAGTTAGTTTCTTCACAATCTTTTTTGGGTGAGAAGAATATATCTAAGGCTTTTGGGCCTTCACTAGGGCTCTAAATGCAACCTCTCCCTCCATGGCACAAACTCACCAACAAAGAGGAAATGAGCATGTAAAAATATTATCGTCGCTAGGGAACAAATGACGCAAACCTAATATGCATACCCACACAGGTTGCAAACGATAGGCGATGTGATAGCTTCAAATGGGGCGGTGATAATCCAAGCATTGATGCAACAACAATGACAACTTCAGCCTAAACAGACAACAATTCAGGTCTTCATAGGGGAGAGAAGAATTGCAACAGTCAATTGGGGAAACCCTAGCCACAATTGAGCAGGTCCGGAGGATTCCATTTTCTAGGTATTACCACAAGACTCTACAACATTACCCCCTTCCATGTTTAAAGTTCCCTGAGTGTTTTCAGCCATGCTAGGCCTTAAATAATTTATGTTTTGTTATGGATTTAAAAAGGATTGTGAGGTGTATTGAGTTCAATAATTTGGTGCTTCACGTTGTTATTAGGGCTTTCAATATCATGTAAAAATACACAATAGGAGGCCTTAGTCTTAGAGTGCATGAATTTGAGCTCCTTTATCAACTCCTCCATGGAGAATTTCTAGTGCTTTTATATATTGTGTTTGATTTTTTGGGAATTTTATTTAGGTGTGTCATACAATATAATGGGCCTTTTAATGACCTTTCTAATTGGTCATAAAGACAACCAAAAGTCTACATTTAATTATCAACTAAGGCTCCTATGGAACTTTCAAAATTTCATGCACTTTTTATGTTAATCAAGGGGTAAGATATTGAGATGCTTTCATAAGTCACCAAAAGAAATCCACACCACACTTACAATCCAAAACCACTCTTCTAGGAATGCAAAGAGCACATTTTGGCAGGAAATTAAACACACTTGCAAGAAAGTATATCAATAGTTTGAGAACCTCTTACTGGTGTTATATGTGTTCCTCTTCTATTTGAACCTTTATAGTCCCTTTCAAGGGTGATGTGATGGATGGAGGATATCCACAAAGTGCCATAAATGGTGACATTTTTAATAAAGTATGGAAGGATGTGTTGTACCACCATTCTACCAAGTGTAACCATTTGACCCATTATGTCTATTTATCATATGCAAATCAACGTAGATATCTTTCTAAACATTTATTCCCAATCTCAGTTTTCCCATAACACTGAGGATGGTAAGATGAGTTGTAAGCCAATTTAGTACCCAAATAAGAAAATAATTTAGTCCAAAAATTTCCAAGCAAGAATTGGATCTCTGTCACTTACAATAATAATTGGTATTTTGGGATTGTTTCCATGAATTATTTTTGCCATAATACTTGATTTAAAAGGATGAGAAACAGAACAAAAGTGGGCATGGACATACTTTGTCATTCGATCTACCACCACCATAATGGCACTCTTTCCTTTATATTTGGGTAAACATGTAATAAAATCCATTGAAACGTCTTCCTAACATTGTCTTCTTATGGCTAATGGTTGAAGGAGCCATGGGGTCTTGATAGTCTCTCATATATTTTTTTTGGCATATCACACATTTCTCCACAAAGTTTTGCACATCTACTTTAAGACCTTCCTGGAAAAAAGTATTTCTTGATCCTATGGCATGTCTTCAAGAACCCTGAATGTCCTCCTATAAGAGAAGTGTGTAACTCCAATAGGACCTTCATTTTGAGTTGAGAATTCTTACATAAGTATAAGTTGTTATCTCTCCTCCCATATTTACCCTCTCTTACAAGTTCTCCAAGGTAAACATGAGATGAGTGTTACTATGATAGACCGACCTCCAAGTTCCAATTTTGGAAGTGAGTTCGATAAACTAACAGCAAATTGACATCCCACAAGGGCTACAGATCACTTAAGAGCTTGCAAACCACTCCATGTGATCAATCCCTAAGTTGGAACTCTTTTTCACATAGTTTACCCTCCAAGCGCACCAACAATACTACATGCATGCAGTTGGAAGGCTATAACCGCACTCGCAAGCTTGCTTGCATGCAGTTATGACCCAATTTCCCCAGTTCAGTGCATGTGATCATGAGATCTATGCCACTTTTTCAAGCAAGCCTCCAGAACACTGCCCATAACTGCCTGTAACTTTATAGAATCATGATTAAGATGACAACAATGCCAAACATTCAAACTTGAACAAGCTCTTTACCAAAACATGCCTAGTACACAACATACATTTCGTCAAACACATGGTAAACATGAAAACTATAGGTCATGACTGCATATATGATCATAAACTTCTAAATTTAATCTAAGAATCACCAAGAAGTCTCCAATCCCTCTTTAACTAGCTGCAACAACACTTTCTAGTCCATGCATTCATCAACCATATAGTAACTTAACACATCATGAATAAGAGCCATACTTAGCGCACATCATATAACTAGGAATATAACCAACATATAACCAAAATAGAGACGATAAAAAATTAGTCATAATGTCAACGTGATGACCAATACAAGAGCTCATAGATCCCAATAGGAAAACAACTCTTATTAACATATGAAAATGCCAACCAAGTAAGGGACTTCCACGTACCACTCGACCATAGATTGGGTTGAACCAAATCTCTCTTTCAACCAATCACGCTCGTGCCATATTCCAAGCATGAGTGTGAGGTCATAAGGGTTAAACCAAAACAAAACCAACCAGGGATTCCAGAGGCCAAACGACCTCAACCCTCAACCACAGTGATCTCACCTATATGGTCTATAAATCACTAACATCAACCAGATTGGTCTCTACAAAAGTTGTCCAAGGCTACAATGACTAGTAACGCAAGCCACAGCTGAATCAGGGCTCCAAAGAATTTGTTCCAACTTGTAGCTCCAGGGACTAATAACTCAATCCACAAGGCTCCAAAGTGTTTGTTCCAACCCATAGCCATAGGGAACCTAAGAACCAATCAGAGAAACAAGTGGGAAACCCACAACACCATGGTTATCTAGGAAATGGCAAGGCAAGACTAAAACCGTTGTCAATCTAGACAAATCTCCATTCTAATGACAAAACATAACCAAGGAACCACATGTATATACCATGCATCCAGAAATCAACAATGAAATCACACATGCAACTTGTTACCTGCAAAGTATCCATGTTGTAGTTGTTGATACAACTTTTCTCTTGCGCTCCCTTACTTTTCTTTGTTTTCTTTCTCCAATCCAAGTGAATGGTAGAATGCTCCAAGAATGCTCCAAGTGTGCAAGAGTATGAGAGATTGAGAAACTAGAAGAAGAGAACTAAAAGTGAATTGAAAAAAGTTGTGAATTGTTTCTTTGATACCTTTTTATTATTGATGTCTCCTTTTTCTTCATTCTCCTTCATTTTTCCTCTAATTTCCCTTGCATGAAAATTTGTGTCTCTTCACCTTCTTTTTCTCCTATTTCTCTTTATTTTCATAATTAAATGTCATTTATTGCCTCTTTGCATTTGCCATTTTCCATAGCCATTATTATTCCATAAGTGATGGCCACTATAATATTTGCCCACCATTCAGCTTGGAATACTTATCCCATGACCTTGGTCTTATTTTATTTACATGGAAAATCAACTTGGGGTTGTTACAAACCCCTCCCACTTGGGGGAACATTGTCCTCGGTGTTTAATGACACTTATAACCAACAAAACATGCTACCCATCGAGCTTTATAGCACAACTCGATGCAACATTTACATCATACCAAACTGTTGGAACCATGAACATCACACTACTTATTGGACATTTATAACACAACTCGTTTCAATATTTACAATACACATATGCATATGAAAATATATAAACAAATCATATAAACCAACACATCTGCTCAACTAGGAAATAAGGAAGGATACAAAGCCTGCATATGATCAACGATATCCCATGTAGCTTCATCGGGCCCAAAGTGTTTCCACTGCACTTTAACTTGCTTTATTGCTTAATTCTGGAGCATGAGTTGTTTCCATTGTAAAATGCACTATGGCTCTAGTTCGAACTCTCCCTTTGGTTCCACCTGCAATATAGAGCAATCAATCACATTATCAACATCCTACACATATCTCTTAAGCAATGAAACATGGAAAACATCATGGACTTTCACTATTAGCACTAGTGCAAGTCAATAGGCCATTGGTCCAATCCTCTCAAGGATCTTGAAAGGCCCACAATACTGAGGTTCCAGCTTGGCACATGATCTAATCCTCAAGGAGCTCCTCTTGGGATTGATGCACAAGTACACATGCTCCCCAACCTAAAACTCCTTGAATGCTCTATGTTGGTCTGCATAACTCTTTTGCATGTCCTGTGTTGCCTTTAAATTATTCTTAATAACTTGCATCTCCTACTCCATCTCAACCATCATATCTGGTCCAATCAGCACCATGTTCACTAGATCACTCCAGCTGATAAGAGTATTATAAGTCTACCCATAAAGAGCCTCAAATGGAATCATCTTCAAGGACTCTTGATACCCATTCTTATATGCAAACTATACCAGTGGAAGATACTCCTACCACTTCATTTGATGATGCATGACATACATCCTCAAAATATCCTCAAGAATCATGTTAACCCTCTCTGTATGTCATCCTATCTATGGATGATAAGTTGTGTTGAAGGCTAACTTTGTCCCCAATCCTACAAACAACTCCTTCCAAAACCTGGAAGTGAACTTGTCATCTCTATCAGATATGATATTCTTGGGAACACCATGCAACCTTACTATCTCCCTTATGAAGATTTGAGCGACCTCACTAGCTGAATAAGCAGACTTCATTACAATTAAATGAGTTACCTTGTTGAACCTGTCAACCAAAACCATGATGGAATCATGTTGCTTCGATGTCATCAACAAACTTGTAATGAAATTCATGGAAATGACCTCCCATTTCCATTCTAGAATCGGAATAGGTTGTAATAAACCAGCTAGGTGCTTACACTTAGTCTTCACCTCAACCACCTATTTATTCAATTTTGGCCAATGATAAAACTTCTTAACAACCGTCAAAGTCTTTTGATATCACGGGTGGCCTAAATATGGCTTGACATGAAACTCCCTCAAGATAAGATGTTTGAGCTCACTGTTGTCCGACACATAAACCATGTTCATGAATCTGACCAAGCCATCTGCCAAGGGGTGATACTCCTCATCCCTATCACCTTCACCCTGCTACTACAATCTTTACTTCAGTTGTTGGTACTTGTCATCCTGATGCCCTACATGCAAGACCTGCTCCTGTAAATCTGTCCTAAATGAACTCATCGCTGAAATATGATTCACCTACACTCTTCTACTAAGAGCATCTACAACTATGTTCTCATTTCCCTTGATGTACATGATCTCAAACTTAAACTCATTAATGGTAGCAACCATCTAGCTTGTTTGAAATTCAGATTGGGTTGGTTAAAGAAGTACCCCAATCCACTATGATCACTCATAAAAACAAACCTCTTGCCAAGAAGATAATGTCTCCACATCTTCAATGCATGAATGATAGCTTCCAACTCAAGATCACGAGTCACATAGTTCTTCTCGTGCTCATTCAACTTCCTTGACTCATAACATACCACCTACCCTTCCTGTATCATGACTCCACCAAGTCCTTCCTTACAAGCATCTATACAAAACACAAATTCCTTACCAGGATCTGCATTCTTCAAAACTAAATCATTTGTAAGCAAATGCTTCAACTACTCAAAACTAGTTGTACAATCCTCAATCCATTCAAAATTCTTCCCTTTTCTCTGCAAAGATGTAATAGGATAGTGTTGAAGCCCCGGAACTCAGGTCTACAACAAGGGGGATACCCACCCGGTCCGGACCTTGGTTAGCAACTCCTTTTCCGTTTGGTATAGTGGGTATGACTGGGGATATGGGACCAGTTTCCCAATTTATGTGTGTGTGTGTGTGAAGGACTGATATTTCTCTTTCTAACAATTTCTAAATGGAATACTTTTATTCTAATTCTAATCTAATAATATAGAAATTTTATTCTAATAAGCAGAAACATCTAAGTCTACACTAACTCGGGGTGTAATCCTTTCGTTATGCGATCTAAAATGATTTCAAATAACAACTGGTAATAAAGATCATTCAACTGTTATGAGAAAAGAATTCAATAAGGATGAACCACTTCATATAAAAAGTTAGACGAAACAGTTGTGAAAAAACATATCGCATAATAAACTACTCATACATTAAGCATAAATAAATAGCTATCACCATACAAAAGTGCCAAATGATAACTCAAGCATTCATGCATCAATATATAAACAACTGAACATGAATATCACTTTAACACAAAGGCAGAAATAGTTAAGAGATAGAAGTACCATTTATAACTAGTCCTACTCATGAGCTTCAAGTGATAATGATTTATCTCTTCTTGATCTAACATCCACTAAGAGTACAAAAGTGCAACATTAGTAGCAGATATCAAATGCAAATATCAATAAATCATGTTCCATTCATTCATCAAAACCTCCTCAGAGGGTACAAAAGTTCATGCTTTAGGGATAAGTTTTTGACAAATTTCAGGACCCTTCTCTAAATGCATGAGAAGGGTTTAAATACTACTAACTAAATCTAAAAATAACTTGTTACAAAAATGTAGGATGCAGTTTAAACGACCGTCCTCATTTCAGGCAAAAATAAAACAAAATTAAAACTACTTCTGTATATGCTCCTTGAAATCGCACGCATTCAGCATCTGTTCGAGAAGAGTCGACTGGCCGACTTCCGACTTTAGCCGATCTGAGAAAACAGAATCGGCGAGAGCTGGTGCCATCTTCTCAGTAGAATTGATGATGCACTTGAGAGTCATCCACTGGCTGTGTGGTTTTACCAAGTACATCCAGTAAGAATCCCAATTTAACTTGGTTAACCTTTGGATTGCTTCTGCCTTTTCTTGAGCCTTTTGCTTCCAGTCTGTTTGTAGTTGCTTTATTGCAATTTTTTTTGGGGCTTGCAGGTGACTGAGCAATTAGAAACTTTCCTTTTCGAGAAGTTTTTCTCAGCGATGGTGCCTAGAAACTACCTCCATTTCTTGATCCGGGCTTCCTTGATGCGTTTTTCGCCTTTTGCGTTTTTTCTTTTAGCGGATATAAAGCTCAAAATTTGTAAAAATAATGATTCCGTAAGCTCTTGACCCTGAGTCTTAAACTGTCTATTTCTGATATCAATGTTGTCCAGTATCCATTTAACCATGTCCACTTATGGGAGAATTTTGGGCATTGTTGCTATCCTGTGTAAGAATGAACAAGCTAGCTCTGTGATAGATGCCTCAAAAGAACTATGTGAGCCCGCAGTAGCAATAACTTCCATTACTCTGGGATTCTCCTCCTCAAGTAGATTATACATGCCTTCCCACGTAGCAATACCAGCGTCTCTGATACAGGCCGTGTATGTATACAATGGCGCCATTGCTTTCTATTCAGAACTTGGAGTCTTGCTTTTCTTTCCCATAATATCCTGCGTATTTCTTTGTATCATTCTCTGTTCTCCGTTCCTGCAATTTACAAGTGAAGTGAGAATAATGATAAGGAAGGTGATGGGAAAGTTTTAAATGGCGAGGACGTATATAATATATCACCTTACGTGAAAAGACTTTTCGATAAGCACGAAACCATATTCCATTAATAACTGACAACTAACTCATTAATTAGCATTAAAGTGCATAACCAGGTGTCGGTTTATGGAAAATACTTTTTTGAACCGCGAGCCCGAAAGACCTGCGATGAAGGGATTTTGTGATTTGTTTCGCAATATTGCAGATCGCAACATCGCAGAATCACAACTTTGCTTGCTTGCTATGTCGCGAACTTTCAATATCGCATAATCGTGCTATAGCATTGCCGCTTTTATCTCAATATCACAATATCGCAGGAACGTAATTTATGACAATCTTCGTTAATCTGTTTTTTGCGAAATGTGATTTGCAATATGCGCCATCGCATATCGGCAATTCAAGGTGTTTCAATGTAAGTTGTCTTTGATGTATGCGATGCGATATTTGTTTCTTATTGCGTATCGCAATCTCGCAATGTTAGAATTCGGCTTGTAAAGAGGTATCCTGTTATCTTTTTGCGATGCGATATTTCCTAAGGAAAGATTTTGTCTTACCTTATCGTAGAACTTAGATTTTTTTAGATTTTTCAAGGGGATTTCCTAAGCTTACGATGGTAAGTTTTATTCGAAAAGGAAATTCAAGCACTAACTTGATTTTTAAATTTTTTTAACTAAGGGTCCCCACTTATTTAGTATTAGGAATAACACTAAATAAGAAGGGGGGTTGTTGTTGGCCACAACAATTGGCGATTCACTTGGAAGAACCAATTATCTCTGCTGTTCTTTTGAATTTTCAAAACTTCCAAAACAGAAAATTTTCTAGAAAATTAAACTTTACTATAGAAAGACTAAGTACTTTATGCTCTTACCTATCAATGATATTTTGTTTCTTCTATTTTCAACTTTGATTATTTACTCCCTCAAGCTAATCCTTGTCTCTACATCAGTCATTTCTTGGTTTATAAAGATAAAAACGAAGCCTTCTCTGTAAATCAGTTTGAGATATGCTCATTTGTCGTAGGTAGAGCCTTTGTTGCCAGCAAGCGCTTATAGCTTCGACAGGGTTACCTGTTACCCAACAATGATCCTGTATCCTACTTAGAAAAATTTACAACTTTCAAAGAGGAACCCATTTCAACACTTTTTGCTTTCATTTTCTTTTTATCCTTAAAGAATAATGTCTTGGTTTGGTAGCCAATTCATGACACAGCCATTCACTGATTTATAACTTTGTTGAACAAGCTGGCTCGTGATGAGACCCCTTGCCTTTTGATTGCAACAATCCTGAGTCATTGCCCTGTTGTGGTATGCAGTATTGGCAAAGTCAGCAAGCTATAATATCTATGATCATGATAAGTCGGCTCGTGATGAGACCTCTTACTCTTTAAGTTGAAGTGTATCTTTGGATTATTCTCTGAACATTGTAGTTTCCTAGGTGGGGAGGAAATCATTGTTTCCCTAATATAGCTTTGGATGACAATGATAGAGTTTTTGGAAAGAGCCTTTCTACAGAGAATCTTTATTTTATTATTGATACCTTTCATTGGACTGATATAAAACAATTTCTAACTAAAGGTAGCTTTTTATCAAAATTTATACAGTTGAAACTAGTATCATTTCTAGGTCTATAGCCTTTAACTCTATCTTTCAATAGTAATGATCATTTTTTCAGAAATAGTTCTATTTATACAAGTGAAAAAACAAAATCTAGAAGAGAATTTGTGTCTTTTTGTTGAATCTCAAATGTAACCATTTACAATCGATTTTATTATGAAAATAAAAACAACTACTTTACAAAAATAGAAGAATGATCTTCTATGGAAAATATTTTTTGAGGATCTGACCATTAACAGGTAAAGAATCTCTTTTCCCTGTTAAATCCTGTAACATGAAAGTAGACGGACCTATGACTTTTATGATTTGAAAAGGACCAAGCCACATTCTTTGAAATTTTGTATGTTTCCCTTTTTCCTCATGAGCCTTGTCCCATTTTAAAACTAGATCTCCTATCTGAAAATCCTTTCTAGATATCATATTGGAATCAAAAGAGGCTTTCACTAATGCTTGATGATGAGCGTGAGTTATTTTAGCCCGTTCTCGTTGTTTTTCTAACTTAATTAATTCCAACTGCCTTAGTTGTAAGGAAGAAGTTGGTGCTTCATCAATATATTGAACCAAGGCTAAAGAGGGAATTGCTAGATGTGTTGGAAGAACCACTTCTTTCCCATAAACTAAATTAAAGGGAGAAGTGCCAATGGAGGCTTTCTGCATTATTCGATCTGCCCATAAAGCATATATTAAAGACTTATGCCAATTTTTATGATTTTGGTCAATGGTTCACTTAATGATTCCGATTAAATTCTTATTTGTAGATTCAGCTAACCCATTCCCTTGTGGGTAATAATTGGCAGAGTATTTAAGCTTGAAACCCCTTTTGAGTGCAAATTCAGTCATTGCATTACCAGAAAAATATGATGCATTATCAAACATTAAAGTGGAAGGCAACCCAAACCTGGTGATTATGAACTGATCTATGAACTCAATGATATTTTTAGCATTAGCCGTCTTGAGTGGAACTGCTTCTACCCATTTAGTGAAGTAATCTGTTGCTGTAAGGATATATTTATGCTGTTTAGAAGAGTGAGGAACAATCTCACCTATTATGTCCAATCCCCATTGATCGAAAGGCTATTCAATGTTAACTGGTTGCAGTGGCAAGCATGGTTTCTTTTGTCTCCCAACAGCGGTTTGGCAGACTTGACATTTCCTTACGTAATTATGTGCGTCTTTGAATAATGTGGGCCAGTAATAGCCTGCACTCAAAATTTTGTGAGCAGTTGCATCTCCAGCATAGTGTTTGCCTGCTGGCCCATCGTGGAGTTCCTGCAAGACTTTTTCAACTTCAGATTTCTCAAGACATCTAAGGAGAACAGAGTCATAATTTATTCTAAAAATAACATCATTCACGAGTTGATATTGTTTGGCTTTTAACCTTAGAGCTCTTTTCTTGGTATGATCGAGGTTTGAAGGAGCATATCCATTCTTTAGATAATAAATAATATTAGCGTATAATGACTCAACATCGTTTAGGCTTACCTCGTATACTTGTACCTCTGCAGATGGATTTTCGGATATTAGCGATGCTCTGGCCAACATTTTGCAAAAGCCTTGACCTTTTACAATACTTGCTGGTTTGATTTCTACGTTATATTCCTATAAGGCAGTGACCCAATTGGCCCTTTTCTCACCCACATCCTTCTGTACTAGAAGATTTCTTACAGCTGGAAACGGTACTATGATTTTGGTATGTGTTTTGAGTAAAAAAGGTCTGAAATATTTAATTGCTTTGAAAAAAGCATAAGCTTGTTTCTCCACGTCTGAATAATTCAACTCATCTCCTTGTAGATTGGAACTGAAAAAAGCAATTGGGGCTTCCGCCTTTTCTTGATTTGCTTGAGTGAGTATCACAGCATATGATCTATCCGAGGCAATTGTATACAAAATAAAAGGGTTGGAAAAATTTAGAGTTGCTAAAGATGGAACATTAATAATTGCTTGTTTGATCAGATTGAATGCCTCATGTTCATCTTGGCCCCATTTAAAGTTTGCGTTCTTTTTAATCATGGCTTGTAAAGGAGACACGATTCTTGAAAAATCTAGAACGAACCTCTTTACAAAGTTGATCTGGCCAAGAAAATATTGCATGGCTTTCTTGTTGTGAGGTAGGGGTACTGCGGAAATCTCCTTGATTCTATCAAGATCAATGTGAATCCCAGATTTTGACACTATGAATCCGAGAAGTTTTCCTTCACTTAATGCGAAAAAGGATTTTTTCGGGTTAAGTGAAATTCCATACCTTAAACAATGTTGGAAGATTTGTTTTAAATCTCTGAGATGGTTGTTTCGTTTCTTGGAATACATAATTATATCATCCAAATAGATTACCACTCATTTATTAACTAACCCCTTGAATGCGATGTCCATGGCTCTCTGAAATGTGGAACCCGCGTTAATCAAACCAAATGGCATCTTTTGATATGCGTATGTGCCCCATTTAGTTCTAAATGTAGTTTTTAATTGATCATCGGGATGTACCAACACTTGATTGTATCCTGAGAATCCATCCAAGAATGACATTAATTCTGAGCCCGCAACTGCCTGCAGTATTTGTTCCATGGGGAGCAAAGGAAAATTATCCTTTTGGCAGACTTTGATAAGATTTTGAAAGTCAATGAAGATTCTAATATCTCCATTTTTCTTTCTAACATGGACCATATTGGAGACCCATTTGGAATGTCTAACGGGAAAAATTATTTTGGCTTTCAATAACTTATTGAGTTCAGTTTTGATCTGGTTTTCTAAATTGGGATGGATCTTTCTCAACTTTTGTTGGACAGGTTTTTCATTATCGATCATTGGAATAGTATGTTGGATGATGGAAGTGTCGTATGTTTTGAGTTCATCGTAATTCCAAGCAAAGACACTTTTGTATTGTCTCAAGAGACGAATATATGCTAATTTTTCTTCAGGAGCTAGGCCAAGGCCTAGGTTGATATTCTATGGTTTGGCATCAGTTCCTAGATTTACTAATTCATAATTCAAAGTTGAACTTTGGAGTTTTGAATTGGTAGATCTTTTGAATCGATCTTTCAAATCATAAAGGTCTTCTAACTTGACTACTGATTTAGGTATAGCATTGTTAGTACTATCCTGTTGCAATTGTTGGTCATGTTGGTCTTCGTCAATTATTTGATTGGTGTAGGATCCTTCAGATGTGAGAAAACTCATGATATCAGGATCGTCGTTGAAAATCCTCCAATTGGTAATGTTATAAAGAATAGATGGTCTAAAAATTAACTCAATTGAAAATCAATCAGGGCTAAAATCTTCTGAAGGAATGAGCTTGGAAGCTACATTGGCTAAGAGGTTTGCACTAACATTCTGGAGTCTGGGAATTGAGGAAATATTAAATGCTATAAAGTGTTCAGTCAGATCTTGAACTAGAGATTGGTAATGTTTTAAATGACTTGATAAACAATGTATAATATTATGTACCTGTTGTTATCACTCAGGTTGTCCTTTTGATCAGCAGCAAAAGGATACGGCCGAGGTAACCACAGACCAACTTTGGACTGCAGGTTCTAGCCCACCTGCAGTCAGAGAGGGCTCTCTCTTCCTGATTTAGCTCTGTTGAAGATGATTTTAGGCTAGATATTGATGTTCAAGGGGGTTTTTTTTTAAGTTTGGTGGGAAGATTGATATTTCAGGTAAAGAGGCAAGTATAGTATGATAGTCTCAAACCATTGGGCATGGAGTCAAGGGGTAGGACTGTTGGTGCGTTTTCTTGGTCACAAGAGGAATAAGGAGCAAGGTAGCTGTGCGTGGAACAATTTTTCAGGCTAAAAGGATGGAAAGAAAGCTAAGGAAGGAGAGGCAATTAAGAATCTCTCAATCAACTTAACAGAGAAGGGCGAATGAGCTCTATCTAGGGGCAGTAAAGAATCCCTAGATAACTGTCAACACAGGTGAATTAGGGTAAATATGAGCCACAGGGAATTCATATTCATGTCCAATTCAGTTCAGATGAAAACATAAAGAAACAGCAGAAATTGAGCCTAGAGTGCAGTTAAACAAGTTCTAAGCTAATCTTTCTTTCTGCTATTTAGATGGTGAAAAAATGAAAACAGAGGTAAGAGGCACTTATTGATTCATGTTGCAGCACAAGAATTCCATCATTCAGTCTCCAGAGACCATTAACAACACATCAGACAGTCCATCCTCCAAACTTTCAGCAGTCTTTGATTAAAGAAGAAGTATCAGACATACAGTGCGAGTCTCTAGTGAAAAATTATCAATCGACCAACCCTTAAAACAATACAGAGGGCGGTATATGTAGGGAAAATTCTCCAAAATGGTATTCTTACAGCTTGACCTAAACAGGTCTAAATGAAATAACTACTTTAACATAGTCCTATCAGAAATAAATGCAAGAAAATATTTTTGGGCTGCGCTGAGGGCCGCCGTATCAAAACTGAGTAAATGTGTTGTCCTCGGTGGCTTGGTGTAGTGCTTCTGCAATAACTGTGCTTGGGTCTCTGCTTCATTTCTGTTTGGTGGCTCTAAATGCTTTAATTGTGATTTGAGAACTTTAAATGGCCGCCACCACTTTTTTTGACTTTGGTGGGGGGCTCATCAATGTTCAACTGCTTCGAGCCCCTAAAAAATCTACACTGATACTCTTGCCGCTTCATGTAGGAATTTACAGGGTAAGTTCCTCAGAAAGAATACCAAAAGGACACCGCTCACAACCAGATCACAGATCAATACACCAGTATTTTTGACGTGGTTAAAACTCTCAAAGAGGGAAACCGTCCACGGCCTGTCCCAACGTGGGTACTACAGGAAATTTATTAATCAAAGAATGAAAATTTACATAAGCTTCTCTCATGCACGGATTACCCGAACAATGACCCTCCATGCGCTTTAAATAGAACTCATGGACCAATCGGGTGTCAAGCCACGGATCAAGTGTCGGTAATACCGAGGAGAGAATGAACCGTCGGATCACTACATATCGTGACCGTCGGATTGTAAGTTACAAAATGTACAACGGTAAAGAAACACACTTTACCTAACTCTATACCTAACTCTACACTAGACCAAGTTGAACTTAACTATATCCTATGTGTCGGAATATCCTAACATCCCCCCTTAAGAACAACTTGGGATAGGATTGAAGGATTTACAAATATGACACAATAGGAGAAGGAAGGAGGCACTAGAGCCTATCCCCCCTTAGTGACAACTTCCTGAACTCCAAGCATATATCGAAGTTTAGTGAACTTCGCCTCTGTGAGAGCCTTTGTGAAGATGTCTGCAACCTGATCATCTGTTGGACAATATTGCACTTCAAGAACATGGTCATGAATGAGCTTTCTGATGAAGTGCATGTGTAGTTCAATGTGTTTGCTGCGCTGATGCTGGACTGGATCTTTGCATAGCTGAATGGCACTTTGATTATCACACCAAAGTGTGGTTGGATGCTGCTGCTCAAAGCCAAACTCTGATAGGATCTGACGAAGCCACAAGGCTTCCTTACTAGCTTCCACGGCACCACGATACTCTGCTTCTGCTGACGAAAGAGAAATGGCAGCCTGTTTCTTACAAGCCCATGTAATAGGTCCTGAACCAAGAGTGAAGACATAACCGGCAGTAGACTTCCGATCATCAGGGTCACCAGCCCAATCAGAATCAGTGAAACCAACTAACAGAGGAGCTGCTTTGGCACTGTAATGAATCCCAAACTGTACTGTACCTCGAACATAACGAAGTATTCTTTTAGCTGCTTTCCAATGACTTTCACGGGGGTTTTGCATAAAACGAGCAACAAGGCCAACAACAAAGGAAAGATCAGGACGAGTATGGGTTAAATACAAGAGTTTTCCTACAAGTTGACGGTATAAGGTAGCATCAACTTCAGGAGAAGTACAAGAGACTGAAAGTTTGACTCCAGACTGAAAGGGAGAAGGGGCTGGCTTACAGTCTTCCATGTGAAAATGACGAAGAATATCACAAGCATACTTGGACTGGGAAAGGAAAATACCCTCCTTGGATTGCAAGACTTGAAGACCGAGAAAATAGTGTAAGTGTCCTAAGTCTGTCATTTCAAATTTCTTTTTAAGGCTGGACTTCACATGGTTTATAAGGTTGGGATCACTACCAGTAAGAATAAGATCATCAACATAAAGAACAAGGATGATAAGAGAGTTGCCCACTTTCTTGGTGTAGACAGTATTGTCAGAATGACACCTAGAAAAGCCAGATTCTAAAAGAAAGCTATCCATTTTGGCATACCAAGCCCGAGGAGCTTGCTTGAGGCCATAAAGGGATTTCTTAAGTCGACAAACAAGGCTGGAGTCTGTTTGTATGAAGCCAATGGGTTGTTCCATATAGATTTCTTCCTGCAAGTCCCCATGCAAGAAGGCAGATTTAACATCCATCTGATGGACTTCCCATTTTAAAGAGGCAGCAAGGGAAAGAACAAGGCGGATAGAGTTCATTTTGGCAACAGGGGAGAAGGTTTCAGTGTAGTCAATGCCTTCAACCTGTGAAAAGCCCTTAGCAACGAGACGAGCTTTATGTTTATCAACTTTCCCATCTGGTCCATACTTGGTTCTGTAAACCCATTTACATCTAACAAGTTTGCGTCCCTTTGGTAGAGGAACAAGATCCCATGTATCATTTGTCATCAATGAATGATATTCTTCATTCATAGCTGCTTCCCAATGTGGATGGCCTGAAGCTTCTGCAAAAGTGTCAGGATCATGATTTACTGGAGCTTGAGCCAGTAAAGAAGAGGCTCTTTCAAACTGAGAACGTGTACGTCGCTGATCTGTAGGATCACCGGCAAGATCACCTGCTGCATCCCGAGTAGCACGGACCCATCTTGGAAGTTGAGGATCCTGAGAAGGTGGGGGAGGATTATCATCCTCGCTTTCATCATCTGAAGAAGAAATGTTTTCAAAAGTAGAAGAGATAGGAAGAGGTGGCACATCCGCCGGACTAGGCTCGCAGGCCGATTTATTTTCATCAAATTTTACATCTCTTCTAATGATAACATTTTTGGACTTAAATGGAATAAGTCTATAACCTTTTACATCTTCAGAATATCCAACAAAAGTACATTTCTCACTCTTAGGTTCTAAAGCTTTATGCTTTTCATCTGGAATATGGGCCCATGCTTCACTTCCAAACACACGAAAGTGACTTACATCTGGTTTAATGGAACTCCAAGCTTCTTCTGGAGTGATATTCTCTAGAACCTTAGTAGGAGTGCGATTGATTATATAATTTGCACAATTAATTGCTTCGGCCAAAAAACTAAGACTGAGTCCTTTAGATTGCAGCATACAATTAGCCATTTCCTTTAAGGTGCGATTTTTCCTTTCAGCTACACCATTTTGTTGTGGAGTGTATGGAACAGTATGTTGCATTTGAATTCCATTTTCGGTGCAAAAGTTGATGAATGTGTTTTTAACATATTCTCCACCATTATCAGTTCTTAGCTTAAGAATTTGATGTCCAGATTGTTTTTCAACAAAGGCTTTGAAGGCCAAAAATGTGTTAAATACTTCGCTCTTGAGTTTTAAGAAGTATACCCAAGTGCGTCTGGAGAAATCATCAATGAAAGTTAAGAAGTACTTGCAGCCAGAGAATGAAGCAACAGGAAGAGGACCACATAAATCACTGTGCACAAGCTGTAAAGGGGCTGAGGCGTGCCAAGAGGCACGTTTGTCAAAACTGTCCCGATGATGTTTTCCGAGTACACATCCGGAACAAACACCATCTCTGCAAGATACCATAGGAAGACCTGTCACCATATTTTCTTTACATAGATGCTGAAGGGAGCGATAGTTTAAGTGACCAAATCGCTCATGCCAAAGTTTGCTCACTTCATCATTATGAGCAACAAATACTGAGGGAAGATTTGATGACCCAAAGTTGTGAAACTTATACAACCTTGTGGAATCATCAGCAAGACCAGTAGCTAGAATCTGTTTAGGATCTTTTAGATCCTTGATTACAACATCATGAGGTGAAAATTCAACAATTTTACCTTCACCTGAATGAGTTATCTGATATACAGATAGAAGGTTGCAGGATAAGGTTGGAACACATAATACATCATTAAACTGACCATTGTCTAGATGAACAGTTCCAGTCCCTACAACATTAAGAGATCTATCATCACCAACATATATATTTTTGGTGTTACAATCATTTAAAGAAGAAAACATGGCTTGGTTTTTGGCCATGTGATAAGAGGCTCCAGAATCAATGAGCCACTCATGAGAATGAGAAGAAGAAGAAGATACATTTAATGCATAACCAGACTGAGATGATTGACAACGACATGCAGAAAGTGCCATTCCGGAAGTTGAAGTTGAAGTAGGCTCCACATGGATGTTATGTTTCTTCATTGCGGCTTCCAAGGCTTCCATCTTCTTAAAGCATTTAGATTCTAAGTGGCCATCTCGATTACAAAAGTTACAATGTCTATCAGTCTTCTTCCATTTGTTTTTATTGGTCTTATCATTTTGCTGAAATGATCTTTCATTTTGAGGCTGAGTTGGTTTAGGACCATTCTTTTGAGGATATGACTTCTTAGGATTCTTTGAATTTGGTTGCTGCTGGGCGGCTAACGCTTTCGTGGAAGAGTTTCCAAGATTAAGAAGACCAAGGTGTAAGAGTTTTTCTTGTTCTCTTATTAAGGAATCACAAAAGGAGTCAAAGGAAGGGGCCTTGTAGTCTTTTCCTTGACAAATGAAAGCTTCCCTTGTAGAATGGAAAGTGGAAACAAATACAGAGTAGGCTGGTCCCAACTTAGTAAGGATGGAATAAATAAGGTTACCATCTTCTTTCTTAACTTTAACACCTTCCAAGAGATATCTAAGGGTCTTGAATTTGGACAAGAAATCTTCAATGCAAGAAAAATTATTAGGATCCAAAGTAAGCAACTCATTTTCAAGTTGATGGGCTCTAATTTCATTTTTAATCCCAAAAACTTTAGCGAGTTTTTCTAATGCTTCATGAGGAGTCTCAAGTTCTGCAATGTGGAATCTAAGATCAGGAGAAATAGACATCCCTATCAAACCACGTGCTTGATCTTGTCTATTTTCCCATTTTGCAGCCTTGTCTTCATCTTTTGGTTTCTTCTCTTGGTCTGTGGCTATTCTGAAGAGACCTTTACTTCTAAGTAAATCTTCCATGTAGGCTACCCATTGGAAGTAGTTAGTGCTGTCAAGAATGACTTGGCATGGACTTTCCATTTAAAAAAAAAAAAAAACTGAAGCTGAAGATGCTGAAAGTAAGTGTTCCAATGGATAGATCTCGAAAAAATAGGCGGTTTTAAAAAAACGGCTCTGAAAAAGGCTTCCGGATGAAGAAGTTATGGCTTTTTGAAAAAAAATTGTTGACGTTGCCGGCAAAGTGCGCGAATGTGCGGGAATGAAAAAATCCGCCCCCACAAAATGGAGACTTGAACCCAAGACCTCTACTCTCTTAAAATAGCCTTGAACCAATTGATCTATACAAAAAATTTGAGAGAGAGAGAGAGAGAGAGAGAGAGAGGGGGGGCCTTGGTTTGCGTGCTTGCCTTGAGAAAGCTCTTTTTCCCTACAAAACACAAAACACAAAACCCAACACGAATATGCAAAGAAAAACGAACCTTGCGGCTCGAAGTTAGCTTTAGCCAAAAAACTAGAGATTTAAAAAAAAAAAATCTCAAAGTTAGCTTTAGCCGAAAAACTAAATATTTTTCTCAATGTTTCTGATTTTCCGAGATCACACTAAGGTGCAGGGAAAAGAGCATACGCATGAGAAAAATCCTTCCTTTCTGTTTCTGATTTGCCCAGATCGCACAGAGTCGCAGGGCAAAGAGCATACGCAGAAATGAAAGGTATAGATCCGGTAAAAAAAAGGCTAAATAAACCGAAACCGAAATAAGCAGAGAGAAAATAACAGTAAACTGCAAAAAACACTGTATACCTCCCGATCTGAAAAATGACGCAGCTAGGGCTACCGGAAACCTTTTCGCGTGAAACGAAAGGGGTTCCTCACTGGAACAGATGCTCCGAACGCAACAGAGCAGTCCTCTAGGCCCGAAAGCAGTCAGAAACAGCAGATCTAGGAAACGACAGCCGCATGCAGTTCTACCGGCTTCAGATTTGGATCACCAACGGACGCGGCCCTCAAATAGCTCTGATACCATGTAGGAATTTACAGGGTAAGTTCCTCAGAAAGAATACCAAAAGGACACCGCTCACAACCAAATCACAGATCAATACACCAGTATTTTTGACGTGGTTAAAACCCTCAAAGAGGGAAACAGTCCACGACCTGTCCCAACGTGGGTACTACAGGCAATTTATTAATCAAAGAATGAAAATTTACATAAGCTTCTCTCATGCACGGATTACCCGAACAATGACCCTCCATGCGCTTTAAATAGAACTCATGGACCAATCGGGTGTCAAGCCACGGATCAAGTGTCGGTAATACCGAGGAGAGAATGAACCGTCGGATCACTACATATCGTGACCGTCAGATTGTAAGTTACAAAATGTACAACGGTAAAGAAACACACTTTACCTAACTCTATACCTAACTCTACACTAGACCAAGTTGAACTTAACTATATCCTATGTGTCGAAATATCCTAACACTTCATCGATGTGCTGTGGTACTTGAAATTGTCAAATCAACATTTAAGGGCCACTGTTCGGCCCTCTGTCTCCTTTAGAACTGTTTGTTGCTCCTTTATGAATGCCTCGTGAAGAAAAACGGGCCATTCTGCGCCTTTCGGGCTTGCTGGGGGCTGCGCGATGAGGGTCTTTCCACTTTGGCCCATTTCCCGTAGCGCATGAAAAACTGCCTCAGAATTTGAATCTGGGCTTCCTAAGCACGATTTTCGCCTTCGCGCCCTTTTTTCTAATGACATCAACATGACGTCAGCGGGTGGGACCCAGTACGGCGGATTACGTCAGCAGGGTGACGTCAGCATGTACGGCGGGTGACGTGGCAGTGACGTGGCAGGGTGAGTTGGCGGTACGGTGGCAGGGGGCCAACGCAGGCGGATGACGTCAGCGGGTGACGTGGTGCTGACGCAGGAGGGCGGAAGCGGTTTTGGTTTTGGGCGCACCGCCTTTGGGCAGACGGCGGTATCGGAGGAGGGGCTCCGCCACGGTCGAGAGGGTGACGCGTGGCGGGAGTACGACAGGAAAACCACCCATCTCCCGGACGCTAACCCTCGGGCTGTTTGGGGAATGGGAAGGCCCGCCCACCGTAGATCTGGGGCGCGGGCGATCGGACGGCCGGCGGCATGGACGAGGCGGTTGAAGGTTAAGGGACGGGCGCGCGAATATTCAAATTTTAATATAATGCCGTCGGGGGTTTTTAAACTTAGGGAATGTGGGTTTTTGGGGATTTTTAAAAGTGAGCGGGTCGAATATTTGGTGGGTAAGACCTTAGGATGAGGCGGAAAATGGGTTTTTTCAGGGTTAGGGCTTAGGGGAAATGGTTATTAGTTTGACCAGAGGTCAAACTAACCCCTGTAAGGACGCGGATGGGCTAAAAACAGCCCCAGCTGGACTGTTTTTTCCCGGACTTAGATGAATAGGGCTATAGTGCCAGGGAGGGGGTATTATTATATTTTTTGGGATTTTTATACATAGTTTTAGTAGGGGGAGGGGAGATAGATAGGGAGCTATATAATAAAGTTAGAGGTTAATATGAAAATGACCAGAAAGCGCTAAGGTAAGGGACCTTAGGCTATTAAGGGGGAAAAGTGACTTATAGAGGAGGAATGAACAATCCAGAATGAACAATCCTTGAGTGAAGCAGATTTTCACCAAGGCAACTGATATGGAGAATGATGAAATTAAGAGGAATCAAGCAGATCTTGACCTCTTCGGGGAACTTAGTAAGTGATTTGGGGAAAAGGGAGAATGGGGAAGTTAGAGATATCCAGCTTGAGCTCCTCCAAATGGAAAACTGCATCATGACTGTGATCTGAAAATATATAACACTTTGAAACACAAAATTGATCATAAATCATCATTCTGCAACCTCAAAACTACCTACCCAGCCTACTTTCCTAGCATTTTTTCCTTCTTTTTGGTTTGGGTGCACTTAGACTTGCAGACCCAGCTTTACAATTTTTCTTTTTTCTGTCCTCCTATCTAAGTCTACACTTATTTCTGCCAAGGGCCCAGATTAAGCAGTTGGGCTCCTTTGATTCTCTACCTATCTACAACTCTGCCAAGATTACGCTGTTTGGAAAAATATCATTCTCTATATTCTAAAACAATAAATTGAAACCTAGGGAGGCCAAGATTAAACTGTTTGGCCCTCCCTTTTATAGAACATTCTTCAAAAATGGTTAAGTCATCAAAATTGGAATTCAGCAGTGGCACTTGGACTAGCACACTTTCACAGTTTCTTCTCTGACCTCTTTTGGAAATATGGAACCTTGCAGCATGAAAGATGACATATTTGGCATGTAAAAAAGTCAATCATGAAATATGAACACCTGTTGCAACAGGAGGCTAACAGTGGCTCCACTTGGGGATGGCTTTTCCTTGTGGAAAGCCAAGAACAGCAGGTCAGAATGCCTGATCTTCTGTTGTTGTTGCAGATTGAAGAAACCTCTTTATGCTGGCTGTTAGATAATTGAAACTTTGTAATATGAACAATCTTCTTCTCAACTGAAATATTGTGAAATGCATAGCACTGCCTGCTTTCTTCTGCGTGCTTGCTATTATGTAGAATGTTGCTTGAGCATTGTACCTTTGAAACATTCTCAAAACATGGATCAAAACTGATGTGTTTGCTTTACTTTTGCTTTGACCAAGGGTGCTGATATGAAACTAAAACACTCCTCTGTTTTGATATTTTTGACTGAAGACTGCAAACAGCTTCCCTTTACCATGAATTGTTGTGATGCGACTGTGCTACTCTTGCTGTTTTGTTGAGATTAGTGCAGAGACAGAGCTTTTTAAAATTGGAATACTTGCATTGGCCGTGTCTTCACAAGATTTACTGCTGCTCCTCTAACATTCAGAAAAATAAAACAGAATGTTGATATATACAAATATTACTGTACAAAAGATATATACAAAGCTGCGCTGTATCCCTTAAAAGGGATCATGGTAATGTTTCAGCATACGGCCATTAACAGGGCCTTCTTCAGCAGAACTATCCTCTACAGATTTGAGAAAATAAGTGTTATTTCCCTGAACAACAGAAATAACGAATGGTATTTTTCATAAAAAATCAAACTTGGCATGTTTGCCCTTGTCTTCTTTTGGTGAGTCCCACCTTAGAAATTTGTCACCAATGTAGAAATCCTCAGCTTTAACTCTCTTATCAAACATCTTTTTGAGTTTTTCTTGCAAAATTTGAGCTCTATCATAAACTTGCTCTCTGGTTTGCTGAATGTGAATGGTCTGATTAATCCTTCTTTGAATGTCATTTGGTTCGGCCTGAACTTCCTGTAACATTCTGATAGTAGGGACGCCCAAGGATGAAGGAAATCTGGCCTCCATGCCATATACTAGCTCATAAGGGCTCATCCCAATGGATCTCTTTGTTGAAAGTCTGTTTGCCCATAAGGCATTCACCAGCGTTTTGTGCCAGTTCTTCTTGTTCTCTTCTATCACTTTCTTTATGATGTTGATGAGGCTCTTGTTGGATGATTCGGCCAAGCCATTACCTTGAGGGTAATAGGCTGTAGAGTGGCCCAAGGTAATATGAAATTGGTGGCAAAAATTGATCATTTTTTTGGATTTGAAGGCAACAGCATTGTCAGTGATGATTTTCTCAGGGCAGCCAAATCTAGAAAGGATATTGCACTCAAGGAATTGGATAATGATGGTGTCATTGGCTTGCCTACAGGGGATGGCTTCAACCCACTTGGTGAAATAGTCAGTGGCTGTTAAAATCCATTTGTGCTGGCTTGAGGAAGAGGGATGGATTTCTCCAATGAAGTCAAGACCCCATTGTTGAAAAGGTCTCTCGGTTGATATGGGTTTCAGGGGCAGGGGCAACAACTTTCTTTTGCCCTCAAATATTTGGCATTTGTGACATGACATGGCAAACTTCTTTACATCTGCAAAAAGAGAGGGCCAGTAAAAACCAACCCTTAAGATTTTATCAGCAGTGGACTTCCAATATAGATGTCCTCCACAGTCACCTGCATGGAATTCTTTCATGACATTGTTAGTTTCATTCATGGTTAAACAGTTAAGCAATATACCTTCATGATTTCTCCAAAACAGTGCACCATCTATAACACAAAACTTTAAAGCCTTCATTTTCAAAAAACTTTTCTTGGTTCTGGACAATCCTGGGGGAGCAAACAAGTTTAACAATACAAAACATATATCAGCATACCATGGGGATTGCAAAAAGGTTTCACTGATTTGTGGAGTCGCCAGCTCCTGTTCATTGTCCAGTTGGTTAATGTCCAAGGCTTGAAAGTTTGTTTCGGACATCAGTTTGGCTAAACCTTGTCCCTTTATCAGTTTGGTTGGTTTTATTTCTATGTCATACTCAAGGATGTTTGCTATCCACTTGCCTCTTTTTCCCTCTAATCCCTCTTGGGTTAGTATGTCTTTTACAGCAGCGTGTGGGACATAGGCAATCACATGTGAATATAAAATGTACACTCGGAAATCCTTGATAGCCTTAACAAGCGCGTAGGCCTGCTTCTCCATTATTGGGTACTTCAAAGGGGCATCTCTTAAGGCTCGGCTGAAAAAAGCAATTGGCTTTTCAGCTCCCTGTTCATCCTTTTGCAAAAGGACAACAGCTATAGTATGATCAGATGCAAAAGAAAAAATGATAAAATCTTTGTCAAACTGTGGGCTGGTGAGGACAGGGGTTTGGGTTAAGGCAGATTTTATACTCTCAAAGGCCTACTTGGTTTCAAGAGACCATTTTACCTTGGCATCCTTTTTTAGCATGTTACTTAATAGTCTTGTCAGCTCGGCTAGATTTGGAATAAATCTCCTTAGGAAATTGATCTTTCCAAGGAATGCTTGTAGCTCTTTTATGTTTCTTGGATATGGGATTTGGAGGATGGCTTGGATTCTTTCAGGATCAATTCTAATCCCATCTTTTGATATGATGTGGCCAAGTAATTTGCCTTCTTCAAGGCCAAAGAGAGACTTCTTGGGATTCAGGGAAATGCCATATTTCCTACATGTCATGAATATTTGCCTGAAGTGTTTGAGGTGCTCTTGATCAGATTTGGAAAATGGGGTCAAGTCATCAAGGTAGACAACTAGGAAATCATGTATTTCTTTGGCAAATGCAATATCCATTGCTCTTTGAAAGGTAGCACCAACGTTTTTAAGTCCGAATGGCATCTTAACATACTTAAATATTCTGCACGGTGTGGTAAAGGCTGTCTTGTCTTGGTCTTCCAGGTGAACAAGTATTTGATTGAAACCTGAAAAGCCATCTAGCAAAGAGATTCTAGATGACCCCACTACTCTTTGTAGGATGTGATCCATCTTGGGCAAAGGATAGTGGTCTTTTAGGGAGACTTGGTTTAAATTTCTCAGATCTACACAAAGTCTAATCTCACCTGTCTTCTTTCTTGTGGGAACAAGATTGGATACCCATTCAGAAAATCTGATGGGTGCTATGATACCTGCTTCAAACATTCTTTTCACTTCCTTTTCAATCAAAGGGAGAAGCATAGGATTGATTCTCCTCAGTTTCTGTTTGAAGGGTTTTTGGTTTGGTTTTAAGGGGATGGTGTGTTGAATTACCGAGGTGTCATAGGACTTCAAGTCCTCATAACTCCAAGCAAATACATCTTGGAATTCTTTAAATAAATCAATATACTTGGGCTTTTGATCAGGTGGCAAATTTTTGGATAGTTTGATCATTTTTGGCTTCTCTGTTGTCCCAATATTGTGTTCCTCTATATCAGAATTCAGTGGTTGCATTTTTGGTTTTTTAGGAACATCATTTGCATCGAACATGTCTTCTAATGGAGTTAGGCCAGCAGGCAAAAAGTTATCCTTTAAGTCAATGATCTCTGTCTCTGTTTTGGCTATTTCCTCCAAATGCATTTGTTTCAGCTGTTCTATGTTTGTTTTGTCAAAAACAGTTGGATTTAGGATTTGTTTGGCTGTTGCAGCTGTTACAGCCTGCTGAATTTCATTTGTTTGCTGTTGGGAATCGTTCATAGCATCCATGTCAATGTTAATATTTGCAAATTCATGCTCAAGAGTGAGGAAATTATTAATCTGGGCATCATTTTCGAACACTTGCCAATCTTTAACGTTATTTGGGACAGCAGGCCTATGTTTTATTTCAGCAGTAAAGTGATGGTTTGGCTCAAAGGGAAGCTTGCATGTACTAGCAAAGGTGGCTAGGCTGTGTGCATGAATGTTATGCTCTCTTGAAATCTTGGCCAGCTTGAATTCAGTGAATGCATTGAGTATATTAGTGGCAGCAGTCCTATAGGCCCTCATTCTATTGTCATTGGTAACAAAGTTACCTTTCATCTGTTGTATGATTAAATCAGAGTCACCTAAAATGGACACTCTTGCAGCTCCTAAAGCTTTGAGCAGTTTAAGGCCTAAAAGCAGAGCCTCATACTCTGCCATGTTGTTAGTGCATTTAAAGTTCAGTCTATAGGCATGACCTTCTGCATGATTGTTATGTGTATTGTGAATCCATACACCTGCCCCTGCTCCTGACTCGTTGACAGAGCCATCAAACTCTAAATACGATGTGATTTCTTGCTTGTGGTTAGTACTGAGAGTTTCAGTCATTCTTGCAGTGGGCAGATTTGAAATTTCTGTTTGGGGAGTTTCTTCTTGTATGGTAGTTGCATTAACTGTTTTGACAATTTCATCAGTATGTGCAACCGATTCTTCATTGATGTGTGCTTGTTGTTCTAGAGCTAAAGGCTCATCATCAGTTGGGGAATTTGTATTATCATTAAACAAAATAAAAGAATCCATATCAGAATGGATTGAGTAAATGGGAAAATTTTCAGGCTTGCTCTCACTACTTACCACATATTTCATGAGTGTTTCTCTGTACAGTCTCTTTGGTTGCCCAAAGACTGAAATGGTGGCATAGGAAAGGTCCAGCTGAAGGGATCCTTGGAGCTTTGCTCCCCATGATCTTGATAGGAGCATACCATACTTTGGTGGGATGTCAGCCACCACCACATCCATGAGGATGGTCTTGTTGGGATATTGGACTAAGGAGACACACAAGTCTTTGATGAGGCCTAAACATTTGACTTGACTTGAGTCAAAGGAAAATAGATCTTTGTAGGGTCTTGTGATATCAAGGTTCATCTTTTCCATAACTGCTTTGGGCATAAGATTGTGCGATGCTCCTGAATCAAACATGGCATTGTGCAGGATTTTGTCATGTATATGTAAACTGACATAAAAGGGAAAGACAGATCCATATGTTGACTTTCCATTAACTTCTGGACCAAACAACAGTTTAGGGGTATCATCCAAAACATTTACATCGTCCTTATTCTCTGGGATTTGAAGTGATCTTTGAATTTGTTGCCTATATACGTCATGTTTGGCTAGTTCTGAGAGGGGGATGGATATCTTAAGTTTTCCAATCTCTGCCTCTAAATTAAATGGCTTTTCCAATGGAGTCTTGGTGTTGATAATGGCAGTTTTTTCTGTTTCATTTGAATTATCAGCGATTTGCTCTTGTTTATCGGCGTTATGGGAATTGATTGCTTGCGGTTTTTCAGCTTTAGGAGGGCTTTTCGGAATATTGGTCGAATTTTGCTCAGAGGAAGAAGGTGGCAGAGGCTGATCAATAGAAGGCTGTATTTCTGTTATGTCTTCTACAGTCACATGATGCCGGTTTGGGACAGGTATATCAGCTGGTTCTGTTACAACAGCCTTGCCTTTAATCTTGTTGGGCTATTTGCCATCCTTTGGTTTGCTGGGTTCAGAAATATCAATGGTCCTAGTTCTCAGCTTATATTGTTTGTGGACCTCATATACAGCAGTATCATAACCTTGTTTAAAATCAAAAGACTCACCAGACTTAGTCTGAAATTGACTAAAGTCATGCTCATCTTGGTCTTCTTGGGACAGAAAAGTTTGATGCTCACCCCTTAGATCCATCAGATTCATGTGAGTGTCTTCTATGGGTTCACTGGAAGTGGATGCTTCTACATAATTTTCATGGAAGGGGGGTCTTATGTCATGATCTGGGCTTGACCTACCAACATTTGTGTTCTGCGTTTTCCTAAAATTTGGGTTCCTTATGGTATTGGACTGTTGTCCTTCCCATGATGACTTCCTCTCAACACTTTCTACTCTGTCTCCCAGCCTTTGCATGCCACTGATAATAGCATCAAGCTAAGGCTGAGGGTTCTTCCTTAAAGGTGGTTCTTCTTTCCATTCTAGCTCTGTTTCTTTTGGCAATTAGGTTGGCCTCTACGCTAACAACAACATTTTGCATGTATGCAAGGGTCTGAGGAGCTCTTTCTTTTAACTGGTATGCCATATCCGGGTCGAATCCATCAGGGAATTTATACAAGGCAAGGTCAGGTGGGGGTCTTAAGTTCTGTGGTATTGCATTATAGACATTATTGAACCTTGCACAATACTCCAAAACAATCTCCTGGGGACCTCTTTTAATTGTATCATATTCAGCTAGTATGTGTAAGGGGTCTTTCTTTTCCTCCCATCTGTTGGTAAAGGATTGGTAAAGCTCATCAGGAGTGGTTATAGAATTTGCGGCAAGTGATCTGAACCAAGTTCTTACATCACCTGTTAGACTTTGAACAAAAAAATTCATTCTCACGCTATCATCATCTATTTCGTAGTTTTCAAAATAGTCCTGCATCTTCTTGGTATGTTGTAGTGCAGTGAAAGGACCAGTACTATCAAAATATGTAATTTTGGATTGGTAATCTTGAGGCAAGGCCCCAGGATTAGCAGGCAATTGCAGGGGTGCATATCTATTAGCCATATTGACAGGGATAAGTGGAACAACAGGGATGACAGGGATAATAGGAGTAACTGGAACAGCAGTAGTGGTAGTTGTAGTATGTGCAGTGAATGGAGGTGTCGATGGAGTGCTTTGAGATGTGGATGATGAACAAGGGGAAGTAGGGTTTGAACGAAATAAAACTTTAACAGGAGTTGGAACACAACTTGGGTAAGCTGTTTCTGGAGTATTATCAGCAAAATCTTCTTGTCTTTCTTGCTTCCTAAGGATCTTTGGGATTAAGTTCGGATTTTCAAAAGCAGCTGGGGGATTTGGGTCTGGATTTGACCTTGTGTATCGTGGATTTTTCTTGGGAGCCAGCTTCCGAATTATTTTTGGTATTTTTCTGGGAATTCTTTTAGAATCGGCAAGGGACTGATCAAATTTTGGAATAGCTGTGTATAGCCTAAAACTAGCATGAAGATTGACTGAAGCAGCTTTTATTTACTTCTGTTAATGCAAAGCAAAAAACAGTTTCAAAGGCTTCCTGGCTGATATTCAGGCTTCATCTGTAGTTTTAAGGAATATATAGCAATTAGAAAATCGATTTTTCCAACCTGCTTCATAAAGTTGATTGAGGATGGTCCCCAGTGGAGTCACCATTATGTTATCACTCAGGTTGTCCTTTTGATCAGCAGCAAAATGATATGGCCGAGGTAACCACAAACCAACTTTGGATTGCAGGTTCTAGCCCACCTACAGTCAGAGAGGGCTCTCTCTTCCTGATTTAGCTCTATTGAAGATGATTTTAGGATAGATATTGATGTTCAAGGGGTTTTTGTTTTAAGTTTGGTGGGAAGATTGATGTTTTCAGGTAAAGAGGCAGGTATAGTATGATAGTCTCAAACCATTGAGCATGGATTCAAGGGGTAGGACTGCTGGTGCGTTTTCTTGGTCACAAGAGGAATAAGGAGCAAGGTAGCTGCGCATGGAACAATTTTTCAGTCTAAAAGGATGGAAAGAAAGCTAACGAAGGAGAGGCAATTAAGAATCTCTCAATCAGCTTAACAGAGAAGGGCGAATGAGCTCTATCTAGGGGCAGTAAAGAATCCCTAGATAACTGTCAACACAGGTGAATTAGGGTAAATATGAGCCACAGGGAATTCATATTCATGTCCAATTCAGTTCAGATGAAAACATAAAGAAACATCAGAAATTGAGTCTAGAGTGCAGTTAAACAAGTTCTAAGCTAGTCTTTCTTTCTGCTATTTAGATGGTGAAAAAATGAAAACAGAGGTAAGAGGCACTTATTGATTCATGTTGCAGCACAAGAATTCCATCATTCAGTCTCCAGAGACCATTAACAACACATCAGACAGTCCATCCTCCAAACTTTCAGCAGTCTTTGATTAAAGAAGAAGTATCAGACATACAGTGCGAGTCTCTAGTGAAAAATTATCAATCGACCAACCCTTAAAACAATACAGAGGGCGGTATATATAGGGAAAATTCTCCAAAATGGTCTTCTTACAGCTTGACCTAAACAGGTCTGAATGAAATGACTACTTTAACCTAGTCCTATCAGAAATAAATGCAAGAAAATATTTTTGGGCTGCGCTGAGGGCCACCGTATCAAAACTGAGTAAATGTGTTGTCCTCGGTGGCTTGGTGTAGTGCTTCTGCAATAACTGTGCTTGGGTCTCTGCTTCATTTCTGTTCGGTGGCTCTAAATGCTTTAATTGTGATTTGAGAGCTTTAAATGGCCGCCACCACTTTTTTTGACTTTGCTGGGGGGCTCATCAATGTTCAACTGCTTCGAGCCCCTAAAAAATCTACACTGATACTCTTTGTCGTTTCATCGATGTGCTGTGGTACTTGAAATTGTCAAATCAACATTTAAGGGTCGCTGTTAGGCCCTCTGTCTCCTTTATAACTGTTTTTTGCTCCTTTATGAATGCCTCGCGAAGAAAAATGGGCCATTCTGCGCCTTTCGGGCTTGCTGGGGGCTGCGCGATGAGGGTCTTTCCACTTTGGCCCATTTCCCGTAACCATGCGCTAATCGCGCATGAAAAACTGCCTCAGAATTCGAATCCGGGCTTCCTAAGCACGATTTTCGCCTTCGCGCCCTTTTTGTTGATGACGTCAGCATGATGTTAGCGGGTGGGACCCAATACGGCGGATGACGTCAGCATGATGACGTCAGCAGGGTGACGTTAGCATGTACGGCGGGTGACGTGGCAGGGTGAGTTGGCGGTACGGTGGCAGGGGGCTGACGCAGGCAGATGACGTCAGCGGGTGACGTGGTGCTGACGCAGGAGGGCGGAAGCGGTTTTGGTTTTGGGCGCACCGCCTTTGGGCAGACGGTGGTATTGGAGGAGGGGCTCCGCCACGCCGAGAGGGTGACGCGTGGCGGGAGTACGACAGGAAAACCGCCCATCTCCCGGACGCTATCCCTCGGGCTGTTTAGGGAATGGGAAGGCCCGCCCACCGTAGAACTGGGGCGCGGGCGATCGGACGACCGACAACATGGACGAGGCAGTTGAAGGTAAAGGGACGGGCTCGCGAATATTCAAATTTTAATATAATGCCGCTGGGGGTTTTAAAACTTAGGGAATGTGGGTTTTGGGGGATTTTTAAAAGTGAGCGGGTCGAATATTTGGTGGGTAAGACCTTAGGATGATGCGGAAAATGGGTTTTTTCAGGGTTAGGGCTTAGGGGAAAAGGTTATTAGTTTGACCAGAGGTCAAACTAACCCCTGTAAGGACACGGATGGGCTAAAAACAGCCCCAGTTGGACTGTTTTTCCTGGACTTAGATGAATAGGGCTATAATGCCAGGGAGGGGGTATTATTATATTTTTTGGGATTTTTATACATAGTTTTAGTAGGGGGAGGGGAGATAGATAGGGAGCTATATAATAAAGTTAGAGGTTAATATGAAAATGACCAGAAAGCGCTAAGGTAAGGGACCTTAGGCTATTAAGGGGGAGAAGTGACTTCTAGAGGAGGAATGAACAATCCAGAATGAACAATCCTTGAGTGAAGCAGATTTTCACCAAGGCAACTGATATGGAGAATGATGAAATTAAGAGGAATCAAGTAGATCTTGACCTCTTCGGGGAAATTAGTAAGTGATTTGGGGAAAAGGGAGAATGGGGAAGTTAGAGATATCCAGCTTGAGCTCCTCCAAATGGAAAACTGCATCATGACTGTGATATGAAAATATATAACACTTTGAAACACAAAATCGATCATAAATCATCATTCTGCAACCTCAAAACTACCTACCCAGCCTACTTTCCTAGCATTTTTTCCTTCTTTTTGGTTTGGGTGCACTTAGACTTGCAGACCCAGCTTTACAATTTTTCTTTTTTTTGTCCTCCTATCTAAGTCTACACTTATTTCTGCCAAGGGCCCAGATTAAGCAGTTGGGCTCCTTTGATTCTCTACCTATCTACAACTCTGCCAAGATTAAGCTGTTTGGACAGATATCATTTTCTATATTCTAAAACAAGAAATTGAAACCTAGGGAGGCCAAGATTAAACTGTTTTTCCCTCCCTTTTATAGAACATTCTTCAAAAATGGTTACGTCATCAAAATTGGAATTCAGCAATGGCACTTGGACTAGCACACTTTCACAGTTTCTTCTCTGACCTCTTTTGGAAATATGGAACCTTGCAGCATGAAAGATGACATATTTGGCATGTGAAAAAGTCAATCATGAAATATGAACACCTGTTGCAACAGGAGGCTAACACCTATCTGATTACAATTTTAGGATCTCCGAAAACTTGAAGGTATTTGACGTCTAATCTGATTCCTTTGTATAACCCTTGGATTAAAGCCTCGTATTCTGCGGTATTGTTGGTGCAATCAAATTCGAGTCTGCAAGTTAGCATAGTTTTATCTCCCTCTGGACTTATTAACACGCATCCTGCTCCTGCTCCTTCATTAGACTTAGAACCATAAAAAAATAACTTCCAAAACAAAGATTTATTTACAGGACCATGTACAAAATTAATACATTTAGAACTATCTGTTTGAGAGAAATTTTCTACTTGAGATAAAACAGAATGTTCTAAGTAAGGTGAAGTATGAGCATTAAAATTTCCTAGGAAAGAATCTACTGAATAGTTGCCAATGATGTTAGAATTATATGCTACTGGTTCATTTTCTCCCTCGAGTTCTATTACTATGTATTTCTGATGTTTTTCGCGCTCAACTTTTATTTGATTTGGTTTACCATTATAAGGGAGCTACATATGCAACCAGTTAGTTGCAAAGTATCCATGAAGTTTTTCTGACCAATCTTTGCTAAGAATTAAGCCATAAAATTTCGGAATATCAGCAACTAAAATGTCGATAACTTGACATACCTTTGGGTTGGATGACAGCCTTATGGTAACCTGATTTAATTCGCCAATCACTTTGACTTGCGATCGATCTAGCTGAACTATGCGCACAACGGATTTCTGTGGTTGAACGTTCAATTTTGCACATATTGATCTTGGTAAAATATTTGATGAAGCTCCAGAATCTACTAAGCAATTATGCACATTTTTATTGAAAATTTCATAAGTAAGGAGAAATGGGGGAGTATGAGATCTCGATCTTCCTCCAATTAAGGCGATATCGTTTGGATCAACTTTATTAATCGCATTAGTTGGAGGTCTTCCCATGTCATGGGAAGCTTGAGAGATTACAGTGTCTGGTAAGGTGCAACTGGTACAACATGCAATTCTTTCAAAAGTAATTTTTGCTGGTGTTTTAACTTACTCAATTCGTAAAAAGTGATATTGGCCGTAGTCTTTTTCATTTCTTCTATGATATTATACTCCATTTCATCCGAAACAATTAGCGTTTTAGATGGAGTTTATGTGTCTATTTGGACTGGGTTGGTTTGAGTCGCTTTAGGTGATGTTTTCTTGGTTGCAACTTTATCCTTAGTCCTTGAGCTTGCACTTTTTGGCTTAGGTGTAGGTTGAGGAGGATCAAGTTGATTTCTAGTGCGAGTACTAATCGGGAATGCCTCTTGATCCTCTTCATCTAGGAGGATGAAATCCCACATACCTTGTAACTCTACAACTTCTTCTTCATCGGTATGTTCTTCAATAGCGATTTCCTCTTCTGCTTCCTCTGATTCAGCACTTGTAATAGCGTTAGGGGGTTTGGAATTGGTTGAAGGATTTCTTTTAAAATGCCTATATGGCTTTTTAGAAGAAGTTTCTGCCACTTGTTTCTTAATGTCGACCATATCGTTAGACATGGTCTTCAAAACTTTTTGTAATCCTTCTAAATCGAATGGATCTTTCGATTGTTTTTTCTTGGGATCTTCTTTGAAAGAAACCTTCTTAGATTTTCGTTCCTCTATCGCGTTTTTCTTTTCTAGGGCCATAATACGTTTCTCTACTGCTATTTCTTCTTTCATATTTTCAACTAAGGTTGTTTTCTTAGCCCTATCAACAAAGATTGCTAAATTGATGGTAAAGCAGTAATGTACCATTCACTTCGCACTTCTTCGCTAGGCTGGGAAGCAGTAGGAATTTTTTTAAAGATTTTATTGAAACGTAAATTGAAATCTTTAAAAGGTTCTCTTGACTCGGCTTTAAGGTTAGACAAGTCGTTGATCAGTGTTGCCATAGTCCTGTCATCACCGAACTTGGTCAGGAATTATTCTTGGAAGATGTCCCTACTAGTAATAGATCCAGATGGCAATGAGAAATACCATGATTCGACTGTTCCTTGCAGAGTATAAGGAAAAATTCGAACAACAACGTCTTCGTTGGTAACTCCATTGAGATTTATGGATAGCATAAAGTTATTTATATGTTCTTCCGCTAGCATGCCTGCCTCAGGATTAAACTTAGGCAGCCATTTTTCAGGATGGGCTGGTAACTGACTCAAGGGTGCAGGCTTTAAGACTGCCCCCGGGGTTATTCCATGGAGATTGGGCCATCACTGAACTACTAATAGAAGAAAGTGCAGAAGATGATCCCTGCGGTTGAGAAGATGAGGATATTGCGACTCTAGATGGTTGAGAAGGAGTTGTGGAAGTTCCAGTGGGCTGATGGACAATGATCTGAAGTGGAGGAGTGGATGGTTGACTTCATGGTGAAGAGGTTGAGATGGATGATGATGATGAAAGAGTCTCACTATCGGACCCTTTAGGAGACTTCCTTGCTCTCTTTCTTGTAGGTAGAGGCAGCTCGGTTGGCTGAACACCAAACTTTTCACTCTTTAATCTAGTAAGAGGATGAGCAAGATTATATTGCGAAGTCACGTTGCCTTGAGATTTATCATATTTTTGAGGAGATATAGAAAATCGCTGAAGTTTGTGAATCAAAGATTCAACTTCAAGAGGTTCAATAGTAGATTGTTCTGAAATGTTAGGGTTTGTAGCAGCGGCTGTTGCTCCAACGACTTCTGACTCTGGATTTAAATGCAACAGAGAAGTCGGGGGAGATGGTGAGGGTGATTTACTCTCAGAATGGTATTTAGATTTAGATTTTCTTGCCATTCACAGTTCGGGGCCCTCCTTCTAGCGCCAAATATGTTGAAGCCCCGGAAATCGGGTCTACAACAAGGGGGATACCCACCCAGTCCGGACCTTGGTTAGCAGCTCCTTTTCCGTTTGGTATAGTGGGTTCGACTGGGGATATGGGACCAATTTCCCAATTTATGTGTGTGTGTGTGAAGGACTGATATTTCTCTTTCTAACAATTTCTAAATGGAATACTTTTATTCTAACTCTAATCTAATAATATGGAAATTTTATTCTAATAAGCAGAAATATCTAAGTCTACACTAACCCGGGGTGTAATCCTTCCGTTATGCGATCTAAAATGATTTCAAATAACAACTGGTAATAAAGATCATTCAACTGTTATGAGAAAAGAATTCAATAAGGATGAACCACTTCGTATAAAAAGTTAGACGAAACAGTTGTGAAAAACATATCGCATAATAAGCTGCTCATACATTAAGCATAAATAAATAGCTATCACCGTACAAAAGTGCCAAATGATAACTCAAGCATTCACGCATCAATATATAAACAACTGAACATGAATATCACTTTAACACAAAGGTAGAAATAGTTAAGAGATAAAAGTACTTTTTATAACTAGTCCTACTCATGAGCTTCAAGCGATAATGATTTATCTCTTCTTGATCTAACATCCACTAAGAGTACAAAAGTGCAACATCAGTAGTAGATATCAAATGCAAATATCAATAAATCATGTTCCATTCATTCATCAAAACCACTTCAGAGGGTACAAAAGTGCATGTTCTTGGGATAAGTTTTTGACAAATTTCAGGACCCTTCTCTAAATGCATGAGAAGGGTTTAAATACGACTAACTAAATCTAAAAATAACTTGTTGCAAAAATGTAGGATGCGGTTTAAATGACTGTCCTCATTTCAGGCAAAAATAAAACAAAATTAAAACTACTTCTGTATTTGCTCCTTGAAATCGCACGCATTCAGCATCTGTTTGAGAAGAGTCGGCTCACTGACTTCCGACTTTAGCTGATTTGAGAAAACAGAATCGGCGAGAGCTGGCGCCATCTTCTCGGTAGAATTGATGATTCACTTGAGAGTCATCCACTGGCTATGTGGTTTTACCAAGTACATCCAGTAAGAATCCCAATTCAACTTGGTTAACCTTTGGATTTCTTCTGCCTTTTCTTGAGCCTTCTACTTCCAGTCTATTTGTAGTTGCTTTCTTGCAATTTTTTGGGGCTTGCAGGTGACTGAGCAATTAGAAACTTTCCTTTTCGAGAAGTTTTTCTCACCAATGGCGCCTAGAAACTGCCTCCGTTTCTTGATCTAGGCTTCCTTGATGCGTTTTTCGCCTTTTGCGTTTTTTTCTTTTAGCGGATATAAAGCTCAAAATTTGTAAAAATAATGATTCCGTAAGCTCTTGACCCTGAGTCTTAAACTGTCTATTTCTGATATCAACGCTGTCCAGTATCCATTTAACCATGTCCGTGTATGGGAGAATTTTGGGCCTTGCTGCTATCCGGTGTAAGAATGAACAAGCTAGCTCTGTGATAGATGCCTCAGAAGAACTATGTGAGCCCACAGTAGCAGTAACTTCCATTACTCTGGGATTCTCCTCCTCAAGTAGATTATACATGCCTTCCCACATAGCAATACCAGTGTCTCTGTTACAAGCCGTGTCTGTATACAATGGCGCCATTTCTTTCTCTTCAGAACTTGGAGCCTTGCTTTTCTTTCCCATAATATCCTGCGTACTGCTTTGTATCGTTCTTTGTTCTCCGTTCCTGCAATTTACAAGTGAAGTGAGAATAATGATAAGGAAGGTGATGGGAAAGTTTTAAATGCCGAGGACGTATAAAATATATCACCTTACGTGAAATGACTTTTCGATAAGCACGAAACCATATTCCATTAATAACTCGCAACTAACTCTTTAATTAGCATTAAAGCGCATAACCAGGTGTCGGTTTATGGAAAATACTTTTTTGAACCGCGAGCCCGAAAGATCTGCGATGAAGCGATTTTATGATTTGTTTCGCAATATCGTAGATAGCAACATCGCAGAATCACAACATTCCTTGCTTGCTATGTCGCGCACTTTCAATATCGCATAATCGTGCTATCGCATTGTTGCTTTAATCGCAAAACTGCGATATCGCAGTATCACAGGAACATAGTTTATGACAATCTTTGTTAATTTGTTTTTTGCGAAATGCCATTTACGATATGCGTCATCGCATATCAGCAATTTAAGGTGTTTCAACATAAGTTTTCTTTGATGTATGTGATGCGATATTTGTTTATTATCACGTATCGCGATCTCGCAATGTTAGAATTCGGCTTGTAAAGAGGTATCTTGTTATCTTTTTGCGATGCGATATTTCCTAAGGAAAGATTTTGTCTTACCTTATGATAGAACTTAGATTTATTTTAGATTTTTCAAGGGGATTTCCTAAGCTTACAATGGTAAGTTTTATTCGAAAAGGAAATTCAAGCACGAACTTGATTTTTAAATTTTTTTAACTAAGGGTCCCCACTTATTTAGTATTAGGAATAACACTAAATAAGAAGGGGGGTTGTTGTTGGCCACAACAGATAGATAATCTGTGAGAAGTTCATGATGAACCTCCTGTAATACCCTACTAGGCCAGTGAATGATCTGACCTCATCCACATTCCTAGTAGTTGGCCACTCCATGACAGCCTTAATCTTTTATGGGTCCATTGTTATACCTTCCATGGAAACAACATGTCCCAAGTAGTGAATCCGAGATTGAAAGAAACTACACTTATTGAGTTTGGCATACAATTGATGCTGTCTCAACAATCTCAAAACGGCTACCAGGTGCTCTACATGCTCTTCCTTATTCTTGGAGTATATCAATATATCATCAATAACACTATCACAAACTTGTCCGGGTAAGGACACAACACATTGTTCATCAAACACATAAAAGTTGCTGGAGCATTAGCATGACCAAAGGGAACCACCACAAACTCACAATGCCCATACCTAGTATGAAATGTAGCCTTGTAAATATCTTCTTCTTTGATGCGCACCTAATGATATCCTGATCTCAAATCAATCTTTGAAAACATAATTGCTCCCTTCAGCTAATCAAACAAGTCATCAATCCTCGAAATGGATACTTGTTCTTGATAGTCACCTTATTCAACTCTCTGTAATCAATGAACAACCTGAGAGTGTCGTCCTTATTCTTTACAAACAATATTGGTGCACCCCAAGGTGACACACTTGGCCTTATGTATCCTTTGTCAAGCATTTCCTTAAGTTGCAACTTCAATTCCACCAACTCTAGAGTACTCAAATTATATGTTGCCTTAGATGTTGGTGTTGCTCCGAGCATCAACTCAAAGGAAATTACACCTCTCTATGAGGAGGTAACTCTGGAATCTCTATTGGAAACACATCTTGAAACTGTTGCAAAACAAGGTACTTCCTCAGGACTTCATCATCTTCAACATTCATCCCTTTATCACTAGAAATATGAACTGTAAATAATACACATCCTTTATGGTATTTGTGCTTTGCTTACATAGTTGTAATCGTTCTCATTGATATATGCTTCTTCTTTCCCTGCAATATTCTCCTTTCCCCATCATCATCTAGGCACTTAATAGCGTTATCATATCAGTCCACTTTAGTCCTGTGAATGAAAAACCAATCCATGTTTAAAACCATACTATATGAACCAAAGGAATCACATTTAGATGTGCTAATGTAGGCATACCATTTAGATCAAATGCATAATATCTCACCCAATGATGAACTCTTCTCTTGGTCTCTGTAGCCAACTGCACCAACCAATATTATGCATGCACTTCTTTATTCAAGAAACACTTATCCACTGGGTCAGGACTGATATAGCTATAATTAGATATAGGATCAATCAAAATAGAAACAACTTGATCATGAAGCTTACTTCCATCTCAATAATGGATGCATGATGATCATCTTGCCTGTTATCCACTACTACATAAATCTAAGGAATACTCTAATCAACATCCCCAATTATCTATGCGTCTTGAGCACTATAAATCTACTACTTTCCATCCTAGAAGGATGGGCAATCTCTCCTGTGATGCTCTCCAATACAAGTCCAACACTGCAAAGGCTTTCTGTCATCACCCTTATTCTGCTCTGTAGGCTGGAATCCATGTCCTTTGTCAACTGCATTGAACTTCTTATAAAGTGTTACATTCTCCTTATCACCTACATCCTAAGGTATTCCTCACTTCTTAGCCCACTTGCCATTAGTATTCTCATTTGTTAGGATATCCTGACACATAGGAAATAGTTAAGAATAAGTTGGTCTAGTGCAGAGTTAGGTGAAGTGTGTTTCTTTACTATGTACTTTTGTAACTTACAGTCCGCTGGTCATGATATGTTCTAGACATGAATTGATCTGATAGTTTGTTCTCTCCTCAGTATACTTGATTCGTGGCTTAACACCCGATTGGTCCATGATCTTTATTTAAAGAGCATGGAGGGTCATTGGTAGGGTGACTGTTCATGAGAGAAGCTTATGCAATTTTTAATTTATTTATTAATAAATTGCTTGAATTGGCCGCATTGGCTTAGGCCGTGGATTGTTTCCCTCTTTGAGGGTTTTAACCACATTTAGAATATTGGTGTATTGATCTATGATTTGTTTGTGAGCGGTGTCCTTTGGTGTTCTATCTCAGGAACTTACCTTGTAAATTCCTGCATGGATATTTTGAAGATGTCAAAGGATATAGACTTATTCCACTTAAGTCCAAAATTGTTATCATTAGAAGATATGTAAAGTTTGTTGAAAATATATCGGCCTACGAGCCTAGTTCTTTCGTCAAAGCTAGAAGAATCGCCTTAACTCACGACAAACATCCTGAGAATTAAATATTCTCAGGACATTCCTTATCCAGGAGATATTGTATTGTAACTTCCTTTTTTGTAATATAAAAACAAAGGGAGTCGCCTTTGCGAGGATGGTGAGAGATTGTAATTTTGAAGACAGAACAATGAACTAATCTCCATCGTATTCACCCTTTAAATATCGTAATGAAAGGACTCATTAATTAATTCCAGTCTTCGTTGATTATATCTTGATCTGAGTCTCCCTTAAAAGGCAATCTAACTCCTAGTGGTTTGGGCCTGCTTCCTGGATGAGGAGTTGTCTTTCATGTGTACAATAAAATTAGTTTAACTCTATATTGATTTATTTTCAAATAGTTAATGTTATTTTATTTAAAGTGGGGAATAGTTAGTGGAAGTTTATTCATATTTTCAACAACAATAGGATTTAACATATCGTTCTTAGTTGTTGCTTCTTGAATAGGTAATTGCTACTCTTTAATATTTTTGTTGTTGTTCCTTTGGGTTTAGATTGTTGTTCCTTCAGTTTCCTATTGTTGTTTCCTAAGATGTTGTTGTTGTTGTTGTTGTTTTTTTTTAACAAGATCGGATAGTTGTTATATTATCAAAAAAAGTTTTTGGAGCAAGCTCCTTTTACATTCCGCTATTCTAATATGATAGACTGAGCGGTTAAATAGGCATGCAGACATTTCTTTTGTGCTTGGTATAAAAAATTCAGAAGTTTTCTTTAGCTATTCTAGAGTACTGTTTTACATATTGACCCGCTAAGAAAACAAATTTACATAGCATATTTCACAGAAATTTATGGTTTGTAAATTGGGAGAGTAAATTCTGTGGCCTTTTCCTTATGTTTTGCATTTTGTTGTTCCTTAAGTTTGCTATTCCTTGTGTTTTTATTCGTTCTGCTTGTTGTCCGTTGCTGCTGTTCCATCGACCTGCTATTCCTTGGGTCTGTTTTTCTTTCGTTTGTTGTTCATTATGCTGTTGTTCCTTTTTGTGGTTGTTGTTCCTTGTTTTGTTGTTCGTTTTGCTTGTTATTCTTTACTGTTGTTCCTACGGTCTGCTGTTCGTTCGACCTACTGTTCCTTCAGCTGTTGTTCTTTCTGCTGTTGTTCCTTTTGGTTGTTGTTCCTTCTGCTGTTGTTCCTTCTACTGCTATTCCTTCTGGTGTTGTTCCTTCTACTGTTGTTCCTTCTGGTTGTTGTTCCTTCTACTGCTGTTCCTTCGTCTTCTTGTTGTTCCTTTTGGTTGTTGTTCCTTCTGGCGTTGTTCCTTCTAGTTGTTGTTCCTTCGCCTTTTTGTTGTTCCTTCTTCTGTTGTTCCTTTAGTCTGCCTCGATTTTCCCCAGTGCCTCTGCTTTTCTCCTGAAATTTGTGATCTGAGCTACTGTCACTGACATCTTTCATGTGTTGTTCCTTGTTGTCATGGTTTTTCCTTTGACTATTCGAGTTTTTCTGGATTTCTCGATGGCTGTGAATTCCTTGTTGCGTTGTACATTCTCTTCCTTGATGTTTCTCTCTACTCCTTCTGCACTGTCCTATTTTATACCAAAACTTCATTCTTGTCATTTTTTGATGGGAGTTATGGCACACTGAGATAGTATTCCTCCTGATTCTCTCTGACGATTCCTTCTTCCTTCTCCACAACCTAATTTGCATGATGATCCACTTGCTTATTATGCATCCTCAAGACATGTTTGAAGGTTGCATTTCCGGATCCTGCTAAATTCCTTCTAGTTCTTTGGATGATTCAGCTCATAAACTTGTTGTTGGGGTTCCTGTTTCGAGCCATAATCTCGATTATGATGGCTGAGTCTCCTATGACGAGAGGACTTTAATTCCTTTTTTTTTGAATCAGCCTTGTTCCCATTAGTAAACTGTATGCTTCCACCTGATTATTTGACATTTGTCCCAATCCCCACTCATAGGTGGTTATTTTTTCCCCATTTGGATCATAAATTATTCCACCCGCTCCTGCTTTTCTGGGATTATTCTTTGAGGCTTCGTCAAAAAACATATAATGTCTATTCTGAGTTTTCTTCCAGCTTTCCAACTCCTCTCCCGTCATTATTAATTTCCATTTTCCTTTTGTATTTTCTTTTCTCTGACCTTTTTGCCCATTGTTGTCTATTATGGCCTTGCTAAGCTAATTCCTTTCCTCTTCTTGGAGAATGCTATAGTCCGTTGGTGCAGTTCCTTTTGCATTGAGAATTTCGGAAGTCATTCCCCAAGTTTTGGATAGTGTTTTCCCAATTCTTAGGTTTTGATTTTTGAAAATGCTCTTGTTTCGAGCCAACTAGATTTTCCTACATAGAATTGTTGGTATACATTTCCATATTCTTATAATTGTGGCTTTCTTCTTTGTTTCATAAGGGTAAGCTTTCTCAAGGTTTCCGAGAAATTTTGGCAATGTTTTTTCAAAGCTTAAGTTAATTTCCAATGGTTGTATTAGCTGCTTCCAACATTCCTTTGAGAATTCACACTCTTGGAATTCTTTGTTTCATAAGGGTAAGCTTTCTCAAGGTTTCCGAGAAATTCTGGCAATGGTTTTTCAAAGCTTAAGTTAATTTCAAATGGCTGTATTAGTTGTTTCCAACATTCCTTTGAGAATTCACACTCTTGGAATAAATGTTGTATGTTTTCTTCCGCTTGCCGACATAAAGGGCATCTTGATGGCCCTTGAATGCCCCTTTTTTAAAAAATTTCTGCAGTCAAAATCTTCCCTTTTAACAAGGTCCATATGAAAATTTTTATTTTTGGTAGGCTTTCTTACTTCCAGCCTAGTTTCCGGGAGTCCCATTCCCGGTGATCAATCTGCTCTTGGATTATATCCAGATTTAACTGTGTACTGCTCATTGTTTGGATCCCATAGGTAGTTGTCTTCCTCATCACAGTGGATAGGAGCTGCCCCTTTTAAATGTTGATTGATTTTTGTCCATTGTCCTTCTAGGTTTACTCGAATGGCTGGCATTTTCAACTCCTGCCACTCCTTCTGGTTCCATAGAGAGATTGAATGGAGAATGTTGTATCCATTTTCTTTTAGCCATTCTTGAATGCCTTCAACTTCCGGGAGATTTTGGATTTGATCTTCCCCATGACCCTGTCCTCGCATATCAAAATGGTTTTCCCGTTACCTAGAATTTTTGAGATGTGGCTTCTCATTAATGGAATTACTTTTTTGACTAGCTTCCATACTTGGGAACTTTGTCTGATTGGGTTGATTCCTTTCAGCAACTTTTCTTTGGATCCATCCATGTATTTATTAATTAGGATTTTTTTTCCACCAGAATTCTTTACCTGTTATGAGTCTCCACACTATTTTCATACCAAGAGCTACAATCATTAGTCAAGGCAGTCGAATAGATAGCCCTCCTTTTTCATATGGTAACACTACTTGATCCCACTTAACCAGGCTGAACTTCTTGTTTTCCTGCTTCCCACCTTGCCATAGAAAGCTTCTTATAATTAACTCCATATGTTTATGGGAACTTGCTGGTGCCATGATTATAGCATATTGATAAATCGACAGTGCTCCAAGAAGAGCTTTAATTAGAGTCACCCTTCCAGCCATATTTAACCACATCATTCCCCAATTCTTTATCTTAGCTTGCATTTTTTCAATCTGTTTTTTTCCATATTTCGGCTTTCATGCTCTCTTTGGAGATTGAGAGTCCCAGGTAGAGGAAACGGCTCCATCTTTCTTGTGCTGGGATTTCCATGATTTGGGATATCCTTTGCAAAATTCTAGGCGGAACATTCCAGCCATAAATCCTGCATTTAGTGTTGTTTAATAGCCCACCTGACACCTGTAGGAATTTATCCAATGTTTTTTTAAATCTTCTGGCTATTATTGTTGATTCTTCTCCTAGCAGCAAAGTATCGTCCACAAACAAGGAGTGATTTATGGTTTTTATTCCTTTTGCTATTCTTATCCCTGTTATAGCTCTTTCTTTCCTCTGGGCTTCCAGAGATCTACTTAAAGTCTCTGCCATTATTATGTAAAGAAAAGGGGAAAGAGGGCAGCCTTGCCTAAGACCTCTTGTGCTTTGGAAGAAATCGCTGGGTCTTCCATTTACGAGAGGGGCTATCCATGGAGTTGAGATGCATGCCTGAATCACACCTGTTATTTCTTCTGAGAAGCCAAGTTTCTGGAGGATAGCCATGAGATAAGGGTGGTTGACCCTATCAAAGGAATTTGCCATGTCTAGTGTAATTATCATGCCTTTCTCTTGCTTATGGATACTAGAATGGACAACTTCCTGGACAATTATGACATTATCAATGATTTGCAGGTTTGGGACAAACCCTCCTTGGTTTTCAGATATGATTTGAGGCAACAATTTTTTTATTCTGTTTGCCACTAATTTGGTTATTATATTATAAGATGAATTACATAGAGAGATGGGCCTGAATCTATTGAAAGTAATGGGATTTGCCTATTTTGGGACAACGTTTCCTAAGATGTTGTTATTTAATAGATGTTAGATTATTTTGAGAATAGTTAAATAAGCTAAAAGTCTTGAAACGAGATTTGTGTGTTATTCCTTGATTTAAGCTTGGTTTGGTTGAGTGTTCGAATTCTATTTTTGCAAGGTTTGCTTTGAGATTAGTTGTTGATTTATGTTAATAGGAAGTTCAATTCACTTTTTACATAAAATGTTTTGATTTTATTTTATCTCATATATTACCAACATTAGTTCTCGATAGACCCTTGCATAGACTTTGTCGATTGCCTTGGAATAAAAAGACAAATCCTTGGTTGATAGATTAATGTTAGATGAATAGTTGTTTATTTTGAACAATTAAAAGTCCCAACACCAGGGTTCATACAAACTTAAGAGGGGTCAACACTATGTGTGCAACATGCAATGTATTCTTCTATTGTTGATATGATGCAACTAAAGGGAAACTAGGTTGTATAGAGACCTCTTCTGCTATCTATGCTACATGAAATTCTCATAAATTGCAGAAAAGCAAATAACAATGCGTAAACCTACTCTAATTGCAGGAAAGAAAAGGACAACAAGTAAGCCTACTCTAATTCCAAAAATAACAAAGGACAATAATTAAACCTACTCTATTTGCATAAAAGCAAAGAACAACAAGTAAATCTACTCTGATTGCAAAAAACAAGTAAACCTACTCTAATTACAGGAAGGGAAAGAAAAAATTTCAAGAAATTTGGAACAAAATCAAATCTATTCTGTTAATTTGCAATTGAAACAGGAGCATTCAAACAATAAACCCTAATTGTAGGAAAGAAAGAAGTTTGCTACAACCACTAGGTTAAAGATTCTAGGGGGTCTCTGAACTCCCAAATTCCATCCTTAGGGTCTGGTTTACATTATAAAATGCCAAGGAAGAATGAATATGCTTTGGGTGCATATATGGAGGTGTTTTGATGCAAAATGCAGGCTACTATAAGAGTCTTAGTTTTGCTACAGGAGGCAGGCCCGTGAGCAGAATGTAGAAATTCTCACTGTAGATCAACTTGATAATGCAATATACTAAAGCAAAATACTTAATCTACTTCTACAATCAAACTTGTAGAAGATTAATCAATTTGAGCAAGATCAAACATGACACATATAACTGAGAAGAAGAATCAATTCACATGAAACACAGAAAATACTCAGGGGAAAGCCTCACCTAAAAACCCTGCTATTTGTATTATCATACAAGGTGGAAATACATCAAGATTACACAAAGCTTTAGCTCTCACAGCTAGCCAGCTCTCAGTACAATCCTCCTGGATGCTCACAGGCTAACAAGGCTTCTCACAAACCTTCTCCTCTACCCTCCAAGCCTCCTATTTCCTTGTGCAGTTTCTCTGGGATGATCACCTTCACCCAGTGTAACACTACTCTCACACATTGCTCTAACACACTGTCAGAACTACGCAATCCTCAAGGAACCTCGTTCCTTCTGCATGGATGAGTTTCCTTTAGAGGAAAATTCCTCCAAATGATAGTACAATGTCCCTGTCTTTAATCTCAACAGGGTCTTTGTTTGAAGTGACATGCATGAGTTATTCATGAGAGTATTCAGTTATCTGGAGTACACTAGTTTCATGCATGCATGCATTCACTGACTGAACTCACAATTAGTTCCTCCAACAGTTTGGAACTAATTTAACTGGACTTAACTCAGTTAACTGAGCTAACTAATTACAACTCAAATACAACTCAATCTTTATCTCCTTAATTAAGGGATAATCTCCTCAATCAAAGGAATGACTGTTGCATGACTTCACAAAGACTTCATGTTTGAATTTCTCCAACTAATTAACTCAAGATGAATTAATTAATTATTTTTCAAGCAACTGGTGAGACTAAATTCAAATTTTAATTCAAGGACAAACTAAAATTGGAATATAGTGAATGCTATTTTTAGCATTTCTTGTTGCTATTTTCAACATCAGAAAAATGTATTCTAGATGTGGTTTGAAGAATGGATAGGTTGAGGAAAGGTTAAAAGATGGTTATGGGGTCCTTCCCAAGTCCTTATGCATTTGAAAACAATTTCATTTAGCAAAAGAGTGATTATGGAGGTTCATGTAGCTCTCCAATATAGAATTTTATGTAATGAAAAATACAAAAATGCATGAACAACAAGTACAGGACAACAATCTAAATAAGCTTATGCATGGGAAATAATGTTTACTACATGAAATAATTATTACCAAAATTACCAAAATAAGATATAAAGGAAAAATCTTTTAAGCAACTAATTCATTAACCATGTAGAAGATAATGTTCTTAAATAAAATTATAGAAATAACTAACGAAATTGATGCATGAAAAGTAAAAGTACAAATAGGGGACCTCAGCACCTGGGTTGGGTCCTAACCTAAGGAGACTTAGGTCCCTAAATAAAGAACAATTTATGAACAAAAAATGCTTCTCATTGTTAAGAAAATGTGCTAATACATGAAAGGTTTAAAAAATGAAATGTGGGGAAAAACCTTCACTTGACTATTGCTAATTCTAAACTTGCAATATTCTACTCTAATGGGCTTCTCGAATCCCTTATTTATACAAAAATAGTTGAGGGGAAACCACCTTGAAGAGAGGGTTGCTTCACTCCAAAAACCATAGAAAATAGGATATGATTTCTTGTTGACTTCACAACTACAGGGAGGAGTGGTAGTTGCTCCAAGCCAACCGAGTTTTGGTTATCCTTTAGCAGGGGATAGATCCCATATTTTTCTTTTGATTGGATTCCCTATGATCTATACCAAATATTCTCAATATTCTACACAATAAAAACATTAGGCACAAAAGATATGTTAATCACCTCTAACCTTCCTAAGGACTTATTAAAGCTTAGAAATACATTATTAAGTGCAAAAGGAAAGGTTTAACGTACCAAGCAAAGGTTAGATGGGCCTTAAGTTGCATCTAATTTGGAGGCCCATCACTTGCCACATGTCCAATTCTTGAAATATAATTATGAAAATTTTACCTAAGGTACTTATTTATGTCATCTAAAATTCCTAAAGACCACAATATAAAAATTCCCAAACAAGAAGATATAGCAAAGATACCACAGGGTATAACTCCAAAATCTCGAAATCTCAAGGATAAAGATTGAAAGAAGAACTGCCGACCTACAATGTCGGCTTGTATGTATACTATGGTTAGAAGATTCTTCTCTCAAAATAGCTATCATTCATATTCTATCAATTTTGGTCCTGATGATGGACCCCCTTTGGGGTTCGAAACGTCGACATAAGAAACATAATACTGTGGATAATCCGGATCATGCTACTCCAAAAAACTACCACAGAAGCTTAAAGTCTAACATAACTCCAAAATCATAGCAAACCAAATTATGAAATTAGAAACAATTATTCCCCAATATTTCTCCTTAATATAATCAAAGTTTCACTTTATGAAGCCTTACAACAAAAAAAAATATCTCTAAACTCACATGTTTAAGATGAATTTTTGGAGCAAATAGAAATCGTAACTTCATTGGAGCAGATATTTGAAAATATAGTGAACCAAGATATGTAACTTGAACAAGATGCTCATCACGATTTCTCCTCAATGTCATCCAAGTTTCACAATCTGAAGCCTCATAGAAAAAATAAGGTATAGCAAAATTGTCGAATTGACATGTTCAAGATAGAATTTAGGAGCATTCAAAATACTTAACTACCTTGGACCATATCTTTGGAAATAATAGAGAATCAAGGTCTTAAAGTTGATCTAGAGATTACCTGTGATGTCTTCTCAATCTTCTCCAAGTTTCACCATTTGAAACCTCCAAAAAAAATTTATAGTGAAAAGGTCACGATGACCTGTTTGAATTGGCGAAACCCTAGGATCATGAGATTTGATACCAAATGTTGTTATCCTTGCACCTTAAAAGGATATGAAACCAATAATTATAGTCATCTTTGAGTGGTAAACCTCCTTTTACAATAAACAATGAAGAAGACAATATTTGATTATCGTAAGACTATGTATCTGTAGTATATATAGGAGACAAAGGGTACAATTGGAATAAAATGGGGCCATAAAGGGGTTCTCGCCTACATAATAATATAGAAACATAAATGTAATCACTCAATATTTAGGGCTTAATAAGGGGCTTTTGGGTTAACATGGGGCTTAACAAGCATTAATCTAATCTTTAAGCTATAACTATAATTATACAAGAGTTGTAGCAATAACTGAACCACAAGTTATATTTGTAAGAGTTGTAGTTGGGCATACATTCAAGAGTTGCAATAATGTGTAAATAACTAGACTACATGTTAGAGTTGCAACGCTCTGTGGCTAACAAAATCAGAGTTGCAACTATATATAATTAACATAATTAGAGTTGTACTGATACAATAAACATAGAAATTGCTAGAAATAAGAAATATAAATAAATCTACATCTACACTATGACGTACAAGTGATACATAGCTAAGGAGGGGGGCCTACCGCCTTAAAAATGCATTGGTTAAAGAAACAACAACATGTTAGCTAATTAACACACACCATAGATGGAAAAAAAATAGGAACTCGTATTGTAGAAATGAAGTTACAAGTGCAAACTAGCTTTCGAATTTAGAGCAATCCATTCACCAACTGATCAATCTATTCATCTTTGGTTGTCTTACTTATACAAACCTCTAACTAATTTAAGAGTTCAATGGATAATCTAGAAATTCTAATTGTTCCATCTAGATATGATGAATTTTCTTCAGAATATCAAATTCGGGCACATGTTGACTTGATCAACCATGTGACAAGTCGCAGTTGGGTCACACTTTCCTCGTGGAGTGACGAGTTTCTCTTGTCATTTTTCTAGGTTAGAAGATTGGTTAGTTGATAGATATAGGCGCTTGTTGGAAACAACTATGCGATTGAGGTGGCACACTATAAAATTTTTCCAGAGTTGCAGCATTAGCTACTTGACTAAGAGTTGTAGCATTGTGCTAAAGTGAATTGTAACAATGGTGCAAAGGAGAGTTGTGATAATGAGGAATTGCAATGCGAGTGCCATCATCTTGGACTTAAAGCACACACATGTTTAACTCGAAGTTGAAACATGGGTGTCATCAACTTGGAGTTGCAGTAGCTCAGAGTAGTAGTGCTTTAGAGTTGCAACACTACACTAGAAGGTGAGTTGTTGCAACTTGCAGTATGGAGTCGCAACAACTACCAATCGAGAGTTGGAGCATCTAACAACCGAGAGTTGCAACACCTAACAAACAAGAATTGCAACAGTTAGTGACGGAGAGTTTCAACACTTAGTGGTAAGGAGTTGCAACACCTGTATCATTCTTCTATTTGCAGCTATGCCTATTGAATATCAGTGAGTAGCATAGAAAGGTGATTGTCTCTTAAAACGCATTAGAACAAGTATTAAAATGGCATATTGAGAGAATACATATACCTTGACCAAAAGTGCATTCAAATAGGAAAAAAGGTTGTTGGATTAATGTGAATATGGGAAAAATATGAAAAAATGTCTTAAATGGGTGTTGGAAAGATGCCAAATTAGGTGCTCATCACAATCCATAAGGCTTGAATAAAGGCACTGATGAATGCTAGTCTCTATGCAACATGGGTAAATAATATTCTATATTGAGATGGTTTAGACCTAGAGGTGTATAAATGGGGGTTCAAATATAAGAGGTAGTGTCGTAATCTACTTATTAGATCAATAATTGAGATGATGATAGTCTTTAAACTAAACAACATGGATTGTGTCCAAGAAAATGAGGTTCATTATAAATTTCCCAAGACCCTCAAAGGGATAACTAAAATATGTTTAAGAGGAAGTTAACTCCCCACTTTCTATTTCTCATGATTACTGATGATCCTCAGTATTGCAACAAGAATGTTGCAACTCCCAAGGCTACCAACTTAAATTATCAATCTGGGGTTTGTACAAACTTAAGAGGTGTCAACACTATATGTGCAACATGCAATGTGTCATTCTTTCATTGATCTGATGTAATGAAGTGAATGCCATGAAATCCAAGCCTAAACTAATTGCAAAAATGGAAATGTTACTCTATTTGCAGAAAGGAAACCTAATTACTTTTGCAGAGAGGAAATCCTAGTTACTTTTGTAGAAAGGAAAGGCTATTCTACTTTGCATGAATGTAAATGTTAATCCTATTTGCAGAAATGTAAACATTAACCTATTTGCAGAGTGTAAATGGTACATCAAAAGGAAGCATAGTCTATGCAATAGAAATAACAATGTTGGAAATGGAAACCATAGCTTAAGATGCATGAAAAAAATGAAATCATTCTTCAATAATTTCATTCTGGATAGATTTTGTCAACAAAGTTCATAAGACATTTCATAAAGTAATCATGAAAATCATCATTATGCTCTTCAAGTCATGAATTTGTCCACTAACCATAACTGCAGAGGTGAATTGAAATGGAGAAGAGGCAAGGCTTAAGAGGTTTTTGGTCTTACTCAATCATGGTTTTGGAGCCTAGGGGTCATTATTCAAGCCTAAGGGACAAAAACCAAGCTTTTGGAGCAGATCTAGTCAAGTTTACACATGCTACAGGAGTGCTAGAGCACTGCTACAAGAAGCCCTGTTTTGCTACAAGAGTGAGATAACTTGTCGAATGCCCAAGTAAATCAAATTCAAATGAGATATGAAAATATTTTTTATTAAGTAGGATATGCTAATACTCCATTCCAAGTGAAATCACTCCAAAATACTCATGTTAACACGTGCTAAAAAATAGTAGAAAATTACTACTCTAAAAACCAGAAATTCAAGAACTAGTGAGCTAGTTAACCTACCAAATACCTAACCTAATCAAGTGCAAATGCTACGTGGTAATTTTTTTTACTAACTTGAATGTTTTTATGACCTAATACAAGTGGAATTAGCTCAAATAAAGTTCATTAACATGTTCTAAAAAAAGCAAAAAATTATAACTATTTTGCTACAAGGGGCTTCTAGAAATTCTAGATTTGTGAACTAGTAAACCAATCCAAGTAGTTCAATGATGAATATGACTTTTCAAAGTTTTTCTAAGGCTGCACCATGCCTGTGACTCTGGAAATAACCTGTAAAAAAACTCACTTCAATGGCTAGCGACAAAAGAAGCATGAATAGTAAATGCATAAATAAGAGATGTAAGTGAAAAATACATTCAAAGAAAACAAAGAGAATATACAAGAGGGCTCTAAGGTTCCTAGGATGGCCAAGCCCAAGGATATTCAGAGTCCTATGAAGGAAACCAAGCTATAGAAGCTAAAGATGGCACAAAACTTCATTATTTGAATCAATCCAAGTACATCCATGCTAGAAATGAAAGTGTAGCTACTAAATAACAAGTTTTCTCCACAATAAGACTAAGAAATATATGCCTCTAGAGGCAAATTCAAACTGGTACTTATAAAAGGTGATGAGGAAGCATTTTCCTTGAAAGCAGGCAACTTCCCCCTCCAAAATCCCTCAAAAAGTGGATCTAGTTCTCAACACAAGAAATCTTCATTAAATGACAAGGAACACATCCCTAGATTTTCTCAACCAGTGGAGCTACAAAATTTGTCAATAATTTCATGATATTTAGTTCATTTATTATGCAATATTGGTCCATCCTATAGTCAAAAGCATATCTCATTCAAAATTTACTCAATATTTTTTCAATATTCTGCAAAAATAAATAATATTAGGCACATAATATGCAATTATCTCTAAACCTTCATAAGAACATATTAAAAAAAAAAAAAAACATTATTAAGTGTAGAATGAGAGATTTAATATAGCCTTTATGTGCCTAAGAAAGGTTAGATGGGACTTAATTTGTGTCTAATTTGGAGGCTCATCAATTACTTTTAGCGTAATGAACTTAGCAACTATTGCACTCTCTATGTGCACAACCATAAGTGACTGGAGAAAATTGTTTGTGTTCATCTACTCTTACTATGGCTCCCCTCGAATGAGTCATTTTCATTAATATGCTTATACAATACTATAATTTCATGGTACATATCAAAATCAATCTAGAAGTAGTAGTTATTACATGCTACCACCATTTGAGTATTTTTATCTAACTGCTGTAAATCGATTCCTCAACGTATATTGTTTAGGTTCATCTTTGATGTATACTACATATTTCTTCTCATCTCATTAAGCATTCAAATATTGTTTTAGAGAAGCCATTGGTTTTTTGTTGACGCTAAGGAAAACACTCTTTCCTTCCATTTATAAAAAACAAAGTACAAGTTTCTTATGAAATAAGTGATTTCAACATGGAAAGTCTTCCAATCTATTTTCCCAAAAAAAATTAGTGTATTTTCTATTTCAAGAAGAAATCAAAATATATATCACTTGCTCAACTCTTAAAAGAGTAATTAAAAAAGACACATTGGTTGACTATACCAACTATCTATACCTTAGGAGCCATACTACATATCAACAAAACACAAGGGACATATCGTAATCAACTTTTGGATTCACTCCTCGCCCATCAAGAAACAAATACCCTATCAGAAATATATGTCATTTCATAATAAGACATTTTGAATCTCATGAGTCGACTCATTTCCTTGGATTTCCTTGCAAATCACATGAACTTCATTTAAATTTAGCATTCCCTTTGAAAGACGATCAACCTGATGATTAAAATTTTGGTGACTATGTGAAATGGAAACCTCATCAAAAAACCCTTATAGTTCACATATTTAACATTTCCATGGCTAAAGAACCAAAGATTCCAACACTGTTATCCCACTAAACCAATATACATTGACTCTAGAGTCACTAGCCACCTCAATGGATTGAAACCCTTTATTCTTTGCAAAATATAGAAGTGCCTAAAGTGATCCTAATTTGGCCCAAGATGTTACTTAAGATGGATAAAAATTCCTACTCCACCGAGTGTTGAACTCCCCTAGCATTCTCCATTAAAAAAAACACTAATGTATATCATATGTAAAATTAAGTGCTCAACGAGGCTCTGCTTTAGGAAGAAGAATGTCCTTTTTAAATTCATTATGAGCCACCCTAATCGAATGACCAACCAAAGCCTAGACGACTTTCCTTACCTCCAAATGACACTCTATTCATGTACTGTCGTATACCCCAAAGCACGTAAGAATGTATTTCTAAGAAATATTTGATTGATCTGTCCTAAACCGATAACTTCATACACTATTCAAGCACCTCACTATTCCATGAGCTCAAACAATTCAAACTTTGGAAAATTTCTTGCCACACCAACACTAAGAAAGAACAAGAAATAAAGAGGTGGTTCACCATCTCTTCGTTAGACTCACGCATTGCACACCTATTAGGGTCCTACCATCCATGGTTTTTCCCATTATCCCACATCAATATTTAATTTTCCATTGTCATCCATACAAAGATTTGAGCTTTTAAAGGAATTTACCACTTCCAAAAAAAAGTGCCACCACCATGCACCTTTTCTTTCTTCATACACAACAAAGAAATCTTCATAGCCTAGTTTGGTAGTTAAAATACCTATAGATCTGTTCCATGTCCAAACCAAGCAATCTTCCTCTTCATTCAAGACAACATAATCACTAGATAAAGATTGAATACGAAAATTCCATTCTTACACCATGCCACTGGATAAGGCAAGATCTTCCATCGAAATCGAACTTTGAAACTATTCATTGGGACCTTCATTTTTTTACATATACCAACTTGGGGAGTCCTCTTTCTCCCCATTGAGTTATCAACTGATGAGAAAGAATATAATTTCCAGCCACACCGACCCATAATTCCTCCCTCGAGAGAACATCATCACATTTTCTTATTTTCCAAGCCATCCAACGTCTAAGAACTAAAAATACATTGATCATATTATTCAAGAAGATTAATCTAGTAAAATTTGGTTCAAATCTAATCCACTAGTCAACTGAATAAGAACTAAATTATTTCTTATGCATAATCTCCCCCCACAAACCTTCAAAAATTAGAAGTTGAAATAAACTTTTTTCCATTATCATATTTCCAAAAAATGTAAACATTTTTCAATCCTTGACCACCTTTTCTTTTTAGTTTTGTTAAGGAATTCCACCTCACCAGAAATATACTCTCCTTATACTTGTAGCTTGACTGTAAAACAAATTGAAGCATCTCCTTCTAAGCAAGTGTAACATGTTTTTTTAGGCACAAGCAAGAGAAATCCAATAAACATGTATACTTTCAACGACCAATTTTACCAAAACTATTCTACCTCATAATGAAAGTCATCTATAGCACCAACAATTGATCCTCACTTCAATTTTTCTAACAAGCCACATATAGTCAACCACCCTATAATCGTTTGGTTTCAAAACAATACCTAACTACTTATTATCGTGCCTTAAAAAATGTGATAAAGCAATAATTAAAATCCTCCTCGAGGGGGGAAACTCCTTTTACAATGAATAAAATGTATGAGGAAATATTCAATGTTTCTAAGACCAGGTCTCCATAGTATATCTATATATATATATAGGAGACAAAGTGTACAATTATAATAAAACAAGGCCTATATAGGGTTTAACATTCCTCTTGCCTTCAAAGCGTGTTGTCCTCAACAATTGACTATTTGTGGGTGCTTATGTATGGAAAAATCATCTTACCATGCCACTTATTCCACTTGTAGGTTCTTCCATTTGATAAGGCATTCGATAATTACTCGATTTCTCAGTTGCTTAGTTCTCCTTTCCAAGATTTTTTGGTTCTATTATTTTTTTCCCTTCATCATTAATATATGGTATACTAGTTTGGACTGGGATCTTGTAAAAAACTAACTTCTTTAAGCAATAATATGGAAGATTGGATGTACACGTGAAGATGGAGGCAACTCTAGTTTGTAAGCTATATTATCAATCCTGAACAACACCTTATAGGGGCCATAGTACCTCGGTGCTAATTTATTGTCCTTATTTTGATACTCGAGGGACATTTGTTTATATGGTTATAGTCTCACAAATACCCAATGCCCCACTTCAAATTCCCTTTCACTGCAATGTTGATCTGCTTGTTGTTTCATCCTATTTGTGCCATAACCAAGCTTCTCTTTAATAGTTTGAGAACCTCTTGTTGGTTCCGTATGTCTTCCTCTACTACTGGAGTCTCTGTAGTCCCTTTCAAGGGTGATGTGATGGATATGGGATGATATCCATAAAGTTCCATAAATGATGACATCTTTGATAATGTATGGAATGAGTGTTGTACCACAATTATACTAAGGGAAACCATTTGGCCCATTGTGTTTGTTTGTCAATGCAAAGTAACACAAGTATCCTTCTAAACACTCATTTAAAATCTAAGTTTTCCCATTAGATTGAGGATGGTAAGATGAGTTATGAGCCAATTGAGTACCCAAACAAGAAAATAATTTAGTCCAAATTTTTCCACTAAAAATTGGATCTTTGTCACTTACAATATGCTTTGTATTCCATGTAGTTTTTGGATTGTTTCCATGAATGCTTCTACCACTATATTTTCTTTAAAGGTGGAGATAGATAGAAAAATTGGCATACTTAGACATTTGATCTACCATTACCATAATGACACTCTTTTCTTCAAATTTGCGTAAACATGTAGTAAAATCCATTAAAAATTCTTCTCAATGTTGGCTTGGTATGGCTAATGGTTGAAGGAGCCTTGGGGTCTTGATAGCCTCTACCTTATTTTTTTTGGCATACCACATATTCTACCACAAAATTTTGCGCATTAGCTTTAAGACCTTCCCAACAAAATCTTTCTTAATCCCATGGTATGTCTTCAAGAACCTTAAATGTACTCCTATAGGAGAAGTGTGTAATTCTGAAAGGACCTTATGTTTGAGTTGAGAATGCTTACATGAGTACAAGCGATATGGATACCATAACAAATCATTTTTTCACATAAAATTTTCTATTGCATCGAGGTCCTCCTACAGTTGTTAAATGATCTTGCATATATTCTCATATTGTTCGCATTCTTTCCTTGCCTTTTCCACCTAGTTAGATTTTGGAATTGAAATATCACATGGTAAACCATTTGTGTCTTCCTCTTTCCTTGAGAGTGCATTTACCACAATATTTTGTTTTCCCTTTTCGTAGATAATTTCAAAGTCATAACCTACATCTTTGTGACCCATTTTTGTTTCTCTTACGAGAATAGTCTTTGCTCCAAGAAGTACTTCAGACTATCACGATTTAATTTTACTTTGAAGTGGATTCCTATTAGGTATGGATGTCATTTCTCAATTACATGTAGCATGTCCAACATTTATTTTTCATAGACGAGTCTAATTAAGTTCTTTCCTATAAGTTCACTACTCTCAAAGGTAAGGGATCTTCCTTCTTGCATCAAAACTGCACTAATGCAATGGCCCGAGGAATCACACTCCACAATGAAGGTTTTTGTGAAGTTAGGTACCACCATGACAAGAGTTGTACACATGGACTCGTTAAGTTCTTCAAAATCTTTGGTTGATTCTTTCGTCCATGAAAATGTTTCCTTCTTCAATAATTTGTTGAAGGTGCTACTATTTGACCATAATTCTTGAAAAACTTGTGATAATCCCTTTTTAATATTAAGAATCCTCTGAGTTTCTTCAAGGTAATGGGAATTGACCATTCTCGTAGCTTTGATTTTGTTTAGAACTAGCTTGAAATCCTCATGTGATACAATATGACCTAAATATCCGATTTCTTGATACCCCAAACGAACACTTGGAAGGCTTTGGATATAATGGTTGCTCTTCGAATAGTGTTAAGACCATGTTGAAATGTTGTACATGCTCTTCCCAATATTTTTTGTAGATTAGCATGTCATTAAAAAATATTAACATAAATTTTCCAAGGAAGGGTTAAAAGATAGAATTTATCAAACTTTGAAATGTTGAATTTGCATTTGTAAGTCCAAATGACATAACCAAGAATTCATAATTGTTGAAAATAGCAACAAGAAATGCTAAAATAGAAATGCTATAAATAGCATCTCAGGTACGAGTGTTGGAAATAGCAACAAGGAATGATAAAATAGAAATGCTAAAAATAACATTGCTATAAATAACATTTCGGGATACATTCCAATTTTAGTTAGTCCCTGAACTAAAATTGAGAATTAAAATTCGAATTTGATCTTAGCAACTGTTTGTAAAATAATTAATTAATTCATCTTGAGTTAATTAGTTGTAGAAAATCAAACATGAAGTCTATGTGAAGACATGCAACAGTTTCTCCATTGATTGAGGAAGTTATCCCTTGATTAAGGAGATGAGGATGAGTTGTAATTAGTTAGCTCAGTTATCTAAGTTAAGTCCAGTTAGATTAGTTCCAACAGTGTTTGGAACTAATTGTGAGTTCAGTTAGTTAATGCATGCATGCATGTAACTACTGCACTTCAGATAACTGAATATTCTCTCATAAATAACTCATGCATGTTAGTTCAGTTAGAGACCCAGTTGAGATCAAAGGAAGGGACAATGTACTATCAGTTGGAGGATTTTTCCTATAGGAAACTCATCCATGCAAAAGGAATCATCTCCTTCAAGTTTGTGCAGTTATTTAAGAGGCTAGAGCAGTGTGTGGGGGATTATTACACACAGGTGGCAACTTGAGGACCAAGGAGAAACCACGCAAGGAAATAGGAGGCTTGGAGGGCAGAGGAGAAGGTTTGTGAGAAGCCTTTGACTGCTTATGAACAACATTGTAAGATTGTACTGAGAGCTGCATAGCTTGTGAGCTAAAGCTTTGTGTAATTCGGACAGATTTCCACTTGTATGATACTACAGAGATCGGGGTTTTTAGCTGAGGCTTTCCCCAGAGTATTCTTTTGTGTTCATGTGTGATTGCTTTCTCATTCTCAGTTATATGTGTTCTAAACAGTGTAAACTTTGAAACAAGAACTGATACTGTTACCCGTTTCGTAGAGATAGCAAAAAAGTGACCTAATTTTGAAAAGGGGTGATGCAGAACATACATGTTTTTTTTAGAGCATAGTTTTTGGCACTTTAATTTTTTTTATGTACATTACGTTTTAGAATGGTAATGATTTTCACGTTGATTTTAAAAAGTGGGTATTCTGCATCACATCCTTTTTTTAAAAGGCCTATTTTTTGACTTTAAATTTTCTAATGTATGAAATGTAAATAATTATTTTCTAAATTAGATAATTTTTGAAGTGGTCGTTTTCTTCATATATTTTTTATTTATTTAAATTTTAATTTTTTCGTAGTGAAGTTTTTATTGTTTTGCATTTTTAAATTAGAAAGTCGATATTTTGAATTTTTGATATTCTACATATTTATACATTCTTAATTAATTTTTCAATCCACATGAAATAATTGTTTCTAAAAAACAATATTTTTTAACAATGGGCATAAAAATAACCATTTTTAACATAAATATAACAAAAAAACTACACGTTTTGATAATTTTTTGCTAGAATTGTCATGTCAAAATCACAATTTTCATATGAAAATTGAAAATGGTTAAGTAATATATATATATATATATATATATATAATGAATTTCATGTCAAAAAAATAATAATAATCACTTCTTCTTCTTCTTTGTAAATAATGATTAACTTAAAAATCGATGCGAAAATCACATATTACAAATATTGAACGCATAACCACCTTAATTGAGTTTTTATTCTTCTCATAAAATGTCAAAGTCAAAACATTGCAAAGTTTGATTTCCAAGTATAACTTAAATTTAATCAACAATGTCTCGTAATCCAAACTTTTCGTCCTCTAGAGTTTCATCATTGTCTTCTTCCACAATATTTTCTGCTTCCTTTTGCTCATTTTCCTCTTCTAATGGATCTTTGATGTCTGCGAATCTCCTAATGTATGTCTTTTCAAACATTCCATGTAATGGTGGTTGGGGTTCCTTTGCCTTTTTTGCCACACGTGATTCACTAAAGTCTCATTTTTTCAACCCAATTTCTTGCATTGCATCTAAAAGAAATTGAAAAGCATTAATTCTTTGCTGAATGAAATTGCACTGTAATGGATATTTTTCAATTGCAATGCAATTTCTTCCTTTTTGAAGGCAACATGCTAGTGTTGTACCTAATTATCAAGCACAAAAGAAATAACGAAGTAAATTAGTACAATGACATATTAATTAAAAAATAACATATTGAAATTCAATTCCATATAATAAAACTTACCCGAGCCAGAAAATAAATCCAAAACCCATTCTCCTTCATTTGAACACATGTCTATAAGATAATTAATTAATGACTGTGGTTTTTGATAAATGTTAACTATCTCTCCTTTTGCTTCTTTGTCTTCATATGTTAGTTTTCTCACAATAGCATCATAAGTCAGTATTTGGCTATGACTCTTTCCGTCTACCAGATTAAAAATCATAGACATATGGCTATCATCTTTTGCCCAACTATCAATATGAATGAATTCACAATCATTTATAAATTGTTGACCTTCATTGTTAAGAAGATTTGACTTTTGCTTGTAACATGAAATAGTAAAAGTTAAATTAACTTGTACATAAATGAAATTTTCAACATTAATCAAATATACATTTTAAATGTCTTACCATGTAAGCTGCATCCTTGAATTTGTTTTCCCCTTGAAGCTTGACAATATCATTGCCAATTGTGTGTCTGAATAAAATATCACAAATCTCCATAATGGTGATGACGTGATTTCTACAAATGCCGCAACCACTTTACTAAAAGCTTGATAAGTATAAGGGTCACTATCATAGTAAATGTTTGGAATATTGAAACCATGGGGAATATCTGCAATAACTAGGGCATAATCCCTTTTTCAGCATGAGTTTAGCAATGTCTTCATAGTCGCCTTGTATTACTTGATATTGAATAGTGTCTAGCCCATTCCAAATGAAATGATTAAGAGTTGGATCAAGTTCAACATTCTTAATACATTGCTTTCTCAGTCTTTTGATTTTTATTTTTTCAATAAAGGTTTTGAAACTATTTGGTGCTCCATTATCATCCTTCTTCATCTTTTATAAAATAAACAAATATATGTGTAAGTTATAAATTAAAAATAGTACACAGATGAATAAAAATGAATGTATAAATCAAGATACCTTTTTAAATGCAAAATAAAAAACTTTTAATGTTGATGTAGAATTTGAATCTGGATAGTTGCGTACAACATCATCCCAACTATCTTCATTCAACAGTCTAACCATTTGTTCTTGAATTTTCATGTAAACTTTGTGGCTGCATAGATAAAGTAACAAAAAGTTAATATAACGATATGTATAACAAATACTACCAAGAACAACATGTTTTATTTAAAAGATAACTATAATCTAGAAATAAATAAAAATAATTCAGCAAACTTACTTTTGAAATTCTTTAGACATTTCCTCCAATGATAATTCCCTTGACCTCACACGAGATAATATTGTTTTGGCAATTTTTTCATCTTTCGCTCCTTACATTGCCCTCCAAGGTGTGATAGTCATATCGTCTAGAAGTTGCTTCATTTCAGAAGCTGATTTTCTGTTGCTACATATCAATGGCTTAGACTTTTTGACCCTCTGGTTTTTAATGCCAATGTCTTCCCACATGCTAAAAATCTCATCAATCAACTTCCAAACTTCTCAAGTTCTAAATGCCAATTGGAAAATGTTATCAACACCTCTGAATAAATCACTATTTTTGTTGTCTTTTCCACCTTTTGAATTGATTTTCTCTTCAATTTGATAGCCTATTTCCATACAACATTCCTTTCGGAAATTTGCAGTAACATTTATCCTATCCCCACCACATTTTTCTTGAAATTCACTATGAATAAATCTAACCCTTTGGATGAAAGTCATAGACATCCTATATTCATTATCTGAATTATGATCCCATGCCACTAACTTTGCTTCTGTTTCTAATAAACCAGCATAAATGATACATTTAATTGTTTCAAAACGTGGGTTATTAGGATATTCCTCCATCAATTGTCTTTGAGCTTCTACAGAATGGTTCCCCCCAAGCACATAATAATTGTATTCAAAACATTTTGACTCATCAAATGCTTCTTTGTTGGGAACTTGAAGTGGATCAACAAGAAGCACATAACTAACCACATGAGCATATGGATTGTACCTCATCAATGTCTTCAAGTTGTGAACATGCAGATGATGTGGCTTTTTGACTTGATATTGATATTGTCCTTCACTTTCCTTATAGGTTTGTTTGACATTAAGCTGAAATGTACGACCACCATCAATTAAGTTTCTCTTTGTCAAATTCTGTCGAATGGCATTTTGTTTTGTTTTGATAATGCCATCATCTAAATCATCTCTTGGTGTAATGATTTCTCTGCTTTCTTTTGAAGTTTCATTAGGTTCTTGACTGCTGGTAATGACTACTTCAAAATCTTCAATTTTATTTTTCTTAGTCATAACATTCTCAACAGATTTATTTTGGGCATTGTTACTTTTGGTCTTTTATGGCTTTTCTCAGTTCCAATGTCATCTTCAGTAATGGCAACATATGCTTCATTGTTAGTTTCAACTTCATCGTCCTCAAAAGTAACTTGTTTACCCTTGCTAGATTTATCCACCAGAGGTCTTTTTTCCTGATTCTTTGGATGCAGTTTTGTAGCATCATCAATTACTACATTTTGCTTGTTTTCCATATCTTCTTCTAACACTGAGTAAAAACTGCTAACAACTTTCATGATATCATGCTTTATGAAATGAATGCATCCCAACCTAATTAAACAACTTTCAACAAAATTCTGCCAAACAAAATATCATATGTCAATAAAAACAAAGTTAAAAAAATGTAGCGAGACACTTTCAAGAACGCAAAAAAAAATATAAATAACAATACTTACGATGTTTTGTGTCATCTCATTTACGATTTGTTTACACAACTTTGTAGATACGTCTCTCATATCATACAATGAATATGATAGTCAATATTTAATCCTTTCATGTGACTTGGGAGCTTTTGTAAGTATGTAAACAACTCCAGTGTCCGGTACCGAACACATATCTATGACTCTTCCCATCACCTCAAAAATTCCATTATCATTCGGTATATCAATATATAGATATATATTCACATTTGTTCTTTCTCTTTCTTTCACATACCAAATTCTTGATGGAAATTTCACCTCTTTTGAATTCTTCCAGTCTGAAATCATCTTCTTATCACTTGAGGCACTTGAAAGCTTTGTAGCCATGAGCTTAGGTGGAATTCGTTCACCAATGTTTCTTGAAGATGCACCTTTAAGAGTCTTTGGTCCAGAAAGATTCACATAAATTTTATTTGATGCCATTTTCCTGAAAAATAGAAACACATAAATTAGTAAATAAAAAAAACATATTAACTTAAATTAACAACGAAAATATATCATAATTTTTTTATTTGTATAATCAGAATCGCCCAGCCACCCCTAACGGGTGGGCGGGCGGGTCGGTGGGCGGGTGGGAGGTCGGGTGAGGGACGGCGGGGCGGGCTGGGTGGGTGTGGGCAAGAGGGGTGCGCGGGTGTGGGTGGGTGGGGACGAGCGTGCGGGGAGGGTTGGGCGGGCTGGGTGGCTGTGGGCGAGAGCGGTGCGGGGGTGGTGGGTGGGGACGAGCGTGCGGGGAGGGCCGGGCGGGGTGGGCCAGCCCCCAACCTCCCCATCCTCACCCGCACCCGGCCCCCTTGACTCGCCAACCTCCCGATCGCCACCCGTACCCGACCCCCTTCCACCCCCACGCGCCCACGTTGACCCTCTTCCCTCACACCCACCCGCCTCTCCCCCAGCCTTCTCGGACCCCCCCTGTCCGCCCCCCTCCCTCACACACTCCCTCACCTCCTCACACTCACCCGCCTCTCCCCCACCCCTCTCGCCCCCCCACCTACCCGACCCCTCCCACACCCCCTCACACACTAGGCACTCCCGCGCACCCCCACCCACCCGACATCCCCACACAGCCCCGCCCACGGCCTCCCCCTCCCTGCCCACCCTTTCACCCGCCCTCGCCCTCCCCTTCTCTGCCGGCCCCCTCACTTGCACGCCCTCCTCGCCCATGCTCGCCCCCTCACCCGCACGCCCTCTGCCCACCCTTCCACCCGCCCATGCCCTCCCCCTCACCCGCACACCCCCCACCCTCACCCTCACCCTCACCCACCCTCCCCTGCCCCCACGTCTGCCCTACCCACCCCAACCCCACACTCGGCCGCCCACACCCACCCCCTCACCTGCCCTTCCCCGCCCATGCCCACACCCACCCCCTCACCCGCATGCCCTCTGCACCCCCTCACCCACCTTCCCCGACCACACCCGCCCCCACGGCCACGCCCGCCCTCCCCCGACACCCCCACTTGCGCCCCTTCGCCCACCCTGCATGTCGCGCACTCCCAACCCGCTCTCGCCCATGCCCACGCCCACGCCCACGACCGTCCCACCCCCTCACCTACCCGGGTGAGGGGGTGCGGAGGGTGAGTTAGGGGGAGGGCACGTGGGTGGGAAGGGCGTGGGGAGGGCGGGTGAGGGGGAGGACATGCGGGTCAGGTGGTGGGGAGAGCGTGGGTGGGGAGGATGGATGAGGGGGATGGCGTGTGGGTAGGGGGGTCGATGTGGGGTGCGGTCCGGTGGGTGTGGGGGGATGAGGGTGACAGGGGCGGTGAGTGAGTGTGGGTGAGGGGATAGGGGGGCATGGGTGCATGGAGGTGGAAGGGGGGCAGGTGCGGGTGGGGATGGCAGGTTTGGCGAGTCATGTGGGAATGTGGGGGTGAGGGGTCTGGAGGGTTGGTGGTAGGAGATGAGGGTAGCGTTGAGCGGGCAGAATGTGGGGGCGGGGGGTAAGGGGGCAGGGGCGCGAGGTGTGGGTGAAGGGGGTGAGGATGTCAGGAGGGGGAGTGGGTGGTAGGGGGCGAGATGGGCTGCGGCGCCCACCCTGTTAGCTCGCCCGCCCGCTGCGGGGGTTGGGCGATTCTCAGAATCGCCCAATCCCCATGATAGGTGGGCAAACCACGGGGCCGCCCCACACCCCCTACCATCCCCCCGCGCCCTCACAACCCGCCCGCTCGCCCGACCTCCCCGCCCACCCTGCGACATCACGACGACCCACCCACGGCTATTGGGCGATTGAGTTTGATCGGGCCCACCATGCTCACGACAGGCGTAATTGTTATTTTGGATTAGAAAAATTATTAATTTAAAAATAATAATAATAATTTTCTTTTTCATTAAACTAATTTAATATGAAAATTTTCAAGGAAAAAAATTTAACTTACTTTTCAATTGCGAGAATTCTTCGTTGAATATGTTGTTGATAGCAATGTAGCTGCTCTACAAATACACGAGTCTTTCAACGAACTTCAGAAAACCTGAATGTGATGTGAGTAATAGTGATAATAAAATTTAATATATAAGTGAAATTACAGAGATGTTTTACCGTACGGTTAATGTGGGATAATTTTTTTTAAAATATTATAAAGCGAATATTGTAGTTGTTTTACAACAGGTTGAATGTGGGATTAATTTGTTTTAGAATATATTAAAAAAAATAAAAAAATTCAATTGTTTAGTAAATATTATATACTTTAACTATTAAAATAATTAATGTAGAAGTTGTAGTTTACAATTTTAATTTTAATGATTTATTTCATAAAGAAATTTAGTTTACATTTTTCAATAAATTGTAGAATAAAATAATGAAGGTAAATAAATCTAACAATTTTTTTGGAGGGAAATATTTTCGCGAAAATTTTTGGAGGGAAATATTTTCGCGAAACTTTTTAGAGGGAAATATTTTTGCGAATTTTTTTGGAGGGAAAATTTCATTCTTTAAGCTATATAATATCTTTAAGAGACTCTCTATTTGTATCATTCAACATCTTCTATTTGAAAGGGATGGATTGTTCTGATAGTGAAGTTTCAATTTATACACCATCAACATCTTCATCGCGTAGCAACTCTATTCATATTGATGAATATAGTGGGAATTCTTCCATTATGAATAGAAAGTCAATTCTTCCACTTAGTCCTGATTCTAAGGACTATGAGAGTAGCACTGATGGAAGAGGGGATGGAGAATTTCAAATAAATAAAGAGTCACATATTCCACTTAGCCCTAATTCTAAGGACTATGAAAGTAGCAGTGATGAAGAGCATGATGGTGAAGTTCAAAAGAATGGAGTGCCACGGTATCCACTTAGTCTTAATTCTGAGGACTACGAGAGCAGCAATTTTGAAGAGCATGATGGTGAAGTTCAAAAGAATGGAGTGTCATGGTGTCCACTTAGTCCTAATTCCGAGGACTATGAGAGCAGTAGTTTTGAAGAGCATGATGGCAAATTTCAAAAGAATGGAGTGTCACGGTGTCCACTTAGTCCTAATTCTAAGGACTATGAGAGCAACAATGATGAAGAGCGTGATAACGAATTTCAAAAGAATGGAGTGTCAAAGTGTCCACTTAGTTCTAATTCTAAGGACTATGAGAGCAGTAGTGATGAAGAGCATGATGATGAATTTCAAAAGTATGGAGTGTCACGGTGTCCAGTTAGTCCTAATTCTAAGGACTATGAGAGCAACAGTGATGAAGGGCGCGATGATGAATTTCAAAATATTGGAGTGTCACGCTGTCCACTTAGTCCTAATTTTGAGGACTATGAGAGTAATAGTTATGAAGAGCGTGATGATGATTTTCAAAATAATGGAGTGTCACAGTGACCTCTTAGTCCTAATTCTAAGGACTATGAGAGCAACAATGATGAATGACAGGATGATGCACTTAGTCCTAATTCTAATGAGTATAAAGGTAGTAGTGACAAAGGACAGGATGTAGCATCTTCAATAAGTAAACATACAAATTTTCGACGTAGTCCTAATTCTATGGACTATGAGAGTAGCACTAATAATGCACATGAGGAAGAATATCCATTAAACATTGAGTCAAATTTTCCATTCAGTCTGAATTCTAAGGACTATGACAGTAGCACTGAAGAAGGGGAAGATGAAGAATATCCTCCAAGTCAATATTTGAAAAGCAGAGCTGATCATAGTGTGGATAACGTTCCTCTTAATGATGATGAAAATCCTTATACAAATGATGATCCAATGATGGAGATGTTGCCAAGAAAGATTGTATCAAGGAGTAGGAGCAGACCTTTTCGTATCAATGCAAGCTGTTCTAGTTATACAAGGGGTAAAGCAGAATATCTGACGAGAAGAAGTTCTATCAACGCTCTCATTTCAAGTGAATGTTTCCAAAAAAATTGCTTGAAACATATGGATTTCACATTTGCATTAGAAAGCAGGAAGAGATATTTGTCAATGAATAAAATCTTGCAAAATTCATATTTAGTTGGGTGCATGCAATCTACATTGTCAGGTTATGATTATCATATTAGGACTTTATTTATGTATAGAAAATCTTTCAAAATGTTTCATTCGATTGGGAATTTTCGTCTCTTGAGAATTCAAGAAAATTTGGAAAAGGATCCCACATTTTATTCAAAAGTACATCATAAAAGACAGTTTGGGCCATTATCAAATACTGCAATGTCATGGATGAAAGATTTGTTTTCAAAGAATGGAGAGTGTATGCCAAATAGAGAGACAACACATATTCCAGATAATTTTTCAAGATGAGAAATCTACAACTTATACAAAGAATATGCAGAAGGTGCTGAGGGACATGGCCGGTTTATTACATATCAATATTTTGTGAAGGTATGGAAGAAAGAATTCAACAATGTCCGTATTCCTAAGAAGACAAGGATGGGGATTTGTAGTACATGTGCTTCTCTTAAATAAAAAGGGACAAATGTGAAGGTTCAGAAAGAGGTAAGCATTCATAACTTTAACTTTTAAAATTGTATAGTCATCAACTATGAAAACATATTTCTTAATGAATTTCTTCTATGTTGTGTAGATTTAATTGTCAAAGAACTTCAGGAATATCATGAACAACAAACAAACGAAAGGAAGAAGTTGTAAAAGCATCGAAAGAAGTGTTATAATAATCCGAATAAATATTTGGGTTTAATATTTGATGGTATGGACCAAAAGAAAACACTTTTACCACATTTTGTTCGCACACCCAAAAATTTATAGGAGGAAAATTTTATTCAGTTTCACTTGGTCGATTGTATGGTCTTCAATGGGAAAATGTTGCCAAGGGTGTACTTCATAGCTCCAAATGTTCATAATGATGCAAATCTGACCATAACCATAATTCATGATGTGATTTCTCATTGGTCTGGTAATCTTCCTGAAGTTTTGTATCTACAATTGGACAACACTTGCTGTGAAAACAAAAATCAAGTTGTTTTTGGATATCTAAACATGCTTGTTGAATTGAGAAATTTTCAAAAGGTAAAGGTTGGTTTCCTTCTTGTTGGGCACACTCATGACCATATTGATCAGCTGTTCAGTCATTTTTCAGTCACATTGAGGAGGAAGGAAGTTGGGAGCTTGCCATCACTAATTGAATGTATTAAGTAATCATACATGCTAGAGCCTACTTTTGATGTGTTGGAAGAAACTGTTGACATGCGAAGGTTTATTCTGGGATCATATGGTGAGGGGAAATGCATTGAACAACTTAATGACATTAGCTTCCAACATCAATTTCGTATCAAAAAAATTGATGGGAAAACACTAATATGGGGCAAGAAGTATTCAGCTACTGCAGAATGGGCACTGTCATCAGGTTTGCAATTTTTGAAGTTCATTCTAGATCATCCAATATTTGCATAAAAAATATTGTTATTACAATCAGTTGGTGAAGTTCAAAATGCACGTAGACAAAATAGATATATAAATTATTCTGATTGCTTGGAAGAAATTAAAAATGTATTAGATATACATCTGAGTACTTTGACATTGCTGATTCAGTTTGGTGGGAGTCATTTTTCAATAGCTAAAGTGATATCATTTCAACAACAACAAATGAAGATATACCTTCTAAAAATACATTTATTTGGCCACAAAATGTGTCGAATGAACATGAGGAAATAAACATTGTTGAACAGCAACAATCTCAAGGTATTATTAATTCTTCACAGGCAGCGAAAAGAGAGATGTATATTGGTTCCAAAAGATCTCGTGCACAACATGAAGCCAGGGAAGACCTTTACAGGGGTTCAGTACAGCATATTAAGGAAGGTTGCATGATTGCAGTGCTAGCAGATGGAGATCCCAATGGCTATCCATTCTGGGTTGCTAAAGTTATAAAGGTCTTTACAAAAAATGAGGATGTTACAAGTGTTGAAGTACATTGGTATGCCACAAATACACACCCATTCAATGAAGTGTATAAGCCAGAGATGGTAGTTGACAAAAAAAATGGCGAAAAGAGAAAAAGAAAGGGTACAAATATAAATCGCCACCGCACAGACATATTAAAATTGGAGGATGTTGACATACTTGTCTATGACTTCAATTTAACAAAGAGAGGAACTCTTCGCTTCAAGACAATAGAGATTCTGAAAAGGTTGTTACCAGAACGAACAGTGTTGAGATGGGAGTCTGCTGAAACCAGTAGTAGATCTAGAAGAATTTTGAAACCTAAAATGTTGGGCATGCATGTGGACTCAGATGGGGCACTAGTTGATGAAAGAGAAGAATATGGAACATCTTCGTCAGCATCCAGTCACTCATATGAAGATGTGAATTCTGATGGCGTGCAAGAAAATATGAGTGATTTTGAATAATTGTTTAAGACAGTTTATATAACTGATGTATGCATCGTATCTTCAAATAAAATTAATGATTTCCATATGGTGTTAAATGAGAAGTTATGAGGCATTTTTATGTTGTTGTATTATATGTCTTAATTATGATAAATTTTATTGTTTAAAATATCTATAATGCAATATTAAATTAGAGATATAATGTATGTTTTATTCAATATACAAATAATGAATTTTGAATTCATTTAGTGATATAATTTGTTCTTAATGTCATGGTTTTTTATTTTTATAGTTGAAAAAATTTCAATTTCTTTTGTATCTAGCATGTTATGGTTGAAAACATGTTGAATTTATACTTAGGAAAGAAAAATGATATTCTACCAAAAACATTAATGTGTTTTTCCTCATAAACAACTTTGTTTGGCACAAAAATTTCATAGTAAATTTCGTAGTCACTGCCATTTTTAAAACATGTTCAAAATTGATGCTAAAAAATAAAAAACATCATTCCAGTATACACACTTTTCGTTTTTAGCATTGTTTTTGATGTTTTTTCGGGGTTTTTTTGGCCAGAGTTCTCGTTTTGAGTTTATAGTTCCCGTTTCAAATTTTACATTGTTTCTATTTGATCTTATTCAAAATCGATTAAGCTTCCACAAAGTTTGTTGTAGAAGTAGATCTAGTATTTTTCTTTAGTATATTCCATAATCTGTTGATCTACAGTGAGAAATTCTACATGGTATCCGAGCAAGGTTTTGTAAGAAAAATTCTACATGGTATCGGAGCAAAGGTGATCAAAGGAGAGAACAATATACAAATAAGGGAGAAGTTTGAAGTTTGAATTTCCTGATTATAGAAATCGAATTCTTATCACATCTCAAATTTCACCAATGGGGTTCAACGGTTTAAGACTCGAGTATGCCCTTGATGGCAGCTCGAATTATATAGCCTGGAAGGATCGCATGGAAGCAGTATTAGAGGACAACGGTTTGAAGGACTTCATTGATCAAGAAGTCCCGAAGCCAACAGTAGCTAATGCTACAGAATTGGCGGAATGGAAGAAATGTGTGGCTAGAGCGAGGAGAATCCTTTTGGAGGGAGTTCGAGACCACATAGTCTCGAGTCTCCATGGGAAGGAGACACTGTTTTCAATGTGGAAAACATTGAAAGATCTATATCAGAACAACAATGATCAGAGGAAGCTGGCATTGAAAGACAAGCTTCAGAAAATCAAGTGTGAAAATGGCGACACGATCTCTACATATCTGAACAAGCTCACCACCTGCAGGGATGAGCTTGGAAGTGTAGGGATCACGACAGCCGATGATGACATGGTGAGTCTTGCTCTCCTCGATCTTTCTAAGAGCTGGCATGGCTACCAAGACTCGGTAAATGGAAGAGAGAAACTACCAGATTAGGAACGACTTTGGTCAGATCTGATGCAAGAGGAGATAAGAAGAAGCACCAGAGATAGTTCTGCATCCAAGGAGGATGAAGAAAATTGTGCCTTAGCGAGTAAGGTGAAGAAAGGTAAGGAGAATGATTCTCATCCCAAATTGAGTTCTTCCCATGGTGGGAAGAAGTTTTACAAATCGAAAGTGCGATGCTTTCATTTTCAAGAGGTGGGCCATTATGCAATAAATTGTCCACATAAGAAATCCAAGAAAGGATCCTTGGAAGGATTAGAAGGTGAGGCACTGGCCTCACAGTTTGAGTTGGATTTCACCCTCATCGCATGCATGGTTTCATCAATGATGGGTTGTGGTTGGTTTCTTGATAGTGGAGCCTCATTCCACATGACTAACGATAAGAGTCTGTTCAGTACCTTGGAGGAGAAAGACCTCAAGATACTCATAGCAATGGGTAATGATGAAAAGTATAGTGTTTCAGGTGTGGGCACGGTTTCTTTTCAGAGGGAGCATGGAGCTCGCATTACCTTGACAGATGTGAAGTATGTGCTAGGACTGAATAAAAACTTGGTATCGATTGCAATGCTGGAAGACAAAGGCTATGATGTAGTCTTCAGTAAGGGAAAGGTTTTCCTTAGACACATCACCACGAGAAAGGTGACGCATATCGGTTCACGAGTCAAGAACCTGTATGCTCTTGAGGTTCAAGATGCATGCAAAGCCTTGAGGAGTAAGGCAACTGTTGAAAACTTAGTGGTTGAGAGGGAGAGTACATTATCTCTCAACATGTAGCGCCAGAAGAAGTCTCAGACAATTGTGGAGGAGCCACAATTGGTGAAGCAACTTCAGGAGGTTGTGGAGTAGCCACAACTGGAGAAGCCAAGAGGAGACCGAGTGGAGGCATCCACTCATGAAGAGACCTCCAGTAGGGGGAAATTTCGATCCAAGTGGGCAGAGGGATCACATGTATCCATATCTCCAGGTAGGAGGTGGGGTGATGTGGAGTGACAGTCCCAAGAAGGCTAAAATAGGGGCAAGATCATTGAGGTACCCAACCTCTTTGATTAGACCTTGCTATGGGAGCCCTGACGAGGAGTAGTAGGACTGGCTAAGTCAGTAGAGACAAATGCAGATGGAGCAACAAAGGAAGCTTCAACATCAAAGGATGTTTCTAGCCCAACAGGGAAGTCAGTCGGGAGATTAGTTACTTACTTCTCAGTAACTGAGTTGTAGTGGGCATCATGATGCAACATGATGAGAGGAGGTGCAGTGCAGATGCAGTACTGGGAGATAGGACCAACAGTAGCATGGATGCAGCAGTAGGAATCATTGTGATTGATGCAATCAGAGATCAAAGTGATAGAGGCTAGAGCAGTCAGATACTGAAGAGCACATAGGTGCAGAGTTTCAGTCGACAGAGGCAATAGCAGTCAGAGACTTTGATGACAGAGGCATCATTTTGATTCAGGTTGGATATTTTTTTGTTTCTAGAGAGCTGGAGCAACACTAGGGAGAAGTGTTGCATGCAGAACATTCCAAAGGTTCAGGATCAGGTTCGAGTTGAATTCCTTTCTTGTTGAGAGGGAGTGTTGAAAATAGCAACACGAAATGATAAAAATAGAAATGCTATAAATAACATCTCATGTACCAATGTTGGAAATAACAACAAGGAATGATAAAATAGAAATGCTAAAAATAACATTGCTAAAAATATCATTTCGGGATACATTCCAATTTTAGTTAGTCCTTGAACTAAAACTGAGAATTAAAATTCGAATTTGATCTTAGTAGCTATTTGTAAAATAATTAATTAATTCATCTTGAGTTAATTAGTTGTAGGAAATCAAACATGAAGTCTATGTGAAGACATGCAACCGTTTCTCCATTGATTGAGGAAGTTATCCCTTGATTAAGGAGATGAGGATGAGTTGTACTTTGAGTTGTAATCATTTAGCTCAGTTATCCGAGTTAAGTCCAGTTAAATTAGTTCCAACAGTTTGTGGAATTGATTGTGAGTTCAGTTACTTTAATGCATGCATGCATGTAACTACTGCACTTCAGATGACTGAATATTCTCTCATAAATAACTCATGTATGTCAGTTAAATTAGAGACCCAGTTGAGATGAGAGGAAGGGACATTGTACTATTAGTTGGAGGATTTTCCTATATAGGAAACTCATCCATGCATAAGGAATCATCTCCTTCAGGTTTGTGCAGTTATTTTAGAGGTCAGAGCAGTGTGTGAGGGATTATTACACACAGGTGGCAACTTGAGGACCGAGGAGAAACTGCGAAGGAAATAGGAGGCTTGGAGGGCAGAGAAGAAGGTTTGTGAGAAGCCTTTGACTATCTATGAGCAACATTGTAGGATTGTACTGAGAGCTGGATAGCTTGTGAGCTAAAGCTTTGTGTAATCCAGACATATTTCCACTTGTATGATATTACAGAAATCGGGGTTTTTAGCTGAGGCTTTCCCCAGAGTATTCTTCTGTGTTCATATGTGATTGCTTTCTCCTTCGACACGGCCGCTTCCTGTCGACTTCAGCTCATTATCTAGGAAGTTGACCGAAAGACTCCCTTCCAGTACCTTAGAGCTTGCATGCCTTGATGGAAATTTCTTCGCACTTGACGAAAAGTTCACTTCATTGGCTTTCGATCGGGTGATTTCACGGGTGTTTGACTTCAAGTCGTTTGTTCACATTCCATGAATTGTGATAATAATACTTTGAGGACCATTATCATTATTAGTGGTTTCTCTCACGCTTGTTAACAATTCACATCATTGATTGGTAATCAAGTGATTTTCTAGCATGTTCGACGTCAACGCATCTATTCACATGTTAGAATTTGTACTTTGATCAGGTCATGTTGGAGTGCAAGACCCTGGGCTCAGATTACAAAAGTTTGGGTTGCAAGGTGGTGTGACATGATTGTACTGATATGCATGTCCCTCTCGGATGGATGGCTACAACCATACCATGAGTTGTCATATGTGATCCTTCTCATTATTGGATGCCTGCGACATACCTTGGTTTTGATATGATCCTCTTTATCGGATGGTTGCGCCCATGCTTGGATCCATTTACATGATCATTCTCTGTATGGATACGTACATACCACAATTCATGTATCATTTGACAGAGTTTTCAATAATGTATATGTATCTGTACTTGCTTGCAGGTTTTCCGAAGATAGACTCTGGTTCTCGGCACTAATTCATAAAGCATTTCACCCCTCACTCTAGTTTTGCCTTCACGCTTCAGGGGGCATCTGTTACACAACATTTTGTCACTGACCCTGTACTCCCCGTTCCATGATCCTAGAGGACCTCTACAATAAACCCTACATGCTTCCCCTTCATGAAGAAACTCCCATTGTGTCCCTCTTCATGCTCATAACAATTCCCTTTTGCATCATTTCCCAAAAATCTTCTGTTTTTCCTAGTTTACAAGGCCGACGCTAATGACTAGTGTCCTCCTCGCACCGAAATGTAGGGATTATAATTGTCCCTTACACCGAACGAAGTGACTGAGACTTGTTGCAGTCGTGCCAATCCTCTTTTGGAAAGGTTTTTAAATAAGGAGCAGAAGCTTCTAGCTCTAGAAGCTTCGTAACGAAAGTTTGGTAAATGGTTGAGCCGGATGGAGTCGAGGATGTCAGTTTGGGATCCTTTCCCCTATAAGGATGGAACTACTTCAAGAGATAAGACCTTATCCCATGAGAATAGGAACCATCTCCCATCCATTCATGCTATATAAACCTTCCTTTTTCCCAAGCACAAGCTAGTGCTAAGTGTTAGGGTGATAGTGCTAATTAAGTTTGGAGTAATCAACAAGTTATTCATGGTTATAGCTCTCTAGTTGTATGTGAGGGAGAAGTGTGAATTTGGTTTAGTGTGAAGGCTAAATGGAAGAGCCTTAAAACTATCATTGTTGAGGCCATCATGGAATGCTAACGGAAGCGTGTGGGAACCCAGATTTGTCGGAGGAGAACGACAACGTCAAGACAATGGTTGTAATCTCTTCTTGATTTAATATATATGCAACTATCGATTGATTTCCTACATAATGTGTTATCTCAAAGTCATAAGGAATTATGAGCACCAATCAAAAAACAATCAAGTGGAAAAACCCACAACACCATGACTATCCAGGAAATGGAAAGGCAAGGCTAAAACAACTTTAAATCCAGGCAATTGTCCATGCCAATCAAAGAACATAACCAGATAATCACATGCAAATAACATGCATCCATAAATAAACAAAGAGATCATGCATGCAACCTGTTACCTGCAAAGAAATACAACTATAGTTGATGATCCCACTGTCCCCTTGTGCTTTCCTACTTTCCCTTGCCTTCTTTATCCAATCCAAGTGAAACTAGAGTGCTCCAAGCATGCTCTAAGAATTCTCCAATATTTATCTAAGTGTGGAAGAGTATGAGAGAGTGAGAGAATAAAAGAGAGCTCTAAGCTAAAACTAACAAAAGGTTAAACCAACAAAAGTTGTGAACTGATCCTCAAAATTCTTTTTATCATTGAGGCCTATATTTTCTTCATTTCATTCAATTTTCCTCACATACAAATTTATGACCTTTCATCTCCATTTTCTCTTATTTTCCATTATTTTCATCAATAAAATGCCATTTATTTCCACTTTTCCATTGCCAATTTTCATAGTCATTTATTAATCACCATGATACTCATCACTATGTTTTTTCCAACATTCAACTTGGAATATGTGTCCCATGACCTTGGTTTTATTTGTATTTTATTTACATAGGAAATCAACCAAGTTTTTAGATAACCGTAGTGGTCTTTCTAAAAGCTCCTTGGAGGTTGATCTTCAACATAGTTTCCTTCGTCATGACATTGATTTCAGCCCTAAGGTCAATCAATGTGTTTGGGACTATAATAATATGAATGTGCACATCCACTATTGGGCAAATGGGATCCAAGTACTTTGGGGAGAGACTCTCCCGAGCATCAAAATAAATAGCTTCCCAACAACATTGATAGTGGAGGCATCTCTTTTTCTCCTTCCATTCCTCTTGAAACACTCTTCCCTAATAAGCTTGTTGTAGATGGGAACATCTTTGATGGCCTCAAGAAGGTGTATTTTAACACACAAGTTCTTCAATTCTCCTAGAAGTTCAACCTCTTCTAGGGCGTGTTGTTTAGGTTTAACCAACCTTTTAGGATATGGAGGTATATTGGCTTAATGGGCACTATCTTGCTTCTCTTCCTTGGGATATTCAAGTGGAGAAGGTGTGTTACAAGTCATTTTTTCGCATTGGGCAAATGATCATCAAAATTAGATCTCTCACCATCCATCCAAGTGTTATGAAACACTCCCTTGCAAGTCAACAACTTATATACCTTGAATAAAGTGGAATTTTTGGATCTCACAATACCAAGCTTAGTTTTTTGGCATCTGCACAGTTTTTCTGAACATAATATGAGTATGTGCATTTTCTTACACTATAAACTGCGCAGATCTATGCTCTGTCTTCCACTATAAACTGTGCAAGTAAATCAATAAAATTTAAAAATAAAAAGTGAAATCTAGAAGCATTACTGGGCGAATCATTCCCAACAGAAAGCCTCGAACTCATGTTTATTCAATCCTAACCTCATTTTTTATGGAACTAATTCCCATTCTTCAAGGAGACCTCATCCCTCTTTTAGTGGATCTCATCCTTGTACTAAGGATCTCAAACTACTTTCTTTTGGCCTATTAATTAAGCCATAGGTGGGGGAATGGAGGGAGGCTGCTGAGAGTAAATTTATGTTGGAGAAATTAGGGTGGAGAGATTATCAATATTGGAGAGGATTGAGGTCAAAAGAAGGAGATTAAAAATGTCAAGGCACTGGTTTTGTAGCTCTTTTATGTTTCTAAAATTAATACAAACAAGCATTTCTTCTCACTGCATTGTTTAATGGATTGATCGATGAATTTCATAGATGGTTTATGTTATTTATATTTTTCCATTGGAATGATGTTGGTTACTAGTCTCCTTGATCACTAGTTTGAATTATTGAATCATTTATGTTGCATGCACCTTTGATTCTTTGTTTTTTCCATGTGTGCATGTCTAGATTCAAGTATGGAGGAGTTACACTGAAGCACAAAGAGGGATCTTCATCAAGCAATTCATAATAAGGTATGGATTTCCTTTTCTCACCTTGTTAGCTTATGATTCAAGAAAATATAGATTCAAGGAAGGAATTATCTTGATTCTTTGTTTGTTTCTAGTTTCCTTTACGATCTAGGGAGATCACTCTTGTCAGCAAGAGGGATTTATCTGCCTAACAAATTGGCGACTCTGCTGGGGAGCGTCTTGTTCTCTCCCATCTCCTTTTTTTTTTCTCGAAGCTTTTTTGATAGCTTTATATGAGTCTTGATATGTTAATGATCTTTTACATTTCGTGATTTGTTTGGATAATTTTTATTTTTTCTTTAAGTTTCTCTACTTGCACGGTTTTATTTAGAAACAAACCGCAGATC